>VDFB02000015.1:532700752-532738344 GCA_007258455.2 Sequoia sempervirens | reverse complement strand
GATATCTATTTTTCTTAACAAAATAGATATCTATTTTGCTTAACAAAACATATATCTATTTTTCTTAACAAAACAGATATTTATTTTGCTTAACAAAACAGATATCTATTTTTCTTAACAAAACATATATCTATTTTTCTTAACAAAACATATATCTATTTTTCTTAACAAAACGAATATCTATTTTTCTTAAGGGTGATCCCACAATAGTGGTTTACAATTTTTGGCCAAACTGGACACTGAAATAATTTTTTTAACTAAATCTTCACTTTCGGGTACCTATAGTGGCTAAACCGTGAGGAATTTGAAGATGATGCAAACTAGAGTTTCATGAAAGTTTTTCAATAGATTCTAAATATATTTTTTTCCAAAAAAATTGGAATCAGATTGCACTTCTTTTTCCATCTCCCTCAAAAATTAGTTTTTTTCAGAAAACAACATTTTTAAAAAGTGATGCTCACTGCATAACGCATAACTTTTTTTCCATGAAGGGTAAAATTCTAATTCTTTTGAATTTAGATTTTTAACTCCGATATCCAGTGTTCCACTTGGTTAGATATATTTTTATTGAATATTTTTTATTTAATCAAGTTTCGAAGTCAAACCAATTACAATTCAGAAATAGCGCAACCGTATAAAGCGTAACTTTTTTTGTATGTATCAAAATTCAATTTTATTTTTTTTGTTGGATCAAGGACTTCAATATCTGGTGCACTTATATATATATATTTTTTTTTTGATAATCTTCGATTTTTCCACATGTGCAGAACAAAGAGCTTGATTTTCAGTGAAAACCCTACGTTCACAAGAAATAAAAAATAAATATAATAATCAAATTTAATTTAATTAAAATTATTATTTTTTGGAAGCTTATAATAAGGACTACATACTTACAAAAAATAAATTTTAAATGAATTCATTTGATCCCCCAAAAGGTAAATCAAAAGTGGTTTTTTATCAGCATTTTGATAGGTGTGAAGGAGACTCCATTATAGGTATGGTTTAAAACTAGCAGGGTTCTATCTAAGGGGGCTTGGTCTAAGGTGGTTTAATCAAACCCTCTTCAATTGGAATACTTGAAATGGAACTTTTCAAGGCTTAAATCATTATATTTTCTAAAAATATGTGATTTCAGCAAAAATCAGGATCTGCCAGAAAGTGTAAACCACTATTGTGGCAACACCCTTAACAAAATAGATATCTATTTTGCTTAAAAAAACAAATATCTATTTTTCTTAACAAAACATATATCTATTTTGGTTAACAAAACATATATCTATTTTGCTTAACAAAACAGATATCTCTTTTGCTTAACAAAACAAATATCTTTTTTGCTTAACAAAACATATATCTTTTTTGCTTAACAAAACAGATATATTTTTTGCTTAACAAAACCGATATCAATTTTTCTCAACAAAACTGATATCAAATTTTCTTAACAAAATTGATATTAATTTTTCTTAACAAAACCAATATCAATTTTTCTTAAAAAAACCGATATCAATTTTGCTTAACGAAATTGATATCTATTTTTCTTAACAAAACCGATATCAATTTTTCTTAACAAAATGGATATCAAATTTTCTTAATAAAATGGATATCCATTTTGTTTGAGTGGAGAAAATGGATAAAAGTCAATTTTATATGTTCCAAAAGTCCCTAGACATTCTCATCCCTATCGAGAATACCATGATTTCTGTGCATTACAGATAGGAATTCTCTTTTGGAGCACTCTTTTTCAAAAATAAAAATTCAAAATAGCAATTTTCTTCCATAAATCAAATAATTTCTAATATTATTTGATTTTCCAACTCTCTCTTTTTCTGTGCCATCCTTATCTTCTTGTCACATGCAATCTTGTCCCTTGATTTGATTTTCTAAAATAAAATCTTGTCAATTCATTTCAAATTCACCCTAATGTATCCCTAACCCTAATTGTGGGTTGTCATATTGAATCTTGTCCATTAACTATAGGGCATTTTTCAATCTTCAATCTTGGCCATTCATCCAAAATTGCATTTTCTATAAAATGGCAATTTTGGTCTCATTTTGACATCTACATCTCATGCAATCTTGTCTTAGGCATACTTCATCTCTTGGCATTTACATAATTTAGGCTTACTTCATTGTTGCTTCATAGTTGCTTAGTTGCATTGTGTAGCATTTTAGATCAAATCCTTCAACATTTTCTTAGGGCATTGGCATAGTCATAAGTTTCTCATGCAAAATCTAAGGGAAAATGACATATTGCAGCAAATACAGAAGGTGCAATGGAGGTCAATCATGGAGGTTGAAGACACTTGGTAATATCTTTATTTGTTTTCATGTTATTTCCTCCTTTGTACTTCATTGCTTACTTTGGGTTTTGTTTATTTATGCACTAATCTGCTAACCTGAATATTTCCCATAGTTACATTAGTGAACCCAATGCCAAAATCGTGCATTTTGTTTGTTTCCATACGACATTTTTTTGTTTTTGCAGGTACAGGTACGATGCAACACATTTGTTATTTTTGGTGACACATTCAACTTACCATGATGCATTTTACTAACACCACAACTCATCTACTCTACTACAATGCATATGCTTTACAGAATGACGCATTCACCATTTTGTGACACATTTGCTTTGTAGGTTGATGCATTTGTCTACAGATTTTAACCTTTTTCCCCAAGACGCATTTGTTGTATAAAATGACACATTCACCTGTCAATTTCTAGATTCTGCCATATGACACATTTGACACCCAAAATGACACAATTATCTAGTAAAAATTTTCTTTTAGGTTTTTGCAAGTTTTTTAGATTTTTCCTTTTCCATTTAGTAGCTTAGAGGTTTTTCTGGTTACTAATCTATTGTGGCAGAGTGTGGCTTCAAATTTTTGTGGGTCCAAGGCATCTTTTGAGACTACTAACAAGTGGTTTTGTAGGTTCGAATGTTCAAGGATTTTATTTTGAAACCACTTGTGTTTGTTTTAGATTAGAAAACACTTCCATTGGTGCTTTAAAAAGAACAACTATTTGTCTCATCTAGATTTAATTAGGAGGCTAAAGAACATTGCTTGATTGTGCTTGAAGGTGGTAGGTGATTATGCTCCCACCTTGTGCAAACTAGGTTATCAAAAATCCAGACCCATCTATTTTATGTTTTGAACGTTAGAGGCACCTGCCTCGAAAGAGGGAATGAATCCAACCATTTTTTTGCTTGGGCTAGTATATAAAAGGATGAGACTAAATCATCAAGTCCTCATAGTATGTAGGCTTTATCCATGTAGTGTCATTCAAAAATGGATACCTACCTTTTCTTTTAAAGGTATAAGAGACCCTAGTAGATTGATTAAAGCCTGAAGTGGCTTGGTATATGCTCACAAGGTGTCGTGTCCCCAAGTATTTACTAGTACCCTTTTTTTTAGTGGCCAAAAACCCATCTATTTGTTAGCATAACAACGGTCATTGCAAAGGCATCCACATTCTCGCAATTCTTAGTAGAGTTGATAAGTCTGCCATGGGAGATTTATGGAGACTTGAAGCTTGGTTGACCCGAGAAGTGAGTGCAATGTAAGGGGGAGCCTATGTGGCCAAGCTTCTAGGGAAACCCATGTGGAATCTAGCAAATATAGTCCTTACCTAGCCTAGGGTTGTACTTTTCTTCATTGTGCATATTTTCAAACAAAATATTATATTTTCCAAGTGTTTTCTGGGACATTGAACAAACAAACACTTTTCACAAACTTGGAAAAATTTACTCAAACTGAAAATAACTCTGAAAAATTAGCTAAATTTGCAAACAAACCAGACCTTCATTATGTTTGCAACGCATTTACTTTTCTATGCAATGCATTCACTATTCTACGCTGTATTTGATATTTTTTGTAACACATTCATTCTGCTAAGGTGCATTTGCTACCCTATGCAATGCATTTGTCTGTACTACACCGCATTTGATTTATAGAACATCATAATTTCTTTCTTGAGTCACATATGCTACCTCTATAACCACATTCACTGAAATTGTAATGCATCTAGCAAACTACAATGCATCTATGACTTGAAACGACACAATTTCCTGATAGAAAAAACAAACACTGTCATAGTCCAAAACCCGAGGTCAAACTTGTCCAATATGCTATCAAACATCTTTTTCCAACATCCTCGGTTAAAAACCAGACCAAGAATTGCTCAAATCCTTCATTATTTTCATCCTTTAGCTTGCATTCTCCCATAGGTCCATCCTTACAAAAAAACTTAGTTGCATCCTTAGAGTCCATCATCATTTTCAGCCATAAACTAGTCTTTAGGTCATCATTTCATTTGCATATTTTGGAATAGGGAAACTTACCATACTTTGAAAAATCATTTCCTTCAAGAGCAGGTTATCATTGGACTTAGTCAAACTCATTCCTTTTAGTCATTGTCCTTTGGTGAGACCTTTCCAACTTAAAATTCTAGTTAGGAAACCTCACTTTGTCATCTTGTTCTTTAGTCACATTAATAAGTCCAAGTTTGATGATCGAAATTGAGACATAGATCAAGCTTTGGGTGGTTAGGTAACCTTTTCCAAATTACTTTGACCTTTCCGTTGGCATACCTTAGAACATTCAAGTCATCTTGGTCTTCATTTTGCATACTTTATTCCTAAAAATCCAAAAAAGTAGTCCTCATTGTCCTTTAAAATTTTCCATTTCCCTTAGACAACACTTATCATAATTTGATTTTCATCCCTTACTCAAAAAAACTCCAAAAACATAGTGTCATTATCTAGTTGTCATTTTCATCCTTCTTCCTAATTTTAGCAACTCCTTATATGGTTGAGACTGGGCTTCAAAGAAAAAGAAGATAAATGGCTAATTTTGGACAAGATACCAACACTTATATCTTTTCCAATGACATGAATCAAAACATGAACCAAGACACATCCTTTATCAATCCTTTTAGTGACATGATCATGCCATCTTCTTCACGTAACTCCTTCGAATCATTCATACATAGAGATGAAAATGGACATGTATTTATGGAAGATTTAGAAGTCGCCACACAAAATCCTAACGTAGCCTCCTTCATGGAAGATTTAGTCTTACATGATCCACAAAGATATCTAGCCATGCTCTTGGACCAAGGGGCTAAATTTCCACATAGCTTTGACATTAACACTCTAAGAGAAGAATCACCTCATCACAATTCCAGCAATAACAATGCAAAGAATTCCTTCAACATTAGTCAACCACAACACAATGCAAACAACATTGGTGCCACCTCAAAAATTGCTACAAGCACTATCAATGCTACCTCTAATGACACATCCAACCAAAACACTTCCAACACAATCAATGTGACATCTATTAGAGGGACACCAACCATGTCACAAGTCATGTCACAATCAATGCCTACAATGTCAATGTCCACATAGTCAATTGGAGCTACCTTTGGATCCTCAACAATGGGAGAAAGCTCTTCAAACGCCCTATTTGGAGCTTCATCTAGTTCCATGGGAATATCATCATCAAATCCTTTTATGGGTTCTTTGAATAATTCCTTCAAAAAAAAATTATTCAACCCCTTTGGGGGAAATAAACAACAAATTTCCATTCCAAGACTGCAACTAAACATCAACAAGTCATCACAACTTAACACCAATACCCACATCCCTCAAAGGAAAAATACCAACATTCCCCATGGAAAATTCTACCAATTTGGACAAGTAAATTAGATTACATAGCATATGATGTCATTTGGGCACCAAAATATTCAAGGTCAACACATTCCACAAATATCGACTAATATGGCTAGAGGACACATTCCCACATATGCATCACACATCCACACTCATCACACATCCCTAATAAAAATTTGCAATACCAACAACATTCAAATCAAAACACATCGTACATCTCACAACAATATCAAAATGAATCTTCACAATAAATGGGGACTCATGGAGTACCTATCACTAGCATGTGTGATGCAACAAACAATCCCATAATTGATGCACTTACAACCCAAATCGTGACCTTAAAAAAACAAGTGGAGAGTATGCAAATGCAATAGAAAAATATGCACACATCATATGACCTATGTCCATACCCTTTCGATACAATTCTATACATGCCACCATTCCCTCAATACGTGGTGCCAAACTTCACTAAATACAAAGGCAAGACAAACCCCCTTGAAAACATTTGAGAATTCACAACCAATTGCATGGACATTACCTATGAACATACTTATTTTATGAGACTCTTCCCTAAGATTCTTGTAGGCCCCGCACTTGAATGGTTTTCCACTTTACAAAAGGGAATAAAATCATGGGATAAACTTGCAAACAAATTTGTATGAAACTATGCCTATAACATTGGCATAGATGTCTCCATTATCAACCTATGCACACTTACACAAGAAGAAGTTGGCAATACTTTCATTCCATTCTTTCAAATATGGAGAAGTTTAGCAATTCATTTCCATATTGGCATACCTGAGAAAGAAAAAGTTGACATGTTTGTCCAAAACCTCCTAGGCCCATTGAAATACAACTTGCAAGTCCACTGCTGCACAACCTTTACAGACTTAGTCAAAAAGGGTGTCCAACTTGAAAAGGCCCTTATTGCTAAAGGAGAACTAAAATATGGCCCTAAGAACACAAATACAAACCCACCTATGGACAAAAATAAATACTGGGTCAAGAATAAACACATTACCAATAATGGCATTGTTGACACTAAGGCGGTAAACACAATAGGTACGGTACTCACTCGTAAAAGGACCTCAACTGCAAAACACACCAACGCTTACACCGACACCTGTTGCTAATGCCATTCAAAATAGTCACAATAATCAAAATAGTCAAAACCAAGGGAAGCCACGACATACCAGGAAATTTCCAAAGAGATGCACATATACTCCCTTTGGTGAACCAATCGAAGACGTCCTTAAAAAGCTTCTTCAAAACGGTGTCATCACATTAGAAGACCCTAAGCCATCATGGTGGGATGGAAATGCTTTCTATGATTACCACCATGCTAAAGGGCATAAAACTTCCTCTAGTCAACAACTAAGAAATCTGGTACAAGACCTCATTGAAAATTGCACAATTGAACTGGGTGGACAACAATTTGCGTCAAACACATACCATACTATTCACAAAAACCCACTGCAGGACCACGGTTCGAATAATCCCTCTACATCAGGTCCTAAGACTAATAGTAATCATGCCAACTATACCTGCAATGCCTTTGACTATTCGGGCGGACCCATTATTTATCACCTTCGAGTGGCTGACGAATATGTAATACAATTACTTTCAAAAGAGCACCTAAATGTAATGTCACTACCCATGGTGGAAAAGTCACCATAGCTAGTCCTCCTCCCCCTAGGCAGCCAAAAATCATGATATTTGGTCCATCCACTAAACAGTCACAATCTGGTCCATCCACCAAACAGTCGCAACCTAAGGGACAATTCAACCTCATTGACCAATTAGGAAGGACACTTGCTCAAATCTCTATACTTGAGTTGTTACATATTTCAGCATGCGCACAAGGCCATACTTGAAAAAACCCTACAAGAGTCTTCCATCCCTCATGACATTGATGTCAACCAATTTGAAGCCATGGTGGGATACCTAACCACTCCACATCACATAACATTTTCAGATCTAGACTATTCGTCACCAAAATCTAATCATTACAAAACATTACACATCAAAGTCTTTATTCATAAGCATAAGGTCAGAAAATTTTTAGTAGATGGCAGAGCAGGGCTGAACCTATGCTCCCTAAAATTGGTTAAGGCTCTAGGTTTCTCTGATGCTTGTGTAGACACTACCAAGAGCATTGTTATAAAGGTGTATGATGATGAAGAACATTCCTCTCAGGGTATTATCACACATCCTATCTGAGTTGGGTTGGCTATTGTGGATACGACGTTTCAAGTCCTAGATCTTGAACTACCCTATAACATCTTTCTTGGTCAACCTTGGATTCATGCCTTAAATGTTGTTCCATCTACTTACTACCAATGCTTGAAATTTCCTTTTGACAAAACCAAAATCACCATACTTGGAGACCCCGATCCTTTCTAGTATTGCACCAATCTAAGGGGTATTTCAAAACATCAAGTGCCCATTAACCGGGAAGCTTCAACCTCCTCTTCTCCCAAATTCATCAACCCGTCCACACTTGCCAAATCATCCACGTCCACTCCTTCCACTTCTGCCACACCATCTCCCTCCGTTTTGAAGGCTGATCCCAATGTCAAGATCTAAGACCAAGGATGTGGAGAGTATAAATTGAACATGGCCTATTCCATCACCAAAATACCCAAGTCTCCTAAGGCCTATGGTTGACCCTATTTCATAATGGAGCCTAATGAAATTTTCAAAGTTCCTCCAATGCGGATTTTTATAAAATGGCGTGACATGAACAAGGAAGACATTAAAGACTTATCAACTTGGATCTACAAACACCTAGAAGATCCATCCCCATTACCAATCCATATTTACAACAAAGGCTATGATATAATGAAGGAAAAAGGCTACGATGGAACTACTGGCCTTGAAAAAAATAAAACTAGAATGCGAGAACCTATAACGCCTTCCCAAATACCAAAGTATCTTGGGTTAGGGTTTGGGCTACCCAGAAATGACGATCGACATACCAATGTACTTTCGGGTGAGAGCGTGAATGCTTCAAAAAGTGTCAAGACTATTGAGGAATCCCTTACCAAAAATGACTCCCATTAATGGGAATTTGGCTCCCAACGATCCCTGAGTGACTGTTGCCTTGACGAATTGTTCCTAGAACCTGGAGAACCCACTTTTGAAGAAAGATTTTGGAAATTTTTTAAGATTGATCCAACACAGAATAATGACAACCCTGAAATCCCAAAGAAAAGAGAAGACTGGGATAGACTCTTTTTCCCATGGAACAATGACAAGTCTGAATTATCTTCTAGTCCCATTGGCCATAATCTTGACATACCTATACAACCATCTAGCAGTAATGACCATAATCTAGATTCATCTAAATTTCCACATGACACTATTGTCCCCAATGCCAATCCATTTGTCCCTTATTTTGATAATGAGTACGAATCAAGTGAAGGAGAATATTGGATAGAATCCAACTGGGAGTTGGATGATGAAAATTTTATCTTTAATCTCTTTGAATCCATCTACATGCTTTATGTGTCCTCCCCACCATTCAGCAATACTAATGATGGTATTTCCCTTGTCCACCCACAACTAATTGATTGGGATTGACAAGGACCACCGGTTATGGACATATTTCAAAATGATGAGGCCATTATAGAATTCATGGGACTCCGCGAAGGCATACCAAATGGAGACCACAAGGCTAGATTTTCCATAGACATAGATTATGCAACCTACTTTAGGGAGACTATGTCGTCCTCTAGTCACAAAATTAAAAAAAAAACAAAAAATGACATGTCTTCAAGTGAAAACTGAAAGGAACCTTCTGTTGATAAAAAAGTAAAAATAAAGTATGTATCTAAGGGTGAAAACCTCTTTGAGGTACCCAAGGATGGAGGATTGGAAATTCTCCCCATGACTCGGGAAAAATCGACAATGCTAATAGAGGACACCATAGAATTCAACATAGCTACAACAAAAGATCACAAAATTGTCCTCTTTGCAACATCTTTGATAGAGGAAGAGAAACCTGAATTTCACAAATTCTTTTCAAAGTGTAAGATTAACTTTGCATGGTCCTATGCTGATATGCCTAGGTTGGATCTAGAACTAGTCTTGCACCATTTTCCCTTACTTCCAGACACCAAGCCAGTAAAACAAAAGCTATGAAAGATGCACCCACAAATCACCTTGTTAGTCAAAGCAGAACTTAAGAAATTGCTAGATGTGGGATTCATACGGTCAATAGACTACATTGAATATTTTTCATTTCTTGTACCAGTCACAAATCCAAATAGTTAAATCTGCATTTGCACAAACTTTCATGACTTGAACAAAGCTTGCTCGAAGGATGACTTTCCATTAACAAACATAGAAATCATAGTTGACCTTACAATAGGATACGAGATGTTGTCCCTCATGGACATTTTCTCGAGTTATAATCAAATTCGGATTTCCCCTAAAGATCAGCATAAAATGACATTCACATGTCCTTGGGGTACATACTATTGGAACTTCATGCCTTTTGGTCTCAAGAATGCAGGTGCCACATCAGAGAGCCATGACAACAATATTCCATGACATGATGCACAAGCTAATGGAAGATTATGTGGATGACCTTTTGGAAAATTCTTTAACACGCAAGGATCACCTCAATGTGCTAGAAAAAATCATCAAAATACTAGAAGAATACAAGGTCTACTTGAATCCTAAGAAATGTCTTTGGTGTGATGTCAGGAAATTTTTTGGGATACATAGTTTCTCACAAAGGCATTGAAGTGGATCCTGCCAAAGTGAAAGCAATATTAGACATGCCTCCCCCAAAAGGGATAAGTGAACTTAGGACATTGCAAGGCAGATTGTAGTCTATCTGACATTTCATTGCACAACTGGTAGACAAGTGTCAACCATTTCAATATCTCTTGTGCAAGGGCATCCCCTTTGTGTGGATTGATAGATGTCAAGAGGCATTCCAACAAATAAAGTATTATCTATTGTCACCACCTATCTTAATGCCCCTATCAAAGGAAAACCTTTTATCTTATATATTTCTGCAACAACTTCAGCACTAAGGGAATTACTAGCACAAAATGATCATAATGAGAAGGAAAGGGCAATATACTACATTAGTCGGACACTAGTCAAATATGAGCTAAACTACACATCCATTGAATGCACCTATCTAGCAATTGTCTTTGCAGCTCAAAAATTAAGACATTACATGTTGAATCACAAGACGCAACTTGTAGCAAAGATTGATCCCCTAAAATATCTCCTAAGTCACTCAACATTGACAGGTCATTTGGAAAATTGGTTATGATCTTGAGTGAATATGACATACAATATGTGAAATGAAAGGCTATAAAGGGAAAAGTGATAGCAGATCAACTGGTAGATGCACCTGTACAAGGTGATCACCCATTGGTAGCAAACTTTCCTGATGAGTACATATTTCATGCAGAACCTAAATTGCCTTGGAAACTTTACTTTGTCAGGTCTCATACTAGTCATAGCATGAGAGCAGGAATACTATTTATCACATCACAAGGAGATTCCATCCCTAAGTCATCCCGCATTGCTTTTTTGTGTACAAATAATATTGCAGAATATGAGGCACTTGTCACATGACTCAAAATGGCCATAAAATCAAAAATCAAAAATCTGCATGTCCTCGGAGATTCTCAATTGGTCATCAACCAATTCAATGATGAATATGACACCAAGGATGAGAAGTCAATTCCTTACAAATGAATGGTTGACAGTTGTCAGCCATACTTCCACATGCTTGATTTTGAATAGATTCCTAGGGCACAAAACAAGGCGACAGATGCAATGGCTACAATTGGATCTCTCCTAGAAATTTCAAGTAGTATGCCTCGATTTGAGTTCTTGGTGGAACAAATTTTGGTTCCTATATATGACATTCTGAAATCAAAAATGGTTTTTGAGCTTGTTGGTCCCAACTCACCATGGTATCAAGACATTTACGACTATCTCTAATACAAGACCCTTCCCTCGAACCTATCCAACAACCAACAAAAGTCCTTTATCCGTAAGGCCGCCTGATACACCATCATCAGTGACACCCTATACCGACATATCTTTGACAATACCCTTCTTCAATGTCTTGACATTGATGAAGCACAAACAACCTTATGCAAGGTACATGAAGGTATATGCATATCTCATTTGAGTGGTCCTACTTTAGCCAAGAAGATCACGAGACTTGGGTATTACTAGTCAACAATGGAAAAGGATGCACTTGAGTTTGTCAAAACATGTCACTAATGTCAGATACATAGTGACTTGATTCATGCACCAACACAAGAACTTTGAACGATCACTTCTCCTTTCCCCTTCGCACAATGGGGAGTCGACCTCATAGGAAAAATCCATCCTACCTCTTCCAATGGCCATAAATTCATTATCACCACCACTAAGTACTTCACT
This sequence comes from Sequoia sempervirens, assembly GCA_007258455.2. NCBI lineage: Eukaryota > Viridiplantae > Streptophyta > Pinopsida > Cupressales > Cupressaceae > Sequoia > Sequoia sempervirens. The sequence goes on along the minus strand of VDFB02000015.1, from coordinate 532,726,250 downwards.
CAGTGGATCGAAGCCATCCCCCTCACATATATAACCGGCAAGAAGATTTCCAAATTCATCCTCAACTACATCATCTACCAGTATGGTGTCTCACAATCCATCATCACAGACAATGGTCGTCCCTTCAAAAATCAAGATTTCCATGAATTGTGTGAACACTTAAACATCCAACATCATTTCTCCATGCCATATTACCTCCAAGAAAATAGTCAAGCTGAGGTGTCCAATAAGACAATCATCAAAATTCTTAAGAAGACAATCAATAACACTGGTCATGACTGGCACATCCAACTTAACCGCACCAGCATCCTCACACCTACACGAGCCACCCCATTTTCCTTGGTCTTTGGAGTTGAAGCCATCTTTCCCATTGAGGTTGAAATTCCATCCTTAAGAGTCTCCATGAAGGTTTTGATCGATGATAAAGTGTATAGACAATCACAACTGCATGAATTGGAAAAGTTAGAGGAACATAGACACAATGCCTTAAATCATTTATAGGCATATCAGAACCACCTTTTTCGTAGTTACAACAAGAGATTCATGATCTGAAAGTTTGACATTGGCGACCTAGTCCTCATGAAAAATCCTAAGAATCAGTTTGACAGAGAAAAACCTGGAAAGTTTGAGCCTAATTGGCTGGGTCCTTGTATCATCACGACCTCATTTGGTTTTGGAGCATACCAACTAGCTACTCCAAATGGTGAACAATTGATAGAGCCCATCAACAATCTGCATCTCTGAAAGTTCTATGCATAACATCAGAGAGCTAGGCTAAAAACCATCAAAAATATAAAAAAAAATGAAAAAAGATAAAAAATCATCACCCTGATGAAAACTTGGAAAATAGGCATCTTGGTGACACCAAAAAAATAAAAAAATGACAAAAATAGTAAAAACTTGGTAAACAAGCACTTTGGATAAGTACCATGGTGAAAACCTAGCAAACAGGCACCATGTGTAGTCGATATTTGGTTAACCATTTATTGTCACTCTATCTACCTTAGTCCATAATAATAAATATCCACTTTCCCAACACTATCATGACACCCATGACAATGCCCTGTCATTTCTTTCCATGGCTAACAATGGTTGACATCAGGTCTTGTCATACCATCCATCAATCATCCCACGCATGACCCTTTCCATGTCCTTCAAATTTGGCCTAGACCTGACTGGAGGCAACCCCTTTATCATCTAACTATAGTGGGTATCACACATAGTCCTGTCAATTGAAAAATGTCCTTAAAAAATACAAAAAATAGAAAAAATGTCAAAAAAAAAAATTCATAAAATGTGCTGAAAAAATATCTAAAAATCAAAAAAATCATAAAATGTCCTTAAAAAGACCTAAAATTTGAAAAAATCAAAAAATGTCCTAAAAAAGACCTAAAAATTGAAAAATGTCCTAAAGAAATCCAAAAAAATAAAAACATGGGAAAAACACAAAAACATCTAGATAATACTCAAAAATCCCAAAAATAGTGTCATACTTTGTCAAGTCAATTAGTCCATGTCCTTGTCGAACTACGTTGTCTCTATGCATTTGCTATGTAGGCAAGGCTCATCTTCGAGCCCCCGAGACATTAGCTCATTCCTTTTAGGTTTTTCCAAATAAAATCATGACTCAATCTTTGGTCATCAAGACAAAGTCATTGGTCGTGTCAAACTTTGAGGTCTCTGAGTGTATGACATAGGCAAGGCCATCAATCAATGAGCCCCCGAGGCCACACTAGGTCAGTCCATTAGGGTTCATGGCATTGCACTGGAACACATGTTAATTGTCTTCAAGTCAAACAAATTATTGCAAAGACAACTCCTAAGACAAATAGACAAAATCCCATAACAAACTATGACAATTGTTTAACCAACATGTCAACTACATCAGCATGTCAACCTTGGCATGTAGTCAATTCTGTCAACATAAGTCAATCATGTCAAAACAAGTCAAACTCAGTCAACTTTGGTCAAACTCTGTCAAAACTAGTCAAACTATCAACTCTTGGTTGTTCTTCAGATGTGGCCTTCTAAAGAATAGCCCATGTCATTTATTTATGCCTTAGGATTTGTCCTTCCTAGGAATTTTCACTGTCACTTGGCATTTTGAGGGATTCTCTTGACATTTGAGGATCAATCCTCTCAACATCGACATCATTCAGGATGCATGTCCTTCCTGAATTTGGAAAATTTGGCATTTGTCATCTCGATATCATGAAACCTGGCACCTTGACATTTAAAACACTTGACATTCAAACACACTTGGAAAACATTATCTCGACATTTTGTCCTTTGATCTTTCATCATGCTACTAGTTTTTCGAGGATGTCCTAACAACAAGATTTAGAGAAGTAGCGATGTATCATGATGATTGGATTGTCTTTTCTTTTTCAAATATTCATGTTGCTAGTTCCTCAAGGATGCCCTGACAACATGATTTAGAGGAGCAACAATTTTTCATGACTTGTCTTTATTGTATTTCTTATCTTTTTATGTTTGTGGTTGGTTGTGACAAAAAGGACTGGGGCAATTATGCTCTTAGTATGAGTCATAATCATCCTTGTCTACAATTGTTTGTCTCATGAGATGGTACGACCTTGCACACCATTGATCTATGTCATATCATGGTGTTTGTTGGCCATTACAATAATCTGCACAATGATGATTAAGAGAAAAAATTATTAGTCCTATGATAGTATGTTGAAGGATTCGATCTCCACACTAACATCCATCTCCTTTTGTCTTGTTGTTCTACCTCATCTGTCTCTTGATGATATCTTGTGACATACAAAAATAATTGCATACATGATCATATAGACATTGCATTAGTCCATAATACACATTACATCATGCATTGAATATTCATTAAGGCATATAGTCATTAAACATCCATTCAAATATTTTCATTTACATCATTAGCATATCATTTGCATTCACATACCATATAAGTCCATACATCATCCATATCATTAGTACACATACATCACATCATAAAACATCACATATTGCATTATCCATACATATATAATCATACATTAATGCATTTATAATCATAAACATGGAATCCATTAGAATCAAAACATTATGCATCCATATAGAACATCATCATCATAACATCATATCATCATGGAATATAAGCATAAAACAACCATCATAACTACATACATCACATGACATATAAGACGCATCATCATAATCATCATCATAAATGCATATATCATAGACATAAATCAACACATAAGGCATCATCACATAACATAAAACATATAGGCCACATCAAAACTACATCATATATATAATCTCAAAAATCATGTCATAGGATAGAGTCATGAGATATCCCAAAAATAGAGCTCGCTGGCTCAATGATCAAAATATAAATGTCATAACATGAATGTCTGATACATAACAATCTCTATGTTGTACTCTCCTCATCCCCTTGAGGAGAATATTGTGCTGATTGATGCTTGGTAAGAGGAACTGACGACATCATGGACACGGCTAGCTGGGTCTGTGTGGCAGATGGATCTATAACTGGAGGTTGACTGTGCTTTGACCTGTGACTTGAACCAAATGACCCATGGTTGTGGCTAGACCTGTGCCCTAAAGAATGCTTGTGGCTATGGTGGGATCTGTGACCTAATGTATGACCTGAAGAAGTAGAGCCACCCATACTACTCTGACTATGGTTGTGTGTACGACTACTACTCCATGATCCAGTCCCTAACCTACCCTATGACCTCAAAAACTCAAGCTACCTCTGATCAGCTGGAACTACTCTCTCATATAACATCATGTACTGGCCTCTACTAGCACTAACCCTAGCTAACTCCCTTGCCACATCACAAACTAGTCTAGCACATAACTCTGCAAACCCGGTGCACCAACTCTCTATCTCCCATCGTCAGATCTTAGCCTAATCTCTCTCAACCCGTGTAACCTTCGGCTCTACCCATAGGGATTTGATCTTTGTGGTAGCCTCATCCAGTCTCCCTTGCATGTCAGCCAGTCTCTAGTCTATAGTCAGATCATGAGGCAATGGTGGTCCTTTGGGTATGTCATCATCTCCCTCCACCATCGTCTCCCTTAGTTGTTGCTCTTCCTCATCCATAGCATCCCCATTGTCAATATCTAGCTCCTCATCCCCAACTCCCTCCTTCCCTCCACTGACATCAAAGGCATGCTCTACTACGTGCACCTCGCCTCCACCTCTACCTCATGTCTCACCTCAGCCTATGGTTGTACCTCCTCATGTCTCACCTCCCCCTACCTAGGCCCCTCATCTCTCTCCTCCTCCTCTGGCACCTTAGGAATGGTATCAAGCGACACTCTCTCCACACACTAACAGACCCTCCTACCATGTCTCCCACCATCTCCCCCTCTCCTCCTCCTCCCTCCACCCCCACCATCTCCTCCATCTCCTTCCACATCTCCTCTGCCTCCCCCACCTCTCCCCCCATCTCCTCTCCCTCCATCTCCTCCATCTCCTCGGTCTCCATCTCTCCCCCTCCCTCTACCACTGACTCTACCTCCTTTGTCGCCTCACCGCACCCATGGTATAATTGATCATCGATCAATGGATGATGGCCCATCAGGATCTGTCAATGGTATCGGTCTGTGTCCCTGCCACCAAGTGTCAAACTTGGTTGTGGTCCCAAGATCCATCGGACCTCCTCTCCATGCCCACTGTCACTAACTCATTTCGCTACAAAATTTGATGAAACTGTCTGACGAAATATGTATAATTTGATGTATCATCGGGTGCTTGTAAATTTTGATGTGTAATTTTTAATTTTTTGAAAGTTTATCCCTGACGTTCATCAAAATTTCGACGAACCTGGGGTTCGTTGAAATGTTGGCTATCATTTTCGTCAAATTTTTGACAAACATGAAAAATAGAAAAAAATCAAATTGTGGCCGACATAAAGAAAAGTGAGTTCATGCCTGATTTATTGCGACAATGTTTTTCTCTACTTGAGATAGTTTGTGGAGAACTAACGACGATTTTATTGGGAAAAATTAAAAAAAAAATCAAGATATCGCCAGGTTGAGGGTAGTCATTGACTTTTTGTAGAATTCAGTTGTGAAGTCAAATTTTTAGTTCTAGGTTTGAAAATCATATTTTAAAGCAACATCTCATCATATTTCATTTTTAGAAGTTTAGGGTTTTGAGAATTTCATGCCCTAGATTTTGTTGTGTGGAATCACCATAAGATCACAACCAAGGAACAGATTCTTGTGACTCTAATTATGTGATCCATAACTCTATTGGTCATGTGGCACAGTTGTGCTATAACAAATATAGGATGCATTCATGTGTGACCCAAGTTTAATGTGGCTATGTTGTGATAGAAATGGAGGCACTCATATAATGTAGTTAATTCAGGCTGTATAATGTAGGTTTCAATTATCATTGGGTGCATTCAGGTTGTCTCAAGTTTAACAAGTTAGGATGTAATTATAGCATGATCGAAGAGTGATTACCTCTTGCTGCAATAAAGAGCCTATAACTCCAAGGCTTATATGCAGTGGTTGTGTTATATCAATTATAGTGCATTCAGCACAACCCATGTTTAATGGGCTATTCTAGAGAGTGATCAAGATTTTTTAAACCTTATGAATGTTACTTGACATATATTTGCATAATCTCAAATTCCTTCAGAGGATTTTGAAGTATCAATGTATCCTATATAGGGTTTAGAATGATCTTCTAATTAAAAAATAAATAAATGATGTATTTCCCTGTAATTAGATAATGTGGAGATCTCCTAAATCTGCCCCAGCACACTATCCTCTTTGGCACTGTATTCATTACTCCAGCTACTAGGGTTTTGCATGTGACATCTTTAATATCTTCATGACCGTGGCTTTTAAATAGATCTCAGTCTTTGCTTTAATCCTTTTCATGGTAACCCTTGAGTTCCATAATCCACCTTCAATCTCTTCTAAGAACGTGTCTTAAGCTAGACTGCAGAGTATGCATATAAAGCAAGTCCTTCATACCGCCATTGTTCCAAACCACCACTCACTGCCTTGCTTAAAATGTTGCCTCCATAAGCACAATAACATGTTTTAAAATCATGGTTGCCAGTGATTGACCATTAAGTTCACCACTTTCATCATGAAGATACAATGAGATTTTTGTCTTCAAACTCAAGGCATTATGCAAGATAACATTGTGAATTTTTTGTTGTGTACGATTTGATTTTCTTGCACATTTTGCTTTGCTAACTTTCTTTAAGACTGGGTATTGCACCCTTAGCCAATCTCAAAAGCTCACTCACTATCACTTGAAGATTCCTTTCATGAGCATCCTTCTATAAAATCAAACTATGCCCTATAGACTGCCTACTTACTACAGGGACTCATTGTTTCATGGTATTGTAGTTCTTAAGATCCTTCAACCTTATTGATACTACTTTACAATCCATAAGGTATTATTCACTATTCTCCCATCTTTGATGAGTCTCAAAACACTGCTCAAACATGCAATCCACTACCTCCATTATACATTAATGGCTAAGAAGAAACATTGAACCTATGATTACCACTGTTACTTCATTTGGATAGTCATTCCCTGATTGCATTTTCCTTGTCTAACACTACCAAAAGTATTTGAAAAACCCTTAAGGTCAGCAAGGGGGTAAGGAAACTCACTGTTAAAATCTCCACTTTACTATGCAAGGTTTGAGTTTTATTATCTTGTCACTGCTCAGCTTGTTTTTTACTGTCACATTTCAAGTGACTGTCATTCTTCTTACTATAGATTGCATTTACAAATGTCACTAAGCTACATAGTGTGCTTTTTATTACAATCTTTAGATTTGCAACATTTTGCCACAATGTTCCCAATCTTTCCGGGTATTGCAACCCCAATTAATCCCTATATAGTTATTGTTTATGTTTCTACGGAGGCCTTAGGCTTTGTAACTTAATCATGCTCTTACCAATGCTTCTATACCTTTATTGTGCCTCAATGTTGAGGGCCCTAGGGATAAGCTCGTCATAAGAAGTGACACATTGCATCTTTAACTAAAAGGATAAATCTGTATTGACATTAGCAATGATGATTCTGACTTGTTGCTCCTTAGCAATGGGTCACTTGCTCTTACTAGCGCGCTACCTCCATTGTTGTAGGAAGTTTGTGATCAAGTTAAATATTCTAATTTTAGGAGTCTTAATGGTTGGAAATCATAGTAAAATCAGAATTTAATAATTTTTGGAATTAGCATTTTAAAGTGTTTTTGGGGTCATTAACTTCAAACTATCTTCTCTTTTGCAGGTGTACGTACCTTTTAAACATGAATTATTAGATTTTGTTACTTTTCTATGAATAAAAATTATTGGAGCGTGAGTTTGATATTTTTTGAAGATCTAAATAGTCAAGCTTGGTAAAGAAAAATAATATCAGATAGTATTAGTCTAGAACAAAATGAAGAGACAATTGATAGATTGTGGGCTAGATTGAAAAGAAAGGGTGATGGGAAATGTTATTGTCCTTGCAATAATTGCAAGGGCTTAAAGATGAGACAAATTTTAATCACAACAGTTGAGAAACATTGTAGGTAGCATGGTCACGTTGAAGGGGGGCATGATTATCATTCATTGGTAAGTTGTTCATTATATGTGTTTATGTTGATTGAATTTGTAAATGTTTATATTGTTTTAACATTATATATATATATTTATATAATCACTTGATCATGCTCATGGTTTATTTGTGTCTATCATTATTATAAAGGTGGGGCGCCCTAGGGCAGATGATATGGATTATCACAGCCCAGAGAATGTGGTTTTGCAAGCGGACAAACATGGAGCTATGAATATCGAAGATGAAGTTAATGATCCTATGGAAGAAGATGATCATGTGCCAGAAAACACAGTTGAAGATGATGGTACGAATATATTGATCCATGACACATTTAGTGGCAGAGCTGATCATAATGATCAAGATGACTTTGATGATGTTCATGATTTACCTGTACTTGAGAAGGCATACGAGCCCCTTTATGAAGGCTCCTAGATAACTCTTATCTCTGTTGTATTGTTGTTGTTGAACTTGAAGGTTATGAATGGTTTATCAAACATAGCAATCTAATGATGTTAAGGTATGTCATATGTCATCTTTTTCATATTTTAATTGTTGTTAGTTCATCACTAGTAAAATAAAGGATGAAATGTACCATTAATATTTTTATATGAACAAATTATTTTTTGTTGTAGATTGATTGGTGAATTTTTGTTACCACCATCAAATATTTTACCTTGCTCATACTGAGATTTATGTGCCATTATGAAAGATATCAGAATGGAGTATCAAGCAATAGATACATGTCCCAATGATCATATTATATATCATAAACAACAGGAATTTGCAACAGAATGCCCAGAATGTCATATCAGTAGATATCGAACAGATCAACTAACAAAAAAGGTGCCTCACAAGGTTCTTCGTTATATTCCCATTATTCCATGTATGCAACGATTATTTAGGCGTGAAAGCTTAGTGTAATTTATGGATTACCATACACGAAATAGAAGTGGAGATGACATTCTTCGAATGCCTACAGATGGTTCCGCATTTGGGGACATGGAGGAAAAATGGCCACACTTAAAAGAAGAACCTCATAATCTCATGCTTTCATTGGGAACGGACAATGTCAATCCGTTTGGAGAGTTGAGATCTATTTAGTCAGTGTGGCCTATTTTTGTTATCAACAATAACATTCCTCCATGGATGTCAATAAAGAGGGAGCACATAATGTTGTCAAAGATTGTTCCAGGCATTTTTTTATGTATATGTCTAAAAATGGTCATGATTAAGCTTGTTAATTAATTGAATATATTTTATTTAATTAATTCCCCTAAAAGTCATCTACATTGTAAATAAATTTAATTATTTATTTATATTGTTCATTTTCTAAATTCTTCTACCTTAATTAAATAAATAATTTTATTTAATTATTGACATTTCCCACATTCCTCTTAATTAAATTAAATAAATACGATTATTTAGTTTAATTATCGTATCATTCTAAAGTTTGAATATTTGAATAATGGAATATTCCCTTCGCCCCATAATTAAATTAATTATTAAATATTTTATTTAATATTTTCCTCACTCTAATTTCATTTCTAAAACATAATTAAATATGATTTATTTAATTATGCGAGTTGCCATATCCGTCTTCACTTCCAAATTAAATAAATTTATTTTATTTAATTTTAACTCATTCTAAACTCACCCTTCCAAATTCTAAACTCGTTCTTCGAAATGGAAATTTCCCTTCGGATCTCAATGACAGAAATTGAAGGAAAAGGGAAACCTTCTATCTCCCTCTCCACTTTCGAAAATCTTCCACCGTCCATTCTAACAAGCTTAATCTAGGCCGTTGATCAAATCAGCCAATCGAATCCATTAAAAAACTCTATAAATGCCGGTGCAAATCCAAGCTTTGGTTACACACACCTACGCTTACCTACGCATACACATGAAAACACATGAACGCACATGCAATCACAGCCTTTTTGCAATCACAGCCATACTTTCACCTTAACATAGCATTGCATTTATCATAATATGCATTTTTATTTTAAAATCTTGTTCTTCATGCTGTAATTTTGTTGAGCTTGATCTACTGATCTGAGAGCCATTGGAAGCAACAAAACGCTGGAGTTAGAGAGAGATAAGACGATTTTAGGGAAGTTGTGATCACGGTTTGCTTATTCTGTTTTCTTTTTTGGTTTTCTTGATTTAATGTCTTATTGATATGTGTTTGAATTTCATTTACATTGATAATTTTTCACACACACATAAAATGGCACCCACCGTGGGGCTCAAACCCATGAATTTAACATTATCTACAAGTTTTTTTGACAGTTTCCGCATTCTGGAGTCAACTTTCGAAAAAAAATTGGCGTTTAAGCGCTTTCGACATTTTATGCGGTGCATACGGGGTTTTGACTCTTTTGTCTTGCAGGATTCTGGAGCGCATATAGTGACTGTTTAGGCACATATAGTGACTGTTTAGGCGCATATAGTAACTATTTAGGCTCATACAGTAACTTTCCTTTGGCACACAGTAACTGTTTTAAGAGCATATAGATCTTTCTTGCGGCACATATAGCTTTTGTTCTAGCGCATCTAGCTTTTGTTCTGGTGCATATAGCTTATGTTTTGGCGCATATAGCTTCTGTTCTAGCACATATACCATCTGTTCTGGCGCATATACCATATGTTCTGGCGCATATACCATATGTTCTGGCATATACAGATTGTAACAAAAATGCAGAATTCTGAGTCTGACGCCTTCCGCAAACAAAATTCTTTTTCTTTTTCTGAATTTTAAAATGAAACAATCCTAGGATAGCCACATCTAGATAAAATGAAGCAATCTAGGATAGTCACCACACAATGATTTTACAGTTAAAATTGAACAAACTTGTTTTTAGTGAAGCAATATCTTCACTTAGATTAGATCATTATGATTTGGAATTTAAAAAGAACATCCACTTGCTTTGTATGTGGCAATAGGTTTATGCTCTCCCCTTAACTAGGTGATCAGAATACCAAACTTTCCTTTTCAATTTCATGAATTTTTACTACTTTAATTACATCCTTTAGAGAGCCTGTCATAGTGGGAAAAAGTACTCACCCTACAGGAACGACTCAAATGGGTTCAAGCCAAAGCCAGGCTATTCCACCCCACTATAAAATTTAAAGCAAATATGGGGAAACCCTCTTTTGTCGGTAGTGTGCAAGATAACCATCCCCAAAACCTTTGTTCTAAAGGTTGGGAGGTCTCCTGAGAGAGTTTATTATTACTGCACCGAACGAAATTCCTTACTACGAAGCTAGTGTAGTGGCCAGCCGAAGTCAGTTTCTGAAAATTCTAATAATCACAGTGCAAGGAGAGGGAAGAATCTACCCCCAAGATACTCACCATATAACTTCCAATGACTGTTTGCTCAGGGGATCCGGTATCCACTTCCGTAACTCTGAGTACGCACCTAGAAAAGACAAAAACACGGGTGCCCCTTCGAGGGTGACACGGCTGTGTGAGTCGACGCAGTTCTAAGATGTGGGTTGTTGATTAATAGAATGACCTACTTGAGCATTAAGAGTGAGTCTGTTTGAATTTTTTTTCATGTGCAAAACCTGTGAGAACATTTGTTGAAAACATTTTCTTGATCAAACACTTCATGTTAGTATAGGGATTTAAGAACAACTATTTTCAAAAATTTTGTTGTGTCTTCCATCACATTAATTCAGATAAAGAGATCATCTGAAATGAACATGAAGAACAACAACTGAAAGCACTCAAAAAGCTTTTCATTTATCCAATAACATTCCCAATACTTTTCCCATTCTTATAGATTGGAAATCAACAAAATTTCCCAAGAAATCAGTGTCCAAAAGAATCAAAAAACCCAAGAAAACATTAGGATACAAGAAAACATTGCAAAAGAGGAAATTTTTATACGAAATTTGACACGTGTTGCTTCATTTCCATGGATTTCTTCATAGGTATCAAAACTTTGTTAGGGGAATCACTGATGAGTATGTTGTAGATCCTTTAGATTCTCAAGCTTATTATCATAACCAACCTCTTGAGTTCGATAACATACCACAACCTGCTATTGAATATCCTTCACACCCCAGTCATATTCTTCAAAGATCTTGAAAGAATTTCTTCAAAAACAAAGATCAAAATATTTTAGAATGCACTTTTCAAAATAGTTTTCTAATTTTTGGTTCAACTTCCCCAACAGGATTCTAACATCCTTCATCTTTGGAAGCCACAATCAAAAAATTAGGAGCATCTTTGATCATATCATAAGATTCCACATCTTATCAGATCAAAATATCATTCCCATTGCACTTGACAAAAACTGTGATCTAAGTCCAGAAGAAACTTTTTGAAATCATATGCCTATCTCCACAAGATCTCAACACAATAAATTGAAGGATACAATCCAAAAACAAAGTCATATTCAAAACACTCAAGAAGAAGGAGAAAGTAGTAATCCTCTTTTCAGCATAAATCAAAATCCACTTTTCAACAACAACATGGACAACAGAGAAGAAAATCCATTTCATAACTATAGAGATAAAATCCATGTGGATAGTGATGAGGAACAAGATGAGGAACATCTTAGAGAGGCTGAACAAGATCCAAAATTTCACAAAGCTATAGAAAAGATCTTGCAGCGGGATAAAGAAAAATATTTCCGCTATTTAGCTGATCAAGGAGAAAAATTGCCTCATGACTTTAATACTGATAATTTAAAAAGAAAACCTGAAGAAAAACCCCTTTCTAATCTTAGTGCTTTGACCCAACAAATCAAAGCACTTCAAGGACAAATCAAAGAGTTACAAGGGGGAACAACCACAAAGAAATATACTTTCGAGGACATTTGTCCTTATCCTTTCAATCGAAGTCTTAACATGATTCCTTTTCCCAAAAATTGTGAAATGCAAAAATTTGATCGCTATAATGGGAAATCGGATTTAATCAATCATGTTAGAGACTTCTGAAACATGACATTGGAATTCGCTCACAAAGACACTTACTTGCTGCGATTGTTTCCTAGGAGCCTTGGAGTTCACTCTATGGAATGGCTATCTAAGATTACACCTCCCATTCGGACATTTGAAGAATTGATCAACCTATTCATATCACAATATGCCTACAACATACAACACCAGATCACCATGATAAATCTTTGTAAAGTTGCACAAAAACCTGGCGAATCCTTCATTACATTTCTTCAGAGATGGAGAAGAATGTTTGTCAAATATCCACGTCATGTTCCTAAAAAGGAAAAGATGGTTACTTTCATTAACAGTTTAAATTCAGAAATGAGCTATCATTTGAACTTACATTGTCCTCCTTCTTTTGAGAAAATGATTGAAGATGCCATAACCATTGAAAATGCTTTGGTCAAAAGAGGAATAATAAAACATGATAAAGAAAATCCTAGCTCATCCAACCATCACAATAATCAGGACAAGTCCAAATTCTGGACTCACAACAAAAATATGGTGAATGATGGTATTGTTGATGCGAATCATGCCTCAACCAAGCCATTTGTCCTTAGTACTCCAAACACTCACAACAAAAATGTCAACTTGATTGCAAATCACGGAAATAATCGTCCTCCTCTGAGGAACAATATAAATCAACACTCTACTCCCAATCAAGGGACTACCAACAACCAAGGTTATCGAGGAACCAATAACAATCACAATTCCTTAGGGAACACCTCAAATACAAAACCACAAAGATTTTCATTCTTCTCTAATAGAAGAACTTTCACTTCATTGGGTCAATCCTTAGAATCTGCATTCAAAGAGTTGATGACCAAAAATGTCATTACTTTGCTGCCTCAACGAAACTATGAACCTAGTGTAAAGCCTCCATCATGGAATGATGCATACTATTGTGATTATCATCGGTGCAAAGTTCATCGCACAAATAATTGCCAAGCCTTGAAGAATGCCATTCAAGACTTAATCGACAATGACATCATTACAATAGAGGGACATCAACAATCCAATGCAGACCACCAAGCATTTTGCAACCCTTTGCCCAATTATCAAAACGGTGAATCTTCTAAAAAAAATGTGAATCATATTAATGATGATCATATAATCAATAATCAACGCAACAATAAGAGCGCAAGCTAAAGTTGTCTTAAAGGGGGCCTCTTCAAAATCCACTGAACCTACACCTCAACATCAATATGATTTGGTCAATCAACTTCGGAAAACCCCCGCTCAAATTTCTATTCTGGAACTATTGAAGATTTCCCCAGCCCATAAGTAAATTCTTGAAAAAGCCCTCGTTGAAACGAATGTATCCACTAATTTGGATGTGAACCAATTTCAAGCCATGGTAGGACACTTGTCCTCACCCACTTGCCTTTCATTCTCAAAAAAAGATGACATTTCCATAACTCATCCCCATAATTCATCATTGTACTTAGAACTCATGGTTCACAAGTTTCGTATCAGATGAGTTCTAATAGATGGAGGTGCTGGTTTGAACATCTGTACCATGAAGTTGGTTAAGGCTTTAGGATTTTCTGAGGATTCCATTGATTTCAGAAGAAATATTACCATAAAAGCTTATGATGATGAAGAAAGAGCATCCAAATGTCTAATCATGCTACCAATCAGAGTGGGCCCTGTTATAAAGAATACTTTCTATCAAGTACTGGACCATGATTTTGCATATAACATCTTCTTGGGTCATCCTTGGATCCACAAAATGCAAGCTGTCCCATCAACCTATCATCAATGCCTTAAGTTTCCTTATGATGGACAGTAAATCACGATACCAGCAGATAATTCCAATATTCAAACTTGTGCCAACATAAAAGCTAGTCAGGATACTTTGGTCCCTAACAATCGAGAAGCTCATGCTAAGACTTCTCTAAAGATTGACACACAAATCAGTCAATTGACCAATAGTTTTGACAAAAAAATGAAATTCAAGGATCATGGAGTTGGAGAATACTCTCTTTGTCTTGCCAATTTACCTACATCACCTCGATCACATGGACAACCATCTATCAGGGAACATCAAATATCAGCAGCATCAACATCAAAGCAACCACCAATAGAGCCAATCACAAAATTTAATGGACAATTCATCAAAGAAAAATTCCCCATGGAAAATCCTGAGGATACAAAAATTCTAAACTGGCTCTATAAAGATGAAGATGAAGCAGGCTTTAATGTCAAATTACCTGTAGACAAATATGGAAAATGGTATTCAATCATGCAGAAGATGGGCTATGATAAAGGTCCTATTAGAAAAAGGAAAGAAGGAGTAGTTGAACCTATTCACCTCCATGGACTTGCTGCAAAAGAGAAAACTGGATTGGGTTATGACACTCACTCCAAAGAAAGCACATCTAAACAACTACATGGCACTGTCTTCGCATTGCAAGAAGGCTCAGATTCATAAGAAGCATGTTTGACAATAGTTCAGAACTTCTTAGATAACAATTTTGACACAGACTCTACTGAATATGAATGGGACACCATTTACAATAATGAGTTCTGGAGGGACAAAGAGGTTGATGTAATACACTAGTACACCCCAACTCTAATTGAAGGTCAAGGTTCAGGGACCCAAACACGCAAATTCGAACTACAAAGTCACTACGATTCTAGTGATGCTGTGTCAAATCTAAACGAACAAGACTATCATGAGGACAGTATCATCATTGACTCACCTCATACCTCGGATCCTACGGACCACTCCATTATGACTATAACCATAGCCGATTTCACACAACCTGATGATCTACTATCTTTAATTTATCCTGATCTCATTGATTGGGATTCAACCGAACCTATCGATATACCTATGTTTCCAAGTGATGAAGCTATCATAAACTTCCTTTCTGCAAAGGATATAAATGATTGTTCCACCAGCGATTTTCATAGAGTTTTTGATCAAGAGAGTGTCAAGCCTCCTAGTTGCAAAAGTACAAAAACAAAAAAAATATAATGGTGAAAACCAGAATCTGGCAGTATTAGATCAAACAAAAGATAAAATAAAGAGCGTATCAGATGGTGAAAACCTCTTTGAGGCACCAAATGATGGGAATCTTGACACTCTCCCGGAGCACTACCATGAGTGATCACCTATTTTGATTGAGCCTACAAATGCTATCAATATTGAGACTTCCGACAAACCAAAAAATTTATAGTTAGCCGCATCAATGACAGAAAAAGAAATACCAGAGTTCATGGAATTCCTGAAAGCAAATCAAGTAAATTTTGTGTGGTCTTACGCTGACATGCCTAGTCTTGATCCTGATCTTATCATGCATCACTTGTCTATCAAACTAGGGGCCAAGCCAGTGAAATAAAAACTCAGAAAGATGCACCCTCATGTTGCATTATTGGTTAAGGAAGAACTAAGAAAACTCCTTGATGTGGGCTTCGTAAGACCAATTGATTATGCAGAATGGATCTCTAACATTGTTCCTGTATCCAAGCCAGATAAAACTGTAAGAATATGCATAGATTTCAGAGATCTTAATAAAGCATGTCCTAAGGATGACTTCCCACTGCCAAACATTGACACTATAGTTGACCTGATGGCTAGCCATGCCATGTATTCATTAATGGATGGTTTTTCTAGATACAAGAAAATCAAGATTGCATCTGAAGACCAGGAGAAAACAACTTTCACATTTCCATGGGGAACCTATTGTTGGAACATCATGCCTTTTGGTTTGAAGAATGTTGGGGCTACTTATCAAAGAGCCATGACTACAATCTTTCATGACATAATGCATATCTTCATGGAAGATTATGTAGATGACATATTGGAAAAATCATACACTAGAGAAGGACATCTTGAAATATTATCCAAAATATTTGCAAGGTTAGAGAAATTCAAAGTTCACCTCAACCCTAAGAAATGTGTTTTTGGGGTCAAATCTGGAAAACTCTTGGGGTACATTGTTTCAGAAAAGGGAATTGAAGTAGATCCAGCGAAAGTACAAGCAATTATGGAAATTCCTCCACTAAAGAACATCAGTCAGTTGAGATCACTACAGGGACGACTGAAGTCTATACGAAGGTTCATTGCACAATTGGCTGACAAAAGTTTTCCTTTCACACATCTACTGCATAAGAATGTTCCTTTCAAGTGGGATGACAAATGTGAATTAGCGTTTCAACAAATAAAATAGTATTTAATGACTCCAATTCTCGTACCACCAAATCCAGACAAACCACTAATCTTATACATTGCCACAACAGAGACATCTCTGGGGGCACTGCTAGCATAAGAAGACTCTACAGGAAAGGAACGTGCAATCTACTACATCAGCAGAACACTAACAAGTCATGAGCTCAACTACACTTCTATCGAGAAAGCTTGTCTAGCAATAGTCTTTGCTTCACAGAAGTTTCGGCATTACATGTTAACCCATACAATCAATCTAGTTTCAAAGATTGATCCACTCAAGTATTTATTAAGCAAAGCATCATTGACAGGAAGGTTAGCAAAGTGGGTAATGATTTTAAGTGATTTTGACATCCATTATGTTGATCACAAGGCAATCAAAGGACAAGTTATCACTGATCAATTAGCTAAAGCATCACTACAAGCAGATCATCCCCTGCACATTGAATTTCAAGATGCTAATGTATTTACTGCAGAATCTAAGCAACCATGGTCCTTATATTTTGATGGTTCTTTCACTCAACATGGATTGGGGGCAGGCATACTTTTCATCACCCCTCAAGGACACACCATTCCTTGATCATATAGGCTGATGTTTCCCTACACCAACAACATAGCCGAATATGAAGCATTAATCTCTGGACTCAAAATAGCACTGGAATGGAGAATTATAGAATTACAGGTGTATGGTGACTCACAACTGGTCATTTATCAGATCAATGATGATTATCAAACCAAAGATGGCAAACTAATACCATATAAAAATATGGTTGATGACTTCAAGAAATATTTTGTAGACATCAAATTCACACAAATTCTAAGACTTGATAATAAAGCAGCTAACACCATGGCTACAATAGCATCATTGTTACAACTCCCAGAAACTCTGAATCATTATGAATTTCTGGTGGAACAATTATTTACACCTGCTTATGATACCCCTAAAAGCCAAATCATTTGCCACTTGGTAGGATCCGATTCACCTTGGTACAGAAAAATTTATACCTACCTCAAAGACGATATCCTGCCACCCAATTTATCCCATAAGCAAAAACGTAATTTTATCTGCCAATCCACTTGCTACATTCTTATCGCTGACACCCTTTATCGCCGTGGTCTTGATGGTACTCTACTTCGATGTCTTGAATGTGAGGAATCTGACAAAGTTTTACAAGAAGTTCATGGTGGCATCTGTGGTACTCATTTGAGTGGACTGACCTTATCCAAGAAATTGATTAGAATGGGTTACTGCTGGCCTACAATGGAGAGGGAATCATTCACTTTTGTGAAAACATGCTCAAAATGTCAGATTCATGGGAATCTCATTCATGCTCCCACACAGGAACTTCAACCATTCATGCCAACCTGGCCATTTTCTCAATGGGGGTTAGATCTAGTGGGAAAGATTCATCCTCTTTCATCAAATGGGCATAAGTTCATCATCACAGCTATAGAGTATTTCACCAAGTGGATTGAGGCAGTCCCTCTTACTAAAGTTACTGGCAAACAAATATCGGCATTCATACTCAACTATATTATTTGTCGATATGACATTCCCAACTCCATTATTATAGATAATGGACGTCCATTTAAAAATCAGGATGTTGATGAACTTTGTGAGAGATTTCACATTCAACATAGATATTCAACACCTTACTATCCATAAGGGAATGGCCAAGAAGAGGCCTCAAATAAAATAATATTGAAAATCTTGAAAAAGACTGTGAATGATTCAGGGAAGGATTGGCACTTTCAACTCAATCTTGCCTTGTGGGCCTACAGAACCAGTGTTCGCACGCCAACAGGAGTAATGCCATTCGTTCTGTCTATGGATCCGAAGCCATATTACCTTTAGAAGTTAAAATTCCCTCACTCAGGGTATCATTGAAAGGTCTTACAATGGATGATGAATACAGAGTTTCCCGACTCCAAGAACTGGAACTCCTAGATGAAAAGAGACAAAGAGTAGCTGATCATTTGAAAGCATATCAATAGATGATGTCTCGCAGCTATAATCACAAAGTAAATCCACGTACCTTTTAGGTGGGTGATCTTGTTCTGAAAGAGAACCCATGCAATTAGCAAGACAGAGAGAAGAAAAAAAAGTTTGAACCAAATTGGCTAGGTCCTTATGTGGTTATCGCAGTCTATGGTTCAAGAGCCTACAAGCTATCAACACCAGAAGGGGACCTCTTTGATGAACCTATCAACAACATGCACCTGAAAAAGTATTATGTCTAAAGCGGTTATCATCATCAGAAAAAGTCTTGAAAAAATAAAAAAAAGTCCTAAAAAATCCAAAAAAATCATAAAAAGTCTTGAAAAAAATCCAAAAAAATTAGAAAAAGTCTTAAAAAATCCAAAAACAATCAGAGAAAGTCCTAAAAACTAAAAACAATTGTGGAAAAGTCCTCAAAAATCCAAAAAATAAGAAAAGTCCTAAAAATCCAAAAAAAATTAGAAAAAGTCTTGAAAAAAAATCCAAAAGCAATCAGAAAAAGTCTTGAAAAAAAATCCAAAAATCAGAAAAAAGTCCTCAAGAAATAACAAAAAAATAAAAAAAAGTCCTAAAAAAATCCAAAAATCGTAAAAGCCTAAAATCCAAAAAATGTAAAAGTCCTTAAAAAAATCCAAAACAATCAAAAAGTCCTAGTGCAAAAAACTTAAAAAGCCAAAAAATCCAAAATAAGAAAAAGTCCTTAAAAACTACAAAGAATCTAAAAAGTCCCGAAAATGCAAAAAATCAGAAAAAGTCATGAAAAAATCCAAAAAATAAGAAAAAAGTCCAAAGAAATAAACAAAAACCAGAAAAAGTCCTAAAAAAAAATCCAAAAAAAATCAGAAAAGTCCTAAAAAAAAAATCCAAAAAATCAGAAATCCCAAAAATCCAAAAAAAATAAGAAAAAGTCATTAAAAAATCCAAAAAAAAATAGATAAAGTCCTGAAAAAATGGTTACCCTGGTGAAAACCTGGCAAACAGGCATCTTGGTAGCACAACAAAAGAAAAAGAAAAGAGAAAAGAACGTCATAGGGTGAAAACCTGGCGACAGGCAGTCTATTGACAAGAAAAATGCAATAAAAACAAATAGTGAAAATCTGGCAAACAGACACTATTTGTAGCTCTCCATCTATTAGTTCATGTTCTGCACTTAAATTTTTGGCATTTCTTTCATGCATCTTTCTCATCATCTTAGGGCCACACTAGCACCATGCTATCATCATTTACCTCGAGCAATAATGTTTTACCATGGCTTGATTGTTGTACATATTCATTTCAACAAGTTGTGTCAATACCGAGGGCAAAAAGATACTGGGGGCAACCAACTTTCAGGTTTTACCAAAATAGTGAGACAATAACATCGAAGCCAATCATGCAAAAACAAAACAACCAAATCAAACCATATTGATAAAACATCCAATCATTGATCCATATCACAGTAGATTTCAGTTGCGTACCTTATCATGACTCATATCTAGATGATCTATAATCTGAATAATGTTTGGAATAACAGTATTTCATTTTTGAATAATGGTTGTTTAATTTTTGATATCATTTCTCCGGAGCACACTCGATGATGTACTAAACTAGAGTGGCAAGGAAAAAGGATGATTTTTCTTTGTCTGTTGTCTGGAGGTTAATCATTTATCTGTTGCAAATATGTCACGAGACGTGATGATTGAAATTTTATCATTGATGACAGTTCCAAATTTGCATCAAATGGTGGTTAGTCTTTGTTTGTTCAAGCAAGAAATGCTCAGATCATCTCGGTTCAATTATACCTAGATGCTTGTGTTCACTTGCTATATCAAAAAACATGAAAGTTGTACTCAGGTCATCATTGGTGCTAATTTCCCCTTTGATGCTTGTACACACTTCCAACATTTTTAAATGCTCTATGATGATTTAAGCAGGCTAGCCAAAAGGCTCAACAAAATGGTCAGTTTCATTTAGTTGCATTTCATTTTAGGTCATTGTACATAACTGCATATTGGATTTGCATCAAGAGTTTTTGAAAGGCCAATGGTGGTCATGTTTCTTTGGACTATTGGTAGAGGACAATGCGGACGTTTGGTTCATTATCATTATCATTTATCGCCTCATCATTCATTTCCATTATCATCATTTCATCATTTCATTCATTATCATTTATATTATTTTCATTATCATTGCATTACCATTATCATATTATAGCCATTATCATCATTTCATCATTTCATTCATTATCATTTATATTATTTTCATTATCATTGCATTACCATTATCATATTATAGCCATTATCATCATTTCATTCATTGCATTCATTATCATTTATATTATTTTCATTATCATTGCATTACCATTATCATATTATAGTCATTATCATCATTTCATTCATTTTATTCATTTTCGTTATCATTATCATTTAACATTTCATTATCATTATCATTTAACATTCCATTTCATATCATTTAACATTTCATTATCATTATCATTTCATCATCTTCTTATCATTATCATTATCATTATTTTATCACATCGTTATCATTCATTTCATGGTCATCATCATTTCATCATTTCATCATCATTATCAATCATCATTATTTTCATTTTCATATCATATCATTCTTATTTCATTATCATTATAGATCCATTATTATTCATTTATCAGTTCATTCTAGTTACACATCATAATATTTTCATCACATATCATTTTATCATACATCTCCTCATTATTTACTCATATCATTTTACATCATATCATATCATATCATCATACAAATTTATACTGCATCTCATAAAAATAACATTCATTTTTATTATCTTACATTTGAAAACTGGCATAACATCACATATCACATTTTCCATGGTATATATTCATAATCATTTCATAAATCATTCACCTGCATGACATCATTAGTATGCATCATCAATCATCATCATCATAATAAAAACATCACAATCGAATCATCCTGCATATCATGTTAATCATTAACTCATTCAAATGCATACCAAAATTCATAACACAGAAATAATGCATATCACATCATTATATCATAAATGCACATAACATCATCAAAATCAATCATCGCTGCATATCATCACTCATCAAAAATGATACAAATGTCCAAATGTCCAATGAAACTAAAATATCCAAAGCGAAATACATCAAATATGATCAAAAATCAGTATACATGCTCCAAAAATGGTACACATATGTGCACTGTGTCTGCTAACTAGTCGATGCCCTTGATGGAGCTGGTTCGGAAGGAGGTGGTATGCCACTGGTGCCTGCATCTGGGTCTTGCCGAGGCCCAGTCACTCCCCTGCTCTGTGTATGTGTCCACGATCTACTCCTGGTCCTGCTATGGGACCGTGGGTATGGCTCTCTGCGATTCGGAGGACACAGCTCCCCGTATCTAACTCTGTAATACTCAGCCTCTCTCACCATCTCCATGCCCTCTACAATGGCATCCCACAATGATGCACTCTCTACGGTGCCCATCAGCCTTTGAGCAATGCCCTCAACCTCTACTGCCCTCCGTCTAAATGCATCTCTCTCTGCCATCACTTGGGCTAACTGTGGGTCTGGGGCAGGTGCCTGTGCCTATGCCTGTGCCTGTGCCAACTATGCCTGCAGCTGTACAATAAATCCCTGTGCCTGTCCCAGCTAACTCTATAACTATCCCTGCTATCCCTGTAATGTTTGCACCTGGGCCTGAAGTGTGGCTATCTGCCCCTGCTGAGATGAGGATCCCATCTGGATCACTTTCTGTCGCCCAATCCCTGTCTTAGACCGCCGCATGATCTGGACACCCCTCAAAATATCTAGTCTCAACCTCCCCAGCACCTGGCCCTCATCTCCGCCATCATCTTTGTCATCCCCATCTGAACTCTCCTCCTCCTCTCTGCTCTCCACCTCCTCTCCTCCAACTGCTCCCTGCTCACCGCCGGCCACATCCTCATGTCTCACTACCCCTGGCTATGGTACTACCAGAATAGGTGTTGGCTCATCGGGACTGGTAAACCGTGGAAAGGGATGCATGTGAAAATATGTAGAATACTCATCAGACATGTCAGTATCAATAATGTCTCACCTGTCATCCCATGCCTTAGGCACTAATGACTAGAACTCTATATACGCTATCTGATAAGAAATACATGTCCCCCATCCGGCCTCATCTCTGCTCCGGGCATAATGGGAAACCCCCTGTCGCATCCCCTGCGTAAATTCAAACTGCCTCTGCACCCGTAACACTAGAAACCTCTCAAGAATGAAAGGAGTCCTCCCTATCAGGAACCGAGGAATGCATACATATGACATCTCTAGATCATCTATGGCCCATGGCTCACAATCCAGATATGGTCGTCATACCACTGTATCCATATCATCTAGCAGTCGCCTCCAGTAATCCACCTTGCCCAACTTGGGTTGGGTAAGGAACAGAGCATACATATATATATAGGGCCTGCCTGGTGGCCTAACTTTGGGGCACGCCGGTCTCATCACAGCAAGATGCTCCCACACCAGATCTACAACAATGTCACCCCACAGGACAAACTGGAAGAACCCTTGTACACCACCTGATGCAAATCGTGATATAGATGTGCTAGCATGCAACTCCCCCATGCATATCTCCATGGCTGTAGCAACATCTGCTCCAAAATCCTACCCCATCCCACTAATAATCCCTTTTCCCGGCAATCCGGACAAATGAGACCTCCAATAAATGCACCCAAAACTATAGGCAAGGCTGGATATCCTTGAAAATCAGCCCACGGTACCCAGTACCCAGCAATTTGTCTGTCGCCATACACTCTCCTCAAAGCATTTGTACCCCCAAGCTCTTTGTGATCATAATACACAAGGGCACCAACCACTGGGATACCTAATATCCTATATACGTCCTCAGGAGTCACCGTCACCTCACCAGTCGGCATATGAAAGGTGTTGTGCTTTGAATGCCATTGCTCTGCCAGTTCCGTCAACAATCCTCTATTGACCCGAATCGGCGGCATAGCCAACAAGGATCTCAAACCACATGTATCTATCAAAGCTATCTCAACAGGTGTCAACTCGGGTATCCTATCCCATCCTGCCGAGTGTCGCTCTCTAATTTGGAGGTTTTTGAAAACCTCTTATTTTCATCACAAAGATAATTCATCAAAATCATACCAATCATTCAATCTCAATCAATCAAAATCAATTAGACTCATATCTATCAAGTGACCTATATCAGTGAACTATATCAGACCCATATCAATGACTCATATCAATGCATCATATCAACGGCCCATGTCACACAATCAATCCTATCAGGAAAATCACAATCTATCTATCTGGATATCATATCAATCTGTTCTATCATCAATTACTATTTATTTTCTATCGCAGAAAGCAAATTTATCAGAAGTCATATCAATCATTTATCCGACAATTACTCTTTGTTTTCTACTTTGGGAAGAAAATTTATCAATTTAATCTACTCTTTGTTTTTGAAACAAAGTTATCAGACAATTACTCTTTGTTCTCTACTCTAGGAAGCAATGTTATCAATCAATCATTCAATTATTCTATCATTTCTATCCATATCAACATGATGACATGACAATTTACCTATCTGTTGACTAAGGAAGCAATATTCATCATCATTTTCACATTACTATCATCAAATTTTTAATTCTGCCTATTTTTACCATATGCGCTACTCTATGGACTCTATGTGCTAAAACTCATATGTGCCATTCTTTTCACGGGATGCGCTAAAACTCGTATGTACCGTTGTTTTCACTAGATGCGCTTAAATGGACCCCCTATGCACGTTTTCCTATATGCGCCACCTTAATCAACCTAAGCGCCACTATTTTTGTCCGATGAGATTTTTCCTATATGTGCGCCTGTTTTTTCTATATGCGCTTTACCCCTAAATTTTCTATCATACCCTATATGTGCTCTACTTTTCACAAGATGCGCTAAATTGGTTTTTCCTAAATTTTCAAAATCTATCCTATATGTGCTACTTTTTTAACCCTAAGCACCGAATTTTTTTTTGAAAGCGCCTAAACTATCCTAAATGCGCGCAAACGTCATTTTCAAAACGAAAATCAGTGAAAAAAATGAAATATTTTGATTCAAACGTAAAAATTTGAAAGCATAAGTGGTTAGATCGACTCACCGGTGGTTCGTACGCTGTTGGCCTCTGGTATTAGCGAGATCTCTCGAATCAGTGGCGATGATAAGGAATCTCCATATCACAAGGTCACTCTCAGAGCTACAGTATTTACAAAGTCAACAGTGCAAATGATTTATCTTTTTCAACTTTTTTACCTTTTAAAGGTCAAACAAGGGTAAGTTTGCTGCCTTTTTGACTTTATTTTCAAAATGGGACATTCTTTTTCATCATCTGTCGAGAGCTAAATCACTCTCTCTCATCCGTAATTTACCTCCCTGGCAAGTACTACTAGCGTAAACATCGAAAAGCATATCGTGGAAAATTATTTTCTTTTGAAGCAATGTTTTACATCACCTAAAGAGGGGCAAAATGTATATCGCCTAAAATGGTCATGATTAAGCTTAGAGCACTAATTGAATATATTTTATTTAATTAATTCCCCTTAAAAGTCATCTACATTGTAAATAAATTTAATTATTTTATTTATATTGTTCATTTTCTAAATTTTAATTTTATAATTAAATAAATAATTTTATTTAATTATTGACATTTCCCACATTCCTTGAATTAAAATTAAATAAATACAATTATTTAGTTTAATTATCATATCATTCTAAAGTTTGAATATTTGAATATT
>VDFB02000015.1:532690126-532700652 GCA_007258455.2 Sequoia sempervirens | reverse complement strand
TTTATCAGGTTCTCCCTCATGGAACTCCTCGGGATACACAATTGACTTCCCTTAAATAACATGCCATCCTCGATTATGAAATCCAACCACCTTGTCCTATCCACTGTAACAGGTTCCTTGCAAGCTTTCCAAGCCTCTACAAAATCAGGATCTTCTGCATACAGTGTCTTGAGTTCATTGAACCCAACCACTTCAATCTGCATCTTTGTCATCAATGTATGCCTCTTACTTAAGGCATCTGCAACCCTATTTGACTTCCCACTCCTATGTTTCAAAACAAAGGTATAACTCTGCAAAAACTCTACCCATTTCATATGCCTCTGATTTAATTTTTCCTGACTATTTAGGTACTACAAGGCCTGATGATTAGTATATAGAACAAATTCCTTTAGCAACAAATAATGTCTCCATTTCTTTAATGCTTAAACTATTGCATAAAATTCCTGATCATATACATAATACTTTCTCTTGGCATCATTTAACTTTTCACCGAAATAGGAAATGGGCTTACCTTCTTGGCTCAACACTGCTCCAATGGCACAACCACTGGCATCACAATCCACCTGAAACGCCTTGTTGAAATCCGGGAGAGCTAGAACAGGTTGCTCTCATTACTGCTCAACAATTCAAAACTCTTTGCCTCTCCAGTGCTCCACTTGAATTCTTTTCTATCCCCTCTCATTGTTTCAGTCAGGGGTCCACAAATACTACTGAAGTTTCTAATAAATTTTCTATAAAACTAGCCAAACCATGGAAAGATCTCACCTCGGTAGCAGTTCTTGGGGTAGGCCATTCCAGAATAGCCTTCACCTTCTCTGGGTCCATCTTGAGACCTTCTACTGAGACAACAAACCCCAAGTACACTAACTCCCTCCTCACAAAACTACACTTCTTAAGATTAATCAACAGTTTCTCTTCTCTTAACTTCTCAAAGGCTCTCCGAATATGCATCAGATGTTCATCCAACGTCTTACTGAAAATCAAAATATCATCTAAATACATAATAACAAAAATTCCCAGAAATTCTTTTAGTACCTCGTTCATGAGCCGCATGAATGTGCTCGGTGCATTGGTTAGCCCAAAAAGCATGACTAACCACTCATACAGGCCCTCTTTGGTCTTGAAGGCAATCTTCCATTCATCTCCCTCTCGAATCCAAATTTGGTGATATCCACTCTTTAGATCAATCTTTGTGAAGTACTGAAATTCCACTCAAATAGTCCATCGTGTCATCCATCCTTAAGTGTGGGAAATCAGACTTGATTGTTATCTTGTTTATGGCTCGAGAATCAGACACATCCTCCACTCCCCATCCTTCTTTTGGTACTAGTACCTGCTAGCAATTGGCCACATGGACTCCAAACTTCCCCGTGACAAACCCTTTCAACAACTCTTGAACTTGTCTGTTCAACTCCTCATTTTCTACTGGAGTCATTCTATGAGCTGCCTTATTTGGTAAACTGGCTTCTAGGAATCAAGTCAATCTGATGATTGATCTTCCTTATTGGTGGTAAAACCTTAGGTACATTATTAGAAACAATGTCCTGAAACTCATCCAATATCCCAAAAACTTCTTCTGGAACCTTCTCACTATCCTCCTTACTCTAGGAATCAATGCATAACACACATGCTCATGCTTCATACCTTCTAAAAATTTTCTTCCATCTACATAACAAATTCTAGCACTACTGCATACCTTTTCTTCGGTCTCCTTCAGGGGTTTCAACTTGTGACAAACCCCATCCTTTGTCAAGGAATAAGTGTTTGCATGGCTATCATGTATAGCTCACCTATCGAACTGCCACGGCCTCCCCAACAACATGTGACATGCATCCATGGGGATGATATCACAAAGTACTTCATCATGGTAGCTCCCGATCTTGAACTTTACTAGGCACTGCTCATTGACCAAAACTTTGTGGTCTTTCTGCAACCACACAATCCGACATGACGCGGGTGCCTTTCCTCTCAAATCAACTTCAGGACCATCTCTTCTCGACACTGACATTCCAAGGCTCCCAATCACACACAAAGACATCACAACATTTTCCTCTTCACACTTCTGCACCTTGTGCTAAACAGATTCTTTCCCTTTGTTCCTCGGGTTCCTTTTCCTCGCCACCGTGGCTCTCCTAATCACCAGAGCTTCTCCCCTTTCAAAGATCATTTGAATGTCTCGATTGGGCCTCCTCATCCGCAGAGATGCACAACCCTTCCATGACCTTCTCTCGGGCCTTTTGTCTGCCCTTCCTTGGTGTTGTGGACATTCATAGGCTCGATGCCCTTCTTCACCACACTGGAAACACGTTCCTTTGAAACCACCTCTTCTAGATCCTTGTCCATATTTCCCTCATCCTCTACCTCTTTGATCACCACTGTTTTGATCATGAGGGCAGTAGAAGTTGTCATTCCTTTGGCTTCAGCTTGTACCCACATCTTCACTTTTCTTTTCACCATCATTTCGGCTTTCTGAAGGTCTTCCACTGCCCCTTCCACTTTGACCTCCTCGTCCTTTTTGCTTGCCATCAAATATTTTGTTCAACTTCTCTTCCACCTTTAGAGCAAACTAATACACATCCTCAATGGTGGTCATTCTGACTAGGCTTAACTCCTCCTAGATGCTCAGTCGTAACCCATTAAGATATCGGGCTACCTTCTCCTTATTGGCCTCTGTGTGGCCCGTTCTGATGATTATCTTGTGAAAATATTCAGTATATTCTTTCACAGATCTGCTTCCTTGCTTCAACCCTTGCAATTTCTTCAACAGATCTAACTCGTAGTCCACTGGTATGAACTGCTTCTTCAGTTTCTCTACCATGCGATCCCATCTGGTGATATTTCATTTTCCTCTTCGATTTCTTTTCAACTGGACCTCTTTCCACCAAATAATGGCATGGCCCTTCAGCTTCATTTTCGCAAACTTAACCCAATCTGGGTCCTCTATTTCCTCATACTCAAAATATTCTTCTAGCTCGTTGATCTAGTCAATCAACTCTTCCGGGTCCAGACTTCTAGAATAATTAGGGACTTCTGCTCTGGGTCTTTTCCTGATCTTCGAAATGGCCCTTATTAGCCGCATTTGGTCTTGATCAATTGCTTCTTCTTCCTCTTCTACATTTGAACCTTCTTCCTCTTCTTCATCCTCACTTCCTCCCTCAGGTTTAACCTTCTTCTCAACTACTCCTATAACGCATCAATCTGTCTTTGGAGGGATGCCAGTGCATCTCTTCCACCAGCATTTTTGCCACCTCGACCACCTCTGGCACCACCATGCCTACCAGGCATCACTCTTGGAGGCATCTTTCTTGACCTTGACCCACAACAACGGTCCTAGTGCGAACTGCCTCACGATCAGTGATCTGTCTACACTCTCAAGAAAACCTGCTATGATACCACTTGATGAGGGCGCAGCCCAAGACTTAGAAAATAACCCAAAAGCAAGAGAATAATTTTATTATTCAGAAAATGGAGCTTCTTACATGCAGA
The DNA here is from genome assembly GCA_007258455.2 of Sequoia sempervirens. Lineage (NCBI taxonomy): Eukaryota > Viridiplantae > Streptophyta > Pinopsida > Cupressales > Cupressaceae > Sequoia > Sequoia sempervirens. Next base: position 532,697,166 of record VDFB02000015.1, on the reverse strand, counting down.
GGATTTCAAATCCCCAAGTTCTACAACACATGCAAGTTATAGAAAGCCATAGAATAACCCTTTCACAATATGCGAGCTTGTCCCCAAAAAGTTACCCAAAAATTAGAAACCCACCCATAAATTGAGCTCCTCTTTAGTTTGGAGCCAAAACAACATTCAAATTTGAGTTTAGGCGGTTTAGCGCCAAAAATTTACAACATGAAGTTCAAATTTCAAAAGAGCATTTGCAATTGTATCTTCTAGAAAGTGCACCAACTTCCCGGGGCCATAACTTTTGATCTGGGACTCCGATTCGCGAACCGTTTGAACCGTTGGAAAGGTCACGAAGTCAATAACAGACTCAAAATTTGCTATGCCAATTTTGGCAAGTTTCGGGGCTGATCTAGGAACTCTAAGTGCCTCAAATCTAACTTGGAAGATTTTTAGGTGCAAATCTGGGAAACTAAAACTACAATATCTTTCCACCCATGAATAGAAAATAAAAACCATAAATTAGGAATTTCATTATGACGAAAAGGGTATCCAAAAATGTAAAAATATCTAAAAACTGAGAAACTTGAAATTTAACTATTTTTGGGTGATATAAGATTGCCCTTACACCACTGGATGCTCCTGCATCAAATTTGCCTGCCCATAGGAAAATTAAAACTTTTAAAAGTTCTTCATTTTATTCTTCCTACCACATCTTGGACTGGATAAAAATGCATACCAAGGTGACCTCTCCATATTCTTGCATATTATTTGAATATATGTAAAGGGTAAGATCCCTATATCAACATTCCACTATGACTTTAGTCAGGAGTTCAAAATGTAATTTGATTGTGCCAAACACATCTATTGCATGAAATGTCAAAGACCACCAAATCAAACCAAAATTAAAGAAAAAAAAATCAAAAATATTTTGGTTGATGTGGATCACGTGTGCACTCGAGTGCTCTTGCATCACTTCAACATTAACTATATTCTCGTTTTTGGTTGTAGATTCAATAATTCTTTCCATCAAGTCTATGCCTTCAAATTGACCCCTTTTAACTTTTGGTTCTTCATTTGAATCCCGATGTGGCAACCTAGCCTCTAGGGCCCCTAACCTTCTAAGTAAATTGTCATCTATATTTCCTCTTTATCTTTCATTCCTCCTAATTATCCAATTCATATGGGCACCCCTCTTGGCCATTATAGTTTGACTTGATAGCTCAAACTATTACAAACCAATTGAATTAATATAGTTTATTTCTTCTAAGCTTGTAAGTTAAAAATCTAAAAATAAATTATTTCTAAAATCCAATCTCTTAAAATGAACATTATTAAAATAGAATAAAATAAATAATAGTATCCACACTCACATAAACATCTACAAAACTAAGGAAACATATTTTATCAATTATTTGAGTAGTTAGATGAGACAACTTATTGTACAAAGGTAAAATATCATCAGCATGATAACCAAAAAATTAACATATAGTTTTCCTTATTATTGAGCAAAAAATTAAACCAGTATAGGGTGGAATTAGTGTTTTGTGAAGATGTGCTATGTCACATATGGAATGTGTTTAATGACATTTAATATAAGTAGGTGTGGTAAAAATGGAAACCTTTATCTTGTAAGTAGTCATATATTTATGTATTGCTTCTATTTTCTATAGAATAGTGTAAGTCATATGCCAAAATTTGATGTGTTTAGCAAAAATTCATATCATAATCTTTTAGGATGAATCTAAGAATTATGTTTTTATTTTTTTCTAGTCTTTATTTTTTATTATAAATATTTATGAATTTGGAAAAGATTTATGTAAAATCTTGTGTATAATTTTTTTCTTGGCTCACTTTATCTACCTTGTAGAAATCACTTCAATTGTCACAAACTAAAGTAATTACTCTTTATTAATGGATTATTATAAACTATTTTTGTTAGACTTGATTATCTTTGTGTTGGGAAGGTGATGTACACCTTGCATATTAAAATATCTAAATTTACCAATATTTTTCTAGGAGAGATTATATTTGACATGGTAAAAGTATTTAATGTGGGGTCATGGCCTATTAAGCATAATGTCATTGAGAGAGTGCATTTAAATATTTAATATTTTTAGTGTCATATCAAATGCATTCAGTATTGTAAAAGCATTAAATTCTTGGGCACACATGAAATCCAACTTCACATGTTGACAAGACAACTTCACATGTTGGCAAGAATATTCTAGTTATCTCATGTTAGAAATAAGCTTCTAGTAGTAACATATTAGTAAGAAGTTTCTAGTAGGAAAGAAGCTTCTAGAAAGCCTTCCTTTCATTGCTATAAATATAAGGCATGGTAGGAGGTTATATATCTCATCTCATAAAATATTTTGTTTATTTATGCCTCAAGTGTGGGCATTGGATCTCCTAGAAGAGCCTGTAGATTGTATATATATTTTAATTGGCTTTGTTGTTGAAAAATCTAATAGTTTAAAGATCTGGATATTGGATTTTTATTTAAAGGATTTTCAAGAGTAAATTGATCTCTCATACTCTTGTGTGATTGATTCATTATGATATTTCATGAACCTGGTATGTCCTTTTGTTGTTATATTGACATTTTAAAAAATGACTAGAATTAAGAGTCTGTGACACTCTTCTCATTGAGTTAATTATATAAAATATTTGTATTATTCCCTTTCACTCCATAATTTAGAGATTACAATTATAGGAAAAATTCAATTAAAAAATTCAAGAATGAAATTTTTATTGAAAAATTTAATCTATTAATTGTGTCAATGTAGGATCATGGGGATCCAAACTAGGCCCTTAAGTGGCAATGAAAATTCAGAAAAATAGAGTTAGGCAACTTGATATAAAAATTTGAATAGGTTATTAACATAATTTGGAAAATATGTAAGAACAAAATTTGTAGCAAATTAAATTTAGTTTCTAAGATACTAGTCCTTTTTTAGAAAAAGAGTAAATCTATTTTGTGTTCAAATTTAAAATTTCAATGCAATAGTACTACATTTTTAGAAAAAAATAAAAAAATAAGTGTTTGTCCGACCACCCTAATTGAGAGCTAAAATAAATATTGTTTTTCACATTTTTTAATATAAGTAGAGGACACATGCCCAGATGTGATGCAAAAAAAAATTTAATTTTTTTGCAAGTAAATCATTAGTTATGAATTTTCTAGTAGGAATTTAAAAAAAAATTAAAAATCATTTGTCAGGCCACCCTAACTTGGTCAAAAAGTTATGGTTTCTTTTTAAACTATAATTTGTAAAGCATAGTGTGTGACGCATTATTTGGATTCAAAAAATGTTTAACTGAACCTTATACATGTTTTTCAATCAACCTATCAATTAGGACTTTGCACATAGTGCATGCAGAAAATCGATAATAATTACCTACTAAATTCAAAATAAAGCATATTTCATTTCAATAGAATGTTGTCAATTTGTTGAATAAACCCTTTTCATTTCATCAAAATTGGATGAAAAAAAGTTGTCAGCACGAAGGGTGAAGTTCAAAAAACTCTTGGGACCCCTGTAAACATGTTGGGGATGTTGACGTTTTAGGTTGGTCACCCTCGAGCCAAATACCAAAGCAATACTAAGGAAAAACGAATATATGTTTCTATCAAAAATCTGATAGAAACGAATATCCATTTTTTAAAAGAAAAAGTAGATATTCGTTATTTACGCTCAAGAAACATATATTCATTTGTTAAAAATAGAAATATGAACATATAAAAATCATTATATATTCAAAAATTTACGATGTTATAATATTAATATTAATACAAATATTTATATATTTTATATTAATGTATATATAATATAATATATAATATGATATATAATATTAATATATATAATATATAATATATATATTATATATATATTATATAATATATATTAATATATTTAATATAAATATTTAATGTTATATACTAAATATAAATATAATATTAATATAATAATATAATATATTATAAAAAAAAATTGATGGAAAGGAAATCTATTTAATTAATGAGAAATATTAAAATATTATACCTAAGATTATATAAATATTATAATATTAAATATATATTTATTAATTTATAATGTATATTATAAATTCCCTCTTTCTCTCCCTTCCTTTATCCCACCCACCCTACCACTCCCTGTCTTCTTACCTCTCTCTCCACCTACCCCTTCCTCCCTCCCTAACTCACTCTATATCTATCCCTCCCACCCTACAACTCCCTAACTCCCTCCTTTCGTCTTTCTCTCCCTCCACCTATCCCTCTCTCTCCCTCTCTCTCTCTCACACACACACAAAACCTCTCTCCACCTACCCCTCCCTCCTTCCCTCCCTAACTCTCTTCCTACCTCTCCTACCATAACTCTCTCCACATACCCCTCCCTTCCTCCCTAACTCTCTCTATACATATTCCTCTTATCCTACTTCTTTCTATCTCCCTCCTTCCCTCTTTTTGTCCCTCCCTCTCTCCATGCTTCCCTCTCTCTCCCTCCCACCCTACCAATCCCTATCTCCCTCCTTCCCTCTCTCTCCCTCCAACCTTACCAATCCCTATATCCCTAAGGTCCCTCTTCATCCCCCTCTCACTATTCCTCCCACCCTACCCCTCTCTATCTCCCTCCTTCCCTCCTCTCCTTCCACCTATCCATCCCTCTCTCCCTCCCACCCTACCAATACATATCTTCCTCCTTTCCTCTCCCTCCCTCCTTCCCTCTTTCTCTCCCTCCATTTATTCCTCCCACCCTACCACTCCCTATCTCCCTCCTTCCCTCTTTCTCCCCCTCCTTTTCTCCCTACCACCTACCACTCCTTGTCTCCCTCCTTCCCTATTTCTCTCCCTCCACCTATCCCTCACTCTCTCCCTCCCACCCTACCAATCCCTATCTCCCTCCCTCTATTCCTCCCACCCTACCACTCCCTATCTCCCTCCTTCCCTCTTTCTCTCCCTCTACCTATCCCTCATTTCTCTCTCCCTCCCACCTTTCCAATCCATATCTCATTCTCTCTCTCTCCTTCCCATGTTAACAATCTATATCTCCCTCCTTCCATATTTTTCTCCCTCCCTCTATCCCTCACACCCTACCACTCCTTATTTCTCTCTATACATACCTCTCCTATCCTACCACTCTCGACCTACTCCTCCTTTCCTCCCTAAATCTCTCTATACCTATCCCTCCTATCATACCTCTCTCTATCTCCCTCCTTTCCTCTTTTTGTCTCTCCCTCCCACCCTACCAATCCCTATCTCCCTCCTTCCCTCTCTCTTACTCCCACCCTAGCACTCCCTCTCTCCCTCCATCCCTCTTTCTCTCCCTCTACCTACCCCTCCCTCTCTCCCTAACTCTCTCTATACTTACCTCTCCTCCCTTCCTCCCTAACTCCTTCTATACATATCCCTCCTATCCTACCTATCTCTATCTCCCTCCTTCCCTCTTCTTGTCCCTCCATCTCTTCCTCCCACCCTACCAATCCCTATCTCCCTCCTTCCCTCTCTCACCTTCCCTCCCTCTCTCCCTCACACACCACACACAATCTCTCTCTACCTACCCATCACTCTCTCCCTAAATCTCTCTATACCTACCTCTCCTACCCTACCTCTCTCCATATACCCCTCTCTCTCTCTCTCTCCCTATCTCTATCTATACATACCTCTACTACCCTAGCACTCTCCACCTACCACTCCCTATCTACCTCCTTCCCTCTCTCTCCCTCCCACCTTATAAATCCCTATCTCCCTCCCTCTATTCCTCCAACCCTACCACTCCCTATCTACCTCCTTCCCTATTTCTCTCCCTCTCACACACACACAGCCTCTCTTTACCTATCCATCCCTCTCTCCCTATCTCTATCTATACATACTTCTCCTACCCTACCACTCTCCACCTAGCCCTCCCTTCCTCCATAACTCTCTTTATACCTATCCCTCCTATCTATGGACAATGATTTTGGTTACCCAAGGGTTTCTCTAACTCTTCTAGGTTTTTCACCTAGAAGGAGAGAAAATGGGCCCAAACTAAAGATTAATGTAATGATGGATGCAATGTCTCTAAATGTAATGTATAAATACAACAAAATAAAAAACAAATGATTTATTGATGCTAAACCTAAGAAATGAAAAGTGCTGGAAAACACAGTGATGTATGCAAAAACACCTAAGAATGCAAGAAAATGATGAAATAATAAAACAGAACTAGAGAGGTGCACCTAGAATTTGGAATCTGATGTAGAGAGGCTCTGGAATCCTGTAGATTTGACTGGAAATGTTGACTGGGACACTTATGCCAAGCTGGGTGACTTAGTCTGGTTTCAGAGAAAATCTGTCAGAACAAGAATCTGCCAAATGGGTGTCCAGAAATGTGAAAATTAAATTTCAGGCCTGGCAGTGGGACTAATTTGCCACAGATGGCAACTTAGTCCACCTAGAGATTTCTGAAATTTTAGAACAAGATTTTGTAGCTTGCGGTCTGGACTTGCTTTTCTGATAGGTGTATGATCCTGATTCTACGGAAAACGGGCTGATAAGAGTCTCCAAGCTTCAATTAGGGATTTGTTGACTTTGATGGATTATTTACCACTTTTTGACACCAAAATCTTTGAAAAATATGCATACAAAGTTTGCAAACACACATGCAAAGAGGGAAAATGGGTTTGCCTTGGTCAAACCCCGATTTGGTAATCAAACCCTATGAAATGAAATGAAATATGAAGAGAATGATAAATAAACATGCAATGTCATAAACTTACCAAACCCTTGATGCAGAAATCTAAAGATATGCAATGAAGTGCTCCAATGGATGACTTGATTATGCTTAGAGTGCTTAAATGCTTGAGAATGATTAAGTGAGTGAATGCTTGAATGCTTGATGAATTAGGAGATGAAAAATGAGGATGAAAACCCTTAAATTTATACTTGATTTTCCTAAATTTCCTAAAGATAACACATCATAGGCCGACCTCAAGGGTAAGAGAATAAAATCCCGCTAAGAAATTAAAATTATTTTTATTTTTGTGCCCAATGGGACTAAGTCACCCTAGGTGGCAACTTGGTCCCA
>VDFB02000015.1:532508276-532690026 GCA_007258455.2 Sequoia sempervirens | reverse complement strand
TATTAATGCTTCAAACTTAAGATTTGTTTCATTGTTATAATGATCAAAATGTTATACTTTGCTATACATTCAAGCATTCTCTTTCCCCCTACCCTTTTCTCTCTCCCCCCTCCTTTTAATAATTTTCTTTTTCATAAAAGATTCACATTTCTGTCTCATTTACACAAATTTATCTGAAGCGCTAGGAGTGAATAAAAGATATGTAAAAGATGATGGATTGAAAAGTGTCTTTTAGGCCTCCTTGTAGCATTAGAAAACAAGTCATTTGTTGCCTTTTGTGTTGGAGTCAAAACTTGTGGTTTTGAGGGTTTTTGGAGGATAGTATCAAGTGTCAAAAACTAGTGAGTTTTGTTTGGTTTCAGTCATTAGAAGGATTTTAGGTTGACTGTCCCATTAGACAGGGCTACAAGGGCTACAAGGCCTAATATGGCAGCGATAGATGAAAGAGTGTTCCCAAGTAAGAAGTCTTGTTTGTTGGCTTAGTTTAGCCATGTTAAGAGATTTTGAGTCATTTCCAAGCCTCCTAATTTCATTTGGGTGTGTGGAGTTAAAATAGTGCTTAGGTTGCTCATTAGTTGTATGGTGTATTAAGGAGTCTATCTAAGAGTATTTGAGAGAAGCTCTTAAGAGATTGTCTTCCCCTGCCACTCTACATCAATAATAAAATAAACATGGAAAATGGCTGAATAAAATAATTTCCCAAGATTTGAATACAAAGGGATGCGACTTGCTTGATCTCTCACTAATGGTAAATTTCAACGAATGTATTTTTTTAAAAAAAATTACATTGTTTGGTCGAATTTTTGACGAACGCAATAGACGAATCACTGAAAACGTCTGATGAAGTTGCTATAGCTGCGATGAAGACTTCGTCATAACTAGTTATCAATTTTGTCGTCATTGCGATGAAGTATACAGACGAATCACAGAAAAGGTCCGACAAAGTTTCTTAGCTACGATGAAGACTTCGTCGTAACTCCTTGCCCTTTTCGTTGCAATTTCGACAAACGTCATCGATGAACCACAGAAAAGGTCTGACAAAGTTGCTTAGCTATGATGAAGACTTCATCATAACTCCTTTCCCTTTTCATCGCAATGTTGACGAACGTCATCGATGAACCACATAAAAGGTCCGACGAAGTTGCTTAGCTGCAACGAAGGCTTCGTCATAAATACTTTCCCATTTCGTTGAACTGGCGATGAACTTCTAGTGTTCTTTTGACACCCATTTCGTCGATATTCCAATGAACATCTGAGTCATCTTATGATGCCGACGACCGACGAAACTGTGTCGTTATTTCGACGTTTAATTCATCGTCAGACGTGTGACAAAAAAATAGCAACGAAAATATTTTCATCATTTCATCACTACACCGACAAAGATTTGTCAAACCATCGACGAACGTCCATCAGAAAATGGTGTCAAATTTAGTAGTGTGCTATGTTGCTAGCCCATCAATCTACTACTCTACTAGAGGTACTGATATGGTCGGCCCCCATACAGTCTCATGTGATGATCAGGCATAATCTTTCGTATCCACTGGTACACATCTTGTCGCTCACCAAACTATCATAGTACCTACTGGGGCATGTACATCTCAATGATCAACTATGACTGAACTATGTGCCCAATGAGATACCTAAACTACCAACAGAATGGAAAATGCTCGCCCTTGTGTGCCCACTGAACATAGTCCCTATATAGTCTCTAGACAAAAGCCATTAGTGTATCAATCCTATGTCACCAATAGCCTATCTCTCCAACCCTCATCTATTGAAGAGCTCCCACATACAAATAGACATATGGCATCCCCTCTGCTAGCTGTGGTCTCTGAATAGGTGGATGGAAGATAGGGATATGCTCACAATCCTAGATCATAAGCAAGGTAGTGCCATAGCTGATATTGTGCACTCCTTTGTACGCCACCACATGAAGCTAATGATATAGCATCTCTAGAAGACAAGGCCCCCAGGAAAAAATAGTCATGTCTCATCGTATCCTCACAAGTACATCTCCCCAACCAATCGAGAACCCGTGTCCGCGATAGTCTGGTATCAAAACACCAGCAATCAGTGTGCATAACATAACATCCCATTGAGGTTAATGATCTACCATGAACTCCCAACGAATATCATAACCCTCAATGCCTAGCCCCACACCATCCTCAACATCATAAAACTCAATGATAGATTGATGTCCCTAGTGTGGATCATATACCACTCGCTCCCCTCGGATCAATAGGCGCAGAATCTAATATACATCCTCCAACGTCACAGTGGCCTATCCTATTGGCAAATGGAAAGAACATGTCTTTGAATGCCATCTCTCGACTAGTGTTGCCAGCAGTCCCCTATTTTCCCACATAATGGGCATACAGGTGACGTAATATAATTTGAGCCGCATCAGTCGTCTATGCTCTCTATCCCATAGTTGATCCCAAAAGGCATATGTGGAAGGCCTGAACTTGTGCATATAGATCAGTGGTAATCATTTATGCACATGCAGAAATGAGAGTTAGAACATCATTAAAACATCATTATTACCATCTATCTAATTTAACATAAGCAAAAACTGGGTCTAAAACTAAGTCAACTCTGGTCAACCTTAGTCAAAGTCAAATGCATCATGTCAATGAAATTTGTGTCACGCTAGGTCAATTGCATCACTTGGCCCTTTAATTACATCATGATAGAGCATTTGCATTGCACAAGCCCACAAATGTGTTATCCTTTAGCACATGTGTCGCGTCCACTTTCATATGTGTCATTGTCAGATCACTTGCATTGCTTGGCCTTACATTTGTGTCACGACATAGCGATTGCATCTCTATACTTACTATCGAAACCCAATACAAATACTTGCAAAATACAATGAAACAATACATTAGGAGATCACATTCAAGTAAGAACAAGGATTTCCCATGAAATCCATTAGCAAAGTTTAAAATAGGAAATGAAGCAAGAATAAAATGAAAGAATAATAAAGCAAGCTAAATCCTATTGAAGACAATGCAAACTCTTGATCCCATGGGTGAATTGGTGCCAATTTGATGTGAAAATTGGCCCTTTCCCAACTCCAATGATGCAAGCTTGATGAATGTTGATGAATGATCCACTTTGATGAAGAATGATGAGTGCTTCAAGACCAAAATCTGCATAACCTAGCTACAAATTCAAAAATATGTATAGAGATTGTTAAATATTTGAGCATAGTAAGTGTAACTGAGGATTTCTTTTAAGTTTGATTAGGAGTGTTAGTAGTAAATCAATAAAGACAATGAAACCTAAAGATCTATCGAGTACAAAGGAAATTAAACAATAGAACAGTTATACCTGTAAATTGCATTTTCCATGATTAACTCCATAGTACCTTCTTACTTACTGGATAATACTTGGCCCTCAGATTCGTTGTGCGAGCAATCTGCAAATGTCTAAGTCCTACACCAAGCTTTGAAGGATTTATGCAATGTCTAAATGCCTATGTCTATGACTATGATTGCCAATGTCTATGCCTAAACAATGCTAAGATTTGATCAAATACAAATAATAATTGCTATGAAAGTATGAGTGTGTAAGTGCAAGAATGTAATATGCCTATAATATGTCTACTTGTGTGTGTGTAATCGAAAAGTGAGAGGAAAATGGCATTTTATAGAAAATTCCATTTCGAATGGATGGGCGAGATCAAATTCTAAGGAAGACCTAGAATGAGAGGTCCAGATTAAGTCTGAAAATCCCTAATTAGGGTTAGGGAAAATTCATTAATCGAACGGTCAAGATAATATCTCAAATAATTGGATCGACGGTGGAGAATAAATAAGGAAATTAATTAGAAAATAAAGATTTTCAAAAATCAAGAAGATAAAGACTACCTGATTTGTGAGATTCAAAAAATCAAGAAGATAAGAGTTGGACTGAAGATCAAATTTGGAAAATTGAGAATCTGCCCGATTACTTGATTTTTGGAAGATTAGTTTCCATTTTGAATTGAGTTATTTCAAAATAATGATTTTGTGAAATAATAAATAATTGATTTTCCAATTATTTACCCGTGAACTGTCAGTTAAAATTGTGATGACATTTTAAATAATTTAATTTATTTAAAATGAGAGGAATATTAATTTTGACAATTAAATAATTAAAGATAATTATTTAATTTAGCAGATGAGATTAATTAAATAAATTAATCAATTCATTTAATTAAGACAATTAATGACATATTAAATAAATAAATAAACTTATTTATTTAATAATCAGGAAGAAATAAATGACGAAGGGTAATTAAATAAATTAAGAAATTTATTTAATTAAAGGAAGACTTAGACAATTAATGATGTATTTAATAAATAAATAAAATTTATTTATTTAATAATCATGAAGAATAAAGGACATGAATTAATTAAATAATTATGAATTATTTAATCAATAGTCAAGTGTGGACCAAGAACATAATTAAATGTCATAATTATGTTAGGACAAAAAGTGGTAAAAATGAAGCTTGCAAGCCTAGGTCATTTTTAAGTGTCTACAGTAAGTTTACTCAAATTGTGGATGATAAAATGAGGAGATTAGCCTCTTATTTATAGAATGAGAAGATGGATGAATTTCCAAAATGGAGCAATGTGGGACTAAGAACTAGGCAATGGAAAAGTGCCACTTGCAATGGGTGAATGGATGGAGGATGTGCAAGTTTTGGAAGAATGTGTCAATAAATGCATATATTTGAATTTTGAATTTGTTGAAATGACATGCAAGAGGGAAAGAAGGTGCATTGAATGCCACTTGGCTCAAGGAAAAAGGACTTTGTAAGAAGAGTAAATGCCTTGTTGGAAGGACAAAGTCCACTTGGATTTTGAATTCAAATTGAGAGAATATTCCTTAAAAGATGTCTTGTTGAGGAAAATAGAGATTTAATAAATGAATTAAATCTATTTTCATGTGCAAGTAGTAAAATATGGAAGATGGGACATGAGATGAGATTAAATTAATCAAGGTTAATTAATTTAATGAAGGGATTAAATGATGTGACCTATTTGACTTAAATTTGTGGATTTATTTAAATCAAATATGAGAAGAATGCGATAAAAGGATTAATTAAATAAGGAATTTTGATTTATTTAATTAAAAGAGATGATGTTAATTTAAACTAAACAAGGTTTTAATTTATTTAATTTAATAGATAGACTTTAGAGATAAATAAAATTAATTATTTAATTAAATGGGATAATTAGATCAGAATGGTTGATTTAATTATCGAGAAAAGATGACTTAATTAGATAACTTATTTATTTAATTAAGAGAGGAATATTGATGAATTTAATCAGATAAAGGAATTTGATTAAATGGTTAAACCGAAGAATGATTCAGGATAAAACGATGTTAGTGGTCAGGATCAGATGTCCAATGTCAATCAGGACATTTTACGTGTCTACACTTATTATTTGTGTCTCACTATGGAAAATGCATCTTTCCAATATGCAAATGTGTCATTACCTATTGGACCCCTCATGTTTGCATTGAGACGCATCAAATAAGTCAAAAATGATAGTGAATGCGTCTTAAACGAACACGATTACGTTGCAATGCATTCGTTACCCTAACTTCTAGCCCTAAAAATGCACGTAAAATGATAAAACGACAAAGTGGGAAGGTGTACTTACTGGTGGCTCTGCACCCTCTAGCCATCTAAAAGTCTGAACGATGTATCCATAGTGCTCGGTCTCTAGAATCACCATCTTTGTGCAACGTCTCCTCTCTCTGAGCTCTCAAATATCCAAAGGAAAAAGTGAAAATGAAATGATTTTTTACCCCTTTTGAACCTATTTATAAGGTAAAAAGTGGGATTTTTTGAAAAACTTATTATTGGAGGCTCTTTTGACCACCTTTGACTGACCTGATGGCTACTTTAAACACCTCAAAATCTAAAATCGCTTGCGCCGTTAATCTTCTAGACATCAAATTGACTTGTCGAGACACTTTCTGAATTTTTCTGTCTCTGGGCCAAAATTTCAAAATTTTCCCGAGGGGGCATAGCTACTCTGTACCTTCGCCAAGGCATGTTTCTAATTGAATTTTCTTTGTCACAATGCGATAGGCTGCATTATGACAAAGAGGGGAAAATTGTAGACACATAAAAATGACTTAGGCCTACAAGCTCTATTTTTGCCACATTCCTCCTAACATAATTAAAATATTTAATTATGTCCTAAATTGTCCACTTTCAACTTTTAATTAAATATTTTTTAATTATTTAATTAATTCATGTCTTTTATTCCTCTTGATTATTTAAATAAATAAATTATATTTATTTATTTAAATGTGTCACTAATTCTCTAATGTCTTTCCATGATTAAATAAATTCTTAAATTTATTTAATTATCTTTTTGTCCATTATTTCCTCCTAATAATTTAAATAAATAAATCTCATTTATTTATTTAAATACGTCATTAATTTCTAATTTCTTCTCATAATTAAATAAATTCTTTAATTTATTTAATTATTTTCCACCTTGGCATTTTCCCAATTTTAAATAAAATTATTTATTTAAAATGGTCCCACTTTCTAATTTTCCCTCTCTTAGTAAATAATTCAAGTTAATTATTTATTGTCACATGACTCTACCCTTTTGAATTAAATTAATTTTTAATTCAAAATAGCAATTTTCTTCCATAAATCAAATAATTTCTAATATTATTTGATTTCCCATCTCTCTCTTTTTCTATGTCATCCTTATCTTCTTGTCACAGGCAATCTTGTCCCTTGATTTGATTTTTTAAAATAAAATCTTGTCCATTCATTTCAAATTCACCCTAATCTTTCCCTAACCCTAATTGTGGGTTGTCACATTGAATCTTGTTCATTGATTCTAAGGCATTTTTCAATCTTCAATCTTGGCCATTCATCCAAAATTGTATTTTCTATAAAATGACAATATTGGTCTCATTTTGACATCTACATCTCATGCAATCTTGTCTTAGGCATACTTCATCTCTTGGCATTTTGACATCTTGGCATTTACATAATTTAGGCTTACTTCATAGTTGCTTAGTTGCATTGTGTAGCATTTTAGATCAAATCCTTCAACATTTGCTTAGGTCATTAGCATAGTCATAGGTTACTCATACAAAATTTGAGGGAAAATTGCACATTGTATCAAATAGAGAAGGTGCAATGGAGGTCAATCATGGAGGTTGAAGACACTTGGTAATATCTTTCTTTGTTTTCATGTTATTTCCTCCTTTGTACTTCATTGCTTACTTTGGGTTTTGTTTATTTATGCACTAATCTACTAATATGAATATTTCCCTTAGTTACAAGAAGCAACAGTTGTTGTAAAGTGATTTAAAGGAAGAGGAATTTTCCAACAGAGGAAATTGAGGCAAGTAGAGAGAAATATAGAGTAAGGAAGAGGGTGGAAAGAAGATGTATGTCAAATTATCTTCAAGGAGAAGGATCCTCTTTACCTTTAAGTAAAATTCAAAGTGACCATGATATTGAATTTGAAAATATTAAAGAAGAAATCAAAATTGAAACTTTACAATATGAAATTGAGAAAGAAAATGTCCAACATGAAATTGTAAATGTTGAGTATGAAACTAAAAATATTAATGTTGAACATGAAATACATGAAAATGAAATAATGAATGTCAATGTATCTCCAAATTATGCAAGAAGAGAGGATATTTGTGAAGAAGAAAATGAAATCCTAATTCTATATATTTGTAATGAATCCAATAAGAATGCTCAACATTCAAGAACACCAAAATGGAACTTACTTGCAATAGATGAAAACATAATATATAAACTTGATGAAAAAGGGTCATCATGAATGGTTTAGTTGTGGGCTACTAATACTAATCAATACTTTTCTGATAAGACATTAATTGAACAATGTAAAAATTTTGTATAATTGCTAAAGTCTTACAAAATGAGACCATTATTAAAAAATCGAAGATTCATGTCACCAAAAAGTCAGAAAAAAATAGTATTAATGTCAAAAGTATTTTTAATGCTCTAAATGTTATTGGAAAGACAAGGAAAAAGATAAGAGACCTACTCGTAGAGTGATCAAAACCTCATTAGTAAGACATCATTTGAGAAAGGCTCGTTTAATGAGGAAAACTTGTATTGATTTAAACCTAAATCATAAAACACTGTCTAGAGAACTCTCAAGAAGAGGAAGACTTGATAGTCCTCTTCAAATGATACATGAGATTTTAGTGGGAGGCTTCCACATGTTGATAAGAAGCTAACAGCTAATGTAAAGAATGAAATTCAACAATGTTGGCACTCTCAATCTAGAGTATCACTGGATGCAAATGATTTTTTAAAGTTAAGATTTGGAAATTGAGATCGCACACTACATCCTAAACATTTCTTCAAATGTAGCCAATCAATATTATACAAACAATTTTGTGAAACACATCCAAATGTACAAATTTTACAAATGGATTTCAAATCTTGTAATCCATTTTATTGTGTACCTATTAATATTTGTAATGCATGTTGTAAATACCACGTAGAGTTTTCAATGTATCATGAACTACTATGATATATTTGTTCTACTATGCATACTAATGAAATGTTGCAGGAGTGTCATGCAATGCAACTTCTGAAGTCATCTAGGGAGTTGTTAGATTAATTTTTTATGTATTAGAGGTGATGGTTTCTTTTGTATAGAAATTATTATTTAAAGGAAACGTTCTTGCAATGTGGTGGTTTATCAAAGTTTGTAGCATGTTTTCATGAGGGCAGCAAACATGAATTTTCTAACAAAATTGTTGAGAAAAAATGATTTGAGATTGTGAAATATAGTTTGAAGAGTTGAGGTGAAGGTTCTAGATGCAAGTTGGTTACAAGAGAGGTAAGTATTATTGATTTTATTTTTGATTTTAAGAAAAATATTTTCTACAAGTATGCAAGGAATATCCATAAGTCCCAATGGTTGGATCGATAATTAAGGATGTGTAAGGACTCTTTTCTAATTGGAACTATTATATATGTGGTTTACTTTTCTAAAAATTACACATTGCAACCACAAAATGAGGTACAATAAAAATATTGTACAATTCTATTCAAATTGCTTTTTTTTGTCCACATAACATATAGGCATGTCCTTGATAGTACAGAAGAGGATACGAAGATAATCAAGGAGTGCCATTTTTACATGAGTGATGATAGATCTCATTCATCTGAGTTTGTGCAACATTTTTTTTTTTTAAAATGAGTTCTTGTATTGAAAAGGTATTGCAATGGGTTGACATCTCATCTAGTTGGATAACTGCACGAGGTAATTCAAGAATGCTTGTATGTTTTATTGGTTGAGAAGGATGCATGTACAAAGGGGTGTACCACATATTTGGAGTTTTTTTGAAGTTGGCCATGGAAAAGGTGAGCATGATTGTACAGGTACATGTGTGAAGATGTCTCTAATTAAGGAATAAATAAATATTAGAGGTGGTGCAACATTTAGTGATGCATGTTCTATTGTTGATTGGTGTAGTTATGCATTGTCATGAGGAGGGACATGACTCAAAAGTGTGTAGGTTCTTTTGGTTGGTTAAATATGGCATAGTGGGAGAGAAATTAGAATGCCATACAATCAGAGAATCATCAAAGATGCATTCATTTTGAAGCTTAGATGCAGGTACATGGCCCATATGGACACAAGAGTTGGCTTGTTTTTTTATAATTGTAATCAATGTGATTGAGATCAATGTGAGTCAAGTGAGTGGGTAAATACATAGATTCCACAGTATTTAACCCCTTTATCTGTAGCATAATTCTCTTTAGAAGATGAAATGGAAATTTCACTTGAATATGACCATCTTTCAGATCTTGTACAACCAGGACATGTCTATGTAGTTTTTACACCACAGGGGAATGAAGAGGGATAAAACTATTGGATGGTATGATGTGTACAGGGAAATAAGAAACTAACACAACCAATGATAGGTAATGATGGGTTCATGTATTGTATAGGTTTATTTATTGTTATTGGAACTCAGTTGCAACCATATATGATTAGAAAGAATTGCATAACTACATTTGAAGACTACGAGAAACACAAAACAATTCTCATGTATTCACACCTTATTATAGCAACAAATGTTAAGTTATTGAGATATCATGCCAAACCAAGAACAAAGTAACTATGGAAAATTAGTACTACCAATCACAAAGCAATATTGGATAATCTAAAGGTAAGAGATGGCCCTTCAGGCACACTTTAGTAGCGAAACTTTTTTTGTATAGGATAAGTATGAAATTGTTCATCTTATTTAGAATCATGTTATTTCTATTTATATGTAGGTTCTTCTTTGACCACATTTCTAATGAGTATTCTCGCATTCTCTCAATTGCTAAAAATTTTAAGTTATTATTGTTTAACTTGTAGGGTGGGAGCTCTCATTCAACCTATCTTCATTTCTTGGAGCTGATTTTGTTTTTGTACACCTTCTCCAATCCCTTATTTTTGTTAAGTTTCTCCATTTAAAAAAATAAAATTAAGTTATTATTGTTTAACTTGTAGGGTAGGAGCTCTCATTCAACCTATCTTCATTTCTTGGAGGTGATTTTGTTTGTGTACACCTACTCCAATCCCTTATTTTTGTTAAGTAAATCTCCATTTTTTTATTAGTGTTAACAACTTTGGTATTTTGGATTTTCTCAATGTTTCATTTTTATTATTATGTTGCATCTTGTTTAGCATAACTTACTTTTTTTTTTCTATAAATAATATTTGTAATGGACTTTCCTATTCGTATTTTCAATTTTTTTTATGATCACACTACCAAAATGTTGGCCTCTTTCTTGGATTGAAATATAAATCCTCTCATAAATTCAAAAAATCTAACTCCTAAGTAGAGACTTCATCATGATTTGGCATACTCAAATGAATTTATCACTATTATTTCCCTTTCTTACATACCTTTCATGCTTTTCACTCACTAAGACTCTTATTCACTATCTAATAATTGTTGCATGCTTATTTAGAAAGATAGCATTCCTAAGTATTGACTGTCATATTTCTCTCCCCAAAAAGAGCACCCCAGAATGATCGAGTGACTTTGGAAACAAAATGAGACCTTCCCTAGTATTTACCTACCTACCTCAATGTGTCCACACTACCCATTTGTCAAAAATACTAAAAACTTAAAAAAAATTGCATTTTTTCCTCTCACGACACTTTCAAGACTACCTTAGATTAATGCACTCCAATATCATAGGGGGAATTGGGTGACAAAAGGAGGCCTTCCATTGAATTTTACTGCCCACATTGATGTGTTGGTATGCTTGGTTTTTACATGAGAAGTAAGTATTGCTGATTTTTATTTTTTTTTAAGAAAAATATTCTCTACAAGTATGCAAGGCATAGCCATAGATCCCAATGGTTGGATCATAAATTCAAGATGTGTAAGGACTCTTTTATTATTGGAACTATTGTATATGTGGTTTATTTTTCTGAAAATTACACATTGAAACCACAAAATGAGGTACAATCTCAATATTGTACAATTCTATTCAAATTGCTCTTTTTTTCCATGTAACATATAGGCATGTCCTTGATAGTATAGAAGAGGATAAGAAGATAATCAGAGAGTACCATTTTTACATGAGTGATGATAGATCTAATTCATTTGAGTTTGTGCAACATTTTTTTTGAGAAAAAATTGAGTCCTTGTAGGAAAAAGGTATTGTAATGGGTTGACATCTCATCTAGTCAGATAATTGCACTAGGAAATTCAAGAATGCTTGTATGTTTTATTGGTTGAGAAGGATGCATGTATAAAGGGGTGTACCACATATTTGGACTTTTTTTTAAGTTGGCCATGGAAAAGGTGAGCATGACTGTATAGGTACATGTTGGAAGAGATCTCTAATTAAGGAACACATGAAGATTAGAGGTGGTGCAACATTTAGTGATGCATGTTCTATTATTGATTGGTGTAGTTATGCATTTTCATGAGGGACATAACTTGAAAGTGTGAAGGTTATTTTGGTTGGTTGAAGATGGCACAATGGGAGAGAAATTAGAATGTCAAATAATCAAAGAATCATCAATGATGCATTCATTTTGATGCTTAGATGTAGGTACATGGCCCATATGGACACGCGAGTTGGCTTGCTTTTGTTAGAATTATATTCAATGTGGTTGAGATCAATGTGAGTCAAGTGAGTGGTTAAATACATGGATTCCACATTATTTAACCCCTTTATTTGCAGCATAATCCTCTTTAGAAGATGAAATGGAAAGTTCACTTGAATATGACCATCTTTCAAATCTTGTACAGCCAGGACATGTCTGTAGTTTTTGCACCACAGGGGTGTTGGCATTGTTGTTGCACCAAAAGATCGACCTATCAATGCTTGATACAAGCTTCAGTTAAGATCCACAAGAGGTGGTTAGACCATGTCACAAACCCAAGCGTTGTGTTGGACAAGAAAGACCAAGGGACACACCATCTTGCAACAACCCCCCAAGCACAAGTGAGGGGTTTGAACCTATGACCAGCTCTGATACCAATTGTTGGCCTTATAATTGCACCAAAAGAGTGACCTGTCAATGCCCGATACAAGCTTTAGTTACGGTCCATAGGAGGTGGTTAGACCATGTCACAAACCCAAGCACTGTGTTGGACAAGGAAGACCAAGGGACACACCATCTTACAACAAGGGGAATGAAGAGGGATCAGACTATTAGTTGGTACAATGTATGCAGGGAAAGAAGAAGCTAACACAACCGATGATAGGTAATGATGGGTTCATGTATCCTACAGGTTTAGTTATTGTTACTGGAACTTGGTTGTGAACATATATGATTAGAAATAATTGCATACCTATATTTGAAGACTGGGAAAAACACATAACCATTCTCATGTATTCGCACCTTATTATAGCAACAAATGTTAAGTTATTGAGACATCGTACCAAACCAAGAACAAAGTAACTACAGACAATTAGTACTACCAATCACTAAATAATATTGGATGCTCTAAAGGTAAGAGATGACCCTTTAGGCACACTTCAGTAGCGAATCTTTTTTTGTATAGAACAAGTATGAAATTGTTCATCTTATTTAGATTCATGTTATTTCTATTTATATGTAGGTTCCTCTTTGACCACATTTCTAATGAGTATCTTGCATTCTCTCAATTGCTAAATTTTTAAGTTATTATTGTTTAACTTTTAGGGTGGGATCTCTCATTCAACTTATCTTCATTTCTTGGAGGTGATTTTGTTTGTGTACACCTGCTCCAATCCCTTATTTTTGTTAAGTTTCTCCATTTTTTTATTAGTGTTAACAACTTTGGTATTTTGGACTTTCTCAATGTTTCATTTTTATTCTTAAGTTGCATCTTGTTTAGCATAACTTAACTTATTTTATTTTTCTAAAAATAATATTTTCAATGGAGTTTCCTATTCCTATTTTCAATTTTTTACAATCACACAACCAAAATATTGGCCTCTTTCTTGGAATGAAATATAAATCCTCTCATAACTTCAAAAAATCTAACTCCTAAGTAGAGAATTCATCATGATTTGGCACACTCAAATGAATTTAGCACTATTATTTCCCTTTGTTATATACCTTTCATGCTCTTCACTCACCAAGACTCTTATTCACTATCTAATGATTTTTCCATGCTTATTTAGAAAGATAACATGCATAGGTATTGACTATCATATTTCTCTCCCCAAAAAGAGCACCCCAAAATGAGAAAATTACTTTGGCAACAAAAAGAGACTTTCCTTAGTATTTACCCACCTACCTCAACATGTCCACACTACCCATTTGTCAAGAATACTAAAAACTTAAAAATTTTGCATTTTTTTCTCTCATGACACTTTCAAGACTACCTTAGATTAATGCACTCCAAAATCATAGGGGGAATTGGGTACAAAATGATGCCCTCCATTGAATTTGACTTCCCACCTTGATGTGTTGGTATACTTGGTTTTTCTCCATGATGCACAAAATAAAAAATGCTTCTTTCCATATTTGCACTGCTTTCCACTGACAATTTTTGCAAGAATGTATTTGACACTAGAACACAAGAACACACAAACAATGTTGAGTTGACCCAAACTAAGAGAGCTTGGTTTTAATGGATTTGATATCCACCTGTAGGTCTAAATAAAGAATTCCTATTTTCCACAATCTCCTAGAACGACTTCATTAAAGTTTAACATTTTTTGGATTTTAGGGCTCTTAAGAGACTACCCCAAAGAAAGCACCCTAGAACAATTGGGTGACTTGGGAAACAAAAAGAGACCTTCCCTAGTATTTACCTACCTAACCCAACATTTACATGGTTTCCATTCATCAAAATTACTAAAAAAATTATATTTTTTTCTCTTAAAGCTCTTTAGAGACTACCCTAGAACGATCAGGTGACTTGGGCAATGAAAAGAGACCTTCCCTATTATTTAACTACCTACCTTGATGTTTCCATGCTTCCAATTTATCAAAAATACTACAAACTCAACAATTTTTCATTTTTTCTCTTATGACACTTTCAAGAGTACCCCAAATTAGTGCACTCCAAAATCACAAGGGGACTTAGGCGACAAAAGGAGGCCTTTCATAGTATTTGACTGCCCAACTTAATTTTTTTTATACTTGTTTTTGCTCCATGCTGGACAAAATAGAAAAAATGATTCTTTCCATATTTGCACTACTTTCCACTAACAATTTTTGCAAGAATGCATTTGACACTAGAACACACAAATAGTGTTGAGTTGACCCAAATTGAGAGAGGTTAGTTTGAAGGGATTTGATATCCACCTGTAGGTCTAGAAAAAGAATTCCTATGTGCCACGAGCTCCCAAAATGACTTCGTCAAAGTTTGATATTTTTTGGCTATTAGGGATCTTAAGAGACTACCTCAGATAAAGCACCCGAGAACAATCGGGGGACTTGGGAAACAAGATGAGACCTTCCCTAGTATTTACCTACCTACCTCGACGTGTCCATGCTTCCCATTCATCAAAATTACTAAAAAATTTACAATTTTTATTTTTTCTCTTAAGGCTATTTAGAAAATACCTTGGAAAGAGCACCCCAGAACAATTAGGTGACTTGGAAAAAAAAAAGAGACCTTCCCTATTATTTACCTACCTACCTCAATGTTTCCATGCTTCCCATTTGCAAAAATATAGAAAACCTAACAATTTTTCATTTTTTCCTCTAATGACACTTTCAAGAGTACCCTGGATTAGTGCACTTTGGAATCATGGGGGGATAGGCAATAAAATGAGGCCTTCATAGCATTGGATTACCCACCTTGATGTGTTGGTATACTTGGTTTTTCTCCATAATGCACAAAACAATAAAATGCTTCTTTCCATATTTGCATTGCTTTCCACTAACAATTTTTTCAAGAATGCATTTGACACTAGAACACACAAATGATCTTGAGTTCACCCAAACCAAGATAGGTTGGTTTGAAGGGATTTGATATCCACCTATAGGTCCAAAAAAATTATTCCTATGTGCCACAAGCTTCCAGAATGACTTTGTCAATTTTTTACAATTTTTGGCTTTTAGGCTCTTTAGAGACTACCCCAGAACAATCAAGTGACTTGGGAGATGAAAAGAGACCTTCCCTAGTATTTACCTATCTACCTCGACATGTCCATGCTTCCCATTTATCAAAATTACTAAAAATATATATATTTTTTATATTTTTCAATATTCATGTTTAATTTTAACCATTGTTGAGTCAATAATAGATTCTATTTTATGTTTCTTAACAATTGTTAACAATTATAGGTCACTTTGGTGGACAATACTATTGTGTCAAGAAGCGATTCAAAAAAAAAATATAACATTTTTTTTCAACATTGAGGACACATTCAATGTAATTCATAAGGAGGTATCTTATTCATATACTTTAATCTCTTGATTTATAATCCTATATTTGATATCAAAGAATGATCAGATGACTCTATTGTTCATGTTGTTTATAATCCATACTTTTCTAATATTTATATGTAGGCATTTCTCAACACAAGCTTTGATTAGGATGTGAGGTTTGATGGTAATGCATCCAACATCAAGGAGTTCATGTTGCTTTCATTGTTCAATTAATTTTATACAATGTTTTTCTATTTTATAATATTTTTTGCAATATTGCAATGTAGGTGTCTATGAGAGTAGCAATTATTTGAGATGTGTGTTACGGAGCGAGGATATTAGGGGAACATGTTATTTGTGTAT
Organism: Sequoia sempervirens; assembly: GCA_007258455.2. Lineage (NCBI taxonomy): Eukaryota > Viridiplantae > Streptophyta > Pinopsida > Cupressales > Cupressaceae > Sequoia > Sequoia sempervirens. Next base: position 532,673,803 of record VDFB02000015.1, on the reverse strand, counting down.
CTATGATATCTTGATAGAAAAATTCATCGATGTATTTTTACATGAGGAAATCGATAAAATTATATGGCATTATTAGTTGTATTCATGATTATGATGGTTAAAAAATGATATAAGATGTATTTGTACACAAGGTCATGAAAAATATGATATGTGATCATTATTGGTTATATTTATGGTAGAATATATGTTGTGTTATGATTATTGTGAATGTCATGTGTATGTTGAAAAATATCATATGTGTCAAATGTATGCAATTAATGATGATTATAATGAAAAGATGCATAGAATAACAAATATTATGTGAATGCACCTACTTATTTATGTTCATGAATATCATGTGTATATATTTTCACATCAAAATCACTCATTCATTCCCACATTGGTTCATGTTGGCACCTACTTAATAGTGAAGCAATGGTAAATATTTTGGACTTGTCTTTTAGATTGCAACTCTCTCTCTCATTAGCCCTTAGGATAGCAAAAATATTTTATTCCTTTTCATGATCTTCTGGCTTCTTTTTCATATCTTTTAATTTAAGCTTTGGAGCAGCTAATTCATCATCATCCCTTAGGACAACATCATCCATATCCTTGGATAGATTTTTTAATTCCTTGAATACTTTTATGTAGCTTTGCAACAATTTTTTGATCAGCTTTGGGAGTGTCTTTTTTATTACAAAATGCAGATGCTTCTTTTAGCAAGTTCCTTGAGTATAGTGGAGGAACTAGTAATTTTCCTTCTATTTTAGTTCATGAGGTTCCTACATAGCTATTATTCTTCATGAAAACCATAACCATCATCATAGGGATTATATTTTTGGTGTCTTCATTGAAGGTTTAGATTGATTACATAAGGGGACCATGCACATTCTCCTTTCGGATTCACTTTTTTATAATTCTTCATTATTTCCAAGCTATTTTCATAATATTGGTATAGCTACTTAACTATATTATGCCTTTGTATCCTTTCAAACATTAAATTGACCTTATTTCTTATTAGAAAAGCTCCTAGAATCATTGTTCTCATATTTCTAGGCCTATTTTCAATGAATTTTTTCTTCCCATGCTTTTACAAATATCTCATTCTTATTATCTTATATTGAAACAACATTTCTTATCACTTTGGTTCATTGCTTAGCTTGTTTCTCACTTTATTTAACAAACCAATTTTAAAAAATACTCTTTATTGATTGTCTATATATTACCTTGAGTGCTTTGGAGTGTTGTTCATGTTGATAGATCATTGTAAACTCATTTTTTAATATTTCTATCAAGTGGAAATTTTCGTAAAGCTTGATTTGGCTCAATCATAGCATATCATATCATGTCATATTTAGTACTTGATATCATTGCTTCCATCAGCTCATACCATATTTTTTGCATCACATAGCTTGCATACTAGATATATTATAAATTTCATAGTTTTATATTATTTCCTTGCAAACCATCTTTTTCACTTTTCTATTTGTGACGCTTATTTTTTTGTCTTATTAAAAGCATGGAATTTAGTGAAAACCTTACAAGGAAGGTCATTTAGGAAATATTCGCATTCCTAGTTGTATTCATCTTATCAAGAGAAAAATAATAATATTACATTCTTGTACATAATTTCTTTTCATAGTTTAGATTTTATTTTTCATAGTTGGTACCATAATTTTTGGCATCAAAATAACTACAAAATCCAAAAATATTAAAAGATATCAAATCTATCAAAACATAAAATAATCTTATTTTTCATCTCTTGCACTTTGATGTTCTTTGGGTATAGACCAAACATAATTCATGATTTGTAAGAAAAAGGTATTATCATTCCTACCAATCCCATCCTCTTTTTTGAGCAACTTGGTGTGCTTAGAGAATATGTTTTCCCTCGTCAACTTTAAGAGTTTGTTCCCAACCTAGGAAAAGGTATAGGCACCCCAACATATGTCATTTATTTTGATGCACTAATTTCAAAAGGAAAATTCAAATTTCAAAATATCCATCATTTCTAAAGAGGAAATCTAACTTTATTGAAAGGATAAATACCAAAATGAAACTATGCAGACTAAAGATGTTAACGAATCAAGGAATCAAAGGGTAAAGGATGTTGAACCTATAGAGACTAACGATAAAGGGATCAAATTTGGTGAATTTTCCCAAGGAAACCAAATTTAATAATACTATAACATGAGTGAAAATGAAATGTAATTGATAAACTATTAAAGTTTAAGATTGTAAGAAATCAATAGATATAGCATGTTATCCATCATAGCTCAATCATTATAAAGTGACTGTACACTCAAATTTTAAGTTTCAAAATAGGAAACCATGCACACAACAAAAAAAATATGTCGAATATCAATTTTTATATATAAAAGGGTAAAGTAATTATGTATGTATATATACAAATTTGGCACACGCCAAATCAAAACAATATTTACAAAATGTGGCATATGTCATCTCATGGTCTATATATTCAATGTATATCTCAAATGGCTATGCCATGTCAAGAAAATCACAATCTTGTGGTGGATTGTGAAAATGTAGCCTCTTCACGCCACCTAATGGATGAGAAGAATTCCTACACAAAAAAAATTTGAAACACAAATTAGATTAAAATTAGCTCTCAATGGTAACTAACTTAGACTACTAAATAGAAAATTATCTACTAGTTTTATAACTTTCATAGTAACATCTAATAACTATACTAAACTATAAATTCAATTCAAATTCAATTCTTCATTACCTCAAGAATTTTTCTTTGACTAGGATGCGTTCAACACATGATGGTCCCTTAGGATGCTTAGGAATCATACCATATTGTCCTGGTCCTAGATCTGCAAACATGGATGGGGACATACTCTATAAGAAGAAAAATAAAAATGATAAAATTAACATAGAATTGTTGACAAACAAATATAAACTAGAACATATATCTACTAGATATAAAAAAAATCATATACCCAAATCGATGATGCAATTGAGATTGATTGATAAGAACTCATCATGGTAAAAGGTCTCACATTAGTCACATCTAGAGTAGACTACAAAAGTAAAATAATATCAAGATATAAATTAGTATGTATTTAATTAATCATGATTTAAATGATATGTGTACAATAAAAAATTTACATGTACAAAAATTATACCAATGTGTGTAGGCCAAATTCAATGGTCAAAAGAGTGTCATGATGCATATCTCTAATCTCTTCCTTGATCATAAACTATTCATTCCCACTTAAATATAAATTAGGAACATGTACTATTTTTAATAATAATTTTAAATGAAATGCACTATGAAATAAATTTAAGTTTCACCATTACAAAAGATTGATCTTGCTACTCCTCATCTCCAACGATGGATGGCATTGCATATGTTCCTCCCTCACACATCTCTCATGCATTTATAGTATGCATTGGTGCCTCATCTCCTCCAAGTGAAACATCATGTAGCTCATACTCAGATGTGTCTAGGGGAGGCTCATTTGTATTTCTCATAGGACCTATACATGCATGGCTACATGTACTACATTTTTTAGGAACACAAATATATATAGATGATGATGTTGCACCAACATCAACTAAAGCATGAGGAGTCTCACTATCAGGTAGTTGGGAAAACTCTAATGACTATGTAATCAAATGGCTTGTCAAAGAGTGTATGTCTAAGAGACTATGTTGGGTTTCATTGAAGTAACAAGGTCTTGATGGGGTGTCAAAGGTGGGGGAGGAAGATGAGGAGGGGGAACATAGGGACCTTGCATGATACGCATTTCCCCAGGTCTATCTTGGGGCATTCCCATACCCATTCCTTGAAAATGCTTGAAATCAAAATAGTTGACATGTCTTCCTAAACCAAATTCTCCATATAATTTACAAAGAAAATAAAGAGGCACATCAAAAAAATTGTTGGGTGGTTTATCAAACACTCCACCAATAATCCCAAAATTTTGTAGTTATGCTCTGATGGGTGCACCATTTTATGGAAAATTTTGGTTTGTGTAAACCAACACATTGTCTTGTTTTTGGGTTCACAAAATGTTAGGCTAAATTGGCTTTAGAAATTTCTTCCAACCTCTTCACATCTCTCCAAAGTTGAAATGAAGAATTTTTCCTAGTGATTTCCCTAACATTATTGATTATGGCCTCTATATTGGGTGTGATTGATCATATCTGCTGGTGGTTACGATATCTCTCATCAATGTTTCTCAATTCAATAATATTTATTTCAATTAGATCCTGAATTGAGGGAGGGTTTGGCGAAGGAGGGTTTGGTGGAGGAGGGTTTTCTAAATCAACTTGTTCCATTTAAACCCTGTTAAAAATTACAAATTTTAAAATTAACATAATTTCCAACTAATTCCTAAAATCTCTACAAAAAAACCTAATATATTTCTTAAAAAAAACAAATAAAACAATAAAAATAATCCAAAACAAAATTCATTTTAACATTCCTCAAGCTTGTTTGTTGATAAAATTTGAGAGGTTACAATGAAAATTTGGTTTGGAGGGCGAAAAACAGATATTTGTTATACTGAATATCTGATTCTAGTCCTTTTCCCACGCACAACCACTATAAAAATGACTTAAACACTACTTTTTTTACTTATACTTGTAAAAAATAGGTATCCGTTTTGTTAAAATTATGGATATCCTTTTTGTTAAAATGGATATCCTTTTTGTTAAAATGGATATCCTTTTTGTTAAAATGGATATCCTTTTTGTTAAAATGGATATTTGTTTTTGAGAGCTATGCATAGCTCTCAAAAATGGATATCCATTTTGGAGAGCACTTTAATTTTTTAAGATATTTCATATATGACATGAATTAATATTAATATAATATAATATATGTATAATATATATAATAATAATTTATATAATATATATTATAATAATTAATATACATGGTGTTTAGTCTCAAAAAAATGTATATTTCTAATAATGGATATCCATTTTTTACAAATCAGATTTCCATTTTTTTTGGTTAATATTGAATATTTGTTATTAATGGATATCCCCTCTTTAAAAAGTGGATATCTATTAATAATGGATATCCATTTTGCTTTGGTGTTTAGCTTAGCAAATATACTTTTTACCAACCCAACCAAAAAGTCAAATGTGAATTTCATGATTTTCACTTCCTCATGTCATGTTTTTTTTGTTGCATCACCATTGTTTGGCCCCCCATGATCTTGCATAAACCCAATTTTTGGGTTATTTAATTTCACCTTATTTAATATTCATAAATGAGTAATCAAATATTCAATTTTTTAAATAAATTAGTTGGTTATTTATTTAAGTTTCTCTAGTTACCTCTATATATTTTTATAAAATCCTAGATTCATGTAAAGGTGGCTTACAAGGGTTTTGTTTAAATTTTAAAATATTTTCTTATAACTAACTAGGCTTTCATACACATTATTATAGTTTCATCTGAAATCATTTGAAAAAAAAAATTGTTGCATTTTCTATGTTTATGTAATCAACTTATTCTTCTTTCTAAATAACCAACTATGATTATACTTATTTGATGTGGTTGATTTGAAAATTGATGTTTAAAATGGCTTTAACATGAGGCATATTGTTGTATTTATTGTGAGATAACATATGAGAGAAGCACACCAAAGTACAAGACTTAGAGAGCCTTAATTCCTTTAGAGAAAATGAGAAGCTAGTTAAGAAGCAAGCAAGTTTCGAAAGGGAGGCACTTCCTAAACCTTGGGATCAGGTTTGTCTTGCTCTCATGAAGTATGTTACTCTTGAGGGAAGATTTAAGTTCTTTTAATTTTATCATTTATTGTTACTCAATCACATTAGGCACAAAATGCTCTTAAGTTTTCCCTTTTTCCTACTAACCTCCCTGGAAAGCTTGGTGAAAGAAACCCTTGAAGCTGCTACCCAAAACCTGGATAAGCCACCCCCGCTGCCTTTACACTAGGGCCTAATTCTTCGACTCTACCATTTCCATTTATCCCTCTATCCTCCCAAACCCATTTTTGTTGTTTATGTTGAAGAGCTAGGACTTCCCAATCACTCCCTTGAAAAACCCTCCCCTAGTTCCTCTATCGGTCCCAAGAGGAAAACCCCCCAATGGAAAGCCAACATAAAAATGCTCCTAGACCAAAACCCCATACAAAAAAGAAGAAAGGTGGAGTGCCAAATTCCCAATCTACAGTAGTTTTCGAGCTGTGTGATTTAAAAAATTCACCTACTAAGAAGGAAAGAAAACCATAGGTAAAGATAAAAGATAAGAAGGAGACTTCATACGAAGTTGAGATGTCGACTTCAGATAGTGAGGAAAGAGCACCAAGGACCATGATTCTAAAGGGGATACAATTGTGGTGGCTATTATGGATGTGGGGATGTAGAAAAATAGCATTAGGAGGTCCCATAGGCTGGCTAAAAGCAAGATGGATATGTCGGTGGATGAGATATCAAGCAACTTGTAAGAGACTAACAGCAAAGAGGGGTTGACTAGTGGCAAAGAGGAGTGCAATAAGGACACTGTCAAGGAAATGAAGGTTTTTGTTGAAGGACCCAGCCACTTCTCAGATATGAACAAAACGATCAATGCAAACTCCACCACCCAGTCTTCAAACCCGATGACTAGTGAGGAAGAGACTATTAAGAGGACTAATGACATGACAAAGGACTTCAACAAGCTATAGGTGCAGGTGGAAAAACTGGAACATAAGTTCACTCGGCTGACATGATTCACCATTAAGATCATTTATAGGTCTGCTACCACTCTCTTGGAGGTTCTCAAGGAAGAGGTGGAGAAGGAAAAATCAGGAGAGGAAACTAATTGGGTGGGTGAGGATGTGTTAAATATTCTCTTTGAGAAGTGGGATGGGAATACTATGTAATGTGTGGGTCTGTGTTTTGGGTTGTTGGTTCTTTCTCTGTTGTCGATCCATTGTTCTTGTTTCTTTTGTTTTTTGTTGTTACTTTTCTTTTGATATAACTATGGACTTCATCTCTTTTTGGCCCCTTGGGCTCATTATGTAAAGGGTATTGCACCCTATAAATGCAGCTTATCTTATCAAAAACATATGAGACGATTCATCAAGATGGGATTATTTCTAGTGAATTTTTTCTTTACTAGATACTCATCAATCTTAATAGTTCTAAGGTTATTTAAATATTATGGCCTTAGAGGGAGTATTTATAGGTTATGTGGATGTATATCATTAGAATAATTTCACATGAAAATCCTAATTTTGAAAACCTCCAAACCAAGGAGAAAAAATAATTTGTATTCTATGAAATGTAGATGACAGTGAAAGATAGTGAACAAACTTTGATTAAAAATTAAAAGGTGACAATCTATCTCACATAGTATAATTTTTGAAAAAAATAGTTTTATTTTCATGCGTATTATTTTTATTAATTTCTTAATAATTTTTCCAACTATCCTTTTGGTGGTGCTTATCCATGATAAAGGATGGGACCTCCTTGATTGTCTTAGGAACCAACTAGAATCTATTGGAAATCATCCTAACTTAGTAACTCCCTTCATATTTTGTCTCCCAAGAAATAAAGGATAAAGAAAGAAGGGTCTCTAATAAAAAGAAAGGTTCTTCTGATATGTTTCATGTAGTACTATACTACTTTTTCCTTAACATAAATTTATTTTAGAATGAAAATTGCTAACCTTAAGTAACTCTGATTTAGCCTAGATATAATAGAAATATATGGTAATTTGTTTATTTTCCTATGGTTTAAAAGAAAATATTGTATGCATATTTTAGTTGCAAAATATAGACCATTAGATTATAAATTCTCCTCTTAGTTTAAATATCAATAATTAAGAGAAATATATTTTTACTATTTTTCTCATGCATTTTTTTTTTGATCCGTAAGAATATATGGACATGGGGTCCACTTCCATATAGAAAATAGAAAATGATAATTGCATCAACGCTCTAGTAGGGGTGTGGTCAAAGGTCCCCAACTAGGAACAATCAAAACAAAGGATTAGTGTTGCCACTTACAGTAACATAGCATAAACTAAAAAAAACACAATATTCATGTAGGAAAATAAATTATAATACTTCATTTTCCCCCTTCTTTGAGGATCTCAAAGAAATTTGATGTGGTGGAATATATTTCTTTCTCTATACTTATGTCCAACCTTGAGCTTGTAATTGACCATTCTCTTCTAGTCTTTCCTCACAGCCCATCACAAACGAGGATGTCAGTGCATCATGGGGTGGAAGAGTGCTCGTCACCCCTAAGCTCTGAAATCCCAACAAAAAATTAGGAGAATTTGAAGATTGATTTTTTGTCTTAGAAATTTCCTTAATAAAGGATCTTTGCAAGATTTTTACCCTTTCCAAGCAGCATGAATCACTTAGTTGGAGCAATTTTTGATTTACCTTTGACTCTAAAGAAGGCTCATTAACCTTCTCCACATTTTTCTTCTTGTTATCCTTCTTTGAAGGAGATGTATTCAGTCTAGGAGAGTTCATTATAGAATAATATTTGGGAGAGGAATCCTTCAACCAAGAGGCCACCCGATTTGGTGGGGATTTGACTGTTGGGAATTCAACTCCATTATTCCTAGTTCGATAGCATCTCCTACACCTAAGAATAAAACCTTCATAATCCAAAGGTTGTTTCCAACATTCAACATTGTCCCTCAGGATAATTTATGTCAAAATATCCTTGGAGATGTCCAATTCCACCAAAATCTTGGTGTAAGTTATGTGGATAAAATTTCTTGAGTTGTCATCTGTATACAAAAAATTTCCCATAAAGTTTCCAATTGTTTCAAATCATGATTCAAACTAGAAATGAAGGGGGAGATTTGGGAGGTGAACCCAAGTCAGAATAATTGAGAATGATTCAGTAGACATATCAAAATTTAGATGTCAATATTTCAGCTACAACAAATTTTCTTCCCACAACCAAACATAATTGAGAATGTTGTTTTTTTCTTTCTTGCAGTCGAACACCACAGTGAAAAACCTCTTGTGCAAGGATAAATTTATAGATTTCCTTCCATTAGAGGAAGCCAATATTTTGAGATCTAGTCTTGGAGATCAAGAATACTAGGACAACAATGGGTGAACCTTCTGATTAAACCATGCTTTAAAAAGAATTCTTCATTTTCATGTAGCTCCTTTTTCAAAGAGGTGTCAAAGTTCAGCATTAGGTGTTCACCAAAGCATTGAAAAAATCACCTATTTCCTATGGAAATATTTTTTTTATGATAAAAATGGGGAGAATAAGAACCAAACTTGGTCACCTCCAAAAAAGAAGTCTTATGCTTCATCACACCCTGCCCAAGAGGCAAATCCCTGAGCACCTGAGCAGATTGTTGAACACCTAGAATACTATGAGGGGGGTGAATCAATATTCACTGAAATTCATTAACTTCATCAACTTAAACATCCTTTCAAAGCATCACATTAAACTTATAGTAATGGAAAGAAAAATTAAAACATGCATCACAACACATAACACAAGAACACCAGATTTATGTGGAAAACCCTTGAAAGGGAAAAAACACAATGAGGATTAGCTCACAATATATTATAACTGATTAAAATGGATTTACATAAGGTGAACTCACTGTCTAGAAAGAATGGCTCAATACCAAAGGCTCACTTCCCAGAATAGAAAGAGATAGAAGAAAGGGTGGCTCACTACCAAGGATGAACTACTAATAATACATCTACAACATGTTGAAAGTACAATTCCAATTAAGCTCAAAAAATTGACTTTACACACTTCATACTTCACCACTATCACCTTTCACTCTTCACACTACATTAGATATCACACATACTATTAATTCCTATTTCGCATCTTATCTCATCACCATAACCCTGAATTAACCTTCAATATATATCATAATCAACCAAAGTATCAATTAGGTCAACCTAATTGCTTGAATCGTGTAACACCATAACCTATCAGTAAAAAGTTCCAATGCACATGTTTTATGAAGAGAAAAAAAGTGTAACACAAAAAAATAGGTCGACATGACCTATAATCACTCCCATAATTTTTCTCTATACACAACTCAACTCTGCACAACCCAAAACCTTTAGGATGACACCATTTGTGAAGCAACAACTGAATGAATCAACTGTTCATTCAAAACTCAACACGTAGACCACCAAATCACTTACCACTTGGATTTCACACACATATGAAACCTTTCAAAACTTCCTCAAAACCACACTACATAATATTCATCTGCAGTGGAATACGGAACATTCCAACATGCACTCTACACCTATAACACTACCATTACTAATCCTGATACACTATCATTAATATATTCAATTGTGAAAGACATCAAGTCCATAAAATTTAGATGTAGACTCCTTCAACGCATGCCATCAACACTTTAAAACTGCATGACAAGATGATGCTCTATAGAGCAATGTGGACCATAAAACTATTGCACTGTAACACTAAAAATGCACATTGGGACTTAGTCAATTCTCCAAAACACTTAGTCTTCTCTAAAATACTTGTTCTTATCTAGACCAATACTTTTATATTTCTAAAATGGGTTTCCATCAATTACAACATGATATATCAACAAGCTCATGTTTCCAATAGTCTCCCCTTTTGTCATTGATGGAAACACACTCTTCCAAAACACTCTCCAAAACATTCTCCCCCTTTGACATCAAGGGAAAGGGTACCAAAAAGATACTTTTCTCCAGAAATCTCCACCTTAGTGAAATATTTACATAAAAGTGGGTCCCCCTAACAACTTTACTCCCCTTTTCAATATTATCCATCACCAAAAATTTACCAAAACCCGATCTACTAACTCTGCATATGTACATTGAAATCAAAACATTGCATATACAAATAAAAAGTGTACAACTTAATTGGCAGAGGGTCAAATACCCCTATAAGACTCTTTTAGTTTTGCAAGGTGTTCCTCTTAGTCTTTCTTTGCAACCTCCTAGTCCTTTTTAGCAAAGGAAAGAATATTTCATTAATTTTCAAACTGAATATTGAGGTCTTCTCTTCTTTCGAAGAACTACGCACTAGATTCTTCTACACAACCTTCTTTGCATTAGCTAAAAATTTAGTTAAATGGGTAAGCCTTGAGCTTACCATATCTCTGAGCTTCCCATATTGCATTATTTTTTTCTCCTTTTTTCTTGTAGTACAAATAATTGACCATACAGATTTCCAATGATAGCTCTTGTAGCTCCATTTGCACCATTCTTCAGATCATATGCACCTAAGGACAAAGAAATTTGTGACTCAATATAGTCCATTTGATCTTTTATAATCCTTGCAGAAACAAGCCACTTCAAACAAAATTGAAATATTTTTTTGAATTCCTCTTAACACTTCTTAACATCTTCCAAGTTTCCTTGCAACTTTGGTGTGTGTAGTAGCACACTTATCAAAAACATCAAAAAGCCTTTTGTCATTGACTTTCTTTTCCATTTCATTTTCTATATTATCTTTGAACCCAAAAAAATATTCCTTAAAGGAATCAAGCAATAACCTCAACCATTACAAACTAGATAAAGAACTATCAATAGACACTTTGAGAACTCCTTCCAACACTTTCACATCTTCATCAATCAATTCAATACTCTTTTGGTGAGTTGGATGAATATCCTTCCTTGTAGAGGCATGAAATACTTCACAAATTTGTAACTTCTATAAAGGGTAAATCTTATCCAGGTTTGCTTAACCTTGCTGCATAGGAATTTGTAGGAGCTATACAGACACCAATGATTGAAACTAAAACTGCATGCCCAAAATATCTTTTAATGAATCTCCAAAGGGTCTGAAGGATTCGCCACCAGTTTTAGTGCTTTCTTATTCATCCTTATCTATATTTTATTTCTCACCACTACTGAAGCACTCTTCTATAACCTTCTCATCTTTTGGACGTATAGTTTCTTCTTTCTATGCTTCAGTCTTCTCCAAGAGGACTTTCTTATCTTCTTTGTTTTGCTCAACATCTATCTCCTTATCTAGAGGGGAAATTTTTTTTATCTTGAGCTTCATTCTTCTTTAGGGAATCCTTATTTTCTTCTTCCTTCTCTTCATCAACAATATTATCCACAACTAGAAGGAAGTTATCAGTTAGCATATCTTTTTGTTAGTCATTCTCATGTTTTCCATTGATCGGTTCATTGATTTCTAGAAGGGGATTGTCATCCTGCATTTGAATTTTAGTCTCTAGAGGAGTTCCCAACTCTTTAGAAATCTCTTCAACTATCTATAGGGTTTCATTCCTTAGCCTCTCAATATCTTCCTTATCCCTACTCATAAGAGTACTAACTCTTTTTTTGTCCTAAATATTTTTCTATACGACTTGGACAACTTTTGTCTATCCTCATGAGACAGTGCGGTCATCTTTTCACCCTCTTCAATAGCTTCTTGTCTTCTAGCACTTGAAAAAAAAAAATATATCATCAAACAATTGATCCTCTATCTTATCTAGGTTGGTATCAAATGTTACCAAATACTTAACAATAGCCTCTGCTATGGTTACCTTGTCTGTATTATTTTCTTTCAGATACATTTCAGCAGTTTCCTTTAGCATACCAAACTCTGCAATGCTATTGAGAAATGCATCCAACTTCATAGGACTATGATTTTGCACTGGAGGAGTCTTCTTAGATTTCTTACTCTTTTATCTTCTCCGAAAAACAAAATATTTCTTTTATTTTTCCACTTCCTCTTTACTTTTTGTGTCCACTATATTAAATTTCTTTCTTTTTGAACCACTCTTTTTAAGGGGCACTAGATTTCCTTTTCTAGACCAATTGGGGTCCTTCTTCTTCTTCATCATCTTCAAAACTCATATTATTTTCTCTATTTTCTTTTTCTTTCATTCTACTCTTAGGAGTCTTCTATTGAACAGTGGTGGTAGATGTATCTTTCTTCTTTGAACCACCAGCAGGATTTTTTTTTGGAAGGAGGAGTTCCAAAAGACTTTGTAATAGTAGGTGGTGTGGGAACTAAGGTCCTACCTGACCTTTTTGACTTCTATCGAGTTTCCGGAGGAGAAAATGTACCTATATATTTCTCTGTAGAACCCTTGGGTAGGTTCATCATATCCTCCAACTTAGCCTTCATCTTCTGCACATTTTCTACAATATCTTAATTTTTCTTTTCTAGGTTTACTTGATTGGATTTATCTACATGTGTTCTAGACCTATCCATAGTTGGATCTATAGAATTACTTTACACAATATCTACAAGGTTAGTGCATACAAACTCATCTACCTCATAAGGTAGCTCCAGAACTCAAATAGTTTTGGGTTCAACTACTTCCATATAGTTTTGGTCTCTAATTATGATGAAAGTTATGGCATTCTTATAATTTTCAACACTTGCCAAAATCTTGTACCTTTCTTGCATCTTTTCTTGATTTTTTTTTGAAGAATCCTCACAAGGCTAACTTTTAGGACTCAAAATCTAGAAACCTTCTAAAATGATCAATTATTTTCATAGCGATTGAAATACTATCCACCCATATGACATTCTTTGTTTCAAGAAACTCTCTAGGAAAATAAAACAACAAACAAATAACTAGAGTACCAAACTGGAACAGGTACTTTGACTCTTTTTTCTTCTATAGATTCTCCAACAATTAAAGTATTAGGAGATCACACAAATCAATATATAAACCTTCCTTCACCATCTATTGTGCAACATGTATTGTGGTGGAAAATAAAAAATTCTCTTTTTTGTATAGAAGATCTTACAACCAATCATCATTGAAGTGTACTTCATCGTTGGATCATCAATATCATTTACCGTTAGGGCACATTTTCTGAACTTTTCTTTGGTAAGCTTCTTTACCACATCATTCTTCATGGCCTTCAATGCCAACACTGGTCTAGTGGAGGAAAAGCTAGTTATAACCCTAATTGCATCTTTATTTATTATATGTGGAAAATCTAACATGAATTTGTCATGTATTATGCTAAGCACATACTTCACCCATTCATCTTCATGATAGGAATTGGGAAACTCATTCCACACATCTAATTTATTTTTCATCAAGCTAGAGTACTTTGTTTTTGGCTCAAAATCATCTCCAGTTATAACCTTATGTATGAACTTTACCATCTTCAAATGGTCATACTTGTAATGCCCCATCATAATAACCTAAGGAATGTTGCAATTGTGTATAAAGGTGACATATTTTATTTTTTAAAGTATAATTATTAAGTTAATTAGTTGCATACATTCATTAATTTACGTGACATTACACTACTTGAGTTTCCATAGACGACTTTAGTATTTCGCATTGCACATATTTAATTAATATAAACATTAAAGATAAACATTGCATAACATTTGAAATACCATTCAAGATAACATTAAGTACAAATACATTTCCTTACATTACATTTGATAAAATAATACAATACTCATCCATCTGATGAGGTAGTTCAATAATGATTACATTTTACAAGTGTTCACCTCATAAACAATTGAGGGATGTTTTACAATACAAGTTTTACAATTTACAATGATGAAGTACACATAAGTTTCCAAGTGCGAGCTCTCCATCCATGAAGCTCTCAATGCCATGATCAAACTGGGCACCCAACGGAGTAAGGTGCACATTCCACCCAACCATGTGGTACCCGTAGGTCCACCCCCCGTGCTTGGAGATAGTAATATGGTTACCTAGACATAATCTACTAACCCTAGACACAAGTACTTAACTAACTAATGGTTACATTGCTTCCAGATTTAAGACAATTGAATGTACTACCTACACAAGATTATATGTTACTTTAGGTGGAGTGTCATCACAATATTGCAAAGGTTACCCTGGTGTTTCTTCCTAGGTTCTGGCCCCCAACTTGGGTTACCCTGGTAACCTCTTACGAAACCCAGCCCCTATTGCATACTATTGCGGAATCGAATGTCTTTTGAAGAATCAAGACATCAATTTTCCATTCCAGGCCTTCTCATCTTATACTCAAGACTGAACTAGCTCAAGAGTCGCTAAGTGAGGCATAACATCTTGTTAAAGATTTTTAATCTAACTAATGTGTTATTTAGTTATCACTGACTTACTAACTCTTTGTAAGTTACCCTGACACCACTTTGTGTGTCGGCCCTTACATAGAGCCACTCCCCTAAACATAACATAGGTATACTAGTTTTCTTGGCTAAGATTTACAAAGTGTACAAACATACAAGATACAATTTCAACACTATTCATTACGAACATCAAAGTCTATGTTCACAAATATCAAGTATCTAAATACCATACAAAAACCATGTACACATCTTTAACCAACACCTGAATTCAACTTAACAATCACAATCCCCACGGTATTCAACTGGTCTAGAAGACTTATTCATTTGAGACTTTCCAAATTTTCCCAACAAAGTAAAAAGATTAATAGCAAATTGAAAGAAAATAACAAATCTACATTAGGATATACTAAATCCATTCAAGCAATACGATTTGCATGTAATTAAGTCAACTTAAATAAAATTCACTTTCAATAAATCTAATTAAACTTCCTCAATTTCATATAAATATGAAAAGTAAATTTTTCTCTTCTAATCTATTATTATTTGAAACCAATTGATCTTACATTTTCAAATATCTATTAAATAATTCCATATTTAAATACAAAAAATATATATATATATATATTTTAAAATACATTAAAAATATATCTTAATATAAAAGAACTCATATATATATATATATATACATATATATATATATATAAATTATTAAATACTAAAAATTTTGACTCATTAAAAAAACTACAAATTATTCATAAGCAAATTTGAAATAATCGAAATTTTTAAAAGTTTATTTTTTAAAGGAAACCCTAAATTCGCAGGCCAGCGGCTGCCATTACCGAACCCCCATTAGGGCACGGTTGTGCAGGACGCGCTGGCACTGCCTACAAAGGCAGCGCCGAGCGCTGCCCTCACAGTCGGCTCCCCTAGGGATCGGCCGTGGGGGTAGTACCCTCCCTGCAGCTGCAATGCCATAAACACTGTTTTAAAACAAACATAAATCACTGTGACTAACATGAATTTCCTACGGAATTTATTTCCAATTTTTTTTTTAACAAAAACAAAATCCAAAATTTTTAATACGCCTATTCGACGATTTCAGAATTATAAAAAAAATAGGAAATAATAACTATGAAACAGTTCGCCTGTATGGTGATTTTTGGAAAAATAATTTCATAATTAAATTTCATAACTATATATAAATATATATATATATATTTATTTATTTATTTATATATATTTATATATATATATAAATAAACAATTAGATTTAACATATACAAGAAAATTATTTTCTGGTAAAACTTTCTACAAGGAATAGAGAAAATAATTTTATTCTGTACATTCCATTCTTAAATAATAGTTCATCAACAAGGTTATTTTTTTTTTATAATTATATTCTACAGGAAACATATACAAAATTTAACAGGAAACTTCTTTTAAAGTTCTTCAAAGATCTTTCCCACTTCTTTGAGAATCTTCTATTGTATAAACAAGATTTTTACAAAATTCCCGAGAAGAATACAAGAAACACAAAACTAAAATTTTCTCAAACATTCTTTTTCCAAAGGAAACAAATTTAAAAAAACAAGAAAAATACCTATTTGTCTGTAGAAGAAAGTCTCTTGCTTGTAGCGTGCAATTTCCTCAAAGCTTTCCAGAAAAACCCCAAATCCACATAACAGTTATTACCAATCACAAAAAGCTTCCCACCAAAGGGATCTTCCACAAATATACAATATTGCCAAAACTATAAAACAGAAAGTTTTACAGAGCTCCAGTATTTTTCCCGTAAAGAAATTTTGATAACCCTCTGTATTTCCCAAATCCCTGATAATATCCAGAAAAATCCTCAACCAAAAATCATAATTGCACTGGCACACTTGTCGAGAAGTACAAAATATCTTCCCAACTACTTCTCGGCAATCTTTCCTTTCAAGATTTGCATGATTTATTTAATTTATTTAAATTTTAAAATTTCAATATTCAAATTGCATGCATTTATTTTATTTAATTTTCCAATTTTTAAATTGCAAATATATTTAATAATAAAACATGCCATTTCCAAATAATATATAAATTTAAATAAATCTATACACACACAAGAACAATTTAATTTAATTAATTAATTTATTTAATTAAATAAATTTAATCTTTGTGATCAAACCATTTAACCAAACAAACTAATTAATTAATTAAATAACATGCAAAACTAACTTCTTCAACATTTAAAAATTAATTTAAATAACAGTAAATAAAACATAATAAACTATTATTAAAATTGACATTTTTCCTTTCAAGCAATTAAACCAAACGGAAAAGTACAAGGCAACCTATGACTCAGAACTAAAATAGATGATGTACTATGACCGGGTTATAGACTAGACTAGGATGAACCAAACTACTACCTCCCAATCAACATATCCGTTGAGTCTTGACACGCTCAGACCTGAGTACCCAGGTGTAGTCGGTGTCATGTACCTACAATTCTGACAACCAAGCAATAACATGCATATATATATAAACCATTGTACAGGCACACCGTGTGGATAAAATCACGGATATCACAGGGCACTCACAAGCGAGTGATGCGATTCCATTCTCCACACCAATACACGTCACATCAGACTGATGAATTAAATAATTGTTAGTCCATCATAACATATATATAACAATAACATCTAAAAGAAAACATCTACGCTATCTCAAAGCATATCAGAAATCAAATATCACCATACAATGTATCATCATGTCACAGAGCAAATCCACTGTCGCTCAAAACCAGCGATCAAAATATCCAAACAAAGTACCATAGTCTAACAGTGTGAAAACATAATAGCAAAAGACATAAGCATAAATGGAGGGGTACTACATCCTCCCCCCTAGGATCAGGCTTGCTCCTGAAAGCCTCCGAACAGATAGGGATAATGTTCCCTCATGCGTGTCGCATCCTCCCAGGTAGTTGAAGCCTCATGGCTAGGATCCCATTGGACCCTCACCTGATCAATGTCTTGACCCATGAGACTGAGCGTCCGGCGCTGTAGAATGGCCACAGACTCCAAAGCCAGCTGCCTGTCCTCTACCTGTAATGCATTCCAATCAAGTACATGAGAAATGTCAAAATGATATGGTCTAAGAACTGATACATGAAAAACATCATGAATACGTGACAAACTGGGTGGTAAGGCGAGTTGATATGCAATAGGACCAATTCTCTCTAAGATCTCAAATGGCCCTATGAAATGAGACACAAGCTTAGAGCATTTTCCATAACGGATTGGACTATTTCGCGGTCGCACTCGAAGAAACACTCTATCACCAACAGCAAACTGTTGGTCTATCCTATGCGCATCGGCATATCTCTTTTGCCTATCTTGAGCTGCTATCAAATGCTCTCTAATACGGTCAACCTGTTGCTCCATATCACAAAGCATCTCAGGACCAAGTAACACTCTATCCTCTAGTCAATCCCAACTAAGGGGAGTTCCACAAGGACGATCGTATAATGCCTGAAATGGTGGCATACCTATGGAACTCTGATATCCGTTATTGTAAGAAAATTCTACTAAGTACAGATAATCCTCCCATCGAGACTATTGGTCCATTATGTACATCCTAAGCATATCCTCTACTATTTCATTAAGTCTCTCCGTTTGTTCATCAATTTGAGGATGATACGCTGAACTAAAGTTCAACTGTTTACCTAGAGCATGTTGTAATGAAGTCCATAGGGCTGAAGTGAATACGAGATCTCTATCAGAAATAATCCTATGAGGAATCCAATGCAATCTAACTATGTCCTCCATGAACATCCTAGCTACGGATGAAGCATTGTAAGATGATCGTACTGGTGAGAAATGAGCCACCTTAGTCAATCGGT
Source organism: Sequoia sempervirens (assembly GCA_007258455.2). Classification (NCBI taxonomy): domain Eukaryota; kingdom Viridiplantae; phylum Streptophyta; class Pinopsida; order Cupressales; family Cupressaceae; genus Sequoia; species Sequoia sempervirens. The sequence goes on along the minus strand of VDFB02000015.1, from coordinate 532,654,929 downwards.
CAACAGTTACCATAATGGCATCATGTTGACCTGATGATGTAGGTAACCCAACAATAAAGTCAATGGATATAATATCCCATTTCCATTCAGGAATGAGATGTGGCTGCAATAATCCAGCGGGATGTTTATGCTCAGCTTTGACTCGTTGGCATTCAAGACATCTTGATACATAGTCAGCAATATCACGTTTCATACCAAGCCAGAAATACAATTGCCGAAGATCGGCATGCATTTTCTTAACACCTGGATGAGCTGAATACGGAGCTCGATGTGCTTCATTCATAATTAACATACGAAGACCCTCAAAATGTGGTACATAAATATGACCTAAATGCCATAATATACCATCTGATTCTAGGACATACCCTACAAATCGACCTTCTAAGGGTCTATCAGATTCAATCTCCGACATCACTTCTTGATACAATCTATCAGTAGGAACTGTAGCTAATATTTGACCTCTCAAATCTACTTCAAGAGTAGTAGCAAAGATCTCATGTCGACGACGACTAAGAGCGTCAGCCACTACGTTCTCTTCTCCTTGAACATATTTCACTTCGAAATCATACTCACACAAGAACTCCATCCACCGTCTCTGCCTAGCATTCAAGTTAGGTTGTGTGAAAATGTATAGTAGACTACAGTGATCGGTATGAAGCTCAAAAAAATGACCTAACAAGAAATTCCTCCAACGAACTAATGCATGCACAACTGGAGCTAGTTCTAGATCATGAGTGGGATAGTTTAATTCGTGATCTTTGAGTTTGCGAGACTCATAAGCAATCACACGCCCATCTTGCATCATAACTGCTCCCAAACCCTCTAAAGATGCATCTGTGCATACTACAAAATCCTTAGTAGGATCAGGAACAATTAGTATAGGCGCATTAGTCAACTTTTCTTTAAGTGTCTGAAAAGCCAACTGACACTGCTCTATCCAAATAAACTTCTTCCCTTTTCTCTAAAGAGAAGTAATAGGATGACCGATTCTAGAAAATCCCTCTACAAACTGCCTATAGTAACCAGCTAGACCCATAAAACTATGAACTTCACCTACATTAGTAGGCGCGGGCCATTCTACAATAGCTTGAATCTTTGAAGGATCCACAGCAATACCTTTTCCAAATATCACATGTCCAAGATATTTTATCTCAAATTGAAAGAAATCACACTTCTTCAGGTTTGTATACAATTGATTTTCCGTTAAACATTGCAATACTTGTCTCAAGTGTTCTTCTTGTTCCTTCATGTTCCTCGAATAGATCAATATATCATCGAGAAATACCAGGACAAAGCGATCAAGGTATGTACGAAAAACACCATTCATTAAACTCATAAATACCGATGGTGCATTCGTTAACCCAAATGGTACTACTGTGAATTCGTAGTGCCCATAACGAGTTCGAAAAGCAGTTTTATGAATGTCTGCTTCAGCTATTCGCAATTGATGATAACCAGATTTCAAATCAATTTTAGAGAACACATTAGCTCCCTTGATCTGATCGAAAAGATCATCGATTCTAGGCAAAGGATAACGATTCTTAATCGTAACCTTGTTCAATTGATGATAGTCAATGCACAATCTAAGTGACCCATCCTTCTTCTTTACGAAGATAACAGGTGCTCCCCAAGGGGAAACACTAGGATGAATAAAACTCTTTTCTAATAGTTCCTCTAACTGAATACGAAGTTCCTCTAACTCCTGAGTTGTCATTCTATAAGGAGCTCTAGATATAGGCTCAGCTCCAGGAACTAGGTCAACTCTAAAGTCAATATCCCTCTTCAGTGGCATTCCAAGTATGTCACCGGGAAACAGGTCTGCGAATTCTCTAAAAATAGGATGATCATCAAGAGATACCTCTCGACTCTCACCTTCTTCCAAATCAGTAACTATTGTTGCAAACAGTTGACAACCCTGACAAAGACATCTCTTTAATTGCATAGCGGATATCATCCGCAAAGAGATAGGTCTTTGAACACCGATAATTTCCACTTTTGCACCTAAATCATTAATGCAACTAACTGTCTTAAGTCGACAGTCAATCACAGCATGATAAGATACTAGCCAATCCATACCTAAAACTATGTCATACAATCCTAAAGGTGTAACATATAAATCTACTAAGGTAGTTAACATACCAATTTTAAGTTCACAATCATGTACTAAATTTTCTACTGCTACTTTCACCCAAGAGGCGAATTCAACCTGCCACTTACCACCTTGTTTTACCGCCACAAGACGACAATGGTCAATGATGGTCGGATAAATAAAAGAGTTGGTAGCTCCGGAATAAAAAAGAATGGAAACGCTAACACCATGAAGCTTACCTAAAGTCTCAACCACTGTGTTATGGTGATCAGCTTGCCGGTCATTAACCACAGCATAAATTGTATGTGATCATCCTGCATCACCCACTGTAGGCTCTGAAACTGTAGGTCGAGGCCCAAAACTAGTAGGACCTCTCATTGGACACTGTCTAGCTATGTGTCCCTGCTGCCCACATGAGTAACAACATGTGCCTCTACCGTATCCTCTGCCACCCGAAGGTGCATTGGATTGCTGGAAACTACCTCTACTGATAGTAGACTGAGCACTCTGCATAGGCTGATCCTGCCTATTGCGCTTGTTGCGCCACCAGTTGTGACCCTTTCCTGCTAGTGGACTATTACCTTGCTGTGGTTGTGGATTATTATTCTTTTAAGGTGTACGTTGTTGTTGTTGCTACCCACCCTTTGTGGGTGTCTGTTGGTTCCTAGAGGAACCACCTGTCTGTGCCTTTCCACCCCGTGGACTAACACCTGCTGCAGGAGCTGCCAATCTACACTCCCGTGTGACCACCTAACGCCATAACAAGATTTTCTTCCACTATGCGAGTCTTCTCCACCACAACTTCCATAGTCTTTGGCTCAAAGACTCTGACACCACCACTAATGCGGGCATTTAAACCCCTGATGAAGTGCTGAACTAGCATAGGCTCATCATCGCCAATACCAGCATACTGATTAAGTTCATAGAATCTACGCTCATATTGCTCAACAGAAAGAGCCAACTGACGTAGATCATGGAACTCATCAGCCCGTCGCTGCCTCCAGTGTTCCGATAGGAACCGTGCTCTAAACCTCTTGAGAAACATCTCCCAAGACACTGACCCAATATCTAAGTGGAGCTTCTACTCCTCCAGGCACCACCAAGTAGAGGTGAATCCTCTCAGATGCATGATAGCGCATCTTGCACAGGTATTGCTACCATATGGGTGCATGGCAAATCATCTACCCAAATCCAGTAGCCAGGTCTCTGCCTCTAAGCCACCTCCTACACCATCAAAGGTAGGAGGGCGTGCCCTCAGTAAATGCCTCATGTGTCCTATAATAATAGCATCTTGATGCACTGTGTCATCTACTCTCCTAGGAGATCTATCTCTCTCTCTGACAACCTCCTGCTCAACTTCTTGTCTAGGTCCAAGTCGACCTAGGACCTCCTCTAATAAAGGATGTATCTGTGAACCCTCTACTCCTAACTGTTCAGGATTCTGTCCCTCATTCCTCTGATCCAACTCTTCTGCCTGATCACTATGATGAGGGTTCAGAGGAGGAGTAACCTGAGGGATTGGCCATCGGCCTCCACCTCGAGCTCTACCACGACCTCTTCCACCTCGCCTAGGAATGCTCCTACACATAACAATAACGAGTCTTAGATACTATTCAACCAAGGCTAACAGATAGCGACACTATGTACTAGGCCAACCTAATGGGCTCGCAATTACCCAGAGTGTCCAGTGTTTGTAACCCTTGCTCTGATACCAATCTGTAATGCCCCGTCATAGTAACCTAAGGAATGTTGCAATTGTGTATAAAGGTGAAATAAATTTTTTTTTAAAGTATAATTATTAAGTTAATTAGTTGCATACATTCATTAAGTTAAGCGACATTACACTACTTCAATTTCCATAGATGACTTTAGTATTTCGCACTGCACATATTTAATTAATATAAACATTAAAGATAAACATTGCATAACATTTGAAATACCATTCAAGATAACACTAAGTACAAATACGTTTCCTTACATTACATTTGATAAAATAATACAATACTCATCCATCTAATGATGTAGTTCAATAATGATTACATTTTACAAGTGTTCACCTCATAAACAATTGAGGGATGTTTTACAATACAAGTTTTACAATTTACAATGATGAAGTACACATAAGTTTCCAAGTGCGAGTTCTCCATCCATGAAGCTCTCGATGCCATGATCAAACTGGGGACCCAGCGGAGTAAGGTGCACGTTCCACCCAACCATGTGGTACTCGTAGGTCCACCCCCTTGCTAGGAGATAGTAATATGGTTACCTAGAAATAATCTACAAACCCTAGACACAAGTACATAACTAACTGATGGTTACATTGCTTCCAGATTTAAGACAATTGAATGTACTACCTACACAAGGTTATCTATTACTTTAGGTGGAGTGTCATCACAATATTGCAAAGGTTACCCTGGTGTTTCTTCCTAGGTTCCGGCCCCCAACTTGGGTTACCCTAGTAACCTCTTACGAAACCTGGCCCCTATTGCATACTATTGCGGAATCGAATGTCTTTTGAAGAATCAAGACATCGATTTGCCATTCCAGGCCTTCTCATCTTATACTCAAGACTGAACTAGCTCAAGAGTCACTAAGTGAGGCATAACATCTTGTTAAAGATTTTTAATCTAACTATTGTGTTATTTAGTTATCACTGACTTACTAACTCTTTGTAAGTTACCCTGACACCACTTTGTGTGTCGGCCCTTACATAGAGCCACTCCCCTAAACATAACATAGGTATACTAGTTTTCTTCGCTAAGATTTACAAAGTATACAAACATACAAGATAAAATTTCAATACTATTCATTATGAACATCAAAGTCTATGTTCACAATTATCGGGTATCTAAATACCATACAAAAACCATGTACACATCTTTAACCAACACCTAAATTCAACTTAACAATCACAATCCCCATGATATTCAATTGGTCTGGAAGACTTATTCATTTGAGACTTTCCCAATTTTCCCAACAAAGTAACAAGATTAATAGCAAATTGAAAGAAAATAACAAATCTACATTAGGATATACTAAATCCATTCAAGCAATATGATTTTTATGTAATTAAATCAACTTAAATAAAATTCACTTTCAATAAATCTAATTAAACTTCCTCAATTTCATATAAATATGAAAACTAAATTTTTTCTCTTCTAATCTATTATTATTTGAAACCAATTGATCTTATATTTTCAAATATCTATTAAATAATTCCATATTTAAATACAAAAAAAAAAATTATATATTTTTTAAAATACATTATAAATATATCTTAATTTAAAAGAACTCATATATATATATATATAAATTATTAAATACTGAAAATTTTGACTCATTAAAAAAACTACAAATAATTCATAAGCAAATTCGAAATAATCAAAAAATTTAAAAGTTTATTTTTTAAAGGAAACCCTAAATTCGCAGGCCAGCGGCTGCCATTGCTGAACCCCCATTGGTACACGGCTATGCAGGCCGCGCCAGCACTACTTATGAAGGCAGCACCAAGCGCTGCCCTCACAGCCGGTTCCCCTAGGGGTCGGCCGTGGGGGTAGCACACTCCCCGCGGCTGCAATGCCATAAACACTGTTTTAAAACAAACATAAATCACTGCGACTAACATGAATTTCCTGCGGAATTTATTTCCGATTTTTTTTTTTAAAGAAACAAAATCCAAAATTTTTAATACGCCTATTCGGCGATTTCAGAATTATAAAAAAAAAGGAAATAATAACTATGAAACAGTTCGCCTGTACGGCGATTTTTGGAAAAATAATTTCATAATTAAATTTCATAACTATATATATATATATATATATATATATATATATATATGTATATAAAAATAAACAATCAGATTTAACATATACAAGAAAATTATTTTCTGGTAAAACTTTCTACAGGGAATAGAGAAAATAATTTTATTCTGTACATTCCATTCTTAAATAATAGTTCATCAACAGGGTTATTTTCTTTTATAATTATATCCTACAAGAAACATATACAAAATTTAATAGGAAACTTCTTTTAAAGTTCTTCAAAGATCTTTCCTACTTCTTTGAGAATCTTCTACTATATAAACAAGATTTTTACAAAATTCCCGAGAAGAATACAGGAAACACAAAACTAAAATTTTCTCAAACATTCTTTTTCAAAAGGAAACAAATTTAAAAAAACAAGAAAAATACCTATTTGTCTATAGAAGAAAGCCTCTTGCCTATAGCGTGCAATCTCCTCAAAGCTTTCCAAAAAAACCCCAAATCCACAGAACGGGTATTACCAATCACAAAAAGCTTCCCACCAAAGGGATCTTCCACAAATATACAATATTGCCAAAAAAATAAAATAGAAAGTTTTAGAGAGCTCAAGTATTTTTCCCATAAAGAAATTTTGATAACCCTCTGTATTTCCCAAATCCCCGATAATATCCGGCAAAATACTCAACCAAAAATCATAATTGCACTGGCACACTTGTCGAGAAGTACAAAATATCTTCCCAACTACTTCTCGGCAATCTTGCCTTTCAAGATTTGCATGATTTATTTAATTTATTTAAATTTTAAAATTTCAATATTCAAATTACATGCATTTATTTTATTTTATTTTCCAATTTTTAAATTGCAAATATATTTAATAATAAAACATGCCATTTCCAAATAATATATAAATTTCAATAAATCTATACACACACAAGAACAATTTAATTTAATTAATTAATTTATTTAATTAAATAAATTTAATCTTTGTGATCAAACCATTTAACCAAACAAACTAATTAATTAATTAAATAACATACAAAACTAACTTCTTCAACATTTAAAAATTAATTTAAATAATAGTAAATAAAACATAATAAACTATTATTAAAATTGACATTTTTCCTTTCAAGCAATTAAACCAAATGGAAAAGTACAAGGCAACCTATGACTCAGAACTAAAACAAACGATGTACTGTGATCGGGTTATAGACTAGACTAGGATGAACCAAACTACTACATCCCAATCAACATATCTGTGTGATCGAAAATATGTGCGTATTAAAATGAGATAAATACTATTCAAGCACACCAATGAAACTTTAAATCAAAAGAAAACTGATTAAACAAAGTAAAGCAAACTCTCAATGCAGCAGCTCCTTTGAAGACGTCCCATTGTCCTCTATCTCCAGTATTTTTGCCAAAGCTCTCCGATTTGTATGCTAAGCTCCACAAAATGACTACTAAAGAACGAGATTTAAAAGTAAATGCATAATACATTAAGAATGCAAGATCTTAAAGGTTGATAATGGAGGAATGTTGGTTGTTCACTTCAGCAGCATAACGATGTAATGAAGATGACAGATGGAAATTGAGGGAAGATCGAAGATAGATTTTGACAGAATGAGGATGCTAGAAGATTCGATCCAAATGGCTTGTGAAAGGATTGATTTATAGATTTTCAAAGGCAAAAAGCTTAGTTGGCAATGATCAACGGTTGAGATTCAATCTGGTAAGATGAACGATATAGGATTTTCGAAAGCTTGAGAGGGAGATAGAAGGTTTCCTCTTTTTTCAATTTTTTTCATTCAGATCTAAAGGAAGGTTTCTGTTTTGAAGGATGAGTTAAAATGAAATTCATAATTAAATAAGTAAACTTACTTAATTATATGTGAAGATGGATTTAGAAACTCGCATAATTAAATAAGCAATATTTAATTATGTGTGAGAGATGGATTTAGAAGGAATTAAATTAAATATTTAAAATATTTAATTTAACTATGAGATGAAGAGGAGGAATATTCCATTTTTTGAATTCAAATTTTCAAATTTCGAATAACATGATAATCAAATATAAATAAATTATAGAATTTATTTAATTTAATTATGAGGAATATGGAGATGGTAATTAATTAAATAAAGTTCTTTATTTAATCAATGTAGAAGAATCATAAGAATGAACAATATAAATAAATAATTAAATTTATTTATATGTAGATGACTTTAGGAGATTAATTAAATAATTTATATTTATTTAATTAATAAGCTTGATTAACATTGACCATTTTTAGACATATACATTTTGCCCCTCTTTGAGATGATGTTCGAGATGATGATTTTTTTGTCAAGTAACATCATTTCAAAGAAGTTAAGGTATGGATAGAGGAGAATGGATAATGATATAAAGATAGGATGATGGAATGATGATGCCCCCTCGAGAGGATAGGCGGGTTGAACAAACACGGGTAGGCTCTCGAAATGAAATGATAAGGATAGACAAGATGATGCAAGATAGAAAGTGGATGAAGGAGAGGAATGATACGTTATGCTGCAATGAAGGTGAGCAACCATGATGTTTGATATAGCACTAGACGTTATGCACCAAGATATAAGGACCAAGGTGACGATGTGTCTCGTGCCCCAGCGTAATACAACCTTGTCTAGACGTATGAGGAAGTAGACTTAGAGCATTAAAGTCCTAATGCACAAAAGGTATGATATGACCTTAGATGCAAAGGATAGTGCAAAAAGCTACTCCAACATACACAAGATATGAATATTAGTTGGAATGATACGGATTTGATACAAATGCAAGATAAAATGATAACACACACAAGCAAGCAAGCAAGCATGCACAAATGATACAAAAACAAACAAGGAATTGCCCCTGTCAAGCTGTAAACCGTTGATTGATTGATTGATTGATGATGTTGATAGTGTTGTCATTGTGGGGAGCGGCATGTCCCTAGAGCAACACAAGGATGATGATAATTGATTGATTGACTTTGATTTGGTTTACGACAAGATTAGGATCAAGACCAAAGGATGTGATTGGATAATTTGACAAAATTGATTGACTTGATTGGTATGGATTAAGGATTGACTTGCATTTGGATTATTGCTTGGATTGATTTAATTGAGTTGATTGGATGAAATGGTTTTGATGAAGATGATTGATTTGGTTGAATGGTTGAATGATTGGATTGGAATGATTTTGATGATAATGATTAGATTGATGAGAAGAAGTGATGTGGTTTGATTTTATTGCTTGGATTTTGTTGGATATCTGATTTTTTTGTATTTTTGAAATGTTTTGATTTTTTGGACTTTTTGAACTTTTTGATTTTTTTTGGATTTTTGAAACTTTTTTGATTTTTTGGATTTTTGAAACTTTTTGATTTTTGGATTTTGGAAATATTTTGATTTTTGGGATTTTGACATGTTTTGATTTTTTTGGACTTTTTAAATGTTTTATTTTTTTGGATTTTGAATGTTTTGATTTTTTTTGGATTTTTGAAATGTTTGGAGGTGTCAAAGGATGAAAATTTGAGTAGCCTTTGTGCTAGATACCAATGACAAGGGGAAAACCAAGTCTAGGTGCAAGGAGATAAATGGGATTGATGGATGAAAGGGTGGGTGATGGGATAAGGGATAAAAGGCTCATGATAGATGGATGGATGGAATGGATAGGTCATAGTGAATGGAATTGATGTATGCATCATAAGAGAGCAAGGATGTGATTTCCAAAGACTATGTTGCGTAGGAATAACATGCCCCATTCTAGGTACAATACTTAGGATTGTTCATGACAAAACTTATGACAATAGGATAATGATATGATTGTTTGGAAGGATGAGGTATGTCAAGAGATACCCAAGACATGTTTCAACATTTTGCCCCTATATCTTCATCAAGATCAAAAGAAGAAGGGTGGATGAATGGACTCGATATGATAGGTATGTATGATGGCTAAAGATGGTAGGTAGGATGGAAATGATATGATATAAAAAGGATAGGTTGGATAGATAAGACATTGTGCCCCCAAGTGTAAGCGACATAGAAGATCAACCTACACATGATGCCTATTTGCTAGGTTTTCATCATGGTACTTATCCAAGGCGCCTGTTTACCAGGTTTTCACCGTTGGATGAAAGGATTTCTCTTTACTTTTTTTTTTGTTTGACTTTTTGACTTTTTGACTTTTTGACTTTTGGATAGGAGGGAATATGGATAGGAGGGACTCCAGTGTCTAGTTGCATGAAAGGTGATAGTCCCACTAGAGATGTGTGTCATTGCATGGACCATGTCAAATGTCATTATGCTCATAGATGTTGGTAAGGGATGACATGAAAGAGAAGAGGAATAGGTAGATAATGGATTATGATGGCTTATGCAAGAATGGATGGGGAATAGTGGATGATGATGTGGATTGAATAGGACTTGTGCAAAAGGATGGATGAAAGGTTTATGCAAAAGCATGGACCATAGGAAGGTGATTGGGAAGATATGTAGGATAGTAGTTGAAGGATGGGGAGGTGGAGGTATGTGGGATTGTTGTGAAATGGAAGGGAACCATGACCAATGGTTGCACACACTGTGATAAACGTTGAAGCTTTTGATGTGGATGGGGTGTAGGAAGCAATGGAGATGCTTGCTTATGAAGTGGTGGATAAAGTGTTTTTGGTACCCACATAGACTTAGTATTTTTATGATTTTTATTTTTCTTGTGGGTTTTAGGAATTTTAGATTTTTGAATGGAATGAGAATGTGGGATGGAAGTGGATGGTTGGGATTTTTGTGACATGGATGCCTCATTTGACTTGATTTCTTTTTTCTTAGGTACCCAAACCATTTTAGTTTTGGGCTTTACTTTTGGAGGTATGGGCTTATATACTTTTTTGGATGTATTTTGATTTGAATTTTTGTATTGATGTCCTAAGGCATGAGAACCCTTAGAATTTTTTACTTTATAGGTAGAGGCATTGAAATTCTTGCTTTTGAATCCCATGGATATGGTGGAATGGGTGGAAGCTTCATGCTTATACAATGTGTGCATTTGTTGGTCATGATTAGGAATATTAGGGTATTTATGGATGGAGGGATAAGAGGATTGAATGGTAGGGATATTAGGTGTTGGGAGAAGTGGAGGTAGATTAGATGGAGGAATATTGGGAGTTGGAAGCAATGGTGGTAGAGTTGATGGTGGAAGGTGTATGGTCACATGCTTTTGACATTTGTAGGATGATGGAGGTGGAATGGCAACATATGTTTTAGGGATATAATAGGCTTTATGATGGAAAGTGGACTTAGGATGCATGGAGGAAGTACCAACATCTTTAGATTGTTGTCCTTGGGGTGTATGTCCAAGGTCATAAGAGCGTGGAGGGACTTTGACATGGATGGGCTCCAAAATTCCTCGTTCATGAAGGTCTAGACTTTTACCTTGGTGGTTCATGTTTTGGAGTGTGCAATGGACAATGGGACTAGGTGTAAGTGAAACACTAGACACGAGTTCCTTATTGGATGGAGAAGATAATTCTTGTTGTTCAAAGGAGGAACATTCATGAATGAGGGTAGACAAACCAATAGGATATGATGGAGGACTTGCAATGGGGTCGATAGTGGGTGATGGAGGATCATTAGGATCTTGATTAGCATTGTGTTCACTTAGATCCAATGTATTTGTTTGATCTTCTATGTGTGCTTGGGAGGCATATGTCTCATTAAGGGAAGTGGATGTTTGTGCATCATGGATGGGTGAGGTGGAAAGCTCTTGACCATGGAGTGCATAAAGTTGGCTAAGAGGATCATCATGGTCTTCTTGATCATAAAAGGGGTCTTGATCAAAGATGAAAGATTGATCATGAATAGCATTAGGTATGTTATGAAGGGAATCATTGGGAGGGCGTTGATCTTTATGTGGATGAGGGGGTAATGTTTCTGCATGTTTAGGATTGTGCTCTTGACATACCTCATGACTTATTGGAATGGAGGTGGAAGGGGATGACTCTTGAATTGGATCAAGGGATTGTGGATGACATGGTTGGCTTAAAGGATTTGGCATGATGTTTGATGACTCTTTTGTATGTTCAAGAATATGAGTTGGATGCCATGGCGATGTTTGATTCCTTGCTAGTAGCCCTTGGGTCACATCCTTTGTAGGTGTATGGTTGGAAGGTGTTGGCTTAGGGTTTTGGTTTTGATTGGATGATGGTAAGGGTGCATGGACTAGATTGGTGTTCCCCTTGTCAATGGTTGCATTAGAACATGAAGAATTTTGATCTTGTTGCAAGGTATAACTTAAAGTCACATGTGTTTGTTGTGATGTAGCATTGAAATGCAAAGAAGGGAATGGATTAGATTGGTATGAGGTGGAAGGGTGATAATGAATGGATAAGGGATGATGTGGTGGTTGTTGGATTTGACAAGTGGCAATGAATTGATTGGCTTGAGCTAGGAGGTGTTGGATTTGAGGTGATTTAATTTGTTGAAAATTTTGGAAGAGATTTTGGAGGCTTTGTATGGTTTGGTGGTCTAGGGGTTTGGGTACTTGGTGAAGTGTTTGAAGGAGGTTTTGAAGTTGAGATGTTAGGTCTTTGTGTTCGAATGTGGGCATGGTGTCACACATGTGTGTAAGCTCTTGCATATTGATTTGTTCCTCAAAGTATGTAACATCATTCATGTAATCATTAGAGGTGGTAGGAGAAGCCCCTCGAAGTTTGATTTTATGTTTTGGTTTTGTTTCATGATTTGAACTAGAGAAAGGGACTCCTTGAATGATGATCTCGGACTTAGGTTTTGTCTCATGATTTGGCCTAGAGGGATAGCCCCTTTGAGTTATGATTTTAGGCTTATGATTAGGATTGGGCTTGTTTATGATTATGACCATTTTGACAAGTGGTGATGGTGATGATGTGGAATGATAAGATTGGATGACTTGGTTTGATTAGGATGAAATGGATAGGATCTGGATGTGTTGGAAGAACGTGTAGAGTGACTTGTCTTTATGTGTTTGATGTTTAGCTTGATTTGGAAATGTTTAAATGAATGGTCACACATGCACACAGATGAATCACACACGCAAGACACATAAGCAAGTTTGAATTTGAAATTATGAATGTGATTATTAAGCACACACTTAAAGAAGACACATCAACAAGTCCTAGAACTAGTCAAGTGGGTATGGCCAATTAGGTTTCAAACTAATTTGAACAAGGTTGACTAAGGATGATTTGAAAGAAAAATCCTGCCACACAGCCGGGAGAAAGGGGTAACCCACCCTTCACCTTCACTTCCCAAAGGTATAAAGTTCTTTGGGGCTTAGCCAAGAGTGATAAGATTTTAACTTCCAAACAAGCGTGTCTTTCGATTCACACTTCGATTGAGGTCGTCCCTAGGGGTGATGAAATCCCCTAGCAGGCCTCCTATGAAGGGTTTGACAAAAGCAAATCAAGTGAGGTGTTTGTGATCACACACGCACTTGACTCACGCTCACAATGATTAATTTCCCTTAGATTAGAAATGAAACGTGTGTAAAAAAGTTCAAACACTTGTTCTTTTTAAATCCCAAATCAAAATGTGATGGAAGACAGTGGTGAATTTTAGACCAGATTTTCAATATGTGATTGAAGACAATATTCGTTTTAAGAGCCCAAATCCAAATGTGTTTGCAAACAATGATTAATTTTATGCCCCAAATTGAAATGTTTGACAAACAAGATTAAGAGATTAAGGATGGAATGAGTGCACCTGGTTATTCTCGCTTTCCAAATTATTGTTGTGAGTGATATTGCTGCTACTAGAGCTCCTTATGATCACCTACAAGATCAAAAAAATAATATTATAATGCAGCAAAAGAAAAAAAAACAAACTCATCAGAAAATTGCGATTTCAGATACATGTTTTTAACATAGCCGAATTAGATTTTATTATTTGACAATGTTAGTGATCTCAAAAATAAAAACTCAAAGAAGATATCCCTATTAATTTTCTGAGAGCTTTCCAGAAATGTAAAGAAGTCAGCAAAATTCTCTGTTTTGCTCTCAGAAACGTGGATTTATGGAAATCACACAGAAAATGAAGATCGGATTTTTTCGCATTGTTTTTTACCTTAAAATTAAATCTGTAAAACACAGACCCCCATTAGAATTTAAGGAAATTTCCGAAAATGTAAAAAAATCTAAAAAATTCACCGATTTTCATTCAGAAAACCAATTTTATGAAAAAACATAAAATTACGATAACTTCTACAAAAACAATGATACACCCTCAATTTTTTTACTGTAGCCTCTTGAGATGATGCCAAAGACTTTGTAAAAATATTGTAGAAAAATTAGCCACTGTGTAGAAGATATGAAGAAATTGGTAAAACTTGCAGTTTTGTCCAAAAACTGTCAGATCTGCATCAAAAAAATCAATAAAATCTACAAGTAGATATTAAAAACGGGGCAAAGCCCCATGGTGGGCGCCAAAAATATTAATCAATCCTTTCGTCATATTTCCTCTTTTGTCAAAAATCAAATCATTATCAATCTTATCAAATCTTATCTCTGTCCACATCGAAAATCTATAAATCAAACCTTTCACAAGCCATTTGGATCGGATCTTCTTCAGACATCCGCATTCTGCCAAAATCATTCCTCAATCTTTCAATCCATCTCCATCATTCTTCATCATTGCATTGTTATGCTGCAGAATTGAGCAACCAACATTCCTCCATTATCAACCTTCAAAATATTGCATTCTTAGTATAGTATGCATTTATTTTTAAATCTCATTCTTTAGTAGTCATTTTGTGGAGCTTAGCATACAAATCGGAGAGCTTTAGCAAAAATACTGGAGGTAGAGGACAATGGGACGTCTTCAGAGGAGCTGTTGCATTGAGAGTTTGCTTTACTTTGTTTAATCAGTTTTCCTTTGATTTAAAGTTTCATTGGTGTGCTTGAATAGTATTTATTTCATTTTAATACACACATATTAAAATCTAAATAAAATCTAAATCTAAATTGGATCAAATCTAAATAAAAATTCAAACACATGTTAATAAAACATTAAATCGAAAAAGATGTAAAAGAAAAATGAAATACGCAAACCGTAACAGCAGCTTCTCGAAACCGTCTTATCCTCCTCTAACTTCAGCGTTTTGTTGCTTCGAAATGGCTCTCAGATCAGCAGGTAGAGCTCAACAAAATGGCAGCATGAAGAACGAGATGAAATCTAAAAATGCATAATATGCAAAATGCAAGAAAGCTATGCTAGTATGAGAAATATTGCTATGCTATTAAAACTAATATGCATGCAAAGGCTGATGAAAATATGGCTATGTAAATGAGTATACGAAGTGTGCATATGTGAGCGATTATGCAAAGTGTATGTGGATGATTAACCAAGGCTTGGATTTGCACATGCTTTTATAGAGTTTTCAAACGAGTTTGATTGGCTGAATCGATCGACGGTCCGGATTAAGCTTGTTTCGAATGGATGGCGAGAGATTTTCGAAAGTGGACAGAAGAATGGAAGGTTTCCTTTCTCTTTATTGAGTTCGAAGGGAAAATTCCATTTTGAAGGATAAGATACGAATTTAGAAGGGCGAGTTAGCATGAGTTAGAATTTTGGGAAGGTGAGTTAATAATGAATTAGGATTAAATAAATTAAATTTATTTAATTAGGAGTGAAGATGGAAATGGAAACCCACATAATTAAATAATTCATATTTAATTATGTTTAAAAATGAAATTAGAGTGAGATGGAAAATATTAAATAACATATTTAATATTTTAAAATTCGAAAATGGGATGGAGAATATTCCATTATTTAAATATTCAAAATATTTAAACTTTGGAATAAAATGATAATTAAATATAAATAAATTATACAAATTTATTTAATTTAATTAAGCGGAGGGTAGAAATGTTAGTAATTAAATAAAATTATTTATTTAATTTAAGGTAGAAGAATTTGGAAGATGAACAATATAAATAAATAATTAAATTTATTTATATGTAGATGACATTAGAGGAATTAATTAAATAAATCATATTTAATTAATTAACAAGCTTAATCATGACCATTTTTAGACATATACATTTTGCCCCTCTTTGAAGTGATGTGTAAAACACATTGCTTCAAAGAAAATAAGATTTTGCCCCTGATATGCTTTCGATGTTGCTGCTGATGATGCCCCCTCGGGAGGTAAATCACGGATGATATGAAGTCTGAAAATGTGATAAAGAAGATTGGATAATGATATTCTGCAGAAGAGACAGTGATTTAGCTCCCGATAAATGATGAAAAAGATGCCCCTGTTGATATGATGCCCCTTTTGATGGAAATGGTAAAATGATGATGATGAACTGATAACTTTGCTTCCCGAAAAGAGAAAAACAAAGAGTAAATGACTGATAAAGTGTTTGATAGATTTGCTTTCTGCGATAGAAAACAAATAGTAGATGAATGATTTCCTTTTTGATAAATTTGCTTTCTGCGATAGAAAACAAATAGTGATTGATGGTAGATCAGATTGATATGGTATCGAGCTAGATAAATTTGTGTATTGGTTTGCCTGATAGGATTGATTGGGTGATATGGGTCTGTGATATGATGCACTGGTATGAGTCACTGATATCGGTCACTGATATAGTTCACTTGATATGGGTTACTGATATGGGCCATTGATATGGGTCACTTGAGATGAGTCACTGATATTGGTCACTTTGATATGGGTTGCGATTGCATGCTGTGAGGCATTGATAGATAGAGAGATTTTGATTGAGTTTTTCAAAATCGAGGTGTGTCGGGACCACACAGAGATCTTGGGGCAGGAGATAAGACTTCCATCACAGAGGCCAACCCTATCAGGGGGCTCTGATATTTTTGATGTATCATTATTGATTCATTCACACATCTCGATGTCTATTATGTTTGGAGCATGTACGTTATTTTGGTCATATCTCATGTATCTCTTTGGAATTTTTAGCTTCATTGGACATTGGACATTTGTATTATTTTTGATGAGTAATGATATGCAGCGGCGATGATTTGTGATGATGTGATGTGCATTTATGATGTGATATGCATTTTTTTTCTATGTGTTATGGATTTTGATATGAATTTTAATGATTTGATGACTACCATGATTTGCAGGATGATTCGATATGATGTTTTTATGATGATGATGATGACTGATGATGTAGACTAATGATGTCATGCAGGTGGATGACTTATGAAAATGATATGAAAATGTATATATGGAGTATTTGTTTTTTGAATGTTCAAATGTAAGATGATAAAGGATGACAAATGAATTTGCAAAATGAAAAGATATGGAAAATGATAGGATGATTAACGATACGATATGCATGTAAATGTTCTATAATGATGATTAAGTGAAATGATAAAATGAAATGAAATGATAATGATAAGTGATATGAAATGAACTGCATGGTAAGATATGATAATGAAAATGATAATGAATGAAATAATAGTGAATGTATAAAAGGAACATGAAATGAATATGAAAATGATAAAGTGTTAATGAGATGAAGATGATAGAGAAACTAAATGATATGCAAATGAATGATAAATGATAAATGATAATGCAGGTGAAAGGTGATGATGAAACAAATGTTCAAATGTCCTCCACAAGCAGTCCAAAGAGACATGACATCCATTGATGTGATTATTATCCTTTCAAAACTCGGGTGCAAATCCACTATGCAGGTATGTATAAATGATCTAAAATGAAATGCAACTAAATGAAACTGACCATTTTGTTGAGCTTGTTGGTATATTTTCTGGAATCATCATAGAGCGCTTTTAAAATGTTGGAAGTATGTACAAGCATCAGAGGGGAAATTAGCACCAATGATGACCTGAGTACAACTTTCATGATTTTTGATATAGCAAGTGAACACAAGCATCTAGGTATAATTGAACCGAGATGACCTGAGCATTTCTTGCGTAAACAGACAAAGACTAACCACTATCTGATGCAAATTTGGAACTGTCATCAATGATAAATCATCACGTCTCGTGACATATTTGCAACCGATAAATGATTAACCTCCAGACAACAGACAAAGAAAAAATCATCCTCTTTCCTCGCCACTCTAGTTCAGTACATCATCGAGTGTGCTCCAGAGAAATGATATCGAAAATTAAACAACCATTATTAAAAAATGAAATACTGTGATTCCAAACATTATTCATATTAGAGATCATCCAGATATGAGTCATGATAAGGTACGCAACTGAAAGCTACTGCGATATGGATCAATGGTTGGATGTTTTGGTTTAATTTGGTTGTTTTGTTTTGGGTGATTGGCTTCGATGTCATTGTCTTACCGTTTGAAAGTTGATTGCCCCCAATATGCCCCACGTTTGCCCTAGGTATCGACACAACTTGTTGAAGTGAATAATAATCAAGCCATGATAAGACATTATCGCTCAAGGCAAATGATGATAGCATGGTGCTGGTGTGACCCTAAGATGATGGAAAAGATGCATGAAATGAAGACTGAAAAGTTAAGTGCAGAACATGAACTAATAGATGGAGAGCTTCCAAATAGCGTCTGTTTGCCAGATTTTCACTATTTGTTTTTATTGCATTTTTCTTGTCAATAGACTGCCTGTTTGCCAGGTTTTCACCCTATGACATTTTCTGATTTATTTATTTTTTAATTTTTTTTTTTTTTGATTTTGGATTTTTTCGTGACTTTTCCGATTTTTTGTATTTTTTAGGACTTTTCTGATTTTTTGGATTTTTTTTCAAGACTTTTTCTCGATTTTTTTGGATTTTTTTCGTGACTTTTCTGATTTTTGGATTTTTTTTTTCGGGACTTTTTCCGATTTTTTGGATTTTTTCAGGACTTTTTTAGATAATAACCGCCTTAGACATAATACTTTTTTAGATGCATGCTGTTGATAGGCTCGTCAAACAGGTCCCCTTCTGGCGTTGATAGCTTGTAGGCTCCTGAACCATAGACGGCGATAACCACATAAGGACCTAGCCAATTTGGTTCAAACTTTCCTTTCTTCTCTCTGTCTTGTTGATTGCGTGGATTCTCTTTCAGAACAAGATCACCCACTTGAAAGGTACGTGGCTTTACTTTATGGTTGTAGCTACGAGACATCATTTGTTGATAGGCTTTCAAATGATCAGCAGCTCTTTGCCTCTTTTCGTCTAGAAGTTCCAGTTCTTGAAGGCGGGAAACTCTGTATTCATCATCTGTTGTGAGGCCTTTCAAGGATACTCTGAGTGAGGGAATCTCAACTTCTAAGGGCAATATAGCTTCTGCTCCATAAACAAGGGCGAATGGTGTTGCCCCTGTTGGTGTGCGGACACTGGTTCTGTAGGCCCATAAAGCAGGATTGAGTTGAACGTGCCAATCTTTCCCTGATGTATTCACAGTCTTTTTCAAGATTTTCAATATGGTTTTATTTGAGGCTTCTGCTTGGCCATTCCCTTGTGGATAGTATGGTGTTGAATATCTGTGCTGTATGTGGAATCTCTCACAAAGTTCATCAACATCCTGATTTTTGAATGGACGTCCATTATCTGTAATAATGGAGTTGGGAATGCCATACCGACAAATAATATAGTTAAGTATGAATGAGGATATTTGTTTGCCGGTAACTTTGGTAAGAGGGACTGCCTCAATCCACTTGGTGAAATACTCTGTTGCTGTGATGATAAATTTATGCCCATTTGATGAAGAAGGATGAATCTTGCCCACTAGATCTAACCCCCATTGAGAAAATGGCCAGGTTGGTGTAAATGGTTGAAGTTCTTGTGCAGGAGCATGAATGAGATTCCCATGAATCTGACATTTTGAACATGTTTTCACAAAAGTGAATGATTCCCTCTCCATTGTAGGCCAATAGTAACCCATTCTAATCAGTTTCTTAGATAAGGTCAGTCCACTCGAATGAGTACCACAGATGCCACCATGAACTTCTTGTAAAGCTTTATCAGATTCTTCGCGTTCAAGACATCGGAGTAAAGTACCATCAAGACCACGGCGATAAAGGGTATCAGCGATGAGGGTATAGCGAGCGGATTGGCGGATAAAGTTGCGTTTTTGGTTACGAGATAGATCAGGTGGTAAGATGTCGTCTTTGAGGTAGGCATAAATTTTTCCGTACCAAGGCGAATCGGATCCTACCAAATGACAAACGATTTGGCTTTCGGGTGTATCATAAGTAGGTGTAAATGATTGTTCCACCAGAAATTCATAACGATGTTGAGTTTCTGGGAGTTGTAACAATGATGCGATCGTAGCCATAGCGTCAGCTGCTTTATTATCAAGCCTTGGAATTTGTGTAAATTTGATGTCCACAAAGTATTTCTTGAAGTCATCCACCATCTTTTTATAAGGTAGCAGTTTTTCATCTTTGGTTTGGTAGTCATTATTGATCTGACAAATGACCAATTGTGAGTCACCATATACCTGTAACTCTGTTATTCTCCATTCCAGTGCTATCTTGAGTCCAGTGATTAATGCCTCATATTCAGCTATGTTGTTGGTGCATGGGAACATTAGCCGATATGAACGAGGAATGGTGTGTCCTTGAGGGGTGACAAAAAGTATGCCTGCTCCCGATCCATGTTGAGTGAAAGAACCATCAAAGTATAATGACCATGGTTGTTTGGATTCTGCAGTGAAGACATCTGCATCTGGAAATTCAATGTGCAAGGGATGATCTGCTTGTAGTGGTGCTTCTGCTAATTGATCAGCTATAATTTGTCCTTTGATGGCCTTGCGGTCAACATAGTGTATGTCAAACTCACTTAGAATCATTACCCATTTCGCTAACCTTCCTGTCAATGAGGCCTTGCTCAACAAATACTTGAGTGGATCAATCTTCGAAACCAAATTGACCGTATGGGTCAGCATGTAATGCCGAAACTTTTGTGAAGCAAAGACTACTGCCAGACAAGCCTTCTCAATAGAAGTGTAGTTGAGCTCATGACTTGTTAATGTTCTACTGATGTAGTAGATTGCACGTTCCTTCCCGGTAGTGTCTTCTTGTGCTAGTAGTGCCCCCAGAGATGTTTCTGTTGCAGCAATGTATAAGATGAGTGATTTGTCTGGATCTGGTGATATGAGAACCGGTGGAGTCATTAGATATTCTTTAATTTTCTGAAAAGCCAATTCACATTTGTCATCCCACTTAAAAGGAACATTTTTATGCAGTAGATGTGTGAATGGTAAACTCTTGTCAGCCAATTGTGCGATGAACCTCCGTATAGATTGAAGTCGTCCTTGTAGTGATCTTAGCTGACTGATGTTCTTTGGTGGGGGCATTTCCATAATTGCTTGAACTTTTGCTGGATCTACTTCAATTCCTTTTTCTGAAATAATGTACCCCAAGAGTTTTCCAGACTTGACCCCAAAAACACATTTCTTAGGGTTGAGGCGAACTTTGAATTTCTGTAATCTTGCAAATATTTTGGACAATACTTCAAGATGTCCTTCTCTGGTGTATGATTTTGCCAATATGTCATCCACATAATCTTCCATGAAGACATGCATCATGTCGTGAAAGATGGTAGTCATGGCTCTTTGGTAGGTAGCTCCAGCATTTTTCAGACCAAAAGGCATGACATTCCAACAATAAGTTCCCCATGGACATGTGAAGGCTGTTTTCTCTTGATCTTCGGGTGCAATCTTGATTTGGTTATATCCAGAAAAACCGTCCATTAATGAATACATGGCGTGGCCAGCTGTTAGATCAACTATGGTGTCGATATTTGGCAGTGGGAAATCATCCTTAGGACATGCTTTATTAAGATCTCTAAAATCTGTACATATTCTAACAGTTTTATCCGGTTTGGATACAGGTACAATATTGGAGATCCATTCTGCATAGTCGATTGGTCTGATGAAGCCCACATCAAGAAGTTTTCTCAGTTCCTCTTTAACTAATAATGCAACATGAGGGTGCATTTTTCTGAGTTTTTGCTTTACCGGCTTGACCCCTGGTTTGATAGACAAATGATGCATGATAAGATCAGGATCCAGACCAGGCATGTCAGCATAAGACCATGCGAAATTGACTTGGTTTGCTTTCAGGAATTCCATAAACTTTGGTATTTCTTTCTCTGTCATAGATGCGGCTAACTGCAAAATTCTTGGTTTGTCAGAAGTCTCGAGATCGACAGCATTTGTAGACTCAATCAGAATAGGCGATCGCTCATGGTAGTGCTCCGGGAGAGTGTCAAAATTCCCATCGTTTGGTGCCTCTAAGAGGTTTTCACCATCAGATACGCTCTTTATTTTATCTTTTATTTGATCTAATACTGCCAGATTCTGGTTTTCACCATTAGATCTTTCTTTTTTGCTTTTACTTTTGCAGCTAGGAGACTTGACACTCTCCTGATCAAAAACTCTATGTCGAAAATCACTGGTGGAACAATCATTTGCATCATCTGCGGAAAGGAAGTTTACAATAGCTTCATCACTTGGAAACATAGGTATATTGATAGGTTCAGATGAATCCCAATCAATGAGATCTGGATAAATCAAGGGTATAGGATCGTTAGGTTGTGTGAAATCGGCTATGGTTATGGTCATAACAGAGTGATCGGTAGGATCTGAGGTATGACGTGAGTCAATGATGATACTATCCTCATGATAATCTTGTTCATTTAGATCTAACTCAGTATCACTAGAATCATAGTTGATTTGTGGTTCAGATTCTTGTGGTTGGGACCCTGACCCTTCACCTTCAATTAGAGTTGGGGCATACTGGTGTATTACATCAACCTCTTTATCTCTCCAAAATTCATCATTGTAAATGGTGTCCCATTCATATTCAGCCGAGTCTGTGTCAAAATTGTTATCCACGAAATTCTGAACTGTTGTCAAGCATGCTTCTTGCGAATCTGAGCTTTCTTGCAATGCGAAGACAGCGCCATGTAGTTGTTTGGATGTGTTTTTTTTGGAGTGAGTATCATAACCTAATCCAGTTTTCTCTTTTGCAGCAAGTCCGTGAAGGTGAATAGGTTCAACTACTCCTTCCTTCCTTTTTCCGATAGGACCTTCATCATAGCCCATCTTCTGCATGATTGAGTACCCTTTTCCATATTTGTCCGTGGGTAATTTAACATTAGAGACTACTTCATCTTCACCTTTATAGAGCCAATTTAAAATTTCTATATCCTCAGGATGTTCCATGGGGAATTTTTCTTTGATGAATTGTCCATTAAATTTTATAATTGGCTCTATTGGTGTTTGCTTTGATGTTGATGCTGCTGATGTTTGATGTTCCTTGATAGATGGTTGTCCATGTGATCGAGGTGATGTAGGTAAATTGACAAGACAAAGGGAGTATTCTCCAACTCCATGATCCTTGAATTTCATCTTTTTGTCAAAGCTATTGGTCAATTGACTGATTTGTGTGTCAATCTTTAGAGAAGTACTAGTATGAGCTTCTCGATTATTAGGGACCAAAGTATCTTGACTGGCCTTTATGTTGGCACAAGTTTGAGTGTTGGAATTATCAGCAGGTATCGTGATTTCTTGTCCATCATAAGGAAACTTGAGACATTGATGGTAGGTTGATGGGACGGCTTGCATTTCATGGATCCAAGGACGACCCAACAAAATGTTATATGCCAGATCGCGATCCAGTACTTGACAAAAAGTATTCTTTATAACAGGGCCCACTCTGATTGGCAGCATGATTAGACCTTTGGATGCTCTTTCTTCATCATCATAAGCTTTTATGGTAATCTTTCTTCTGAAATCAATAGAGTCCTCAGAAAATCCTAAGGCTTTTACCAACTTCAAAGTACAGATGTTCAAACCAGCACCTCCATCTATTAGAACTCGTCTAATGCGAAATTTATGGACCATGACTTCTAAGTACAAAGAGGAGTTATGAGGATGGGTTATGGAAACGTCATCTTTATCAGAAAATGAAAGACAAGTGGGCGAGGACAAATGCCCTACCATGGCTTGAAATTGATTCACATCCAAATCAGTAGATACGTTGGTTTCAATAAGGGCTTTTTCAAGAATTTCTTTATGGGCCGGAGAAATCTTTAATAGTTCAAAAATAGAAATTTGAGCGGGGGTTTTTCGAAGTTGATTGACCAAATCATATTGATGTTGAGGTGGAGGTTCAATGGATCTCGAGGAGGCACCCTTTAAGACCACTTTGGCTTGCGCTCTTGTTGTTGCATTGACTTCTCGATATTCCACCTTCTGGTTGACTTTTATGACATTCACCCGCTCATCATCTGCATAGAGATGGTTGATGATATGGTCATCATTGATGTGATTCACCTTTTTTTCAGAAGACTCACCTTTTTGATAATTAGGTAAAGGATTGCGAAATGCTTGGTGGTCTGCATTGGTTTGTTGATTTCCTTCTACTGTGATGATGTCATTATCAATCAAGTCTTGAATGGCATTTTTCAAGGCTTGGCAGTTGTTGGTGCGGTGACCTTTACATCGATGATAATCACAATAGTATGCCTCATTCCATGATGGAGGCTTTATAGTGGGTTCATAATTTCGTTGAGGCGGTAAAGTAATAACATTTTTGGCCATCAACTCTTTGAATGCAGATTCTAGGGATTGACCCAATGGAGTGAAAGATCTTCTATTGGAGAAGAACGAAAATCTTTGTGGATTTGAATTTGAGGTGTTTCCTAAAGAATTGTGATTGTTATTGTTTCCTCGATAACCCTGGTTGTTGTTTGAAGTCCCTTGATGGGAAGTTGAATGCTGATTTGTATTGTTCCTCTGAGGAGGAGGATTATTTTCGTGATTTGCAATTGAGTTGACATTGTTGTTGCGAGTGTTTGGAGTGCTGAGGACAAAGGGCTTGGTTGAGGCATGATTTGCCTCAACAACACCATCATTCACCATATTTTTGTTGCGAGTCCAGAATTTAGATTTGTCCTGATTATTGTGATGGTTGGATGAGTTGGGATTTTCTTTGTCATGCTTTATTATCCCTCTTTTGACCAAAGCATTTTCAATGGTTAAGGCATCTTCAATCATTTTCTCAAAAGAAGAAGGGCAATGTAAGTTCAAATGATAGCTCATCTCTGAATTTAAACTGTTAATGAAAGTAACTATCTTTTCCTTTTCAGGAACAGCACGTGGATATCTGGCGAACATTCTTCTCCATCTTTGTAGAAACGTAATGAAGGATTCACCAGGTTTTTGTGCAACTTTGCAAAGATCTATCATGGTGATCGGGTGTTGTATGTTGTAAGCATATTGTGATATGAATAGGTTGATCAATTCTTCAAATGTCTTGACAGGAGGTGTAATCTTAGATAACCATTCCATAGAGTTAACTCCAAGGCTCCTAGGAAACAATCGCAACAAGTAAGTATCTTCGTGAGCGAATTCCAATGTCATGTTCCTGAAGTCTCTAACGTGATCAATTGGATCCGTTTTCCCATTATAGCGATCAAATTTTGGTATTTCCCAATGCTGGGGAAAAGGAATCATGTTTAGACTTCGGTCAAAAGGATAAGGACAAATGTCCTCAAGAGTGTATTTCTTTGTGGTTGTTCCCCCTTGTAATTCTTTAACTTGTCCTTGAAGTGCCTTGATTTGTTGGGTCAAGGCACTAAGATCAGAAAGGGGTGTTTCTTCAGGTTTGTTTTTCAAATTTTCAGTATTAAAGTTATGAGGTAACTTAGCCCCTTGTTCGGCTAGATAGCGAAAATATTTTTCCTTGTCTCGCTGCAAGATCTTTTCAATGGCTTTATGGAATTTTGGATCTTGCTCAGCCTCTCTAAGACGTTCCTCATCTTGTTCCTCATCACTATCTATCTGTGTTCTGTTCATGTCTTTGTATTGATGGAACGGATTTTCTTCTCTGTTATCTGTATCTTTGTCAAAAAGTGGATTACGATTCATGATGTAAAGAGAATTGCTACTTTCACCCTCCTCTTGAATGTTTTGAGTATGTCCTTCTTGTTGAATTTCGTCCTTCAATTTATTGAATTGGGATCTTGTGAAGATAGGCATATGATTTTGAAAAATTCTTCTAGACTTAGATCACGATTTTGACAAGTGCGATGATAATGATCCGATAAGATGTAGAATCTTATGATATGATCAAGGATGCTCCTAATTTATTGATTGTGGCTTCCAATTGATGAAGGATTTCTGAATCCTGTTGGGGAAGTTGAACCAAAAATAAGAAAGTTGCTTGAGAGATGCACTCTTAAAGTTTTGATCTTTGTTTTTGAAGAAAGGTTCCAAAATTAATGAAGGATTTGATTGGGATGTGAAGGATACTCTATGGAAGGTTGTGGTATGTTGTCAAATTCAAGAGGTTGGTTATGATTATGCTGTTGTGATAAAGCTCTTCTTTGATAATAAGCTCGAGAATCTAAGGGATTTACAGCATAGTCATCAGTGAATCCTCTAACAAAATCCTGATATCTGTGAAGAAATCCTCGATAGTGAAGCAAGACTTGTCGACTTTTGTATAAGAATTTCCTCTTTTGCAGTGTTTTCTTGTATCCTAAGGGTTTCTTAGGTTTCTTGACTCTCTTGGAAACTGATTTCTTGGGAAACTTTGTTGACTTCCAATCCCTAAGCATGGAGAAAGGTATTTGGAAATGTTTTTGAAGCAATGATATGACAAAAACTCTTAAGTGGCTTTCAGTTGTTGTTCTTCATGTTTCTTTTGAATGATCTCTTTATCTAAATTAATGTAATGGAAGACACAACAAACATTTTTGAAAACAGTTGTTCCTTAAAGCACTATACTAACATGAAGTGTTTGATCAAAAAATGTTTTTCATCAAATGTTTTCACAGGTTTTTGCACATGAAAGACAGTTCAGACAGACTCACTCTTAAGTGCTCAAGTAGGTCATTCTAGTAATCAACAACCCACATCTTAGAACTACGTCGACTCACACAGCCGTGTCACCCCCGAAGGGGCGCCCGTGTTTTTGTCTTTTCCAGGCATGTACTCAGAGTTACGGAAGTGGATACCGGGTCCCCTGAGCAAACTGTCCTTGGCAGTTATATGGTGAGTATCTTGGGGGCAGATTCTTCCCTCCCCTTGCACTATGATTATCAGAATGTTTGGCAACTGACTCGACTGGCCACTACACTAGGTTCATAGTAAGGATTTCCGTTCGGTGCGGCAATAATAAACTCCCTCAGGAGACCTCCCAACCTTTAGAACAAAGGCTTTGGGGATGGTTATCTTGCACACTACCGGCAAAAGAGGGTTTCCCCAAATTCGCTTTAACTTTTATAGTGGGGCGGAATAGCCTGGCTTTGGCTTGAACCCACTTGAGTCGTTCCCGTAGGGTGAGTACTTTTTCCCACTACGGCAGGCTCTCTAAAGGATGTAATTGAAAAGAAAAATAACATTGCATGAATTTAAAAGGCAAGTCTGGTATTCTGATCACCCAGTTAAGGGGAGAGCATAGACCTATTGCCACAATCACAGCAAGCAAATGTTCTTTTTAAAACCCAAATAATGATGAGCTAATCTAGGTGAAGATATTGCTTCACCAAAAACAGATTGTTCAATTTTAACTGCAAGATTCAAATGTTTGGTGACTATCCTAGATTGCTTCTTTTTATCCAGATGTGACTACCCTAGGATTGCTTCATTTTATCCAGATGTGACTACCCTAGGATTGCTTCATTTTATCCAGATGTGACTACCCTAGGATTGCTTCATTCTTTTAAAGTTATTATTGTCCGCGGTTGCGTCGGATTCAGTCAAATTAAATTACAAATTACAATTTGCAACCTTTTTCAAAAGTGTGCTATAACAGACCTCCGAGGCGCTGTAGGAATCTTCAAAGGTGCTAATTGATCCCAATGCTTTTCCAGCTCCATGTGATTCACCTACAAGAAAAAAAATGATTATAATGCAGCAAAAAAAAAAACTAAAAAAAACTCATCAAAACAAATTGCAATTTTAGAGACATGTTTTTTTTTTTTTTTGGCATAGCCGAATTATATTTCAGTTTTTGACGATTTTATTGATCTAAAAAAATGAAAACTCAAAGAAGAGATCCCTATTAATTTTCTGAGAGCTTTCCAGAAATGTAAAGAAGTCAGAAAGATTCTCTGTTTTGCTCTCAGAAACGCGGATTTATGGAAATCACATAGAAAATGAAGATCGGATTTTTTTCGCACTGTATTGACCTCAAAATTAAATCTGTAAAACACAAACCCCCATTAGAATTTAAAGATATTTCTGAAAATGTAAAAAAATTAAAAAAAATCGCTGATTTGCATTCAGGAAACCAATTTTATGAAAAAACATAAAATTATGATAACTTTTTACAAAAACGATGATACACTCTCAATTTTTTTACTGTAGCCTCTTGAGATGATTTCAAAGACTCTGTAAAAATATTGTAGAAAAATTCGCTTCTGTGTAGAAGATATCAAGAAATTGGTAAAACTTGCAGTTTTGTCCAAAAATTGTCAGATCTGCATCAAAAAAATCAATAAAACCTGCAAGTAGATATTAAAAACAGGGCAAATGCCCCACGGTGGGCGCCAAAAATGTGTGATCGAAAATATGTGCGTATTAAAATGAGATAAATACTATTCAAGCACACCAATGAAACTTTAAATCAAAAGAAAACTGATTAAACAAAGTAAAGCAAACTCTCAATGCAGCAGCTCCTTTGAAGACGTCCCATTGTCCTCTATCTCCAGTATTTTTGCCAAAGCTCTCCGATTTGTATGCTAAGCTCCACAAAATGACTACTAAAGAACGAGATTTAAAAGTAAATGCATAATACATTAAGAATGCAAGATCTTAAAGGTTGATAATGGAGGAATGTTGGTTGTTCACTTCAGCAGCATAACGATGTAATGAAGATGACAGATGGAAATTGAGGGAAGATCGAAGATAGATTTTGACAGAATGAGGATGCTAGAAGATTCGATCCAAATGGCTTGTGAAAGGATTGATTTATAGATTTTCAAAGGCAAAAAGCTTAGTTGGCAATGATCAACGGTTGAGATTCAATATGGTAAGATGAACGATATAGGATTTTCGAAAGCTTGAGAGGGAGATAGAAGGTTTCCTCTTTTTTCAATTTTTTTCATTCAGATCTAAAGGAAGGTTTCTGTTTTGAAGGATGAGTTAAAATGAAATTCATAATTAAATAAGTAAACTTACTTAATTATATGTGAAGATGGATTTAGAAACTCGCATAATTAAATAAGCAATATTTAATTATGTGTGAGAGATGGATTTAGAAGGAATTAAATTAAATATTTAAAATATTTAATTTAACTATGAGATGAAGAGGAGGAATATTCCATTTTTTGAATTCAAATTTTTAAATTTCGAATAACATGATAATCAAATATAAATAAATTATAGAATTTATTTAATTTAATTATGAGGAATATGGAGATGGTAATTAATTAAATAAAGTTCTTTATTTAATTAATGTAGAAGAATCATAAGAATGAACAATATAAATAAATAATTAAATTTATTTATATGTAGATGACTTTAGGAGATTAATTAAATAATTGTATTTAATTAATTAATAAGCTTGATTAACATTGACCATTTTTAGACATATACAATATCCGTTGAGTCTTGAAACACTCACACCTGAGTACCCAGGTGGAGTCGGTGTCATGTACCTGCAATTCCTGCAACCAAGCAATAACATGCATATATATATAAACCATTGTACATGCACACCGTGTGGAGAAAATCACGGATATCACAGGGCACTCGCAAGCGAGTGATGCGATTCTGTTCTCCACACCAATACACGTCACATCAGACTGACGAATTAAATAACTGTTAGTCCATCATAACATATATATAACAATAACATTTGAAAGAAAACATCTACGCTATCTCAAAGCATATCAGAAATCAAATATCACCATACAATGTATCATCATGTCACAGAGTAAATCCACTGTCGCTCAAAACCAGCGATCAAAATATCCAAACAAAGTACCATAGTCTAACAGTTTGAAAAAATATCTGCAAAAGACATAAGCATAAATGGAGGGGTACTACATCCTCACCCCCTAGGATCACGCTTGCTCCTGAAAGCCTATGAACAAATAGGGATAAAGTTCCGTCATGCGTGCCGCATCCTCCCAAGTAGCTGAAGCCTCATGGCTAGGATCCCATTGGACCCTAATCTGATCAACGTCTCGACCCCTGAGACCGAGCGTCCGGTGCTGTAGAATGGCCATGGGCTCCAAAGCCAGCTGCCCGTCCTCTACCTGTAACGCATTCCAATCAAGTACATGAGAAATTTTGGAATGATATGGTCTAAGAACTGATACATCAAAAACATCATGAATACGTGACAAACTGGGTGGTAAGGCGAGTCGATACGCAACAGGACCAATTCTCTCTAAGATCTCAAATGGCCCTACGAAACGAGGCACATGCTTAGAGCCTTTTCCATAACGGATTGGACTCTTCTGCAGTTGCACTCAAAGAAACACTCTATCACCAATAGCAAACTGTCGGTCTATCCTATGCGTATCGGCATATCTCTTTTTCCTATCTTGAGCTGCTATCAAATGTTCTCTAATACGGTCAACCTGTTGCTCCATATCATGAAGCATCTTAGGACCAAGTAACACTCTATCCTCTAGTCGATCCCAACTAAAGGGAGTTCCACAAGGATGACCGTATAATGCCTGAAATGGTGGCATACCTATGGAACTCTGATATCCGTTATTGTATGCAAATTCTACTAAGTACAGATAATCCTCCCATCGAGATTGTTGGTCCATTACGTACATCCTAAGCATATTCTCTACTATTTGATTAAGTCTCTGTATTTTTCCATCAGTTTGTGGATGATACGCTAAACTAAAGTTCAATTGTGTACCTAGAGCATGTTGTAATGAAGTCCATAGGGCTGAAGTGAATAGGGGATCTCTATCAGAAATAATCCTATGAGGAATCCCATGCAATCTAACTATGTCCTCCATGAATATCCTAGCTATGGATGAAGCATTGTAAGATGATTGTACTAGTGAGAAATGAGCCACCTTAGTCAATCGGTCAACAGTTACCATAATGGCATCATGTCAATGTGATGACGTAGGTAACCCAATAATAAAGTCAATGGATATAATATCCCATTTCCATTCAGGAATGAGATGTGGCTGCAATAATCTAGCGGGATGTTGATGCTCAGCTTTGACTCGCTGGCATTCAAGACATCTCGATACATAGTCAGCAATATCACGTTTCATACCAGGCCAGAAATACAATTGCCGAAGATCGACATGCATTTTCTTAACACCTGGATGAGCTGAATACGAAGCTCGATGTGCTTCAGTCATAATTAACATAAGAAGACCCTCAAAATGTGGTACATAAATATCACCTAAATATCGTAATATACCATCCGATTCTAGGACATACCCTGCAAATCGACCTTCTAAGGGTCTACCAGATTCAATCTCTGACCTCTCTTCCTGATACAATCTATCAGTAGGAAGTGCAGCTAATATTTGAACTCTCAAATCTACTTCAAGAGTAGTAGCAGAGATATCATGTCGACGACGACTAAGAGTGTTAGCCACTACATTCTCTTTTCCTTGAACATATTTCACTTTGAAATCATACTCACATAAGAACTCCATCCACCGTCTCTGCCTAGCATTCAAGTTAGGTTGCGTGAAAATGTATTGTAGACTACGGTGATCGGTATGAAGCTCAAAACAATGATCTAACAAGAAATGCCTCCAACAAAATAATGCATGCACAACTGCAGCTAGTTTTAGATCATGAGTGGGATAGTTTAATTCGTGATCTTTGAGTTTGCGAGACTCATAAGCAATCACACGCCCATCTTGCATCAGAACTGCTCCCAAACCCTCTAAAGATGCATCTGTGCATACTACAAAATCCTTAGTAGGATCAGGAACAATCAGTATAGGCGCATTAGTCAACTTTTCTTTAAGTGTCTGAAAAGCCAACTGACACTGCTCTGTCCAAACAAACTTCTTCCCTTTTCTCTGAAGAGAAGTAATAGGATGATCGATTCTAGAAAATCCCTCTACAAACTGCCTATAGTAACCAGCTAGACCCATAAAACTATGAACTTCACCTACATTAGTAGGCACGGGCCAATCTATAATAGCTTGAATCTTTGAAGGATCCACCGCAATACCTTTTCCAAATATCACATGTCCAAGATATTTTATCTCAGATTGAAAGAAATCACACTTCTTCAGGTTTGCATACAATTGATTTTCCCTTAAACATTGCAATACCTGTCTCAAGTGTTCTTCATGTTCCTTCATGTTCCTCGAATAGATCAATATATCATCGAGAAATACCAGGACAAAGCGATCAAGGTATGTACGAAAAACA
The DNA here is from genome assembly GCA_007258455.2 of Sequoia sempervirens. Classification (NCBI taxonomy): domain Eukaryota; kingdom Viridiplantae; phylum Streptophyta; class Pinopsida; order Cupressales; family Cupressaceae; genus Sequoia; species Sequoia sempervirens. Next base: position 532,622,740 of record VDFB02000015.1, on the reverse strand, counting down.
CCATTCATTAAACTCATAAATACCGATGGTGCATTCGTTAACCCAAATGGTACTACTATGAATTCATAGTGCCCATAACGAGTTCGAAAAGTAGTTTTATGAATGTCTGCTTTAGCTATTCGCAATTGATGATAACTAGATTTCAAATCAATTTTAGAGAACACATTAGCTCCCTTGATCTGATCAAAAAGATCATCGATTCTAGGCAAAGGATAACGATTCTTAATCGTAACCTTGTTCAATTGACGATAGTCAATGCACAATCTAAGTGACCCATCCTTCTTTACGAAGATAACAGGTGCTCCCCAAGGGGAAACACTAGGACAAATAAAACCCTTTTCTAATAGTTCCTCTACCTGAATACGAAGTTCCTCTAACTCCTGAGTCATCATTCTATAAGGAGCTCTAGATATAGGCTCAGCTCCAGGAACTAGGTCAACTCTAAAGTCAATATCCCTCTTCGGTGGCATTCCAGGAATGTCATCGGGAAACACGTCTATGAATTCTCTAAGAATAGGCTGATCATCAAGAGATACCTCTCGACTCTCACCTTCTTCCAAATCAGTAACTGTTGTTGCAAACAGTTGACAACCCTGACGAAGACATCTCTTTAATTGCATAGCGGATATCATCCGCAAAGAGATAGGTCTTTGAACACCGATAATTTCCACTTTTGCACCTAAATCATTAATGCAACTAACTGTCTTAAGTCGACAGTCAATCACAGCATGATAAGATACTAGCCAATCCATACCTAAAACTATGTCATACAATACTAAAGGTGTAACATATAAATCTACTAAGGTAGTTAACGTACCAATTTTAAGTTCACAATCATGTACTAAATTTTCTACTACTACTTTCACCCCAGAGGCGAATTCAACCTGCCACTTACCACCTTGTTTTACCGCCAGAAGACCACAATGGTCAACGATGGTCGGTGAAATAAAAGAGTTGGTAGATCCGGAATCAAATAAAATGGAAACACTAACACCATGAAGCTTACCTGAAGTCTTGACCACTGTGTTTCTGTGATCGGCTTGATGGTCATTAACCGCAGTATAAACTGTATGTGATTGTCCTGCATCACCCACTGTAGGCTTTGAAACTGTAGGTCGAGGCCCAAAACCAGTAGAACCTCTCATCAGACACTGCCTACCTATGTGTCCCTGCTGCCCACATGAGTAACAACCTTTTCCTCTACCGTATCCTCTGCCACCCGAAGGTGCATTGGATTGCTGGAAACTACCTCTACTGACAGTAGACTGAGCACTCTGCGCAGGCTGATCTTTTCTATTGCGCTTGTTGCGCCACCAGTTGCGACCCTTTCCTGTTTGTGGACTATTACCTTGCTATGGTTGTGGATTATTATTCTTTTGAGGTGTATGTTGTTGTTGTTGCTGCCCACCCTTTGTGGGTGTCTGTTGGTTCCTAGAGGAACCACCTGTCTGTGCCTGTCCACCCTGTGGACTAAAACCTGCTGTAGGAGCACTGCCAATCTGCACTCCCGTGTGACCACCTAATGCCATAACAAGATTTTCTTCCACTATGTGAGCCTTCTCCACCGCAACTTCCATAGTCTTTGGCTCAAAGACTCTGACACCACCACTAATGCAGGCGTTTAAACCCCTTATGAAGTGCATAACTAGCATAGGCTCATCATCGCCAATACCAGCATACTGCTTGAGTTCATAGAATCTACGTTCATATTGCTCAACATAGAGAGCCAACTGACGTAGATCATGGAACTCATCAGCCCATCGCTGCCTCTAGTGTTCCGATAGGAACCGTGCTCTAAACCTCTCAAGAAACATCTCCCAAGACACTGACCCAATATCTAAGTGGAGCTTCTGCTCCTCCAGGCACCACCAAGTAGAGGCGAATCCTCTCAGATGCATTATAGCGCATCTTGCATGGGTATTGTTACCGTATGGGTGCATGGCGAAGCATCTACCCAAATCCAGTAGCCAGGTCTTTGCCTCTAAGCCACCTCCTGCACCATCAAAGGTAGGAGGGTGTTCCCTCAGTAAATGCCTCATGTGTCCTGCAATAATAGCATCCTGATGCACTGTGTCATCTACTCTCCTAGGAGATCTATCTCTCTCTCTGACAACCTCCTACTCAACTTCTTGTCTAGGTCCAAGTCGAGCTAGGACCTCCTCTAATAAAGGACGTATCTGTGAACCCTCTACTCTTGACTGTTCAGGATTTTGTCCCTCATTCCTCTGATCCAACTGTTCTGCCTGATCACTGCGATGAGGGCTCAGAGTGGGAGTAACCTGAGGGATTGGCCCTCGGCCTCCACCTCGCCTAGGCATGTTCCTACACATAACAATAATGAGTCTTAGATACTATTCAACCAAGGCTAACAGATAGTGACACTACGTACTAGGTCAACCTAATGGGCTCGCGATTACCCAGAGCGTCCAGTGTTTGTAACCCTTTCTCTGATACCAATCTATAATGCCCCATCATAATAACCTAAGGAATGTTGCAATTGTGTATAAAGGTGAAATAATTTTTTTTTTAAGTATAATTATTAAGTTAATTAGTTGCATACATTCATTAAGTTATGCGACGTCACACTACTTGAGTTTCCATAGACGACTTTAGTATTTCGCATTGCACATATTTAATTAATATAAACATTAAAGATAAACATTGCATAACATTTGAAATACCATTCAAGATAACATTAAGTACAAATATGTTTCTTTACATTACATTTGATAAAATAATACAATACTCATCCATCTGATGAGGTAGTTCAATAATGATTACATTTTACAAGTGTTCACCTCATAAACAATTGAGGGATGTTTTACAATACAAGTTTTACAATTTACAATGATGAAGTACACATAAGTTTCCAAGTGTGAGCTCTCCATCCATGAAGCTCTCGATGCCATGATCAAACTAGGGACCCAACAGAGTAAGGTGCATGTTTCACCCAACCATGTGGTACCCGTAGGTCCACCCCCCATGCTAGGAGATAGTAATATGGTTACCTAGATATAATCTACTAACCCCAGACACAAGTACATAACTAACTGATGGTTACATTACTTCCAGATTTAAGACAATTGAAAGTACTGCCTACACAAGGTTATATGTTACTTTAGGTGGAGTGTCATCACAATATTGCAAAGGTTACCCTGGTGTTTCTTCCTAGGTTCCGGCCCCCAACTTGGGTTACCCCGGTAACCTCTTACGAAACCCGGCCCCTATTGCATACTATTGCGGAATCGAATGTCTTTTGAAGAATCAAGACATCGATTTTCCATTCCAGGCCTTCTCATCTTATACTCAAGAATGAACTAGCTCAAGAGTCACTAAGTGAGGCATAACATCTTGTTAAAGATTTTTAATCTAACTAATGTGTTATTTAGTTATCACTGACTTACTAACTCTTTGTAAGTTACCTTGACACCACTTTGTGTGTCGGCCCTTACATAGGGCCACTCCCCTAAACATAACATAGGTATACTAGTTTTCTTGGCTAAGATTTACAAAGTGTACAAACATACAAGATACAATTTCAACACTATTCATTACGAACATCAAAGTCTATGTTCACAAATATCAGGTATCTAAATACCATACAAAAACCATGTACACATCTTTAACCAACACCTGAATTCAACTTAATAATCACAATCCCCACGGTATTCAATTGGTCTGGAAGACTTATTCATTTGAGACTTTCCCAATTTGCCCAACAAAATAACAAGATTAATAGCAAATTGAAAGAAAATAACAAATCTACATTAGGATATAATAAATCCATTCAAGCAATATGATTTGCATGTAATTAAGTCAACTTAAATAAAATTCACTTTCAATAAATCTAATTAAACTTCCTCAATTTCATATAAATATGAAAACTAAATTTTTCTCTTCTAATCTATTATTATTTGAAACCAATTGATCTTATATCTTCAAATATCAATTAAATAATTCCATATTTAAATACAAAAAAAAAAAATTTAAAATTTAAAATACATTATAAATATATCTTAATTTAAAAGAACTCATATATATATATATATAGATATAAATTATTAAATACTGAAAAAAAATTTGACTCTTTAAAAAAACTACAAATTATTCATAAGCAAATTTGAAATAATCAAAAATTTTAAAAGTTTATTTTGTAAAGGAAACCCTAAATTCGCAGGCCGGCGGCTGCCATTGCGGAAACCCCATTGGGGCATGGCTGTGCAGGCCACACCGGCACTGCTTACGAAGGCAGCGCCGAGCGCTGCCCTCACAGCCAGCTCCCCTAAGGGTCGGCCGTGGGAGTAGCACCCTCCCCGTGGCTGCAATGCCATAAACACTGTTTTAAAACAAACATAAATCACTGTGACTAACATGAATTTCCTGTGGAATTTATTTTCGATTTTTTTTTTAAAAGAAACAAAATCCAAAATTTTTAATACGCCTATTCGGCGATTTCAGAATTATAAAAAAAATAGGAAATAATGACTATGAAACAGTTCGCCTGTACGGCGATTTTTAGGAAAATAATTTCATAATTAAATTTCATAACTATATATATATATATATTTATATATATATAAAAATAAACAATCAGATTTAACATATACAGGCAAATTATTTTCTGGTAAAACTTTCTATAGGGAATAGAGAAAATAATTTTATTTTGTACATTCCATTCTTAAATAATAGTTCATCAATAGGGTTATTTTTTTTTATAATTATATCCTACAGGAAACATATACAAAATTTAACAGGAAACTTCTTTTAAAGTTCTTCAAAGATCTTTCCTACTTCTTTGAGAATCTTCTACTGTATAAACAATATTTTTACAAAATTCCCGAGAAGAATACAAGAAACACAAAACTAAAATTTTCTCAAACATTCTTTTTCAAAAGGAAACAAATTTAAAAAAACAAGAAAAATACATGTTTGTCTATAGAAGAAAGCCTCTTGCTTGTAGCGTGCAATTTCCTCAAAGCTTTCCAAAAAACCCCAAATCCACAGAACAGTTATTACCAATCACAAAAAGCTTCCCACCAAAGGGATCTTCCACAAATATACAATATTGCCAAAATAATAAAACAGAAAGTTTTACAGAGCTCCAGTATTTTTCCCGTAAAGAAATTTTGATAACCCTCTGTATTTCCCAAATCCCCGATAATATCCAGAAAAATCCTCAACCAAAAATCATAATTGCACTGGCACACTTGTCGAGAAGTACAAAATATCTTCCCAACTACTTCTCAGCAATCTTGCCTTTCAAGATTTGCATGATTTATTTAATTTATTTAAATTTTAAAATTTCAATATTCAAATTACATGCATTTATTTTATTTAATTTTCCAATTTTTAAATTGCAAATATATTTAATAATAAAACATGCCATTTCCAAATAATATATAAATTTCAATAAATCTATACACACACAAGAACAATTTAATTTAATTTATTTATTTATTTAATTAAATAAATTTAATTTATTTATTTATTTAATTAAATAAATTTAATCTTTGTGATCAAACCATTTAACCAAACAAACTAATTAATTAATTAAATAACATGCAAAACTAACTTCTTCAACATTTAAAAATTAATTTAAATGATAGTAAATAAAACATAATAAACTATTATTAAAATTGACATTTTTCCTTTCAAGCAATTAAACCAAACGGAAAAGTACAAGGCAACCTATGACTCAGAACTAAAACATACGATGTACTGTGACCGGGTTATAGACTAGACTAGGATGAACCAAACTACTACCTCCCAATCAACATATCCGTTGAGTCTTGACACGCTCAGACCTGAGTACCCAGGTGGAGTCGATGTCATGTACCTACAATTCCTGCAACCAAGCAATAACATGCATATATATATAAACCATTGTACAGGCACACCGTGTGGAGAAAATCACGAATATCACAGGGCACTCGCAAGCGAGTGATGCAATTTCGTTCTCCACACCAATACACGTCACATCAGACTGACGAATTAAATAACTGTTAGTCCATCATAACATATATATAACAATAACATCTGAAATAAAACATCTACGTTATCTCAAAGCATATCAAAAATCAAATATCACCATACAATGTATCATCATGTCACAGAGTAAATCCACTATCGCTCAAAACCAGCGATCAAAATATCCAAACAAAGTACCATAGTCTAACAGTGTGAAAACATAACAACAAAAGACATAAGCATAAATGGAGGGGTACTACAATACTCATCCATCTTCGCGTGAATGTATATATGCACATCTTCTATGTGCATTACACCACTTGAAACCCTAAAAAATGCACCTTCAAGATCCACTACCATTGATTTGTATGGGTACATCTTGAACTTAGGTCTTGGTCACTCAAGTACATCAATAACCTGAGGAGTATACATATTGAACTTCTTTCAAACTAGGGTTTTGTAGGAAATTGATAAATACCTTTGGAATTCATTGGTAGGGTTTCACACAATACACTACAATTACTTCAACACTTATTTTATTTTCCCTCCACTTCAAATGCTTGATCACAAATGAATTTTCAATATGCAAGGTAGAATAAAAATTCTTTTCTAGTGACCTAATATGCATTAATTTTAGCAGTGAAAAGTTAGGTAAAAAAGATAGAAAACCCTTATTGTGATGTCATAGACACCTTCAATCACTCCAAAAATCTCCACAACAAGATACTTAACACTAGACATACCACCAATAGATCAAGCACATCAACCAACACATATATATGTATGTTGAAGACATCAACATCTCATTTTTGGTAGGGGAAAGAAATTTTTCTGCTAAAAACTTCCCCTAAGCCAAATCTCTCTATCTAGTTTCTAGAGGAAATATTTGCACTAGGAGCTGACACAAACTCATTCTTCACCTCATTATCTTCCCTTTTCTTCCAAATCTTGTTAATTCCCTTCTTTATCTCAACTAGATCAACCTTATTTTGTGAACCAAAGGGTTTCACATTCTTGCTTCTGCAAAACTTAGCTATGTGTCTTGGCTTATTGCATTTGTGACATATGACATCATTTTTCTGAACAAACTTACTTCTTTCCACTTTAGATTTGCATTCAAAAGCCTTATGCCCAAATCCATTGCATGTATAATAGTAACCATTAAAATATTGGAACATCATACCATTATTGTAACCATTCATCATCTGACTTCTGCATTCACTAGCTTTATGACCAAATCTATTGCATGTATAACATTGACAGGAAAATGATTGAATATTCTAATTCATTCTACTTCTACACTCTAAAACTCTATTTCCAAATTTGTTGCAAGAGTAGCAGTAACCATTAAAATATGAATACCTTTTTGTAGTTGGTTGTCATAGATGGTCTTTTGAAATCTTTCTTCTAGTTTTGGAAATGTTTGATATCGCTCTTATTATATCCAATCTTCCTTTGTTCATGGTTCTTCTTTTTAGCATTGTTTGAAGCTTGATTTTCATTTGAACTTTCTCCTTTTTCAAATCCTAAACCTTCTTTATCCTTAGAATCATTTTGACCAGCAATCATTTCATCAAGAAAGGTAGAGCTCTTCTTGAATTTTTCTTTTCGAATATTTTCTTTCTCTAGATCTTTCCTTAGAGGCACAACTTCTTCAATTTTTGAACATTTTGTAGATTTATCTTTCAATTTGGCATTCAATTAGTCTTCAACTCTTTTTCCTTCTTCAACTTGCACTTTTAGACTAGTGATTGTCTCATTTGATTGTTTGAGTTCCTCATTTATTTCCTCTAATTTTTTTGTATCTTTCTTGAGTTGATCCCTTGACTTCTTGATTAATATCTTCTTTCAGTTCTCTATTCTCACATTTTTCTTTATCCAGACCATCAAGGGTTGATTTGAGTTCTCCTTCCATATCAACTTCATAGTCTTCTTTAGTAACTCTTCAAGGATGATCTCTTCTAGAGGAATAGGATACCTACTAGTTGACATGTGTTCAACCTCCAAGATCTACCTCAGAAATTAAGGTAATTGAAAGAATTAAGCTTTGATACCAATTAATTAACACCTAGAATTCTAAGAGGGGGGTGAATCAGTATTCACTAAAATTCATTAACTTCAAAAACTTAAACATCCATTCAAAGCACCACATTAAACTTGTAGTAATGGAAAGAAAAAATTAAAACATGCATCACAACACATAACACAAGAAAACCAAATTTATGTGGAAAACCCTTGAAAGGGAAAAACCATGATGAGGATTAGCTCACAATATATTATAATCAGTTACAATGAATTTACAAAATGGTGGACTCACCATCCAAGGACTCACTATCCAAAAAGAATGACTCACTACCATAGGCTCAATTCCAAGGTCTCACTTCCCAGAATAGAAAGAGATAGAAGAAAGGGTGGCTCACTGTGAAGGATGAACTACTAACAATGCATCTACAACATGTTAAAATTACAGTTCCAATTAAGCTCAAAAAACTGAATTTAGATGCTTCATACTTCACCACTACCACCTTTCAATCTTCACAATACATAAAAACTCATACATACTCTTAATTCCTAATTCCCATCTTATATCATCACCACAACATTGAATTAACCATTTATATATACCGTAATCAACCAAAACATCAATTAGGTCGACCTAATTGATTGAACCATGTAACACCACAACTTGTCAACAAAAAATTCCAACACACATATTGAAAAGAGAAAAAACATGTGTAACACACCAATAGGTTGGCGTGATCTATAATCACTCCCATGATTCTACTCTATACACAACTCAACTCTGCATGACCCAAAATTGTTAGGTCGGCACTAGTGGTCAAGTAACACCTGAATTAACCAGCTATTCATTCACAACAACACATAGACCACCAAATCACTTTCCACTTGGAGTGCACACACATATGACACCTTTCAAAAATTCCTTAAAACCACACAACATATTATTCATCCGCAATGAAATGTGGAACATTCCAACATGCACTATACACCTATAACACTACAATTACTAAGCCAAATACACTATCAATAATATCTTCAATTGTGGAAGACATTAAAATATAGAAAAATTGGATGTAGAATCCTTCAACACATGCCATCGACACTACAAAATTGTATGACAAGATGATGCTCTACAGAGCAATGCACACCATAAAATTGTTGTATTGTAACACTAAAATGTACATTGGGACTTAATCAATTCTCCAAAACACTTGGTCTTCTTCAAAACAATAATTTTTCATTTCTACAATTGTTTTCCATCAATGACAGCACCATATATCAACATGATCATGTTGGCAACATAGATCACACTTGATCCTCCATAGGTGTCCCACTTGACTCATTATATCTATGTCCAACAATATCTCCAACGTAGTTGGGAAAAGGTGGAGTTATAGGGAGAGGAGGATGTGGATCCATTCCAACCTTCCTACCAAGAGAAAGTGTTGAACAATTTTAAGAGGTCGTGAAGGGAGTTGGAACACTAGACGATCCTTCTACACCACCTCGTGACCTCGTGGAATTATCAACCTTTGGTGTAGACCTCATATTTTATGAAAAAAATCCACAAACCCCTACCATAGTTTCCCTAGTGGTTTTTAGACCATTTGACCCAGTGGCACTCAAAGAAACCCTAGGTCCTGAAGCATTCTCTAGCTTTCACATGATTGGAAGAACTTATTCCAAATTTGAAGAGGAAAAAAATAGTAATAATTCAATCCAAAGATGTACCCCCTAGGCAGAAGGAAAAATTCTCATGCATAATTATTGTATAGCTGGAAACTTGTGTGTTTTATAACACCATTCTTATAATATTAGATAAGATATGGTTTCATTACAAACTAATTTAAATTAGCCTTTGGGGATCATGAAATGCACTAAATATTCATTGATTTTCCTTTTAGTGGTAAATATCTAGAGTATTTGGTGATGTTATTTTGTGTTGGGTGTTTTATTGTCTATGTTTTAGCTCCCAAAAATTTAGGATCATTTCCCTACTTGACCACTACTCACATTAAAGATAATCATAACACTATATCATGGGAAAATAGGAAAGCCATCAACAAGGAAAGGCTAGTATGAGGCTAGATAATAGGATAGCATAGTCTCTTTTCTAATTTAGTCTCTACAAAACCTAATAGGTTGGTTCTTGAGGTCTTATTTATAGGATTCCATAAATAAGTGGAGAAGAAATAACTAGTTCTTCTCTACCATGCTATAATAGAAACTATGATCTATGATAATACCTTATAAACCTTACTATAAATAAACATGCATCTTGTGGATACACAAAAACATATGGATTTTTTAGTCATATTGACATTATTCGTTGTGCCAAGAACAAAAGAATTCTTGTAAAAGTGTCATTTTATAAGAGTGTAAATGTGCCAACAAGCATATTTTATGGTTCACACATTGTGGGGCCAAAGAAAATATGCTAACACATTAGAGTGGGCATGTGAATGCTATTGGATGCCTTGATTCATTTCGCCAATATCATAATACTTCTAGGCTACATTATTTCAAGGTAGTCTCTTAAGATCCCTAGAATTTTTATGGTAGTCCCTTAAGATCCCTATAAGAAAATAATTTCCAATCTATGATAGAGTAGTTCTCAAATTTTATGACACCTACATATGTTTTTTCTGAACCTACAAGTAAATATGGGGTCCCTCCATTGTAAACTCTCTCAATTTTCATTATCTCAACACCATTTGAATATGCCAAGAATGAATGCATTCTTGAAAAAAACATCATTTGAAAGTAGTGTAAACATGCAAACAAGCATATTTTGTGTTTTTTGCATTGTGGGGTTGAACCAAATATTCCAACTCATTGGGTCGGTGAGTGAATGATATTGAAAGCCTCAATTTTTTCCTTCTCTCCTGCTCCTTTCAAGCTATATTATTTTGAGGGGGTCTAATAAGAGCCTTAATAGAAAAAAAATTCCAACCTATTATAGAAAATTTCTTAGTGTTCATGGAACCTATGAATGTTCCATATAAACCTATAAGTGGATGTAGGGTTCCTCCACAATAACCTCTCTTGGTCTTCGTCATCTCAGTACCATTTGATTGTTTCAAGAATATATACATTATTACAAAAGTGTCATTTGAGAGTAGTGTAAATTTACTAATGGGAATGTTTTTTTCTTTATGCATTATGGGGTTAAACCAAATACACCATTTTATCAAGGTGGGTGGGTGAATGCTAATGGAGGCCTTGTTTCATTCACAAGGTATCCCAATCCTTCCAAGATACACTGTTCTAAGGTAGTTGTTTAAGAGCCCTAAGAGAAAAAAAAATTCTAATATATGATGGATTAGTCCTTGGATTTTGTGACACCTATGAATGTTCCATATAAACCTATAGGTGGATGTGGGGTACCTACATAATAACCTCCCTAATTTTTTGTGATCTCAACACCATTTGATTGTGTCAAGAAGTAATGCATTCTTGCAAAAAAAATCATTTAAGATTAGTGTAAACATGCCAACAAGAATATTTCATGCTTTTTTCATCATGTAGTTGAACTAGTTGTGCCAACACATTGAGGTGGGTGGGTGAACCCTATTAGAGGCTTAATTTTATTCCTTGGGTTTCTCAATCCTTCGAGGTTACATTATTCTAAAGCAATTTCTTAAGAACCCTAAGAGAATAACTTTTCATTTTTTCCTCTCAATATATGGCACCTATTAATATATTATTTATGCCTACAAGTGGATGTTGAGTCCCTTTGTAATACCCTATCTCACTTTTGGTCAAATATATAACATTTGGCCATGCCAATAAAAAGTGTAGTATTTTAAAAAGTATTAGTTGAGAGCAATGTAAGGATTCTAATAGGAATATTTTTCATTTCATGCATCATGGGTCCAAAACGACTTCACCAAAATTTTGAGGTAGGTGACTAAATGCTAATATAGCCCTTTATTTATTCTAAAAGTATCATAATATCTCTATACTACATTATTCTAAAGTAGTCTCCTAATCACCATGAGTAAAACTAAAAATATTGAGAGAATAATTAAAGATAAGTCTTACTAATGGAAGTGTTCTTAGGATGAATATGTAGATCTAGATTCCCACTTGGTGAACCAATATCAAATTTTTTGTTCCTTGGGATGAGAGGATAATCAAACATCCCAAAATTTGAATTAGATGCAAATTAATTCCTTAGTTATAGGCACACCAAATCATAGAAATATGTATTTACTTAGCTCATAATGAATAGTGGAATGGACAAGAGTTAGATAAATTACAATTAAAACTAAAACTAAAATTTAAAATTGAAGTGGTCAATTCTATGAGAATTGGGTTTACACATTTCTATACAATTGAACTGAGACATGAAAAAATAAAATTAAGATGGGTAATGGATTTATTGAGACTATTGCACAAATAGGCATTATAAATGCATGGTCTAGGTGAATAAACCAAAATGTGTGCATATGTGGATAAGGTGTGGTTAAATGCATGGGTAATGAGCCCAACTTCACACAAGATTGTATCATTTGTCAATATGTGTGTGCATAAATACATTATCCCAAATTCGAAAAAGAGTAAATAGAAGATGGTTTAAGTATAAAAATTTAGGAAATGGCTTGATAAAAAGTTAAAGAATCACCATGCTTGGTGTTCATGGGATAAAAGGTGCATGAGATGGTAATTTTTGATGAGATGATGATCCATGTGGCCATGGTGGTGTGATTTTATCCATTATATTTATTTAAAACTAGAAGTGAATTAATAATTATAGGTGCATCCACAAGTCTTAAAATCGTTATCTCAAATGAAAAAAGTAGTTAATCTTAGTTTTTTAGGAAAATGTAAATATGAAAATAAGTAGAATAAAGAAGAAAATAAGAGGGAATGTGCAAAAATATGGGGACCAAAAAGTGGCCACCCCACTTTTTGGCCCCATGCTTGCTATAATGTGAGCACATTATAACATGCTTAGACAAATTATCATATAAAAAAGTTAAAGAATTTTTTTCAAAATATGACTTGAGTGCACTCTTCACTGACCCATGAACCAATCAAACCTTACATGGTGCATGCAATATGTCCCCTATCCATTGGTTCCACCAGAAAGGGATAAAGAATAATTTTTGGGATAATTGGTGGATGGTTTTTTACCATCCTCCATGCAATAACAATGAGGTACCAAAATATTTTTTGAGGAAACTCTATTGTGAATTTGTCCTCAATGAAATTTCAAATTACTTTGACATGCGATAGTTCCAAGGTAGAGGTGGGGGATCCACATAAGAAAAATAGGGTTACAACTTGACCCAAACTAGACATTAAGACCACTGGCTAGAGCATGTGATTATCCCTTTTGTTGTGAAGGAGGGTGTTGAGGTGGAGATCTTAGAGTTGATTATATTGCTCACTTAGAGCAGTATACCACATACTAGACCTCTAGTATAGGGTGATGTGGGTGAGTCTTCTAGGCATCAAGTTCCACCTCATATATGTTGGTCTTGTGGGTCACTTTGTGTTTATGATCCTAAGGATAGTCAAGGTGCATGTGCCTAGGATATATCTGTAGTAGATCAAATGGTCATGAAAAAGCTTTGTTGAGTGATACATTTCGCTTTGATAGTCAAGTAAATGTCAACAAGTTCATTTAATTCAATTTACTAGATTTTATTTTACAATGTAAGATTAATTAAATTAGTATAATTATAATAATAAAATTTCAAGGTCATGGTGTTCACCCCACTTGTAGCAATCCTCCTCTTGCCTATTACATGATGATGTCAAGTGTAGAGGTCTACAACTAGTAAATAATTATCAATATTACATGTGAGTAGTTGAACCTTATATAAATGATATTATTTATAAATCACTTTGGATGTTGGATAGGTGAATTCTAGGCCTTCAACATCAACACCTAGAAGCCAAGGTGCTCGTTGAACTTTCACTTAGGTAATATAGAGAATTTTTAATTTTAAAATAAAAAATTGAAAATAATGTTAGGTGGTTTTGGTAATTGAATAATATTGTTTCATTTTCAAATGATGCAAATAGATACTCCTTACAATATTCATACAATAATGGAGCATGGTGTTGTTGCAACAGTAGCAATTTTGATGCCTTTAATAGAGGCATGAGGCAAATTAGTATATTTAACATTATATTTGTTGTTTTATTTGTCTATTATTGAAAAATCAAATGATATTCATTTTTAGTTTAATTTTTATCTAGATGGTTTCCATAGGGCTTCATAACTCTATATTGGGAGTGTGCTCCTATTGTGGATGAACATACTAATTATTTGTATGTGGTAAGTGATTATTTTGTTATATGTCATTCTATAATTCAATTTATATGTATTAATGTATATACTTTTTATTGTATTAGGTGGAGGTTCAAGAAACTTTAAACAAGAGATCAAGTGAATGAGTTCAAAGGAGACCACCATTATATGCATATCTTTCCTTTTCCTAGAGGGAAATGATTACATTAGGGTCCTTTTTTGTATGCCTATATGAAATTTTTAACTTATATTTAGTATTACATATATGTGACATTGTATGTCCATATCACTTTGTTGTAAGTGTAGACACTAAAAATTATCCTAAGCTTGTAGTACCATTTTCTAACTTTCATCTAACCCTAATTTTGTCTAACCATAATCTTTTTCTAACCCTAATTTATTTCTTCTTCACATTCTAATAATTATTCTAATTTTCTTTCTCATCATTTCTTCAATTATATAATTATTTTGAATTATTTAATTCCTAACCTATTTTTGTCTATGATTAAATAAATATTTTTATTTGTTTAATCATCCTAATCCTAAGTTCTATAATTAATTAAATAATTTTATTTAATTAATTATTCACGTGACATCAAAAATAAATAATTTTTTTAAAATAAAAATAAAAAATTACCCTATTTTATTCTTCATTTAACTCTTATTTATTCCACTTCATTCTCCACTCAACTCTTACATTTTATTTGATTCTCTCCACTTATCTCTTCCATTTTTCCATTTTGAAAATGAGCAACTTACCCATGCAAATTGTCTAATTTGATCTTGATCATCGATCAACTTTTCAATCTCATATGTCAATTGCACATAAATCATCTATAAATTTAGTCTTTATTCCTTCACAATTCAACCACAATCTTCAAAAAAATTCCATCATTATCGCCATGAGCTAATTGAACTTGTGCACACAAAAATTGAGAGCCACATTCCAAAGTTCCATAAAGTGAAAAGGAGAAGAACAATGGAGGTGAATCAGAGTTGAAATAAGGAGGTATACTTGTGTGACTTTCTTTTATTTATTTTCTTATATCTTATTTGTTCTTCATTGTTAGATTAGGATTTTGTGCTTAAATCTAACATTTTTCGGTTGTTGTTTGACATCTTGATCCATCAAAATAAATTTTCCACATAGATTCATGGTCTAATTTGAATAAATTTTCATCAAGAAACAAGTCTAAATTAGGGAAGGAATGAGATGAGGTAGCTTCCACCAATTGATCTACAATAGCTTTTCCTTTAATTTGTTTACGAGTTACAAATTTTATGTTGAACTCAAAGAGAAACAAAACCCATTTTGCTAACCTCCCCGAAAGATCAATTCTAGTAAATATATGTTTTAAGGAGGTCATATTTTATTATCACATGAGTTTTTATGTGGAGAAAATAATTTTGTAACTTCTATGTTACAAAAATTAGATTGAGGTATTGATTCTCCATGGTAGAATATCAAGTTTTGTAATCAACTAAAATATAACTAATGTATTAGACTACTCTTTCTTTACCATCATCATCATATTGAGATAATAAAGTTGCCAAGGCATGAGGTGATGTAGAGATATAAAGTAAAAAGGATGTATCCTACATAGTTCGTATCAAGATGGAAGGATTGGCCAAATTACTTTTGATAGACTCAAAAGCTTTGTCACATTCATCATCCCATAAAAAATGGACATCTTTCTTTAACAAATGTGTGAAGGGAAGGGTACGATTGGCCAATTGAGATATGAATCTACAAATTTCCTGAATCTTCCCTTGTAAACTAAATAGTTGAGAGATGCTCTTAGGTTGGGAAATGTTATCAATTGTGTCAATCTTATTTATTTTGACTTTGATTCTATAACGGGGGATGATAAATTCTAAAAACTTTTTGATATCCATGGGCCAAAGATGCACTTAAGAGGATTTAGTCTCATCTTATGGATTCAAAGTATTTCAAAGATAAGATTAATATTCTTGATGTGATATTGATAGGTTGTAGACTTGTACAAGATATCATTGATTAAATATTTTAGGATCATGTGAATTAAATCAAGAAAGGTAAGATTCATCACTCGTTGGTAAGTTTATCTAGCATTCTTTAATCCTAAACAACATTAATATGTAAAAAAAGGTACCTCAAGGGGAAGTGAAGGCTCTCTTATATTGATATTCTAGGTTAACACATATTTTATTGTAGCTTGAGAAGCCATCCATAAAGGATAATAAGATATTTCCTATAGTCAAGTCCACAATCATATTGATATTAGGCAACAAAAAATCAATCCTTAAGAGAAGCCTTATTGAGATCACAAAAATCTATAGAAATATAAATACAACCATTAGGTTTACTAATGGTGGTGAATTAAATATCCAAGGTGAATAATTAATAGGATGGATAAAACTAGCTTTTAGAATCTTTTCTATCTCAATCTTGACTAATAAGGAAACCTTGGGATTCATTTTGTGGATCTTTTATTTAGCAGGATTGGCATTGAGATAAAGAATAATATTTTGAACCACCACAAATTCATCAATGCCAGGCATGTCCTCATCTAGCTAAGTGAAGATATTAGGATGAGAATGTAATAAATTAGCATGTTGTTTGAACTCTTTTGAAGAGAGAAACTTTCCAATCTTAATCACTTTCTCAAAAGGTTTAGGATCCATGAGAACATTAGATGTATCCCCTTTGAGGAGAGTACTATGATCTTTGGGATGAGGCATAGAAACATTATCATCCACATTAGATAAAGGAGCCTTCTCATCGATACTCAAAAAAAATTCTCCAAAATATGCATGTTTGTTCAAGCACTATGGGAATCATTTCTTATGGTGATAAGAAGGTAAGTTAGAGTAGACACCTAATAAATATTCTAGTGCTTCATTTGAAGAGAAAACATCTTGAAAAACTTCCTTAGAGTCTACTATATTTTCAATATATTTAGGATGAATCAATTTAAGGAGATTCGATGGAGATCATGTTGACATTCAACCATGGTTTTACCTTAGACCTCATTGGGTGGTATATAGGTCCAATATTCAATTTAAACTTGGATCAACCTCTAAGGGGACTTGAATACCTTGTTAATTACACCCACAACCTTTACCTCCATAACCAAATTTAGAAAAGATATTGAAACCTGGTCCATAACATGATTGCAATTATTGGAAAGGAGGATTAGTGTAAAGAGAATAATCCATGCTATAGGTATCACACTTCTTCATAGGAACATAGCCATCCTTCTTATCAAAACTACAATCACCATTCTCCTTAGAAGAAGCATGATCATCCTTCTTAGTAGAAAGACAATCATCTATCTTAGTAGAGGGGAATGAGATTTTATAATATCTAGGTGGATATGATTTACTTTGCACTCCATGTTGGTAAAGTTCAAGGATCCCCAATAATCACCAAGACACACATTTGATTCAAAAGAAGAGATAGAAGGGTTAAGCTTAGGAATCTTTGCATTGGGAGGATCTTCCTTAAGTACATCCATCTCAAGAGTATCCTTTGAAATAGGTACCATTGGAGTAGATGCCAATGCATTAGAAGATAAAAAAGGGATAAAAAATTTAAGAGTAGGAGAAATCAAGGTTTGACTAGAAGCTATCATTCACATAAGTGTATAGCATCAGGGTCAGCCTTGATTGTAATTACCTCATTATTAGCAAAAAAAATCATAAAATAATGTGAGGTAGAAATAACTACTCCCAAAGTATAAATATATGGTCTTCCCAATAAAATATGGTATGTTAATGTTCCTAGCATAATGTATATCAGGGTGGGTATGGTAATGGGTCCCAAACTCAAAGGCAAGATTATCATGCCTAAGGCTTGTTGACTAGCATTATGGAATCCATGAATGCACAAAGAAGAAGCAACAAGGGAAGTTGAATCAATTTTTTATTTTAGGTAACAAGTCAATGCTACATATGTTGAGTTTCAAACTGTTATCAACAAGAGCACACCTAATGCCAAAATTGTTAATATAAACTATTATCATTAAGGGATCTTCTTGCTTATGTACTTTAAGAGGTTGGATTTCAAATGGATGGAATGTAATATTTGGATAATTTTCACGACTATGATCCATATTGGTATTAACATCCATTGACCTAGCAGAAGAAGGCAAGACGATCTTTTGCAAAACTTCCTAAAGCATACCTTTGTAAATTGGAGTAGTTTGAAGCAAATCCCAAAGTGAGATCTTGGCAAGAGTAATGCAAAGTTGCTCGACAAGATCATTCTCACTAGGTGGTTTAGCTACAATTTTAGGTGCTTAAGGAATACTTGATTGAGAAGGTGGTAAAGAGGTAGGTTGATTAAAATTTTGTTGGTTTCTTCTAGTATTATAGGTATGGGCTATAACTCTATAATAGGGAGCCTTAGATTGCATAAACCCCATGTAAAGGTTTGGTATGCCTCTTGCAATAGGGACCTCATGAATAGAATGAATTATTTTAGGAGATGGGATAGCCAAAGTCATGTAAATGATCGATTGCTTAGGCCTTTAAGTGGTGGAAGAGACTACAACCACATTCACAGACTCTTTAACTTGTGAAGAAGAAGATTTTGATGCGGAAATTTGTTTATCAATTTTTTTAGTAGAAGGAGTTACCTCTAATAAATCATCTAGGGGCATCATCCAACATATCAAAATCTTGTTTAGAGAAAGCATCATCAAAAGAATTAAACTTTTGAAGGAAAAGATCTGACATGATTTCTTTCACATCAGGTTCACTAAAATGTAAAGGAGGAGATTCGCTACCCTCAAGACAAAGGAGTCTCAAGGAGAAAATAGCCCTCTATTACCTCAAGGATCAAAGATCCAATGAAACAATAAAGATTAAAGAATATTTACATAAATTAATCAAATAAATACTAAAATACTAATGAAAAGAAAAAGGAAATCACTTAATTACAAGAGCTAATAATAGAAACATAATCTATAATATATAGAAATGAAAAGTAAAGAAGTTATAGATTTTACCCCTAAGAGGATTAAGCCTTGGCCATGAACGATGTGTTGTAGGGACATCTCCACCCTACATTTTTATCTCTAGTAAAATAGAGAATAAAACCCTTGTATTTGGAATATCAAACTTATTGAACCTGTACATTTTCACACAAAATAGAACAAGAAAAGTTAGGGGTTGTTTTGAGGTTTTCCTCAATCAAACCCTCGTTTTGGTGTTTATACCTGTGGTAACGAAAAAATTACACATTTTCCTTGCCTAATTTGGGAATAATTAATGATAAAATGGACTTGATATCATCTTTATCTAGTGTTGTGATGAGTTTTACACATCCACATTACATTTTGTGCCCTTCTAAGCTAAATAAACTTAAATTTTCCCTAATTTAATGTTGTAAAGTGTATTTATTGAAACCTTCACATTAAATTTAAGAGGCTTGTAAATTAACTGGACCTAATCTAGTGTTGTAATGTGTTTTACACATTCACATAGGATGTAGAGCTCTTCTAAGCTAAATTGACCCAATTTTGCCTTAATTTAATGATGTAAAGTATATTTATTTACACTTTCACATTGAATTTTGGGCCCTCTTGCATTTATGAACTTTATATCATCATTAATAGGCCCCTATGACCCTATATTATGCATCCCAAGGTATATTTCAATCAAAAACCTGACAATATCAACATATAAGCTTAATTTATACACTCCTCGACATCTTAGAAAGAAAAATAGCCTATGTGGGACCCATTCGCCACTTTAGGTGAATGAGTCCCATCCAGGCGAGACTCATTCACCCAGCTCGGTGAATGAGTCCCATTTGGCCTATTTTTGAGGTTTTAAGCGAGAAAATTTGGTTGTAAGTTCAAATTTCTTTTATACTAGCATCGATGATCTAATAAACAATCATTTCAATGGATTTCCTATATAAATAAGCTTTCAAATCATTATTTCACATAAGCCTACATGATATCAATTCAAGCAAGGAAGAGTTAAGCATTCCAAGACTTTACAAGATTATCAAGAGAGCATTCAAGATCATTTCTAAGGAATTCAAGGGGAGATTCTTCATCAATTGTTGCAGCAATTCAAGATCCATTGTCATTTCAAATATTATCAAGCGTCAAACATGTTATTGAGCTAGTGTTGTGATGTAGCATTGAAGATCCAAGATCAAACATTTTTCTACACCTATTATCAAGATCAAGATCTACATCCTTCATGATCATTTCATGTTGAGTTGCAAATTTACAAGACATCATTTACAAGGAATCATTCAAGGTATTATTGTCCATGGTTCATGTTCTTTGTTTCATGTTTCATGCCTTCATTTCATTTTATCATCATTTGGTTTAATTACCTACAAGGGGTTTGACCAAGGAAAACCCCTATTCCCTAACAATCAACACTTTTTCTCTCTCTCTCTCTTTGTGTGATTGTAGATATAGGTGCTTTAAAGACTTGAAGATCATTGGAGATTAGGTTACAAGATTGAAGAAATTTGTTGGAGTTTCCTCCCTATTTGCAAGGTTGTAGTCTTCACCAAAAAGACACCTACAACCCCAAAATTAGGGTTTCAGATCCAGAGACAAAGTGGAACAAAAAGAGAAAACTAAGAAGAACAAATTCAGACCTTGAAGTTCCAGAAAATCAAAACTGAATTCATTCACCACAAGTGCTGAATGAGTCCCATTGTAGGTGTTTTTTAGAATTTTTTGTAGATTCGGATACCCTTTTGTCTAAAACCTGCTCCTATGAAAAAATCTAGAATTGGGACTGATTTTCCCAGAATGGTGAATGAGTCCCACTAGGTCAAAAATTCAGAATTCCCGGCATTTCATGACTCCTTGCAATCATCTTCAAGTTTCCAAGTGCACATATTTCATCTTACAGTTTTTTATTCTATTTTATATGCATTTCTAGGTCATTTAATTCAAGTTTGAATCATATTAGGGTTTTGCATTTCATCTTACATTTCATTGTCTTTTCCAAGTCTTAACTTGGTGGTGAACCCCTCATTAATCTCTAAACATACCCTAGGATACCCTATTGCAAGATCTCTCTCTCCTTTGCATTGAGATCTCTAGGGTTACCCTTAAGTGTAGTAGGTGGAAAGTGGGTATGCTCTATGTCTTAAAGTCATATGATAGCATCCAAAACCCATTTTTCATATACCACAATACCTCTATGGACAACAAGATGGATAGAGATAAATAAAAGTGCATAAAGTAAAAGATGTGTGATAGAAACAAACCTTGCAAAGGAGGAGAAACCCTACCATGATTATAAAGATGTGTAATAGAAACAAATCTCACAAGGAAGAGAACCCTATTATAAATAAAGTAGACAAGATCAAACATATACTATCAAATAGACAAGACAAGAAGATAAGAGAGAAGTACTAACAACCTATGGCTCCCCTCTTGGCTTGATAGACATGATAATCTTGCATGTAAAAGAGCCTCGAATGTTGCTTGGGAGAAATCTAGTAG
The DNA here is from genome assembly GCA_007258455.2 of Sequoia sempervirens. NCBI lineage: Eukaryota > Viridiplantae > Streptophyta > Pinopsida > Cupressales > Cupressaceae > Sequoia > Sequoia sempervirens. The sequence goes on along the minus strand of VDFB02000015.1, from coordinate 532,601,017 downwards.
AGCTTCACTATAGAAGTAAGAGAGATTAAGATTGAATGAAGAAGATAGATTAGGATGAGAGAGAGAGAAAGATAGAATGATAGAACATGATAATGAATGATAGATCTTGAGAATGAATGAAATGGGAGTGAAAATGGAGTTTTGTGAGGTTACATGTGTAGGAGGAGCCGTTACATCTACATTTTTGCTAAAATGACACATACCATTGGCAAAGGTTGCAAAATATTCTCATTTGAATATTGGAAATTTTGGGGATGCTAGCGCATCATGGGGACATCTACACATCGTGCAAGTGTCCTGCTCTTTCATTGTTTTCTCCTATGAAGTTGGAATTATGAAATTTTGACTTATAGGTTTTTTTCATAAATAGGCAGGCTAGATGTGTAAGTGTGAAATTGCCACAGGGTTTAATTTTATGACACTACAAGTTATTATGGAGTAACATCAAGGAGATTATGGAGGTCACCTCATGGAAAAATAATTTCTCATAAAATTATCGGGTTTGGATAGTATTGATTAGCACTATTTGATTATGGAGATGAAATTATAAGAAAGTGTGATCCTTATGAAATATTTTCCTATAAAACTAAAACAATCGAAACTTTAACCTTGAAAATTGTCATAATATAAGCCCCTTTTTAACAATGAAATATGGATTTTATAGATGAAATTTTTCAAGTAACATATTTGAGTGACTCCTTTTTTCTATTAACTATTTCATGAAAATGGTAGAGGTCATACTAATAATAATTTTATTACTAATATTTCCATGGATTTTATAATTATTAATATTTGCACAAGATTTGGCATATCTCAAAGACTTATGACCAGAAATTTAATGTGTTTAAAATCATGGTAATTCACAAATATATGCAATAAATATAATATAATCCTAACCTATTTATATCCATACCACCCTCAAGGTAATTGGAAAGCATATTCTAACAAAGTAAAGATTATGAAAATCATCAAATAAGAAAATATGTGATAACAAACAAAAGTTAGTAAAATGAGATGAAAAAGTGGCTCTAAAGAAGGAAATTAATAAAAACCTCTTTGAATTACTATATGGGTTGACTATTTGACAATAGTTATATCGTTGAATTTATATGGTATAAATTTCTCCAACAAGCTAGTGATAAAAAAGATAATTCCATGAGATAGAGATTGAATTCATTAATGCAACATGGAGAGGAAAGTACTCATCAATAAAATTCAAAGAGATGGGATAAGGTTAAATTAATATTTGAATAGAAAGAAAAGTAAAGAGAATTTTAATTAATGGATATGATTTTCATAGGAAATTATAGAGTAGAAGAGAAAGTGAAACATGGAAAGTTTGGTGCACTCTAGCTCTATCCATATATTATTGAGAATTACTATGAAGGTAACGCTTTTAACTTGAGAATAATAATTTTTTATTTAAATGAATTTCTATTTTATGGGTAATACTTAGAAATTTACTTCTCATGATCTAAGTTGTAAATTATTTTAGGTTTAATCTAACTCTTTATTTTTCTTTATGCAACCATGGCTATTGTTATATTCAAGGTGAAGTGTTTTTTTATGTTCTATTTCTCCATACACTCTTTCTTGCATGGTTACTTTCCTTTTGATACCTACTTTCTAGAAGAATTTTTTTTTTGGTATGTTTGGTAAGAGGTAGACATCCCTAAGAAAGAGACATTATTGGCCTCCTACCAACAATTTGTTGTAAAAATGTATACTATGTTATGACCATGTCTAAATTTTCAATTCTTGGTGTTATATTCTTTAAACTTCATAAAACCTTACAAGGACCTATTTTATTTTTCCTTCAAACTCCTTCACTAATTTCATTGTACTTCTATCTAATTTGTGTGTTATGACAACTAATAGGCCCATAACTTTAAAAATGTGATTAAATGTACCCTTTTCATGCATTATCTAATCCCAAAATGAATGATACCTACCCCATATAACTTTAGTAATATTTATTGACATGATCTATGTGACATCTTTTTATGGGCCAAGAATAAAATTGAGCATAATGGTAATTATTTTTATTTAAAATTATAATAATTCACCATGTTCCTAGCATCAAATTATTGCTTTTCTTAGCATCATTTATTGGTCTTCCTACATGTGTTTCTCACTCTTTTCATTTATATTTTATGTTCTATCATTTCCTTTTTTATCCAATTAATATCGAGTTTGGGGGAAATATCTTAAGTCTATTGTTTGTGTTTAAAGGTACATTAGGATCACCTACTAGTAAGTAGGAAAAATTTCTTTAAAAAATTATTATTTTCATTATTTCTTTCTCTTTTCCATCATGTGCCTACTATCTATTTAACACTCTACTCAACATAAGAAATTGATGTAATTTAAAAGCTACAACTTGTGACCTAATATGCTATTAAGTATTAGGTCAGTGCATGTATTACTCCTGTAGTGCCCCTCCGTTCTCACTTGGGATGTGTAGGTAGTCTAGCTAAAGAATCTGAAGATGAAGATGAAAAAAGAGCTTCTGATGGTACTTTTGTGAGTATGATGCACATTGTTTTGTTATTATTATGATGCAGAGATTTATTTAGTTAAATGATGCAGTAGCATGTTGTGAGGATAGGTGGAAAGGGTGGAAATCATAGCATTGAATATATGAGGACATACAAGAATGAGATACGATTTCTAGAGTTCCTTTCCTAGTGCCTCGGCTATTATGAATGTGTACTCTAATTTGTATGTTTGAGTGAATAGGTACAGGACATCGGCTCCACCTAGATTCACAGGTCTGAGTGTGTCCACTACTCAACAGTAATATTAGGAGATAGTAACGGGATACCTAGTCATACCTTTACCCTAGTACAGTGTGTCGTCAGTTTGAGTTTTGGTCTTAGCCTTATCATTGTTGTTTTGGGTATTTTATTATTGTGCAAGTTTAATTTGATAGATTAAATGTGTATTTGATTTAAATATTTAATTAATTGAATTATTGTTGTGAAGGCTTTAGAATAAATAAATAAATAAACTTAATTTAGTTATGTTATTAAAAAAAATTAATTATTAAATTATATGGGAATTAAATAAATAAGATTATTTAAATTTGTTGAAATATATTAATTGTTTTATTTTATTTTAAATGCATGAGGTTGGAAAATATCTGGGGTTGTTGAGGGAAAAGATATTTTGTTGGGATAACTATGAGTTAGAAATTGGTTATCTTATTGTTGTAAATTGATTCTCAGAGGAAATATTGGAAGGAGGGAAGAAAGTTGTTTCACAGGAAGAGTTTTGGTTTTGGTTGAAAATGGATGAGGAATTTGTGGATCTCTCTGAGGATTTTATTTTAGAATCTTGTTGTAGAATTCATGGTTGTGGTATTGTTGTGTTTTCTGGAACTGGAAAATTTATTGGAGGAAGCTTTGGCAACATTGGAATTTTGAAGGTACAAAGAAGCTCGACAACATTTCTTGAGGCAACAGTTCTTCTGGAATAGGTTCCTTTACTATTTTTGTGAAATTTGAATTGAAAGGTTGTTTATATTACTGTAATGCAATTTGGAAAAGTTTAGAAAGAGATTTTCAATACTTAGAAGCTTTTTTTCTTTCTTTTAAAATATTGTTGTGAAAGAGGAACCTCTGTAGAAAACAATTAAAAAAAAATCCTCTATGTAAATTGATCTGATATTGATACACAAGGGAATTATAGATTTTTGTAGAAAAACCTTCATTTTATTTTGGTTTCCCTATTTCTGTTAATTGTTGGGAAAAAGAAATCTTTGAACTTTCCTGTAGAAAACTTCTTCTGTGAAAAATTATTGCCCAAATTTAACCAATGCTTGGATTAATATATATGTATATATATATATATATATATATTGAAATATATATGTACATATACATATATATATTATAAATAAATTTAATATTTGATTATAAGCTTTGTAAATTTCTTGAGGAAATTTTATTTTAAAACGAAATTGTGAAAGACGTAATTTTAATAACCGTACGTGATTTTGAAATCGCAGGGTTTCATTTTTTTTGTATGGAATATGTATATGGTATGGGGGTTGGGGCTTTCCCCACAACCATCCCCATAGTGGAGGTGGCTATGAGGGCAGCGCTACCAGTGCTTCCTTCACAGGCAATGTCGGTGCTGCCTACACAGTCGCGGCCCCAAATTGGGGTTTCGACCATGGACAAACGCGCCCAGTTCTGAGTTTGTTTGTTTTTGGTTTTTAACATATATAATATATAATATATGTATATATATTATATACACGATATATATAATACATGGTATTTATAATATGTATGTTATATATTATGTACATATTATATATAATTATATTTAATTATATATATGTATATTAAATATATTTATTTAGTGTTTGAATTTTATAATAAATGGTTACTAGCATGATTAATTTAATTGAAATAATTGATTTATTTTATTGAGGAAATTGAGTTAAGTTTATTAGAACTTGTGTAAACTAGAAAATGAACAATTAGTTTTATTCGTTGTTGAATTGTAAGTTAGAAATTATATATTTAAATGGTGCATTTTAAATATGTGATTTTGATTGATTTGGATTTAGGAAATCCAAATGATAGCATTTGTCATTTTCTTGAATTGTAATTAAAAAGCAAGTGTTTTGTAACTATGTACTGGGGGGAAAGTATTTGTTAATGTGAAAATCTAAGTCTTCTAGAGTGGTAATTGTGAAAGGGTTGTTGTAACTTTAGTTCACCCTTTGAGTTTTCTTGGGTAGTGCACATATTGGGATTTAGTATTGGACATCCGTAGGGATGTGTTACCTTTTGAGGTGTGTTGATTTTGTGTGGTCAGTTTTAGTGCACTATCTACCCTTGGATGTGGTATGAGTTTATGTGTTGTCAATAGGGGAGTGGCTTTCAACGAGGGCCGAGACACAAATTGGTCCCAGGACAGCTCATGTGGGAGTCAGTTTAACCATTGTGATGGCACTCCTCCTATGACAATAGTCAGTTTATTTGTATTGTGTTTGTAATTGATTCTATGATTTTGGAAGCAATGTGACCATTGTTCTTGTTTACCTATACTGTGAGTATTTCATATATGGATTGTGTCTAGAGGTAGTAGGATTGCCTTGGTTACCTTTTACTATCTCCTAGCATGAGGGTTGGGCCTACGGGTACCAAATGGTTGGGTGACGTGCGTCTTATACTGTTGAATTCTCTTAATGTTCGTGATGGTGGGATCTTCTTGTTTGAGGAGCTTGTGTGGTTCTCTGGAGTTGTTCTTCTCTTTCTTCATTGTAACTGTGGATCATTATGTATAATTGTAGTACCTCATTTGAATCGAGGTGAACCTTTGTGATGTAATTGTAATAATATTTATGATCTACTCATTATTGGATTTAATGGTGTATTGGATGTTATGTGGTGTTGTATCTATGGAAATATTTTCAATACATTTCTATGTGTTAGATTTATCTTGCAATGGTTTAATGCTTTGTTGTATGTTGTATCTTGAGTTTAATATTCATATGCTATGGTTGGTTTAAATTTTATAAGTAATGGTGTTCACATGTAGAAACGTTGCATAGCCTAGAGGATGTATGTGGTTAGAGTAGGATACTTTCCTCATCTTGTTTTACCTTTTAAGAAAAAAAAATTAGTTGTGCTTCCACAGTGTTGCATCATTCTCTAGGTTGTGGGACGGGGTTTTAAAACTCCTCATTATTTGACCAAGGATAAAGAAAACTACATTATGCCATTCTCTTTCTATGGAAATAATTAAATAATTATGCTTAGCTCTCGAGAGATCTAGTAATGACATAAATAGTGGGTTCAACATTAAGATGTTTATCACCATAAGCGGATGAATGGTTGGATTATATTAAATGGTAGCTAAATCAATCTTGATGGAAAAATATTTGTTCACTCATTTAGAATAGCCATTGTTTACCAACCATTGGATCTTAAAACCTCCTTGAGCTTTAATACAAAACTAATAAAAAAATTACAATTCAGAAGTGTTAATACCTAACTTGAATTCACAAACACAAATAAATAGCACCATTAATTAATCCTTATCTTTTGGGGCTATAGCGTTTTCATATAAATAATTGCTAAGTTTAAATACAATGTCACTTTAATTCCCATCCCCTAGTATTTAGTGAAGAAGTTTTTGTGAAGCTTTGTAAGTTTCTTTAGTGCCTTTAAGATTGTTTTCCTCAAAGTATGTGTTATCCTTTATTCCTCTTCTTGTGTAAATATTGTTAAAGTAATTTATGTTATAAAATTTCTCTAGGGTTAGAGTGTTAATCTATTATATACAAGCTAAGGGAATTACAAATTAACTTGTTGAGATAGGATTTGTATTTTAAATTTTCTTTCTACACTACTTTTATGACAAAGACCTCAATAAAAATTACTCTTAAATATCTATGAAACTATTCCCTATATTGAGAGGATTAGGTGGCTCTAGATAGATCTTATTGTGAGTATGGGTAAAGGCCTATTATTACCAAGAATTTCATTTATAAGAAGTTTGATATCAAAGGTGCAAAAAATATCATTTCTAAATGGGGTCTATTTGACGATATTTTCTACAATAGGAATTCATATCTAGGCTAGAAAAGTTAATTAAGAACTATAATTTATTAAGGTGGTTTTTCCTAATTACTACTTTACTAATCCTACTATGGTGATCTAGACATATAAGAACTATGGTAATAAAAGGAAGATTTTGAGAGACAGTGAAGGAAATATTTCATTTACCCTAAATAAATATCTCATTTAGAGATTATATAAAGCTAATGGAAAATGATATAATAATTAAAATTGAATTCCTTACTATTCCTTTTACTATTTTTATCACTCATTTTAGTTTATACCCTAGATAAGACATATTAACACCTTTCTATCCATTATTATGTTTGTATATTACAAATTCCTCATGGTTTTCCCATTTCCATGTGCATTGACCCTATTTTTTAGCCTTATTTCTCATCACTATGTAATCCCTTTCCCATTTTCATGTATATTTCCCCTTCACTTATGTGGTCCTTCACCCTTATGTTATCTAGGGATAAATTTTGTGGAAAATCATTTCCAATTAGCGAATATTAGATATTGGCCAAGTCAAAAATGGTGAATTAATCACACCCAATAGGGTGGCCAAATCACTCATATTTTAAGAATTATCATTCCAATGCATGTCCATTCGCCATTGATTTTTTTGAGGCATATTTAAGTAATAAATTTTCCACAACAAAATACGCATTTCAAATGGACCGATTAAGATTTTTTCCTAGAGTCTCAAAGGCATGTAATAAATCATCCACATATTCTCCAATACTATTAAAACAATATTGTGTATTAGGGCCCATTTCGCCAATTAAAATTTACAAATAGTTTCTTATGAGGACCCATTTCGCCAATTAAAATTTACAAATAGTTGCTTATGAGGACCCATTTCACCAATAACATTAAAAAAAATTACATTTGAGGATGTATTTCGATAATTTTTGTGACACCTCCATGCTAATCGTAGGGCCATAATTACCTTGAAAATTAGAATGTATCATTGTATAATCACACGAGATTCGCCAAATTTTTAATATACCATTTAAAAATCCTACAAAATTTGCCAAATATGGATTGATATAAATACAATTGAAACTGCCATTTATTCTTGCACATTTTGTTCAATTCTGAACTTGTGAGCTCTTGATTCAGAAGTTGGACTTGGAACCTTGAAGTTGATCGTAGGCAAGTTACAAACTTACAACACTAGAATTTCTGCATTAGCGAATAGCAAGTTAGTGAAAACCTAAGCTTAAAGGTGAGTGATCATTTCTTCATAGTGTTATAAGATTTTTTTATCTCTTTTCCATTCTTGCTTCAATCTTAAAGATGATAGAGTAGGGAATGGGATCTATATTATCTCTCCTTCTTAAACAAGAACACATTTTTTTTATTTGAAATGAGAGATCAATATGTCAAGCAACAAGTGCAACAAGAGTAAGACTCCTTAGGGTGGTGAAGGAACTGGGAGGCCATCAAAATGCCCAAAACATAGACTTACCATACAATCTTACTTTGGAATTGGCAATGCTTCTAATCCATCAAATCAAGATGGAGCTATATCATCAACTCTTCCATCAAATATTAATGAAGAAGTAATTCACAATACCTCACCGCCACTAGAAGGTCAAGGTGATATTTTCATTGAGTTAAATGATTCAAATGAGGATGGAAATACCACAAAAGATGTTCCAAGGGATACCCTAGTAAGCTAGAAGGAGATAATTGACTTGGATGATGTTGGTAGCAAGAAAATAAAATGAAAATCAAAATAGGGCATGAGTGGGAAATGACAGGGAATTTCAACTTGATTGGGTGTCAAAGTACCCATTTATTATAGCAATGGAGAAAGAAAACAAAGATGAACCTCCAAAAAAATGCAAGTGTATGATTTGTAGTTGGAAATTTAAAAGAGATAAGAAGTTGTAGATAAAGCTTGACACTATAAAAAAGCATATCAGTAAATTTTATGAAAAACATATCATAGATGGAAAGGAACAATCAATAGTATGATGGAAATCAAAGGAAGAATGTATTCATGTTAAGTATACTGCAAAATATGAAGAGCATAAGAAAAGAATATCGAAGCTTGTTGCATGTGGAGGTACAATTGAGGCTCAATTTGGAAAAGTAATGGAAGGAACAAAACTAGCAAAAACTATTCAGATGAGTGTTGTTTTTCATATTTTGTTCATAGGGCGTTCTATATTAGACTACGCAAAATATTTTAATTAATTATCTTTTTTGGGTGTTCTTCACTTTCCTAGTGCACATTGATCAGTAAACGTTGGATGGGAATGGGAAAACTATCTTGCTGCAATGGAAAAGCAAGATTTAAAGGAGAAAGTAAAAAAGTCAAACTTCATTACATTATCTTTAGATGAATTTATTGCGGTAGATAATACTTCTTGGATCTATATGCATGTGTATTTTGTAAACAACATGTCCGCCAAGCTCATCTTCTTTATGTTCAAAAAATGAAGGATAATTCAACATTGCAAAATCTATTTGAACTAGTCAAGAAATCTTTGAATAAATTGGAGGTATGGATGATGACCATTTCCAAAAAGGTTGTGTGTAGGAACTAATGGAGCTATAGTAACGCAAGGTCATAGGACTAGTGTTTGCACAAAGTTACAAACTACTTGTGCACCATACATGCTTGGTATTCACTACATGCCCCACATAATGAATTTAGCATTTAGAATTGTAAGCAAGTTTCCTACAGTATCAAAAGTTGAAAATCTAGTTTGTGAGCCCTACGCATACAATTGTCGAATTCTTAACATTTCACAAAATTTCAAAATTTTGCTGAGGAAATAACAACAAGAAACAAGATTCTCAAGGATGTTGATACCAGATGGATCTCCTTGCATGGACTAGCACAACAATTTTTGTCATAATATTGATCCTTGATTGGAATAATGTAGGAGCATCATAACAAAGTAGACAAAGCTCCTAACCTCTTACATAGGTTAAGTGATATAGAGACACTCTTGACTTTAGCTACTCTTCTCCCCATGTTGGATGAAATGAACAATCTTGTGAAGAAATCCCAAGATAGAACTATGTATATTGATGAATATACCAAACTATGTAGAATGACATGCATGACCCTCAATCATCTATATCTAGATCTAACTTCTGAAAGCCCAAATTTTTTAAGCTAGAAAAAAATTACAGATTTGAATTAGCCTAATAATTATTTACAATTTAATGCAAGTGGGCACTTATTTATCTGTGTACATGGATTTGAGATACCAATTTACCAATGTATGATAGTCAGGCATGTTGAATACACCGAAAGAAGATGCAATAAGGTGGTTTGGCTAGCTTGGAGACCTAGTTATGTCCAGATACATCTCTATATCAAGTGCATTGATGGATGCAAAAAAAAATTGAGAGGATGAACATAATTTCATCCACTCTAGAAGGAGAAGAATGCCTAGCGGAACTAGAATCTCTGTACAAAACTATTACTAGAGAAAAAGTAGTTTGGGATGATGGAAAGCCAGCTTGGGAAGCAATTCTCAAGGAGTTACAAGGTGCCCATAGTTCCTGATTGAATTTTTTTTTTTTGTTTTCCCAGTCCTTTGTCCTTGATGTCAAAGGGGGAGAAGATTTTGTATAAATAAGGGTATGTTAGAGTTTGGTGTTTGGTGTGTTTTGGTGTTCTTGTATATATGAAAAGTAATAATAGATTCCCTCGAGAAGAAATACTTGAAGCCATGGGTATTGTGTATCCTCAATTTTGGATAAACCAAGATAGCCCAAGCTATTTTCATGATAAAGTAAATATCTTGATCAAACACTTTTTGAAAAGTGTAAAATACAATTAGCAGACAATAGAAGGAATTATAAATGGAGACAATGTAAGCATTGTGCAAGAAGTATGATGGACTAGTTTGATTCCATGTAGAAGCCCTTTGAATAGGGATAAATAACAGAGGCTTGGGAAACCTTAGGTCAAAGTGAAATATTGTGTAGTTCAATATTAGAATATTTCAAATTTGTTGATTTATGTCAAACAATGATATTGGGGTCGGTGGAGGATGAGAAAGTTTTCAGTTCATTGGTGTTTTTGAAATCAAAGATAAGAAAAAACCTAGACAAGAGTTTGGAAAAAAATTTGAGGGTGAAAGGAACAACGTATAATGTCAAAAAAATTCCTTTTGAAAGGGAACTCACAATTTGGAGGTCCATATGCAAAAGAAGAGGGTTGTGCAACACTCCAAACACTAGTAGTGGTGTCACTGGTAGTTGGACAAATGATAGTGACACAATGAATGTTGAATTTGAGATGTAGGGCAAAGAAAATGAAGACCAGACTTAGAATCAAGTTGACTCTTTTACTTTATCTCAAGTTGAATGTCAGTTTGAGGACCCTAACTTGATTTGACAAATGAAATTGAATTAGCAGCTTTTAGGTATTTATACTACACTTCATGAATCATTTTCCAAACTGTAGTTCATGATATTTTATATTGTATTCCATGATATTGAATTTGATATGTGATTCTACATCATTTTTAAAGAAAAACACATATCACACTACTTATAAATTCTTATTGCATTGCCATTCACATAATGTTTGATAAATAACTAAAAGGATTACTAATTCATTCCTTGAATAGAAGCTAATAGTTCAACATCCATAACATAAATACATGATGTAATATGACAACTTATAAATAACCCTTGATTATTTTGAGTCAAAAGATAGTGAATACAATATTGGAGAGCAAGATAGGTCGATATGCAAAATTAAAGAAATACACTTAAGTATTTGACTCATCTTTTGTTATTACAGAGAAAAATTACAAAATTTCCTATATTTGATATCAAATATCTTAAACTGTGCAAAATGAGCTTATAGAGAATGAGATGAAAGATCAAAAAAGGAAGCAACAAGCAAAGAAGTGAAGAACCTTATCCCAAAACTTTTTGACAACCAAATTCTCAGATAGGAGGTATAGGAATAAAAGCATGGATCCACTCACAAGCTAGGTTAAAAATTATACTTTCCATCCCATTCCTTAATCATATCCTCAAAAGGTCAATCTTGAGCTAAGAGCTTTTTCGAATTCTTTAATTTTTGATGATACTTGGCATCAAGTAAAGCACCGACCTCTCTACAAAAAGTTTCCATCATTTTTTCCGCATCGACCATCATGTTTGAATAGGAATCAAGATTGCCATCTTTGAAAATCAAAGGGAGGAGTGTGGGGATTAGAATATTGAAACTATCCTTCCATTTCTCTAGGGTCTTCAACTCCCCATTATCTTCTAATAGGTGGGGTACAACCCTTTTGTCAACATTTATGAAAGAGTTCATTCTTTCTTGTGTAGCTTCAATTATACCTTCCAAATACCCTTTATTATTCTGTGCCATCTTGAAAATCTAAAAAGTAAGATAGGTACCATGTGGGGCATTAGATGTGTGTTTATATCCCTTATACATACCTTCCAAAGATGAAAATCTAGGAATCCATTGTTCAAATATACATTTGAGCCACTCTTGATTCCCACTTACTCTGGTAATGGCATTTCTCAAATTCATATATGACACATAGGTATTTTCTAGCCTTCTTAAGATTTTAGATAGTGTATGATCTAGGATGCACATTGCAATGTGAACAATCTCCTTTTGTTGATTCTGATGAGCATTCTTCAATTGCTCTTCCAACACTTGAATCTTTTCTTTAAGCTTTGTGTTTTTAATAATCACATGAGAAGGGGGACTATAGAAGAGGATCATGCTTCTTGCACACTTTCAAGAAGGGATTTTTGTTTATACAATAATACCTACTACTAGTTGTAAGCTTCTATGATATCATTATGTTCCTTGGTCACTTTATTATGTCTATCGTGCAACTTTCAAACACTAGCTTCATTAAACTTGGCAACATCTACCACTAATACAACTTCAAGGGAAAAGGTGTCAAACACCCTCTTTACAATCAAGCTCCCTTTGATACCATTACCCTTTGATGCTTCAACAATTTAAGGCTTGTTTGTATTTGGGGTAAGGGCCCATATTGCAAGGGCTCTCCAATGTTCATCGAACCCTGATCCTAACAATTCCATCTCTACTTCCTCTTTTGTGGAGAAAAATTATCCTTCTTGTTTCCTAATAGTATCAAAGACAATTTCAAAAGTAATGTCCCATTCAAGGAGTAGTAAGAATCCACTATCTTCCACCATTCTTCTCCCTTCATGAGGCATAATTTTTTTTCACTCAAAATTCATTTCTTCCATTACCTTTGCAGTTACTTCATCATACTTTTCTCTAGGCACATTTACTTGTGCCAACTAAATTATTTTAAGGTACTCCTCCCTCTTTGATATCAAAACAAACTCTTTAAACTCCTGGTATTTAATAAAGTTGTCATCAGACATGAATTGTGTAGAGGCCAATTCCCTCACATCATTGAGGTTATCTCTCCCCATAGCCACATCCAACCTGAAACTTTGTTAAAGAAGGCCAACAATATTTGGTCTTTGGGGGGATGGCATATATCATTGAATTTCATCCATGATGATACAAACATCTTCACTTTCATATATATTGAAGGGAATGGGATTGTCAACCAACAATGGCAGTTTCTCAACTTTCATCCTCTTCTATGGTTGCTCTCTTGGGGAGAATCAAAATCCACACTAATTGTTTGATGGCCAAGGGAAGGAGATGGAGTGACCTGTGGTGGGTTTGATTTCATATTTTCTCTAATAATAGGCCCTTGGGGCCTTCTGATAGAAAGGTTAGGTCTAGGTCGCGTTGTCGATTTCTCTTCTAGGGTAGGGGCCTTACCTACAACTCTATCAAAATTCTTCAATACCGCCTCAATCCTGATAATTGGGTCAACAATATCAAAAAATGCTCCACGATAATCCTTATCATTCTTTATCCTTGCAGCCTCTACCTTGTTGAATGCAATCCATCTCACCTTTCTATTTTTTACCTTAGATTTATCCTTACAATTTCTTATGACATCTTCGTCTAAATCAGCCTAATGGTGAAAATAGGACCTTCCAAGCCTTTTCTTGACCTCCTGTATGAAACCTTCAATGTCAAAATCCATGACATTTAACTGAGATAACCTATATTCTCCAAGCATTTATTTCATCCTATGTAAGCCTCTTTGGTAAAATTCAAATCTAAAAAGGTAGTAACATAAGGGGGAAAATACCCTTTCTTTTGTTTTACTAAATGAAAGTGATCAGTCTCATTCAATTGTCACATAATTTACATGAATTCCAACTTGTGTGACACATATATGGGTAGCACATGGGGGCTTTGAGGGCATCCATTTACTCTAATGACAACTGATTTCTCATGGAGGTAATAATATCCACAGTTATGTTGTACTCCTAACTTCGACCTCCACTCTTTGGGCCTAAGGAAATTTAAAATTTTCTTGTGTAATCTAATTTTAGGTTGACCCAACCTTTCCATGAGTTTTATTACACAAAAAACTCAAAAAAATAATATTCAAACTCACTACAATGTTTGTCCCAAATATGGGTCCAACATTGCACTGGGAAATCATTCCCTCTTTATCTTTCATGTCCAAATGTAAAAACCTACTGAAATGATCTTTCTCTTTGTACAAAATCATATGGAAAAGGATGTAGATAATGGGTAAAAATATCTCCTAACAATCACAAAAACAACCATTCTTTCAACTCTTAGTCTTGAATTGGTGGGTTTTCCTTCACAAACCCTCATTTTGCTAGTAGCCTATCAAAAGGTCATTTTTGGACATAACTTTTCAACTAGAACTAATCTATAGGAAAAAATACATGTTTCAAATACCCTTTTGGCCATACTCAAACATATATCAAAATCAAGGTAGGTTTCTTTATACGGTAGGGGTCAAAAATTGACTGTCCTCTTTCTTTGACCAGACCTAATTAGCAACTAGGCATGCTCCAAATGGGTTAAGGGCTTCAAGATATCTCAAAACCTATTCTAACACCTTCAACATATCACAAGTTTCCCAATTAACCTTCTCCTATCATGTATATCAATCTCCAAAGGTTTTGCAACAATTTCCCTAAGCCTCTAAGGTTCCTAGGCCTGAAGAAATTAGACCACTACAACACCTCCACACATGTGAGCCTCCACCCATATTTCTAAAAATTTGAAGTCTTGAAATACATTCCAAAACAAGCCATTCCACCAATTTTTATGGATTTTTATTGGTGGAATGGAAAGATATGCATTTTCTTACTCCCTGGTTACCCTACCTAAGGTTTAGACCAGTTCAAGAAGAAATTGCTCTAAATTACTCAAATCTTAATGAAAATAAATAAGGCCAAGTGAAATAGAAATTATATTCAATGTGATTCCATCTAAAATTGATTTTGGATCAATATATCCTGATCGTACAGATCCATGCAACACAAAGGAGCAATAAAGAACATTCAAAAAATGCAGAAAACAAAAATTTTATTGCTCCAATCTTCAAAAAATCCAACAACCAACCTTCACTTCAATGGTACAAGGCCTTTTTAAACACTTACAATAATTTCCCAATGGTCCTCAACCACTTTTCAAATTAGATACTTAGCAAAACAACATTATGCTCTCTTTTGACAAAAAATGTGAAAAGTTGCTTGACAACAATGTGCAACCTTGACAATTTTGCATTTGCACACTACCTTAACACTTAATGACCCAAGATAGACTCCAACAAACATGAAATGGTCCAAGAAGACCTTATTACATGAAAACAACACAAGAAAAAGAAAAATGAAAACTTTTTGATCCTTGGGGACATGACAACTTGTGGGTGCCCCTGAACCAAAAAATGAGAGAATACCACATGAAATTCACCTTTGAATCCTTACCACTTTTCCTTCTCTTAATTTCCACTAGTCGATTGTGAATAGCATCAACTAAAAAGTTGGCATAGTCAAAATCACTATTAACAAAAGGATGTTGTACATCAATAGCCATATACATAATAGGTGTCTCCATTTTTATCTTGCATCTTGTCCCAACACCTAGCATAATGCCCAATATGTGCTTCTAAAATAGTCTTCAAAAGACTTGACATCAAAAGGCTCATGTTCGATATCAGGTATTCCCAATGACTTTCTATAGAAGCTTTTATGTCTAAACCTAGGGATCCATTTCACTCTAAAGCTATGTCTTTCTTGCTTGTATTTTCTTCTGAAAGAATCAAGGTCTATAACCTTTTTGGTGGTCACATTGAGTCTAAAAACCTCACAAATAAACTCCCTAGTTATATCCATTATGACACTTCCATCCAATTCCCTAATTACTTTGACATTTTCATCATACCTAGAAGAAAGGCATTTGATGAGTTTTACATTTATAAATACATTAGGAACAACTAGCTTCCCCAAATCATAGGTCCATGCATTGGACATAGGGAATGGTAGTTTCTTTTTTCATACTGGTGTAGGAACAATTCCCACCCAATGACTGTGTCATCCTCTTACTTCAGTTCAGCATCTCTACAATTTTGGCTATGTCTACCATCTCCTCTACTACATTAGGGTTGAGGTTACGTTGACATTGAGGCTTTTTTGAGGAACCTAGAAATTGGGCCAAAATATTGTCCTCAAAGGGTCTTTTAGATGTAGAGCCAAAGGGTTGGGTGTTCAATCGACTCATAATTCCAAAATGATTTAAAACTGATTTCTACAGTATTTTGCAAGAGAGTTTTTAGAGCTGATTATGAGCTCAAGAATAACAATGGTGATTTTTTCCAAGAAGGGCATTACCTGTTTTTTAGTTTAGCTCAAGTTGATGTAGAATGGGTGCACCTCTATGGTTTTTTCTACTACGTTGTACCAAACAAATAAACTAAAAATTTATGAAGGTAATTATGAGCCATCATCTGTCACATCTGACATTACTTATTTTTTGTGTGAATGCAGTTCATTCATCTACCCATTTATCAATTTTGAACATGGGCCGTCCATCTGGAAAGCAGTGTAAATCTAAATTTTCAATGATGAGTAAAGCCTTTATTTTCTTGAAAAGGATGTAATCGTCCTCTCTATCCAACAGATTTCTCCCAAGTCCCACATTCTAATATCGTCACATAATGTCCTTTCATGGTTCTGCAATCAAGAAAAGGACATTATGCTATGGTCCCACAGACTTGCAAAATCCTTTATCTTCTGCCACATAACAAATATAAAACAACAAAATTACATAAAAGTAAAGGTTTTGATTTTGATTTTATATCTAATATTGAAGGGGCACTTCCTAGCAAAAGGGGACACGAGACTCGTGACATCAATACCCATAATGTTAAACAAGTGCAAGACAACTAAGAGGGGGGGTGAATCAGTTGTCACACAAATTCAAACTTAAAAATTTATCACTTATCAATTCTTCAACCACACTATTTTGTTATTAAATATGAGCATGAAACACAAATAACAAAAAGTAAATTAACACAATGAACACCAAATTTTTATGTGGAAAACTTAATAAGGGAAAAACCACAGTGAGGGTTAACTCACACTATATAGTATTTTCAAAAGAGGCTCACTATGAAAAAGGACTCACTATCCAAGCACAAGGCTCACTGCCTACAAAAAGGACTCACTGTCCAACAAGGAGGCTCACTACCTACATAAGAATTTACATAATAGAATAAGGATTTACAACCCAAAATGAACTGGAAAGATGCACCTATCATGTGCTTCAATATAGTTCTAGACATGCTCAATATTCAGAATTTACACCCTATTCTTCGCTCATTTTCACATCAATTGTTTCCTTTCTGATCACCCCTTCACATTCATTACTCACTCACTATTTCTTCTATATGTTATCTATTTTCTACCACACACCTTTTCAAAAACTATTCACCATATATTTATATCTGATCTCCATCGCAAGCATCAATTAGGTTAGCTTAATTAGATGCAATTCATTTATAAAAGATATCAACTGTTGGCTCCACAAAATATTTTCAAAATGCAATTTAACCATTAGCACATTACATTATGTCAACTTGGACCAAGAAATAGATTGCACATAATTTTTCATATCATAACAAAATTATCTTAACAAGTCAGCTAGAAATAGACTTTAACCCAACCAACAAAATAATGTCACTTCGTCGTACAAGCACTGAAGCACAAAATAACCTGATCATACATTCCTTTAACATCCATAAACTTGTAATTTCCCAAAACCGCAATTAGAAATTTTCCACTATAGAGAAATGTGGACTAGAATACCGAAGAGGTACCAAAAATACAGGATCTACCACCGGAGAAGATAAGTTAGTTATATGCACCAGTTTTAGAGTATCGAACCAAGCTACCAACATGGTGACATCAATGACAACATATAGATAACCTACTCATTCTTCCAACACATAAATCATAACTTAAACTTAAAGACTAGTCAAAATGTGTACTTTTGTTGTTCTGCAACCAAGAAAAGGACATTTTTCTATGGGCCCGCGGACTTGTGGAATCCTTTATCTTCTATCAGATAACAAATATAAAACAATAAAATTACATAAAATTAAACATTTTGATTTTTATTTTATTTTTGATTTTAAAGGGGCACTTCCTAGCAAAAGGGGACGTGAGACTCATGACATCGATACCCATGAGTCATAACTTAAAGACCAGTCAAAAAGTGAATGGTGTCAACAATAAAACATAAGAACACCACGGTTTTAAGATAATAGGCTTTTAGAAATCCCTAGGTTGCAAACCTAACAACCCTAATTTAAGCAGTTGAGGATTACCAAGAATTTTATGTTGGGATTTTAGGATAATAGGGTTTTAGAAAGCCCTAGGTTGCAAACCTAACAACCATAACTTAAATAGTTGAGGATTACCAAGAATTTTATAATTCAAACTGTAGTTGATATTTTATATTGTATTTGATATTTGATATTATATTCCTTGAAATTATGCATCAAATTGAATAAATTGGCATATTATTAATAATTTCATATTTTAATTGTGTTAAACATGTACTCAATGATTCATCACTCAACTCAATGCTTAATAACATATTAACAATGGTAGCATATACAATAATGAGCATCAACAATCATTTAATGTGTATCTAGTAGTTGAAACTAGAGTTTTCCTTCAATTGATCAAATAAATAATACAAATAATTGAACATCAACGTATTATTGAATTTGAGTTTTCTATTAAATTTCAAATGAAGGAACACATAGAGGCAATGCAAAATATTGCTAAAAGACAACTCTGCATAGAGATGAGTTGGAACTTGGAAACTCATATTATCAATATCAAATCATTCTATCAGCTTTTGTAGCAACTTCCAATGTTTAGGTGATGGAATTGTCATTTGTTCCAACTAATGTTGTCTGGCTTGAAAATTTGTTAAAAAATTAAGATTGAATTTGGATCTTGACTTAAACATTTCATCCAAAATTACATTCAAGGTTATTAGTGGTTTGATGGAATCCAAATAGTTCACCTCATCTGGGTTCTAAGGAGACTAGTCCAAATCAATCTTCCTTGCACCCTCCATCTTCTTTCTGAAACCATCATTTCCAATGAATCGCTCATTTGTGTCAAAAGCCTCTGGAAAACCAAGCTCTATCATGTTCCTTACATTTTCATCCAGCTTCTTCATCTTTGTTGCAACCAGATTCATAAATTATATGTTGTTTCACATATTTTCAAATAATTTTGAATGATAAGATGACACCTTCATTGAGGCTTCAAACCAATTATTAATCCCTTTTTATTTCAATTCATTGTCATTGGTGTGGTAGACTATTTGTTGAACTTGATTTTCAGATTTCTCTAATGTCAACACATTTTTGTTGTCCATTAAATATTTGATGAGCTTATTATGTTGTAGTCTCATAGCATCAATCAATTGAAACAATTCACACAAATGATCAATCATCTACATTATTTCCTCCCAGGTATTTTGGTTCATATGCCTCATTATTTCTTTACAAAATGCAGTTAACTTATTTTGACAATAGTTTATTTCATTTTTTCTTTCATCATCTCTGTGGTCAATCTTTCACTTTTTTTCTCTCTTTCTCCAATTTTTGTTCCCACTATTCATTTCATTTTTCAATGCTTTGTCTTAATTTTTTTGAAGTTGATTTTTTCTCATCATATTTATTTTTTCTCTCATCTAACCTTTGCTTCAGTTCATTCACTTCTATCTCATTTTGTTTATCCTCTTTGCTTGTTGATGTAAAGGAAAAAAAATTAATTATTTTTTCTAATTCATTGGTCTTATTATCTATTGCTTTCCTCTTTGTTTTCTCATTTGCTAGGTCTTCCTATAAATTTTCTATTTGAGTCTATAACCTCTCTCTCTCTCTCTCTCTCTCTCTCTCTCTCTCTCTCTCTCTCTCTCTCTCTCTCTCTCTCTCTCTCTCTCTCTCTCTCTCTCTCTCTCTCGCTTTAGAAATGATGTGTACACCAATTCATTGTTCTTCTTTGATACATTATTTTTTCAATATTTTTGAATCCAGAAAAATCCAATTGGAAACTGCTCACCTAAAATTTAGATCAATACATCTGATTTGTTGGTTTATTTTGAACTATAGGAACACAAAATGTGTACTCCATCATTTCTTTATTTATGTAAAATGTGGGCAGTACCTTGGTTGTTGTAGGCTCTAAAGCTACAACAGATGCACTCTCCATCAGTTGTTTCTTTTCTTTTTTATACAATTATGATTTCTTTTTAAACTCTTTAATGTAATTGAAACCTAGGGACAGAAGAATAATGGAATGCTTGAATGAAAAGGGCTAGGATTACTTTCATTTTCCAATGTTGTTATAGCCACACTAGATAGGAGTGGGGTGTTGCAAATATGAGCAATTTTGGTGGTATTGTCATTAATGTTGTCATTGATGTTAACACAGTTCAATATGTTGCAGATTGTGCATGTATAATTGAGATGTTGTGAGTACATGGAGCTATCCTTATGATGTTGTAGATGTGCTGAAATGATGAGTTTCCAAGTGCTTTTGAGAAAATTAATAAAGAGTGAAGTCAGAGTTATGTATGGGTTCAGAATGTGCTCTAGTATGTGCTCTACATTTCTTTTTTCTTGATCCTATGTTTGTGCAGATCTGAAGGTTTGTTGTTGATGATTTGATGGTGATACCTCCTGATTTATAGCTTTTGGTTTGATGGTGTGTGAAAGTTTTGTTCATCAGTGTGTGAACTGGTTTGGTAGAGTTGGTTATCTATGGACTGGGAGAAATTTTTCTACTCTACATTCCTCTGTTGTTTTTTTTTAGATCTTGTGGATTTGGAATATGTCTTGTAGTGGTGTTCTCTAAGTTCTGGCAAAGATGTTTGTGGTTTGGTGATCTGGAAGTTGAGTTTTAGAGTTGTTGTATGTGTTTTCATAGTCTGGATGGACTGATGGAAGATGCTCTGTGTTCAAATATTGTTACACTTATTGTAGATGAATCTGAAGGAACCTGAGAAGTGTTCTCGTGCATAATGAAGTGTGTTACATCATTCACATGTTATATTCTTACTGGGAAGCATGTACTTCAATTTTCATTTGTGTTTTCATTAGGTTTGTCTAACCTGGTGTTTACACTTCATATGAATAATTAAAATTTAATTAAGGAAGCATGTGGTTGATCCAAGACATTATTTCTAGTCTTGATTAAGTGTTTAATTGTTATACTCTCATTCCTTTCCACTGTGGGAATGTTGAGCTATTGACCTAATTTGAGTTTATGAAATGAAGCATATGTGGCTGACCTTGGAGAAATTTTCTAAGGTTGAAGTTGGTATAAATGCAATTTGAGATGCGAAGGATTAAGATATACAAAAGTAATGAATTAAGCCACAAGTGAAGAGAAAAAGTGTGAGAAAGTGATTTAAGGCAGTAGTACTTCATTATTTTAGATTCCTAAAAGCAGTGAGTTTAAGGTTTTTGCAATCTTCTATTCAAGGCTACGAATGTGTGTAAATTATTGTGGTGGATCTTTCTGTTATCTTTTGTATTTGTAGGTAGTGAGCCTCCCTATTGGACAGTGAGACTTTGTATTTGGGCAGTGAGCCTTTTGTATTCGGTTTTTCTATCACTTTATATTGTGAGTTAATCCTCACTGTGGTTTTTCCCTTATTGGGTTTTCTACGTAAAACATGGTGTTCTTTGTGTTGATTTTTATTTTTGTTATCTTCATTTCATGTTCATACTTAATAATAGAACAATGTGGTTGTGAAGTTGATAAGTGTTTGAAGTTTTGTGTTTGAATTCAGTGATAATTGATTCACCCCCCTCTCAGTTGTCCTATGCCTTTTAACATGGGGGAGTGCCTAGAAATAACTCCTTTGTGATGGAAATGGTAGTGTGACTTGGACCTATCAAAATCCTTTCCCTCTTTTGTATTCCTTGATCACTTAGTCTTTGTGTGGTATCTTGTATTGTTTTCCTCTTGTGTGTAATTTTTTTTTGTAGCACACGTTGACCGCTACTAGTACTACTACCCATACCATCACCACTAGTGGCAGTTCCAATTGCACTAGGTTCTCCACCATGGGCATGTCCTAGTTGTGATTGTGTTTGACCATAAGGATTAGGATTTTAAGCTTTAACAAAATGAATTATTTCAGATATACTTGTATGCCCTTGGTCTACTTTATTAGCTCCAAGGCCTCATTCATCACTTGGTTTTCTATGCTCTACATCTTGTACCATCAAAGGGCCATGTCCTTGGGACCCCAAAGGACTACCTTCATAACCATTTTTTGGCTATGGCTGCTCCTGAAGTATATGCTTCTTTTGTGGCCTCACTTAAACCAACTTTGGCATAACTTTGTTCTATATTCCACAATTTTCTAAACTCACTATCTTTTGCATTATCTCCAAAGTCTGTAAGAGTTCTTGGTTCATCTAGCTCCTTCCTCGTAGACCCAAAGGTAGTAATTTTTTATCATGTTAGATTTTTATCTATAACTTCCTTATTTAGAGAATCTGGCATGTTTACTCTACTGGGTGGTTTATCATTTTTTTCATAAAAATTGTTGCACCTCCTGATTGTCTTTTGGTGTAATGCCATAATTTCTGTTGGCAATTGTTCAAAAGAAATACCCTTCTTGGTAGCAGTTTTCTCCATTGCTATTTTGACCTCATCCCAAGAATCCTTGTTTCTCAAGTTTCCAAGCAAGGGTTTACTTTAATGTTGAATTCTACTTGCAACATTCCTATTGGCCATAATCATTTATTTAATGGTGTCACATGGATCATACTATCAATGGAAGATAGCATCAAAATTAAAAAAATTCAAAAGATCATGTGCCACACTAAATACTTTTCTCTTGAATGTGAACCCTCCACATGAAAAAGGTAAAGAATGAAATAAGGTTTTCTTCTGCTAATTGACAAAGTGTATTTCATCAGTACTATGCATCTACCTAATATATTCCAATACAAAAACCTTTCTATCACATATATTGGAAGTTTGTATGGCTCTACTCCTGATCCATAAAATCTTAGCAAAGTATATTCTTCCATTAAGTACCAATAAACTAATTGTATTTATTTTCCTAGTTGAATGCAATTTCTACATGACATAGGCAATCTAGGAATTGGAGTATTTGTAATTGCTTGATGCAATGGAGCCAAAAAGTAGTCTACAAAATGATTGTAGTTCCTTTGAGAATCATGCATTCTTATCTCAATGGTCCAATCATATATTGAAGCCATTTTATTTTCCTCAACACTTGTATAGGGCTTAATCTGAAGCTTGTTGGTCTAAAAAATTCCACTAAATTTGAATAAAAAAGAATAGCACAAGTAGTTGTGAACCTAAATGTCTTAGTGAAATTTGAGTGTGCACCTTCTTTAATATTAAAAAATATTCATGCATGGATTCTACAATTTCCGTAATAAAGTTATATTTGTCAGGTTGAGATGGAACAACATAATGGATATTATATACCATTTCAAGGAGGCTTGCACCCACTTCCTAATTACTATCCAATCTGAGGAAAAATGCTAGCATGGAAATAGTATCCTGAACCCATGGTCTAAAAATATCAAAATCATAAGGAGGTTTATGATTACCTTTCAATTTGTTTCTAACTTGTATGTTATCGTGAATTATTTTATTTAGGAAAGAATTTTTCTCTCATTCATCCATTGCTTCAAAATCACTAGCAAGCTTTTCTAGGTCAATGTGGACGTTTCCAAATTCTTCAATTGTAAACCCCAACACTTTTCCAAGTTCTTCTACATTAATGGATAACAATTCTTCTTTTCTATCTTTATTAACAATTTCTCTTTTGTTATCATCATAATTGTGGGAACAGACCATGATAAATTATGGGCAAGGGAAAATCTCATATAACATCATGTTCCCTAATCCACTTACCCATGGTACATCGAAACTATTAACTTGTATTTGTTTTGCAACCTTATTCTTAGATGAAAATATAATTTTTGAGGTGAGCCTACCATAGATTTCAGGGTCATAAATATCATGGTATTCATCAGTGAAACCTAGGGTTTTAAGCAATCCAGCATAATGTATTTTTTTATTTGATTTTACTCTACCTTTCCCAACAACTTTCTTTGGTCTACTAGTGGTACTGGTGGTAGACATGGTTATACAATGTGAAATTATGAATTTCCTCTTAGTCCTCCTTAATTTTTCTTAAGTCTCTACTCAACCCTACACCCAAACTTCAAAGTTTGACAAAATAATATTTTAAGAAACGATGAAACATAGCCATAGAAATTTTTTTCTTTCACTTACCTGGATTTTTCTTCTTGAAAAGATTAATAATGACAGGCGTAGAATGGCTTTGTTGGAACCCATAATCTCCCTGGTGCACTAAAATGAGCAATCTTAAATCTCCCTGTGTGTTGACTCTCTCACTTAAAAATAAAATCACTTAGTAGTATAAAGTTCACTTTTTTTTTTTAATATTAAAGTGAATGAAGCATCAACATGTTGTCGTTGGACTCCACAATTAGTACATTACATTTCCGTAATGAAACTTAGAAATAAATTCCCAATCATTGATCTTTGTAAATCTAACGATTATAGGGTGATTCTGGAGGTTTAAGTTTGCAAGCCTAGAGATTTATGCATTTCATTCCGAAATGCAACTACAACCATCCATCAAATGTTCATCGAAAAACAATAAACATGTGTTTCAAAGTTGTTTTAAATTTGTTTTAAAGATGTTTTAAACATGTGCCTTAAATTTGTTTTAAATGTTAGTGGTGCTAGGATACACAATCCTAATGGAGTCATCAAGATGAGTCCACATGTCCATTTCGTGATTCTATGAGTCACATATAGATCTACTTGAAGCATCTTGCAGACTCACGAAATCCCTTTAAAAGAAAGACATTTATTGACATCAAGGACAAGGGGCCAATAAATTAACATTGCAAAGGACTTAATAAAATGACTAATGATACCAGGAACTGAGGGAGCAGGTCAATGAAAAATTATAAATCAAGAAAATTTTGGCAAACCCTAGCAAGAGTGACAACTTTTAGTGTTTTTTTTGTCAATTTTATGGAAACTTTCTTTTTTCATTTGTATTGCTTCATGTTTTAAATCTACATGCAAATATTTCATAAATAGATAATATTTAATCTCTTAAAGGAAAAAAAAAATCTGATTTTTCTAAGTTTATTAAATATTTCATTCCATTATTTTATTCCATTTACATTACTTGTATAATTTGGATAGACACTATAAACATAAAATAATTCTTTACTGTAAATGAATACTAGAGAATAACACAACCATTTATTTTACTACCACTAAATTATAATGTTACATTATTACATAGCCTTTTAAATATGAGTAGATCATGCAAGCTCTTGTTTTGTATAAATGACACATGTCACTTTACATCAAACACAATTGATTCCAAGTTATTGGGTCGTTGGCTACTTCTGTTGCTAGTGATGATACAAACCATATTCTCAAACCACAAGGCTTGTCAATGATGGTTTGGATCTTAGGATCTCGAATATGGTTCTACATTTATAATATGATCAATTTTATGCACAAAAACATCCAAATTGAAACAATTAATTTCAATCTTGTAGTGGCGATTATGGGATCCAGACCATATTATAAAGCAAGTGACTTTGAGAATCCATAGGACTTTCCTACCATGCTAGGGAAATGGGAGATGTGAAGGTACAAAATATGCCTATCCTATTTGAGAACCAAATTCATGCAAAATACGAGGGGTAGTAAGTCTCCTACCACCTTCTACATGCAACTTCCATGCATCTGGATAGCACACAATGAGTCTGAAAGTCCACAGTTCCTCTTCGAGGGCCTCTGTCAAAATGGAGTATAAGAATTCACCAACTTTGAATGCAATCATGAATAAAATAATTATGTGGGCGTACTCTCTATTAAAGAACTTATCTCCATCAAAGCTCCTCATCCTGGTTCAAAACCTGTCTCAGAAGTTAGGTCAACCAAATCAACTTCTTTCCAATTCCACCCATTCTAAACTTGAAGAAAATTGGTCTTTTACTTTGTAACTATATAACTAGAGGCAAGAGAATTTAGAGTATCCATAATAATACCACATCATCTTCTTCCTTATTAACCTTGTAAAATGAAAACCCTTATGACAATTCAGAACATTGCACTCAATAGTAAACCCTTTAGCCTTCTATAAATGATTTCAGTTGTGTTCACTATCCCTATTTATGGGCTACCAGTACCACTACCATCCTAATCCCTATTTACTCGTGAGTCATGTGAGGTTGGGTATAATGATAATCATGCAAACCAAAAAACAACTTAATCATGTAACTTAAGTCTTACATTTACAATTACAATGTTTATTTTTATTAACGTCTAGGTACATGCAAACTATACCTCAAGCTAATAAGCTATCAAAATTTCCACTCGAACGATATAAAATCATTACAAATCTTGTTTCAATTGATCACTATATTAATGACATCATCATCTACAATACATCATGTAGTTTTTAATATCAAGTTTTCCAATCAATCACTTCAGATGTACATATGGCATTAATCTGCAGTACCATAACCACACTTTCTCCAAAGAAAGACAATCTGACGGATATGCAAAAATTGATTAAAAAAAGGTAGAAATCGATAAAAAGAAAGCATGTGCCATGTTTTGTACTTCCTACCATTTTCAGTATCAAGTTATCAAATCAAACATTTCACTCGCTTCAGATCAGAAGAGCAACCTAATTTTGGATCTTTTAAAAATTTCCTAGGTACATATGGCATTAATCCACAATACTGCATAAATCAATAAAAAAATTGAGAATTAAATGAAAGGTAGAGTACTTTGACACATTGAAAAGAGATAATTAAATTAAATAGATTTTTGTACCTTAATCATTAGATCAATACATCCACTAATAAGTAACAATAAATTTTGCTCACTTATAATCAAAAGTATATGATCAAATCAAACATTTTGATCACTTTGGATGTACATATGGTGTTAATCTGTGGTACCGCAACCACATTTTCTTCAATGAAAGACAATCCGTCAGATATGTGGAAATCGATAAAAAGATTGAGAATTAAATGGTAGACCTAGAGTACTTTGAAGCATTAAAAAGAGAATTAAATGGCTTGTTGTAGCTTAATCATTATCGATGTCCACTAATAAGTCACAATAAATTTTGCTCACTTATGATCAGAACTATATGCTAATAATTACTATTAGTTTTAAAAGCCACATTTTTATATTGAAGAAAGAAAAAAGGATTTACAAGAATGGAGCCACAAAAATTATTTTAATTTAAGTAGCTAAAGACTAAAGTACATACTACATAGCCAGCCTAGCCAAAAAGCCACTAACCATGACAAAAAAAAAAGTCACAAAATACATATTACAAGAGTTGTTATGTTATACAATAAAATATAGACACAATTAATTACTAAATTTTTTTGTAACAATAGCAGAGGCCCTCAACCGAGTGTTTGAGCAGAAGGTTAATTGAATTTAACAAAGCAATAGCAAAGAAGAAAAGGGAATTGCCCAAAACCTTCCTCCAAAACTCCAAACTATTTAATGATTCATTTTTCGTATCACACAACAAACCACGTCTCATATTAAATAGGGCAAGATTCTGCACTGTAGAAGCATGCAATTTCACTTTCTGAAAGATTCCATGAACAGGCGCTAACCCACTTTCAAAATTGTAATACTCTAGTGCCAACTCCAATGAAGAAATAGAGTAAATGAAAGGCTACAAATAATGTATTGCCAACATTTTCACCAAATATTTATCGAGAAAAATGTCCATGCAATTAGACAAGAAAGCTAAAGCTACCTCAAAATATAGTGCATGGGGGTTGTTCTAAATCCATTCCCTACCCACAATTATTCTTATAGTGTAACAACCCCCATGTTTTTATTTTGTTGTGGTCTTTCCTTGATGGATTCCAATAACTATATATTTTGTATTTACACTATTCGTCCCTTCATTATTTTGTATTGACACCTGAGAGGTGTAATTCCATGCATATTATGCTGGATTACATGTTTACATGCTTATATGTTTATATGTTGTTGTGTTGTTGACATGATTATTGTTTATACTGGATTGCATGCTTACATGGTTAGATATTATGTTGGATTACATGCTTATATTTTTATGTATATATCATTATCTTTGCTTATGTATTATTATGGACAGGAAAAGGATGATGTCATAACACTCGTAACCGAGAGGCTTATGATATCACGACTCTTTTTCCTAATGGTTGATGTTGCTTTAGATATATGATATATGATTCATGCACATGTACTTTAACGTTTGATTGGAGTGTTACAGGTACTGAGTATCGAATCCACCTAAATTCATATGCCTGAGCGTACTCTCATTCCTCGATGGTGGTTACTGGAGATAGTCACGGGCCAAATGTCCCCTACCCTAACCCATTGTACCCTGTTTGGGCAGTGTTTTTGTGTTGTTGTCTTCCATCTGGTTACCTAATGGTAACGTCTGAAGCACCCTTTTGCCATAAGTGACTTTCCAGCTTGTCTCATTGAGGTATTTGGTTTTGGTTTTCATTAATCTTTTATGTGATTATATATATTTAATTTGGATTGTCGGTGTTTTGATGTGGTTCCATTGGCATCTTCATGTGTTTTAAATATGGCATTTTATGGTGGTTAATTATTTTGGGATTTGAGTTGTTATTTTCTTAAGATTTTAAATATTTTATTTAAATATTTACTAATCCTTTTGGGGGAGCCATGTGTATTTTAATGTTTCATTTTGTGACTTTAATTAATTGTTCCTTTTGGGGAGCTTTAATAGCTAATATTATCAAATGCTTTATTTCTTTTTTCATGGTTTTGGGGAAAATATAAAAGGAAAGGGAGTTTTGTTTAAGGGATCATTATTTTTGGGGAGAAAAAGAAAATTTGTTGTTTTGCATGGAAGAGGAAACCCCATGATTTGGGCGACTGAGTTGGGGAGATTGTGAAATTTTTTCTGAGAAGAATTTGTGGGTAGTAAATTGTTGAAATCAGTGCGCCAGTTCTTGCTTAATGTCTAGTTTTTGAGCTTGGTTGTGTCTTCTTCATTGAACAATTCTCCATTTCTGTTTTGGAGAAAATTGAGGTAATTTTATGTTGTTCTTCATTGTTGTATGGTTGGTATTTTTCTTTCTAATTTGGGTTATTTCTATCTCATGAAAATTGGAGGAACTCCTCTGTTTCTTTTTTTTTCTATTCCTTGGGGTTGAAAGATGGTTGTTTTAAATTCAAATTTTTGCTCTATAGTATTTTGTATGGCTGATTTTTGTACATTTCCAACAAACATGAAATGGGTTGAT
The DNA here is from genome assembly GCA_007258455.2 of Sequoia sempervirens. Taxonomy (NCBI): domain Eukaryota; kingdom Viridiplantae; phylum Streptophyta; class Pinopsida; order Cupressales; family Cupressaceae; genus Sequoia; species Sequoia sempervirens. The sequence continues at coordinate 532,571,649 of VDFB02000015.1, read as the reverse complement.
GGGAAAATCTGATTTATAGGTTCTTTCATATTTTTCTCTTTTGCCCAATTTGTAAAGAAAAAATGTGTTTTTAAGTGTTGATCATTACCCTCTTGATAAAAATGAAATTTTAGGGTGGATTTCATGTAGAAATGCTAAGATCTCAATTGGGTTTTTGGCAGATTTGAAATCTGGGCACCTTTTTTTTTTTGATGATTTTTTTTGTCTTGTTTAGAAAAAGACGTTTTTCATAACAACATTTCATTTTTGTCCTAAACTCAAAAATTGAAGGTGGATTCCAACTTGAAACAACAAAATATGAACTGGGTCGGGCTTAGAATTTTAATCCAGGCACTTTGAATTTTTATGCCTCCATTTCATGTTGATTTACAACTATTAAATGTGTCTTCTTACAACATTTTTAGCTTGGTTGTTTTAAATGGTTTCTATGACAGAAATTGTGGCTTTTTCTTCTGTTTCATGTATGCTTTGGATTCCTTGTATGGTTAAACGAGATGAGCATAGGTCTAGGTAATATAATGGTCATATGGAGTGGCTCTCTATGGGCCCAGGGCCCGCAAGTGGCTGCCAAGGGAACTAGTAGCAGAGTTAGAGTAAACAAGTGATAAATAAATTAAAAAAATAATGGGGTAAAACACTAATAAGATAATTAGTCCTCGTACATGGCCTTGAGCATTTGTAAAGGATAAGGATGCACTCAAGAATGCCCATTCGTCTGTGGGGTGTTGAATTATCCATCTACGGGGCATGGATTCGGGCATGATTGAGTCTCCTCATCCCTATGAGAGGTGTACTTGATTCCATGTGGTTCCATCCCTTTGAGCACGCATGATGACACTCCATCTGATATGCACTCTAGTATCTAGCCCTTGGTAGTTGTGAGTAGTACCCGTCATGATATTGGATGAGCATTTCTTGTTGTGACATGGATTGTGTGCATTGTCTTCCATGTTTGCTCTGTGATTGATGTGAGTGTTGGCCATACCTTTCCCTTGTCTTGAAACCTCTGTTTGGGCCTTGTGACTATCTCCAAGCATGGTGGGGTGGCCTCTTTTGAGCCCACGTGGTTGGGAGGCATTGCCACTGCCATTGGGGACCGATGTACAAGTTATTGGAGCACCAGTTGGAGTCATCCCCTTTTTTGTATTTATCTTTCAGATGATGTATTTTATTCATAGAAATTCTATTGTATTCATACTTATTCCTTTATGCACAATGTACTCTCTTGAGAGAGAGAAAGTAATCATAAATTTAATGAGAATATATGTGATGATTATGTTTGGCTTATGGGTTTCGGTGTTGGTATCGGACTTGCATGTACTATGTTAATTCTTTTATGGCTTTATTTTCTTATTTTCATGCAAAGTTAGATCTATGGTTGTATATTCTTTCTTCATGTATCAAGTTGTTAAGTTTCCAGCACAACACAACTTGTTGTTAATAATTTGTGTTGTTGCTACTAAAGTTTCGGTGCAACGCAGCTTGCAGTTTTGTGTTGTTTAGCAGGAAGTTCCAGAGTAGAAGGTTCCGAAGCAGGAAGTTCCAGAGCAAAAGGTTCCGAAGTAGGAAGTTTCAGAGCAAGAAGTTCTAGAGCAGAAGGTTCCAGAACAGGAAGTTCTAGAGCAGGAAATTCTAGAGCATAATTCATGGAGCTACCTTATTTGCTCCTATTTGGTGGAGGGTGGATTAGTCCTCTCCTTTGGGTTGTGTTTGGCCATGCTTGGCCATGTATGTGGTCAATATATTCTATTGGAAACTGCTTTTTGTGTAAGTTATCCTTTGTGTTATCCAAAAATAATTATCTTGTCCTCATTTGGCTCTTACTCTTTCGGGGTTGCATAGTGGGATGTTACATATAGCATCCTCAATTTGCACATAAGGAATTGTAAAAACCATACCTATCTTTCATTTTTTCGTATGCATCATCACTTATTTTCTCCCAAAAACATTTGGGTATTATGAAACGCCATGAAGACTCCATATCACAATTAAATTTAGAATAGAGAAGAAAGAAAGCAAAGACGAATATATTATAAATGATATGGATAACATCAAGTTGGTGAAGTATATATAGAAATTAGAATGAAGACAATTACATCAAATACTCAACACTTAACATTTAATTCACCACTTGATGTGAAAATATTATTTTAAAAAATTGATTCATGACTTTAAGTCATTTAAAAAATAATAAAATGTCAACCATTGATATTTTTAAATATACGATTTTGCCATTATTCCAAAGGTTTGAATTCACAAGTCTAGTGCTTCAAAAAATTTCTTCTAGAATGAAACTACAGTCATCAATCTTGTGATAACCATTGATCTTTGATGAACTTAGCGTTGACCATTGATTCATTTTAGACGATTAACCACAAGCTGAAGCTCGGTCCCACCGAGGATAGATTTCACTATCCCGCATTACTACGGAAAACTGATGACATCACCTTCTCAATAATGCAAGCATGTGGGAGCTGCCCGATCGTTAATCGTTGATCTCAAGCATTGATTTTTGTGAGAAAATACTTGTCACCTTAATTTGATACTTCGCAAAATTGGTAATCACCTAGGTTGAGGGGCTAGTTAGCATGATGACTCCAAAGGATTAAGTAATAACTTAAGCAACCATTAACTATCGGTAGCCAGTCAACAATAAAATTATTTTGGGTGTCATGACTTTAAGTGATCTAATAAGTAATAAAATGTCAACCATTGAATTTTGGAAATATAATGGTTCCAATGTTATTCCAGATGTTTGAATTCGCAATTCTAGTGCTTCAAACATTTTCTTTTAGAATGCAACTATAGTCGTCCATCAAAAATTCATCGAACGGTTGTGGGTTATATTGATTTGCGCTGACATTTGGCTTCAATCATAATGAATATGTTGACACTTTTCCCCATTCCAGACACTTTATGAAGGAATTTGGATGTGTGGAAAATTTGTCCTGATTATGGAACATTTTATATTTTCACCACCCACACTATGATTTATTATCGGCATACCAGTTTATTTTACCAATGAATTTTTTTATTGGTTTGAGATTATGTTTAATTCACCAATAGTTTTTTATTCATTTGAAAATAGGTTTAATTTTCCAATGAAAATATTTTTTTTGGTTTGAAAACACTTTTTAATTGCCAACAAAAATTAAAATAAAAATAAAATAAATAAAATATATATATATATATATTTTATTTGTTTAGCACAACTTTAATTTTCCAATAGAAATATCTTGTTGGTTTGAAAACATGTTTAATTCACCAATGAAAATATTTTATTTTTTTGAAAATAGGTTTCAATTGTCAATCAAAAATTTTATTGGTTTTAAAAAAATTGCAATTCACTTGGATTTTGCACAGACTTATAGCGATTAAAAAAGATTCACCAATTGAGATTTTTTTTTCCTGAAAATGAAAAATTTGCCAATAATTTTTATTTTTTTTTCAGGATGTATACAAGATTCACCAAGATTTTACACCTTCACCGAGGGGGGTTCTTAAAGTTATCCCCGATGTTATCAATGTTTCAATTTCCAAGTTGATTGATCAAAAATATTGAGTATTCTCTTATCCCCTCTCATGATTATCTTATCTTCGCCTTATTTTTCTAAAACCACAAATAAAAACTCTAAATAACCTAAATCACCCCATTAATTTATTTTTCCTCTCTTCCTCCTCATTTGATCTCATCTTCCTTAAGATATGGGGAAAATATAGATACCTTATTATTCATGTTTTTTTCTACCCTCCTTTGGCTCAAAAAAATATTAATAAGTAGAATTAGGTTGAATAACCTAAATTCAAAATATATAGCTTTCCCTATAAAAATATATATGTAAAAGATATTTTTCTCCTTTTACACCACCTACACACTACATACATACTTCACTCATAACATATATATATTTCTTCCTAAGATATTGGAGACTTGGATCCTTACATCATTCATATACTACAATATCATCATCATAGATCATTGGAGCCAATTCATTTAGTATTTTAGAGCTTTGGGATAGCTTTTGTGTTTTCTTATTCTTCTCCTTCTTCATCTCATATTCCTTTCCATCTCTCCTAATTCATTTACAAATTCACCCTATTTCCCCCTTATTCTGTTTTTCTCATCACTATTTCATTCCTCTTCAAATTCATCACTTTTTTGTTACCTTTGGTTTCCACCTCACCTTCAATTTCCTTCTCCCACCGAGCAATAGTTTCCCTTCCATATATCTCCTCTTGCTAAGTACATTCAAGTCTCTTTATTTTATTTAAATTTAAATTTTAGTGTATTATTTCCATTATTATTCCATGTTGGTTCATGTCTGAATTAATCATAAGATGGTTAAGTGAGGTAGCTTTTCCTTTGATCTAACCATTTAGTAGGGTTTCAATTATTAAATTTGACTTACATTTGATTTATGGAAATTCTTAAGAATTTAGGACCATCAAGATAGTTATAAGAAGTGATTAGGAGGTAAATACACATAATCCCTAAAAAAAGTTCATTTTGAGAACCTTCACTACTACCTCCTAGGTCAATAAACCAATGCCCCTAGCCTTTTTTTAACACATTTTTGGGAAATATGTGTTGTACACCTTGCATAATGCTAATAATTTAAAAAATAAATATTGAATTGTGGTGTATCTTAGAGATTTGGATACAGCATAGGCTAGACATTTTTGGGTTCACTTGCATGTTTTATGTGACATTGGAATAAATATTTGATGCAAGTTGACATTGGAAAAAATCTAATATTGGAAAAACAATACTAAATATTTAATTTGGGGTCATAGTTTTATAAGCTTGTGGTTTTGAGGCACATTTTTATGTAATACTATTTAGTGGCTTTGCGGAAGATTTTTTCTATAAAATCAATTACTTGATTGGTTTAGGTTGGCTTCTGTAATATTTGGCTTGTTGCCTAAAGTTGGATTTAGTATGATATCTCTTTTAGGTTATCCATGTGAGTAGAGGAAACATGGATTGAGATATGTGGCTACATGCTTCTCAATCACTCATACACATGGAGGAACACAACAAGACGCTTAACTCTTCAAGGACCTTGAATGGAGACTTATAAATTATATTATAATCTTGGTCTTGAGATGTGTAGATACTTTTGAAGGTTTATTTTTCTCCTGTGATGGTTTTTCTAGGGTGAATTTGGTATTATCTTGTGGTATATTTATTTTATTTTAAATTCTACATTTTTATACTTATTTTATATATTTTCTATCATGAGGGCTATGTGAAAATAATATATTTCTATGAATTTCCCTTCACACATTTATTTTAACAAAATTATTATCCCTACACCTTTAAATTTACCTAGGATTTTTTTGATATACTTAGAGTGTCATTTCCTACTTCTCTTTTAGTTTTAATTAGATCTAGCTTTTTAATTTTTATAATTTTCTCTTCTACTTGCATTTATTTTCCTTCATTGGTTTACACTAGGTTTTCATATCATATTATATTTTTTATCCTATTTATTTTCTTTTTAGACACCTTGACTCAATGGGTCTAGAATCTCTAACATTATTTCTAATATGACCCATATGTACCATACAATCCATAAGAGTTACAATAAAATCACAATGTGAAGAGAGTGCATGATTTTTTTGCACCTGATGTAACTACCATAGTTGTGCATATTACCTAATTTAGTGAAACTACATCTAGAAGGGTGGAAGGGGTATATGATAAAATGAAAGAACAATGGTCCTTGGTATGTAGTTTTTAAGCTCAAATTTATGTAATTGAAAGGAAAGAAACAATGCATCCTCTAAGCACATCATAGGTGTTGAATGCACAATACAACTATGAGGGGGGTGAATCGATTGTACATTAAAAAATCAAAACCCTCATTAACATTCAAATCTGCATTAGTCTTTGAACCATTAACAACTATTAAACCCTTATCATGTATTAATGGAATGTAAACATGAGAAATACTAATCCAAAAACATGAGAACACCAAATTTACATCGAAAAACCAAGAAGGGAAAACCATGGTGAGTATTATCTCACAATATAAAGTAATTTCAACACTGAATACAATAGGCTCACTATCGGAGGGCTCACTGCCAAGTTACAAAAAAGAAGAAAGAAGAATTTTACAATGAAAAATCCATTTCAAAGCAATAGAAAGACCCACCATAGCATCACCAGTACATTCACAGCATCTCTAAATAATGTAGATGTCTTCTGCTCACTACTTCCAATAGTCTAATACATTAAATCTCGCACTGCATTTTTCACTTTCACACTTCACAACTCTGCACTTTGTATCACAACTTTTTCTCCCCAATTCTCCATAAACTCAATACCTATTTATACCATCCTCAACCTTGAAAACAATTAACAAGGTCAACTAAGCACCTCAACCATGCAAATTCAAATTAGGTTGACACCAAAATATTCCCACAGTGGAAAGGAATGAAGGTGGACCATAACACACCTTAACTCATACCCAAATATACACATACATGCCATACCATGCTTCCACAAACACCAAAGCATATATGCAATTAGTGTAAACATCCAAGGTCGGTCGAGCCTATGTAAACACCATTAAACATTAAGTACATGGTTCCTTTGATCCAAATATGACTCACAAACCACACACAACATTTTAACACAATTTGGAATATTTCATCAACACCTTGAAATCCAACAACTCCTTCAAAACATCATACACCATAAGAACATACTCATTCTACAAAAATAACTATCCTTCTCCACACTGCAACACTAGAATGCAAACTTGTGGAGTACCAAAACATAAACAACTCAAATTGAAGATAGATATGAGAAATTTAAGCACATCCTCTGATACACAAGACTAGAAACCAAATTGAGAAGAAATATGAAGAAATATCATTTCTCCCAAACATCACTGCAATACAAAGTTCACACACTGGTGAACATAACTTTCTTTGCACAATGATCTAGAACTTGAAACTCTGAATATAACACCTCTAAATACCTCTAATCAACATATTTGAACCGCATAAGTAGGTCTTGTTAGAACTGTAAAATTTTGAAAATCTTATGGCTGCACATACTCATTAATTCCCAAAAAATGGCCATACCATCCATTTTGCATATCATATTTTCCCTTGTTTTAGTTTGTTTTCATCATTTGGTCCCATAGAATTCATTTATCCTTGAGAATTTGAATGTATAATTCATATCGGCAAGAGATGGTGAGGGTCTCCCCGATCCATAAAGCATTTTATACTAACGTATATCTTTTGCAGTCTATCGGCAAGAGTTTGGGAATTTCATATCGATATGATTTCATCTAAAGACACATATTAGCAGGACACAGTTCATTTTCTCAACAACCAGAGGATCCTATCAACAAGATAAAGTTTATTAGAATGAGTCATATCGAGTCTATTTGTATCTTACCGATCAAAGATATAGAGACATATCGGCGAGGCAACAATCGTTGAGATTAGTCATAGCGAGCACCTGTATGTCATACCGATGAAGTACAAAAGTGAAAGTTTGGGGAGACAGGAGCAATCGAAGTAATGTCCTGCATCGTTCACTTGGTCTTACCGATAAGGCAAGGTGGGTTCCGTCGTTGTCATCGATATGAATTCATAGAGTCCTACCGACCCCTTATGTCACAACGATAGTACTACATTGGGACTTGGCGGTATATTTGGACAAGAATGGACTCAGCGAGACTGGCATCATCGGAGAGAGATAGGAAGCTCATTCTGAATGAAGTTCCATCGGCAAGAAAACCACTATGTCTTGGAGATCAAAATTGATGAAGGACAAGTCTCGGAAAAACATGATATAGTCGGAGGAATGTTTTTCGACCCCTAAAATTCACAATGATACTTAAGACAGAAAGGATAAAACGTCAGGGAGACTCAAGGCATCGGTATAACTACAAGACAACTTGGCAATAGAAGAAAATATATAGATAGGCTATCGGTGAGACTCAGAACATCGATCGGACTGCATGACTCCATAGCGATATGTGATATATTGATTGTCGGGAGGACTCAAAGTGTCGGTGTGACTGCAGGACATCATAACGAATGTCTAGTGAATGTTTGAAAAGGCCCGAATGAAATAATTGCCTAGATGCAAATGCGAATGGACGCGACTTTTCATGTGGCCAATATATAAAACCATTTTTGATAATGGATAAAAGAGGGAATAGAAAATACAATAGATACAAAATGTTTATATTTTTGAGACTATGATGCCTATAAAAAACAATGGAGATTTCTACTTAATTCATTTGATGTGATGATATTTTTCTGGTTTTAGCTATTTGTTGTGTCAATTAAAAGTATTGTTGAAGTTGTCTCCAAGGTTGATATTTTCTAATTGTTTAAACTGATATATCAAGGATATTTTTCAGTTTATCAGTGCACAGTTGTTGTATCTGTATGGTTGGATTAATTGGGTCTTTCAAGGAAAGATTAAATCCTTTAAAACAATCATTATGGAATCTCATTTAGATTGTTAAGAAGAACTCAGTGGTCATATTCCTGCATGTTTATACTAGTTATAAAATTAAAACCTATATGCCAAACAATTTGAATTTCTGCTAGAGAGAAGTTACTCATTTCATATTTTCATTTGACTCTGTATACCCAATAAGCCACTAGTCTCTATTATCTCACTATTTAGTTTCATTCAGTTTTTTCATATGAACATATTAGATTTTTACCTTGATATTGCTTATACAATTTATACCAAATTAAAAATCATTTTTCCACTCCTATTTGCTAGCGTGGGTAAATAGCTTTAGGAAATAAACATTGGTCAAGTTTGCTTTATTATTATAGGTACACCCACCTAGGTCTGGCAGCACCTAAAGAGTAGAAGATCTAAATCTTTTGGCCTTGTCTGTTACCCTGAAACGTATCAAGAGATTGGCAACCTCTTGAGGTATTTTTCTTGCATTTTTTAGAGCTAACAAATTGGCGACTCTGCTGGGGACTTATTACAGGATATCCAGTTGAAGATCATCATACAGAGTCATTGAAGAAAAATTCATAATTTGATAAGTTTCTGAAAAGGTGATTCCGTTGGGGGATAAAATCAAGAATAGTTTCTTTTTTTCTCACTTTTCACAAAGTGAGTGGCGACTCTAACAAAAACATTGCATCAATTCAACATGAATGGTAGAAGATCCCAATATAAAGGAGGTCCTTCTAGAGGTCCTGTTGGTAATAGTAAATGGACACATAAGGGTGATAAGGATGATAAGGGTAAGAAGAAAGAGGATGACATGTGCATAAAAAATAAATACAAAGCATCAAGACCACATTGTGAGACATATGACCATTATGATACATGGAGAGATAATTCAATTGTAGAACCTTGTACCCCTGAAGAACAAAGAAATCCTTTTTATAATCCTCAGAAATAGGCAGAGTTTGATACTAAAATCGAAGCTGAACGAGTCAGATATCAACATGAATATGATCAAAGAATGGAGTGTAATCAAAGTGAGCCAATTGATCATGTAATTCCTCAAGAAAACTATGAGTTCCCAACTCATCAAGAAGTAGAAGCAAAACTCGAGTTTCATAAAAAAGAAGTAGAAAGGGAAAAAGTTGAACAGGAAAAGATCCAAATGATAAAAGCAATCTAAGACTTGAAATTGCAGAAAGCCCAAATTGATGCTCAGACAACTAGTTTTTCAAAGTATATACTACCTTATAGGCAAGGAAATGATAATACTAGACCTTCAAACCCATCAAAGGCTCCTTAGAATCATATGAGAAATAAATACAAGCAACCAAACCATCCATAGTATATTGCATCACAACATACAAATATACAACCACCTCATGGTTAGAAATATGTGCCATATCTTCATACACAATACAACAATCCAATGTACCAGTATCAGCATGTGCATAATCCTCCCCCTCAGCAATATACAACAATGATCAGACAACTTGATTTGACAAGGTTTCAATTATACCCTTACCCTATGGATAGCAGTTGGAGAATTCTTGTTCCTAAGTTTACAGGGAGCAGTGTAGTTACTACTGAAGATCATTTAAGGAATTTTAATGCTTTTTTCCAAGACTTGGATATATCATATGAAGATTTACGCATGAGGTTGTTCATGATGTCACTCACCGAAGAAGCTAGGGATTGGTTCAATAGCCTGCCAACAACCTCTGTTGATTCTATCCAAGAATTTCAGGATCGATTTCTTGAACAGTACGGAAATCCTTGTGCACTAGATGCTACTTTACATGAATTAATACAGATCCAAAAAAATTAGAATGAGTCAATTTATGATTTTAACTGAAGATTTAGCAAACTGCAGAATAAGATACCATTTGGGTCAAAGTTTCCAGACTCTACAACATTGAGTATGTATTTGAATGCATTTGATCCAAAAATAGGGTATGAACTAAGAAATAGGTTTCCAAGAAATTTAGTTGAACCTTTTTTCACCACACTACTTATAAACAACAAACTATTGAGGAATTGCATGATAGACTCTAGCGCTGCTATCAATATCATGCCAGTAGGAGTTATGAAAAAACTTGGTATGTGGGTAGATACTAATGAAGGGAAGTGCTCTGCAATGGATAGTAGGCCTATTCCAATAGTAGGTGTTGTGAAAGATGTTGAAGTCAAACTAGCTACTTATCCTCAGGTGGCCTACAATATAGATATAACACAATTGATACTCCTCCTCAGTTTGGAATGATTTTATCAAGAAAGTGGACGACATCAGTTGGGGGAAATGTCCAATTTGATTTGTCTTATGAAACAATTCTAGTGAATGGCCAAGAAGTTAAGTTGTACATATGGAGCCAAGGATGAACCCAATTGTAGATTGCGTACCTCAAAATCAAGTCAATTGCTTTTGTGATATGGATCTTGGGAATTTTAAGATAGAACCAGCTCAGCCAGAATTAGTCAATATTGATCCAATTGATAAGCATGTTGCAAAAAACTATGATGGCGTGTGGAAAATGTACTTTGATGGAGCTTGTAGCCAAGAAGGTAACAGAGCAGGAATAGTGTTTGTTTCCCCTGAAGGAGTTACTTTTAAATATTCCTTTTTCTAGCATTTGAATGTACAAAAAATATAGCAGAGTATGAAGCTTTACTAATAGGATTGAATATGGCCGTAAAACATAAGATCAAGTTGCTAGTTGTTCTAGGGGATTCTGAGCTAGTTGTTTCTCAAGTTAAATCAAAATATGTAGCAAAACACAAGAGGCTGAAGTAATATAGGAATGTTGTATGGGATACAATTGATTTGTTTGACGCTTTCTCCATTGAATGGATTGAGAGGTCAAAGAACATAATGGAAAACTTTTTAGCCAATGTAGCATTAAGAAGAGATGATATCACATTGGCTGGAGTGTCTCAAATCGAGTTCAAAGCAAGACCTGTTGTGCCTAACAATATATACTGTTGGTGGGTTTTTAATGATGATACTGACCTCCTAAAATTTCTCCACTGTATAGTTTGATATGAAGCTCAAGAAATTGATTTCAATGCCCTTGTTGAAGAAGTCGATGGAAAGTAGAAAGTGTTTGGGAAAGAGGTCTTACAGCTTAAAACTAATAAGCTTCCCAAAGGGCTAGTGGCATTGGAAAGGGTATATGATGGAAATGATCGGTCCCTCACAAAATAGATACCAGTCAAGAGAGAGGATATTGAAGAGGTCAATTTAGGGACTAAACTGGCACCAAAAAAGGTATACATTGGAAAGAAAATAAGCCTGAAAATTCGAAGAATGTTGATTGCATTATTGAGAAAATATAAACATGTGTTTGCATGGTCTTATGAAGATCTCAAATCATATAGGGAATATTTGTTTCAACATGAAATCCCATTTAAACCAGATGCAAAGCCATTTAGGCAGAGGCAAAGACCTATTAACCCGACATTGGAACCAAAAATGCAAGAGGAATTGATAAAGCTTAGAAATGGGGGTATTATCAAACCAATCAGGCTTTCAACATGGGTTTTGAACCTGGTTCCTGTGAGGAAGAAGAATGGGGATATCAGATTATGTGTGGACTTTAGAAATCTAAACGTGGCATCTCTCAAAGATAATTACCCTCTACCTAATATGGAAGTTGTACTACATAAAGTAACAGGTTGTGAGCTATTATCTATGATGGATGGGTTCTCTAGTTACAACTAGGTCAAAGTCAAAGAATCTGAGCAATACAAGACAACTTTAACAACTCCATGGGGAATGTATGTTTATGTAAGAATGCCATTCGGTCTAACAAATGCAAGTGAAACCTTTCAAAGAGCTATGGACGTAGCATTTGTAGATTTGATTAATGTTATCATGGTGGTATACTAAGATGACCTTACTGCTTATTCAAAAAGGGCTAAAAATCATGTAGAACATCTGGAAAAGATACTTATTAAAGCTCTAGAATATGGTATTAGTCTGAACCCTAAAAAATTTCATTTTGCAGTCATAGAGGGAAAAAAATTAGGACATATTGTGTCAAAGGACAGAATTAGAATAGATCCTGAGAGGATTGAGGCCATAGATAAAGTTCCTATTCCTAAAACTGTCAAGGCCATCCAGTCATTTTTTGGATAGATCAATTTTGTTAGGAGATTTGTGTCCAATTTTGCTGAAATTATTAAGCCCATATCAAAGATGTTAAGGAAGGTACAAAAGATAGAATGGACTGTAGAAGCGTTGGAAACTTTTATATCTATTAAAAAGGCCATCAAGGAAGCCCCTGTACTTAAGTCTCCATATTTTTCAAAACCTTTTCAAATATTTTCATTTCCTTTGTTGCATACTATAGTTGTTGTCATGTTACAGAAGAATGAGGAAGGTCATGAGCAACCTATGTCTTTTTTCAGCAAGTCATTGCAAGGGTCAGAATTGAAATATGATATAATGGAGAAACAAGCGTTTGCATTGGTGAAAGCCATAAAAGCTTTTAGACCGTATCTTGTTGGAGCTAAGGTGATTGCTTATGTCCCTCATGCAACTATTAAAGATATTTTGACACAATCAAAGGTAACTGGAAAGAGATGCAGGTGGATTAATAAAATTCAAGAATTTGATATGGAAATACAAATCACTAAATTAGTGAGAGGTTAGGGTTTGGCCAAGCTAATGGCAGAAACAAATATTGAATAAAATCAAATATGTAATGTAGAAGATGAAGGAAATGCAATTGCAAGTATTGAGCATACTCCTTGGTATACAGACATCATGTATTACCTCAGATACATGAAGTGTCCTAAAGGATTAAGTGATAATCAGAGAACCTTGAAGCTGCAAACATCCAAATATGTGTTCATGGAAGGTGATTTGTTCTGGAAAAATAGGGACATGATGTTGTTGTTGTGTCTAGATGAGCCACAGGCCAAGCTTGTTATAAGAGAAATGCATGAAGGGTTCTGTGGAGGCCATTATTCTGCAAAGACAACTGCACACAAGATTCTCAGGGCAGGTTATTACTGGCCAAAAGTTTTTAATGATTCCTTTTCATATATAAGAAGATGTGAAGCATGTTAGAAGTTCTTAGGGAAAATGAAGTATTAGGGAGCTTTACCACTTATACCTATATAGGTTGAAGCCCCTTTTCATCAGTGGGGAATTGATTTTAATGGGGAAATACAGGAGAAATGAAGTGGAGGACATAAGTGGATACTGGTAGCTACTGATTACTACACTAAATGGTTAGAGGCAGTCCCAACCAAGCAAGAAACAAGTAAAGTTGTAATCAATTTTTTAATGGATAACATCATTACAAGATTTGTTACACCATTAAGATTGATTACAGATAATGGGATGTGTTTCAAATCTGATGAGTTTAAATATTTTTGTAGTACATATGGTATCAATGTTTCTTATGTAGCTCCTTACCATCCGCAAGCTAATGGTCAAGCAAAGTCCAGCAAAAAAAGTCTTTTGAAGATCATAAGGAAGATGCTAGGTGGGAATAAGAAGGCCTAGGATTCAAAATTGAGGTTGGTTGTGTGGGCTGATAGGATAACTGTAAAAAAGGCGATTGGAAAATCCCCATTTGAATTGGTGTATGGAACACAAGCTAGGATGCCTCTACAAAATTTGTTACCAATTTACAAATTCATCCTTCAGGAAGATATAGACATTCTAGAACCAATGGAGGAAAGAATGGAGCAACTGGTAGAGCTTGATGAAGTAAGAAGAGTAGCTCAAAACTAGAATGTGAAGTTGCAGGCACAAATGAAGTATGTATTTGATAGAAGAGAAAAAGATAGAAAATTCGAATAAAATGATATGGCATTAATGTGGAATGCAAGGTGTCAAGAAAAGGGAAAGCATGGGAAATTTGAAGCTTTTTGGCTAGGACCCTTTGTTGTTATTGGTAAGAAAAGTGAAGATTCATATTATCTACAGAACATGACTGGTGAAGAACAGGAGTTTCCTGTACATGGGAAATTTTTGAAGCATTTTTTTCTCTTAAGCTATATAGAGGATTAAGGGTTCCCAATGCATGGAAAACTCTTGACAATGCTCTCAAAAATTTCTCTTCCATGCACAATAATTTAGGAAATAAAAAGGAACATGAATTTCCAGTACATGGACAATCCTGATATTCCTTCTTTTTAATAAATCTTTCCATGTACAGTAGTATAGGGTCATGTTCATCTCCATTTCCACTCATTATATCCTACTCACTGCTCCATCACCTTGAAATTCTAGTCTGCTCTTCCAGATATCTGGATCCTTGCAATGATCTCACAATTATTCATCCCCAAACGGAGCCACTGTTAGAACTGTAAAATTTTGAAAATTTTATGGCTGCACATACTCATTAATTCCCAAAAATTTCCCATACCATCCGCTTTGCATGTCATGTTTTCCCTTGTTTTAGTTTGTTTTCATCATTTGGTCCCATAGAATTCATTTATCCTTGAGCATTTGAATGTATAATTCATATCGGCAAGAGATGGTGAGGGTATCCCCGATCCATAAAGCATTTTATACTAACGTATATCTTTTGCAGTCTATTGGAAAGATTTCGGGGATGTCATACCAATATGATTTCATCTGAAGACACATATTAGTAGGACGCAGTTCATTGTTTCAATGACCAGAGGATCCTATCGGCAAGATAAATTTATCAGAATGAGTCATATCGAGTCTATTCGTATCTTACCGATCAAAGATATAGAGACATATCGGCGAGGAAACAATCATCAGGATTAGTCATAGCGAGCACTTGTATGTCATACCGATGAAGTACAAAAGTGAAAGTTCGGTGAGACAGGAGCAATCAGAGTAATGTCCTGCAGCATTCATTTGGTCTTACCGATAAGGCAGGGTGGGTTTCATCGTTGTCATCGATATGAAGTCACTGAGTCCTACCGACCCCTTATGTCACAGCGATAGTACTACATTGGGACTTGACAGTATATTTGGACAAGAATGGACTTGGCGAGACTGGCATCATCAGAGAGAGATAGGAAGCTCATTCTGAATGAAGTTCCATCGGCAAGAAAACCACTATGTCTTGGCGATCAAAATTGATGAAGGACAAGTCTCGGAAAAACATGATATAGTCGGAGGAATGTTTTTCGACCCCTAAAATTCACAACGATACTTAAGACCGAAAGGATAAAACGTCAGGGAGACTCAAGGCATCGGTATAACTACAAGACAACTTGGCGATAGAAGCGAAGATATAGATAGGCTATTGGTGAGACTCAGAATGTCAATCAAATTGCATGACTCCATAGCGATATGTGATATATTGATTGTCGGGAGGACTCAGAGTGTTAATGTGACTGCAGAACATCATAGAAGATGTTTGGTGAATGTTTGAAAAGGCCCGAATGCGAATGCGAATGGACGTGACTTTTCATGTGGCCGATATATAAAACCATTTTTGATAATGGATAAAAGAGGGAACAAAAAATACAGTAGATACAAAATGTTTATATTTTTTAGACTATGATGCCTGTAAAAAACAATGGAGATTTCAACTGAATTCATTTGATGTGATGATATTTTTCTGGTTTCAGTTGTTTGTTGTGTCAATTAAAAGTATTGTTGAAGTTGTCTCCAAGGTTGATATTTTCTAATTGTTTAAACTGATATATCAAGGATATTTTTTAGTTTATTAGTGCACAGTTGTTGTATCTATATGGTTGGATTAATTGGGTCTTTCAAGGAAATATTAAATCCTTTAAAACAATCATAGTAATTAGGGAATCTCATTTGGAACATTAAGAAGAACTCAATAGTCATATTCCTAAATGTTTATACCAGTTATAAACTTAAAACCTATATGCCAAACAATTTGAATTTCTGCTAGAGAGAAGTTACTCATTTCAGATTTTCATTTGACTCCGTATACCCAATAAGGCACTAGTCTTTGTTATTTCACTATTTAGTTTCATTCAATTTTTCATATGAACATATTAGATTTTCACCTTGATATTGCTTATACAATTTATACCAAATTAAAACTCATTTGTCTGTTCTCCTATTTGCCAGTGTGGGTAAATAGCTTTAGGAAATATACATTAGTCAAGTTTGCTTCATTATTATAGGTACACCCGCCTAGGTCTGGTAGCACCTGAAGAGTAGAAGGTCTAAATCTTTTGGCCTTGTCTATTACCCTGAAACATATCAAGATATTGGCAACCTCTTGAGGTATTTCTCCTACGTTTTTGAGAGCTAACAGGTCTTAAACCATGAAGAAATACAAAGAAAAAGACTTAACACCACTCTACTATTCTAAACACCTCTCAACCACATTGTTTTATATTTTCTTAAAATTTTCTCAAAAGCACTTGGAAACCAAGCACTGCAAACACATTCACATCATCTTCAAAACCTCTTCATTACCACCAGAATAATATAGCAACTCAACCAAACACAAGAGGTTGAAAATACACCAATAGAAGCTTGTCAAAGCAACACTAGAGGTTGACACCAGTGACACTACTAATGACAACATAATTCAACTAATCAAAGCATCATCATAGATTTCCAACAATCTCTCCATAGAACTATCAATATTAATGCAAGAACCCAGAACTATTGACATCAATTGCAACAAAAAATCTACTCATACTTCCAACAATATCCCCCTTTTTCATTGATGGAAACATATGGAAAAACCATCAACAACAAAAACAACTTTGATCACCAGCTCATATATTTTACCATAGTACACACTGATCCCCCTTACACAAGTATCTACTCCTTTCCAACACTTTCTCTTTCTCATGACTTTGCATATCCTTACTTCATAATTATTTTTAGTCATCTCTCTCTCCCCCCCTTTGACATCAATGAAAAATGGAAACAAACTTGTATCTATCTCCCTTTAACATCAAAAATACACCACACAATATACATCACCAACTAGCAATACTTTCAAATATACTTTGACACAACTGACAAAGGAAAACACTTGATTATCATTCACTGACAATACTTACTCCCCCTAACAGCAAAAACCAATAATACTACTACCTACTCCCCTTGAGAGGTAGCCACCAACATTAGTCCAAAAAAGGAATGAATCTTGAGATCCACTAGAATGATGCATATCCTTATGTATCTAATTGAAAGGAGGGGAAATAACCTCCAAATTCTCCTAGAGATACTCAAAAGTATCCTTAGGGAGATCCATAGTGAAGATATCTACAACTTGATCCTTTTTAGGCACATACACTATATTCACCTCATTCTCTGCAACCTTCTCTCTCAAAAATTGATCAAACTGAAATATGCTTTGTGCTTTAATGCATTACCAAATTCTTTGAAATAATGATCACTTGTGTTATCATAAAATATAGAAATATTTTCATCATATAACACTTTGATATTATTCAAATTTTTCTTCATCCACAACATCTATGTGTAGCATGATGCTACAACAATGTATTCTACCTCTATAGTAGATAATGACACTAAATCTTGCTTCTTTCTTAGCCAAGACACCAACCTATTTCCAAGAAAGAATGCACCACCACTTGTACTTTTTTTGTCATCCACACAACTTGCACAATCTGCATCTATATAAGCACTCAGAGAGAAATCAGTATCCTTTGGATACCACAGGCCATGTTTTGGATTTCCCTTCAAGTATCTAAATATTCTCTTCACTATTGTAATATGTGACTCTTTGAGATCTTCTTGAAACCTAGCCACAAGAAAAATTACATGCATGATATTTGGTCTAGTAGTAGTTAGATATATTAGTCCTCCAATCATTGATATGTACTTTCCCTAATCAGCCTTAGGATATTCATCATTCTTACTCAGCTTGCAAAACATAACCATAGTATTACATACCATTTTAGAGTCTTCCATCCCAAACTTCTTCAACATCTCCTTTTCATACTTTGATTGTGAAATGAATATACCCTTTTTTTCTAATTGATTTGTAGTCCAAGGAAGAAATTCATCTCCCAAATCATAGACATCTCAAACTCTTTATGCATCTCTTGTGCAAATCTCTTGTACATAACTTCATTTCCTCCAAAACATATGTCAACAACATACAAAACCACAATCAATATTTTATCTTTTTCAACATTAAATTAATGATTACTATATGCAATACCTTTATTGAATCTTTGTTGCAACAAGTACCTATCCAATCTTTGATACCAATTTCTAGGAGCTTGCTTGAGTCCATATAATGCCTTATTCAATCTACAAACCATATTAGGATTATCTAATAATTGAAAGCCTTATGATTGGTCAATGTAAACCTCTTCTTCCAACTCACCATTTAAGAATGCAGTCTACACAACCATATGATAGACTTTGAAATCTTTATGTGCTACAAAAGCCAAAAACATCCTGATAGCTTTCATCCTTACCACTAGAGAAAATGTCTCCTCAAATTTTATTCCTTCCACTTGTGAGTAACCTTTACACACAATTCTTTCCTTGTTTCTTACCACTATTCCACTCTCATTCAAATTTTTCCAGAATACCCACTTAGTTCCAATTACATTCATGTTTGTAGGTCTTGGGACAAGTACCCAAGTCTAATTCTTCTCAGTCTGCATCAATTCTTCCTCCATAGCCTTGATCCAATATTCACATTTACATGCTTCAATCATTGTTTTAGGTTCAACTTTGGAAAGTAAATATAAGTTTACTTGTTCTTCTATCATATCATCCTATCTTCTTGTTAACACACCTCTCCTTTTGTCACCAATGATTTGATATTCTGAATGATTCTTTTGTACATACTTAGGGGTCTTAGGGATCTTTTTTGAAGCTTCTTCCTCTTCAATCTATACTTCATTTTCATTACCTTCATCTTTCTCTTCTTCTCTACAAGAGGACTCATCTAATTCATATCCATCTATCATCATTGAATTTTTATGTAGATTTTCATCCACCTTGACACTTTCACTTTCAACAATCCTTCTCAACCTCTTGTAATAGAACCAATAATCTTTGCTTCTTATAGAATATCCATGGAAGATTCCTTCATCAGATCTTGCATCCAACTTTCTTAATCTTTCGTCATCCCTTTTGATATAGCATTTAATTCCAAACACTCTGAAATATATGAAACTATGAGTTCTTCCATACCATAACTCATAGGGATTCTTTGAACTATTTTCTCTTTCTTGTACTATGTTAAGTATGTAGACTATAGTATGAATTGCTTCTCTCCAATAGACATTCGATCAATTTTCTTCCATCGTCATTTTCCTTGTTACTTATTGAACAATTTTGTTCTTTCTTTCCACAAATACATTATGTTGAGGAGTCTTAGGGGATGACAAATGCCTCTTTATTCCATGAACTTCATAGAAAAAATTAAACTCATTGGAAGTGAACTCTCCACCTCTTTCAAATCTCAAACATTTTATTTTCATATTGATTTCTTTTTCAACCATAGCTTTGAATACCTTAAACTTCTCTAGAGCTTTTAATTTTTCTTTGAGAAAGGTAACCAAGTCATTCTAGAATACTTATCAATTAATAGCATGAAATACCTATCACCTTGAAAAATTATGATTTTTGTACGTCCACAAAGATATGCATACACCAACTCCAAAGGAATGGTAGTAGATTGTTCTTTGACTTTGAAACTCTTTCTAGATTTCTTCCCAATATGGCATTCCTTGAAGATAGAAATAATATGCTTTGCAATATTCTTTGGTAGATCCCCTACAACTTGATTTGAACTAATCCTTAATAAGCTATCAATATTGATGTGACACATTCTTCTATGCCATATCCAACTTTCATTAATCTAAGTCATAAAGCATTGACCATTTGCACCCTTAAGTTGATAAACATTTCCATTTTTCCTTCTTCCTACTCCAACCACAATTTTGGAGCCTTTTCTGATCTCACAACTATTTTCCTAAAACACAAGATTATATCCTTTGCTACAAATTTTTCCAACACTTAGAAGGTTATGTCATTGACCCTTAACATAAATAACATCATCTGTATTATGATTTCCATCAAAACTGATTAAACCTTTTCCACATATCTTAGCAGATGTATCATCACCAAACTTAATTAAACCACCTTCAAACTTTTTAGGCTTAAAAAACTTACTCTGATCACTTGTCATGTGATTTGAGGATCCAATGTGAATGATCCACTTTTTCTTCTCTTATCTAGCATGAAAATTAGTTACCATTGCTCCTCCAATGTTATGACCTGCTTCTAGAGCACTTTCCTTCATACATCTCTCAAAGTTAGAAAAATTATTTCTAGCATTTAGAACCCTGAACAAGAATACACCATTTTCATCATCAAAGTAATCCAGTTCATCATCAAATATACTGGCATCTTCTCTAACATAGTAACTTTTCTTAATTTATTTACCTTTATTCTCCTTAGGTCTATCTCTTGAAGCTTTGATAGGACATCTTGAAGAATAATGAACAATATTTTCACATTTAAAGCATTTGAAAGGAAACTTACCTCTATATTTTCTAGTGCCCATTTTCAATTCCCCCACAATTTTTTCTTCCAACTCATCAAATTCATCCAGATCAAATTATTCATTCTTCTCTACTTTTCCAACTTTGAAAGTGGTCTCTTTCTTTGAATCACTTGAACCAAACTCTCAATTCAAAAGTATTCAAAGTACCAAGCAACTGATCTCTAGAATATTGATCTAAATTTTGAAATTATTCAATAGAAGAAACTTTATGACTATAGGATTTAGACGGAGTTCTTATTACCTTCTTTACCACCTCATCTTCTTCAATTTTTCCACCAATGCCTCTGATGTAATTGACAACTTCATTCATTTTCTACACGTATCTTGTAATATCTTCATCCTCTAACATCCGTAGGGTTTCAAACTTGATCTTTAGGTTCTGCATCTTAGCTTGCTTGAATTTTTCATCTCCTTTATAAACACTTTCCAACTTCTAGATCTCATTAACAAATTTTTGATTCACAACTTTCACAAGTTCATTATTAGAAAGACCACTCAAAAGAGCATACATTTCTTCTCCATTGTTCTCATATTCCTTGATCTCGTCATCAGTACTCAAACCATTTTCAAGTACTATATATCTAGTTTCAACAAACTTCCAAACTCAAAACCCTAGAGAAATAAGGAAACCTTCCATCCTAGTCTTACAAAATGCATAATTAGATCTATCAAATAAAGGAGCCTCCTTCTTGTTCACCATTGAAGATTTACCTCAAGTAGTTAATCTTTCTCCCAAGGAACCTTTTTCTAATACCAATTGTTGAATGCACAAGCCAACTAAAGGAGGGGTGAATCATTTGTACATTAAAACATCAAAACCCTTATTAACATTCAGATCTAGATTATTCCTTGAACCCTTAACAACCATTAAACCCTTATCATGCATTAGTAGAATGTAAAACTAAGAAATAGTAATGCAAACACATCTAAACACATGAGAGCACTAGATTTACATGGAAAACCCAAGAAGGAAAAAACCATGGTGAGGATTAGCTCACAATATAAAGTAATTGCAACACAAAATACAATAGGATTACTACCAAAGGGCTCACTACCTAGAAGAAAAGAAGGGCTCACTTCCAAATTATAGAAAAGAAGAAAGAAGAATGTTCCAATGTGAAATTCGTTTGAAAGAAATAAAAATATGCACCACAACATCACCAATACATTCACATCATCTCAAAATAATATAGACACCTTCTGCTCACTACTTCTAGTAATCTAACACATTAAAGCTCACACTACATCTCACACTTTCACACTTCACAACTTCACACTTCACATAGAACATTTCTCTCCTTGATTCTCCATCAACTCAACACTTATTTATACCATCCTCAACCTTGAAAACAATTGACAACATCGACGAAGCACCTCAACTATGAAATTCAAATTATGTTAGCATCGAAATATTCACACTATGGAAAGAAATGAAGGCAAACCACAACACACCTCAACTTGGACCCAAATACACACATACATTCCATACCATGCTTCCACAAACACCGAAGCATATCCACAATTAGTGTAAACACCCAAGGTTGACTAAACCTAGGTAAACACCATTAAACATTAAATACACACTTCCTTTGATCCAAAGATGACTCATGAGCCACATGCAACACTTTAACACAATCTAGAATATTCCATCAACACCCTAAAATCCAAAAACTCCTTTGCAACATCATACACTTGAAGAAAATATTCATTTTGCACAACTAGCTAACCTTCTACACACTGCAACACTAGAATCCAAGCTTGTAGAGCACCAAAACATAAACAAATCAGACTAAAGATAGATATGAGAAATTTAAGCACATCCTCTGATTTGCAAGACCAAAAACCAAACTATGGATAAATGAAGAGCAAGACCATTTCTCCTAGATACCATTGCAATACAAAATTCGCACACTGGTGAACATAACTTTCTCTGCATAATTATCCAAAACCTGAAACTCTAGTTATAACACTTATAAATACCTTTGATCAACATATCTAAACTACATAAGTAGATATTCAACCATGAATAAATGCATAGCAAAACAATGAACACCACTCTGTTATACTGAACACCTCTCAACCATATTGTTTTCTCTTTTCTTAAAATTTTATCAAAAACATTTGGAATCCAAGCACCACAAACACATTATCATCATCTTCAACACTTTTTAATTACCACAAAACTACTATATAAATTCAACCAAAAACAAGAGTTTGAACATACACCAACATAAGCTTATCAAAGTAACACTAGAGGTTGACACTAGTGACACTAATAATCACAACACTATGCAACTAATCAAAGCATCATCAAATACTTCCAAAAATCTCTCCATAGACTTGTTGAAATTAATGCAACAACCTAGAAATATTGACATCAATTATGACGCAAGCTACTCATACTTCCATCAATATCCCCCTTTAAAATTGATGACAACATATGGAAAAACCATCAACAACAAAAACAACTCTGATCATCAGCTCATATATTTCAGCACGGTACACATTGCTCCCCTTTACACAAACATCTACTATTTTCTAACACTTTCTCTTTCTCATGACTTATCTCCTCCTTCATAAGGTTTTTTAATTAACTCTCTCTCCCCCTTTGATATCAATGGAAAAGGGATACACACTTGTATCTCTCTCCCTTTGACATTGAACATACACTACACAACATACTTCACCAACTAGCAATACTTGCACATATAATTTGACACAACTTTCAAAGGAAAACACATGTATACCATTCACTAACAACACTTACTCTCCCTGACTGCAACAACCAACAATATTACTACCTACTCCCTCTGAGAGGTAGCCACCAAAATTAGTCCAGAAAAGGAATGAGTCTTGAGATCCACTAGACTGGTGCATATCCTTATACATATAATTGAAAGGAGGGACAATAACCCCTAAATTCTCCCAAAGATACCCAAAAGTATCCTTGGGAAGATCCTTAGTGAAGATATCTGCAACTTGATCTTTTTGTAGGCCCATACTCTAGCTTCACCTTATTTTGTGCAACCTTCTCTCTCAAAACATGATACCAGATTGAAATATGCTTTGTCCTTCAATGAATTAATGGATTCTTTAAGATGTTGATATCACTTGCATTATCACAAAATATAGAAATATGTTCATCATATACCACTTTGATAACCTTCAAATCTTGCTTCATCCTTGACACTTGTGTGCAACATAATTCTGCACCAATGTATTCTACCTCTACACTAGATAATGACACTGAATCTTGCTTCTTTCTTAGCCAAGACACCAACCTATTTCTAAGAAAGAATGCTCCACCACTTGTAATTTTTCTTTCATCCACACAACCTACCAAAGCTGAATTTGTATAAGCACTCAAAGAGAAATCAATATCCTTTGGATACCACAAGCCATGTTTCAGAGTTCCCTTCAAGTATCTGAATATTCTCTTCACTACTGCAACATGTGACTCTTTGGGATCTTCTTGAAACCTAGCCAGAAGAAAGATTGCATGCATGATATCCAGTCTAGTATTAGTTAGCTATAGTATTCCTCTAATCATTGATCTATACTTTCTCTAATCAGCCTTAGGAGATTCATAATTCTTACTCAACTTGTAACTAGTAACCATAGGAGTACATACCTGTTTAGAGTCTTCCATCCCAAACTTCTTTAGCATCTCCTTGACATACTTTTATTGTAAAATGAATATACCCTTTTTTGTCTGATTGATTTGTATTCCAAGAAAAAAATTCCTCTCCACAATCATAGACATCTCAAACTCTTTCTTCGTCTCTTCTACAAGTCTCTTGTAGATAAATTTATTTCCTCCAAGAATGATGTCATCAACATACATAACCACAATCATTATTTGATCTTTTTCAACCTTAATGTAAAGATTACTATCTGTGATACCTTTATTGAATCCTTGTTACAACAAGTACCTATCCAATCTTGCATACCAAGCCCTAGGAGCTTGCTTGAGTCCATATAATTCCTTCTTCAATCTACATATCATATTAGGATTATTTGATAATTGAAAGCCATCTGGTTGTTCAATGTAAACATATTCTTCAAACTCACCATTCAAGAATGCAAACTTCACATCCATATGATAAACTTTGAAATATTTGTGTGCTACACAAGCCAAAAACATCTTGATCACTTCCATCATTTCTACTAGAGCAAATGTCTCCTCAAATTTTATTCTTTCCACTTGTGAGTAACCTCACACACAAGTCTTGCCTTGTTTTTTACCACTTCTCCACTCTCATTCAACTTGTTTTAGAATACCCACTTAGTTCCAATCACATTCTTTTTTGTAGGTCTTGGGACAAGTTCCCAAGTCTAATTCTTCTCAATCTACATCAATTCTTCCTCCATAGCCTTGATCCAATGTTTATCTTTGCATGCTTCAATCAACTATTTTAGGTTCAACTTTGGAACATAAACATAAGTTTACTTCTATCATAGCATCCTTTCTTCTTGTTCACAAACCTCTATTATTGTCACCAATAATCTAATCTTCTAAATGATTCTTTTGTACATACTTAGGGGTCTTAGAGATCTTTTTCGGAGCTTCTTCATCTTTAATCTATTCTTCATTTTCCTTACCTTAATATTTCTCTTCTTCTCTACAAGAGGACTCAGCCAATTCATATATGATGAACATCTAAAATATTGAGAGGGGGGATGAATTAGTATTTTATTAAACCATTTAGCTGTAAACCACCCAATTATTAAAGCACATATGACTAAAAACCAAAATGAAGAAATTGAAATAGATATCACACCACAAAACACATCAACACCAGATTTTTACATGGAAAACCCGAAATAGGAAAAACCGCGGTGAGGATTAGCTCACAAAATAATATATCTAGATATAGAATATTATAGGGCTCATTTCCAAGACTCACTATCCTTAGAAGGCTCACATACAGAAAACACAATTAAATGGCTAACTACTAAGATAAAAAAGGATTTGGCTCACTGCCAAGAGTAAGAACTAATGGAATCAACCTTCTATGTGATGTGCTCAGTTCCAATGAGGCTCTAAATGTGAAGTACTACTTTGCATAGCAGTCACATAACAATTCTACTCTGATCCTTGTCTCCTTCCAAAATACACCATTCACAACTGATAAATCATTTAAGCTTGCACATTATCAATATCCTTTATCTCATACACATCCTTTTCCACACCTTCGTACACACCCTTCTTCAACTCCAAAAAGTATTATATATATATATATATATATATATGCAAGCATATTTCATGCATTAATTAGGTCAACTTAATTGGATGTAAACAAACCAATAAAAATAGCTCTTGTCAGCACCATATAAGAGTTAAAACATTTTTATCCATGTGGTGTATCATGTCAAGTTGGCGTAGATTTGTGAGGGATCCAACTAACATTTGCAAAGTATAATTATTCTCCTTAATACATGTCATATATTAGGTTGGCCAAGAATAGGACCTAATAAAAAAAACTCCAAACCAACACACACTTCTCAAGTTGAACACCTTTCGGATCTGATATTATTTTAGTTTCTCATCACATTAACATAAAAGAGATCACCATTAGAACCAAAAAATCATAATTTTCTTCCTAAGAAAATGTGGAGTCTCCCACACTGGTATATAGAATAGAAAAATAGTTGTAGTGTATAGAGTTAAACTCTATCATTAATAACTTTATGTATGCAACACAAAAATTCTCAAGATCTTGGATATAGCTGTTTGAATGAGTCATAATAATGAGATTAAGAGAGCATATTCATATCTCTTCTTGTGGTGAATTTCAGACTCAAAAACCAATGTATTGAATCATTAGTAATGAAGACTTCTGGTAGAGATCAACTTCTAGTATACCAAATATGTTTCCCACAATATTGTCATAATGTTGACATCAATGACAACACTAGAACAGTCAAAACATCCTATATACACTTCATGCTCATGTTGCAAGGCTCCCATATTTCCAACAATCTCCCCCTTTGGCATTGATGGTAGCATGCATATCAAAAACATTTTTATCCCAATATAAGGAAACTGAATACTCCCCCTTTCAAGGTTAATGCTTTTTACAAAATTGTTGTTAAAAAAAATATTTTTCCTCTATCTATCTATCTCTCCCCCTTTGACATCAATGGCAAAGGTCATGAAGGGGTCTGATATAATTCCTCAAATATGTATATGCACCAAAAAAATGATCAAACATGATGAAAAAAGTATTAACCTGAAGAAGAAGAAGCTTTGAGATTCCTTAGGGTATCTTCCCATGTAGCTTTTCCTTCTTCCCATGATCATTTTGCACTTGCAAGAGTCTTGTGAAGTAGTTCAAGCTTAGTCAATGACTCTATACCTTATTTCCAAGTGTTGGGATTGATATTAACTTCTAATAGATTACCAACACTGTCAAGAGCGCTGGATACAAGAATATGGCTGAGTTTTACCATATCTTTGAGTACCACAAAAACTTCTTAATTACTTATGTTCTTTGATCCTGTAGGGATTTGTCCTATAGGTGCACATTGTAGGACCATATTTGATTGTTCATGTCATCTACCAAGCTATACACATCTACTTGAGTACTCATTCGAGTTTCACTCTTCCTTATTTCATATTTTATATTTAGTGTCCTATTGGGCCAATTCAAATAGAAAGAAAGAAACTCCTGAGCTTCTTTCTCATAGTCTTGTACATCCTTCAATTCCTTCACAACTTTGTGATGTGCATCTGCACATTTCTTCTTGATATATTCTAGGTTTTCTTCTACAAATCTATTTCCAGTTTGTACTTCTAAATCAGAGATGTATGCTTTCAGAGAGTTAATCATATTCCTAAGATTTTCCATAATTGATAAAGATAAATTGAAGCTAGCACCGGGGATCACTTTCTGCAACTCTTTTAATGCTTCTTGAATATTTTTACTTTCATGCTCATGTTGAGCTCTCTCTAATTCACTTCCTTCTATGATTTCTTGTTTGATAAAAATACCTTTTCTATTCTTTCTTGTTCTGATTGCACTGTCAGAGGCTTCAATCATACAAATTTCTTCTACATTAGGATTCTTAAGGCTTTCTAGAAGCAATTTTGCATAATGATCAATCTTTGCCTCAGTTACTTCATAATCTAGTTCAAAAATCCACACAAGTCTAGATTCAAATACTTCCATATAACAAAAATCTATAAAAATTAGGAAATTAATATTTTCGGAGTACTTTTCAATCACATTTTTGGAATTCTTGTTCTTTTATTCATTCTAATATGAAAAGTTTCAAAGAATGCAGGAAGAGCAGTTTCTTGAGCATCCAAACCACCAAGATTTTTGATGCAGTTCCTAATCTTATGAGCTATTGGTTTTGTATTTTTCCATTCTACCCTTCCAATTATTAGTAAGTCTTTCATAAAGTAAAAGAGTAAACAAACTGCTAAGGTACCATACTAGAATGCACTTTTCTTATTCTTCTAGATTTATTTTAATTTATTCAATAGATGCAATCAAAATATCTCACAAAGGTCATATTTCATATCATTCCTAATCATATCAAGTGTGGTGTAATTGAAAGTAGTAGAAACTATGTGGTCATTGCTCAGTAAGAAAATTTTATGTCCAATAATCATTGCAGCATATTGAATGACCAGATCTTCAATTCTACTCAAAATGAGTTATTTTCCTTTAAGGGTCACACCAGTCATCTCAATTATCTCTTGATCATTAATAGTCTTTCATCTAGGAATTGGTCTGGAGGGACTGGTCTGGAGGAACACAAACCAATCACATCTCTTATAGCTTCTCTGGCTATCAAGTGTGTTTCATCAATCCAAATAGATTCACCATGAATCCTACTTAAAGCCATTCAAATGTATTTCTTATTGAATTTAAACAATGGGGCTTTCCACCATACATACAACTTGTTTTCAACTAATATTTTATATGCAACATGATTTTATTCCAACTCATTCTTCCATAAAATACTTAATTGAACTGGTGAAATTTCATAAATTTTACCATAAAAGTATGCATAAATGTCTTCAGTAGGTAATACTCTAGGAGGAATGCTAGAAAATGCACCAATAGATTCTTCAGACAAATTTTTCAGAGAATACTTCCTCAATTTGACTTGCAATTTATCTGAAATATTCACTACCTTTGAATTATCCATGGCATAAAATTGAAATATTGTTTAAGTAGAATACCTCTATAATTTTCAATGAAGAATTAGATGTTCAGCTTCTGGAGCACGCTTCAAATCCACTTCTTCTTTGAAAACCAAATCCTGAAACTCTGCTATATGGAATTTCTCTAGTTTCTTCAAGCTTCCTCTACATGCTTCTTTTTCACAAATTCCTTTTGTTGAATGCAATTTCCTTAATACTTTTTAATTTACTTCTTTGATTCCAAATGCTTCTATAATAAATGCTTTAAATTGCAAGTAGATCACCTCAGAATTCATATACACTTCCATCCTTTCAAATTCTATGAATTTCACATGTGCCTATAAATTCCTTTCGCATGAAATATTAAATTCATAACCTTATTAAATGCACTTTTGTCATGATATGACATCATATATCGATGAGGGGTTTATTAAATTTTTTGATTATTGCTCCCCCTTAGGCATTTCCTAACTTAAAATTTGATGGGTGTATATGCACCAAAGGGTGGCATAGATAAAACTGATGATTCTAATTCAACTTGATTAAATTCTCCTTCCTTTCTCCAAATTCTTTTCATTTCCTTTCTTACTTCTTCTGGATCTATGATCGGTTCATGTCTCTTTGTCAGATAGTTATTTTTCATCCTTTTGTTTTTGCAGTCTCTAGAAAAATGATTTGGATTGCTACAATCATGACAAACAACATTCTTCCACCCAGATTTTCTTTTAGTCAATATATATTTGCACTGGTTAGCCTTGTATCCAAAAGATTTACAATGATTACAGTAGCCATTAAATGAATAAAATTCCTTTTGACTTCTGCAATCTTTAGTTCTATATTCAATTGTTTTCCATTCACAAAATTGGCTAGAGAATGATAAGATATTTTCATCCATTCCATTATTTTGTTCTTCTTTCCTCTTACAATCTTTTGCCTTATGTCCAAACTTATTGCAAGAATAACATACACCATTAAAAGATAAGTACCTTTGAGCATTAGGTTGTCTGATAGGGGTCCTTCTGGTACTACTTCTTGGGTTCTTGAGTTTTCCACCATTTCTTTGAGTCTTCATATTAGGAGGTTGATTTTCTTTTGAACTTTGTCCTTGTTCAAACCCTAAACCACTTTTATCCATAGCAGGTCTCTGAGAAATAATCAAATCATCAAGCATTGTAGTGCTTGCCTTGAATTTATCCTCATTTCATTTTTCCTTTTCCAAATCTGATTTTAGAATTTCTACTTCTTGCTTAAGCTTTTGTACAATCATCCATCTTCCTTTGAATTTCAACTTTTAGACAATCTTCAAATTTTCTCTTTTCTTCTAGTTGTTCTCTCAATCTGGTAATGTCTTTGTTAATCGTAAAGTGACCCCACCTTCTCTTTTTTAACTATATTTCCTTTCTTCCTAAGTCCATTGCTTAAACTTGTGTTTGGGTGGCCTTTTGTTGTCTTCCTTGAATGCAGGCAGGGTTTTTGTTTGTTCATCGAACCTCTCATTTCACTACTTGTGTTGTGTGTTTTTCACTAGGTGGTGTTTTCTTACCATTTTTGAAATTTCCTTTCCTTCAAGAGTGGGTATATGTATGTTAATAACCCAATTGATGAGTTGTCATGTGTCAGAATTTGGAAACTTCACCCACAAGTCATACCTTAGGCGGTATTCTCTAGGCTATTCAGAACCTAGGCGGGGTTTTATTAAGTTGTGGGAACTACCCATTTTGCTGCCTAGAATGTTTTAGTGATTAATGTAATAAAAACAAGCCTAATTTATTTAACCAGTGCATTATATAGAAAGAAACCAACATTTTCAAGTACGATATGAACAGGAAATCAATGAAGCCATGCATGCAAAGACACAGTGATATCAAAAGAGATATTTTATTTATATATATAAACATTTTTACATTGCATTGGAACTACAAAATTGCCTAGTTTGACTACAAGGGTTCATGTCATTGAAGAAAAACAAAAAGAGGCACTTCCTTTCAGGTACACAAAGAAAATATCAGGACACGAATGCCCTAAATAATATTCTACAGGTCTTCAACTTGAGTTGGTGATAGGAAATTCTCATGCAACTATAGGAATTGTGCAAAAAGTCCCATATCATTCCTTATGACACCCATGCACAGAAGAGCCACAACTTCCTCTAAAGTCTCATCCTGAAGGGCCAACACAATGCAGATGGAATCAACTATCAATCCATTCTAAGGGTAGTGGCTAAGCCCATTAATTTCCACATTGACTCAATGATGAAACTTGGGATTTACTAGGTGCTCTTGTGCTCTCACACCCTAGTCATGATAACCAAAGGTCTTGATGACTATATATATGAAGTTCTCTAGCATGGTTGCATTGTATACATGGGCTTGGCTTAGGAATGCCTCACCCAGAATTTTTTAGAGCACTTCTTCTTCTATTTCACTCTGCACCGTGAAAACCTCCTTTAGTTGGTTTGATACATGCCTAAACAATGGACTACATTCGATCTCTTCCAACACAATGTATTCATTGGAAAAGTTACCGTCACTATGAGAGATCGCTATGTTTGATGCTATTGATTGACGAAGAAAGGTGATGCTAGTTGAATTTATAGAGGATTGGTTATACATTGGTGTGTTCTCCTAAGTGTGATGAGATGACAATTTAGTCCTAATTTATGGCTGATTTGAGCTAGTTTAAATTACAATTTCCCATCAAGTAGCATACACATGCTACTACTTGATATTCCTAGAAATTGCATTAATTTTTTGGTTGTGTGAAGGGTCATTCAGTAGTTGTTGGTAAGATCAAGATCTGTTTCTCCTTATCGATGTCTATTCCTCTACCAAGATTGATTCTTCTGATTGATTTAGCAATTCTCAAGAAACGTTGAGAAAACAAGAAAGCCACTAATTTGGTAATGATTTTGGCAACCATCCAATAGCTTTGTCTTTGCTATAAATTTGAAAATGTGAGAGAATATAGGGAATTTTTTTGAAGATACACCTGGGGGTGTTATCGAGAAGGGTTAGCTTTTATTTTCAAGCTCTAATGATTTATAATCTATGTGTTATGAATTTAATGATACTATGTTGATCTTGGCATTAGGCGTATGATATATTTCTATCTTCTTTGAAAGATAAGTTGTGTATTATTCATTTATTGCAGTTTGATTTTATCTCTTTGATTGGATGATCATAGGTTTCCAATCTTTGTGTTGGTCATTTATGGTTTAATTTCCACTTCCCGCATTAGCTTCATATTTATGAACTAGAGTTAGTTACCTTTCTTGGTTTTTGGTTAAAAGCATACCTGTATTCATTAGATTAGATAAATTCATTGAAAATATGATGAGGAATTTGTACCTCAAAACAATTCAAAGGAAAGCCACAGATGCAATTGTGGCCTTTTTGGAGTTGTTAGCAGATTTTTGCTAGTGTTAAATTTGGGTCATGAGTCATTTGTATAAACATATTTGTCTAAGACATTCCATTCGCTAATAGGTTTTTGGTGACTCCGTTGGTGAGTTAAATTGATTAAAAAGTCTAACAATTTTCATTGTGTCATGCTACAAGATGGCACTTCCTCACAATGATGTATTTCCTATTTTGCAACCAAATTTAGATTGGGTCAGAGCAGAGAAAGCAGACATCATATCACAATTAAAGACACTCACCTAGAGATATAGAAGGAACATAATAGATTATATGCAGGTGAATTTTGTCTTGGAAGAAGAGGAAGAACAGGCCCAATGCCCACCTACGCCTATGATTGGACGTCCTCCAAGGTTAATATTATTGTATTACAACAACCCTCTTCGTCATTGTGATCATCAACCCAATCAGTCGTTACATCAACCAAGGGACCCACCTATACCTCAGCCTCATAATCCACCTCTGGCTCGTCCACCATAGTAATTTTCTTTCCCTAATTTTCACTCCTGTGTGAGTTTGCGACTTTGTTTATGGCTTTGAATATTTGGTGTAATCAAGTCAGCCCTCTTGCCCTATCACAATATCATGATTTACCCCAAGGTTCCTAGAAGAGGTTTCCTAAATTTTCCAATCAAAATGAACAAGACCCTGAGGAACATATTTTGGCTATGACTGCGGTAAGTGTGGTTTTAGGAATTCAAGAAGAATATGTTTTTGTAAGAATTTTTATTTACAGTCTAATCGAGAAAGTAGAAAAATGGTACAGGGGACTCAGAAAAGGAAGTATTACCATATGGGATGTCCTCAACACAAAATTTCTCCAATGCTATAAAATCCTAATTAACATTGCAGCTACCCCATGTCTTTTCTTTCAGATCATGAAAAAAAAGGCTGAAACAATGAGGGATTTTGTTTATCAGTTTAATCGATCTCCTCAATAGATTCCTGCTCTAGAAAGACCTAGTGTAGAGATCCAATATCTATATTCATTTCTTCTCTAGAACTAGACATAAAATTAATCCTCAAAAGAGATAAGGTCTGAGGAATTGAACAAGCTCATATTGGAAGCAGTGAAGGTTGAGGATGATTTTATTGCCGTGGGTAAATGGAAATTAGACACAAATGTGAATTTTGAAGCTAGCTGCAAGACATCTTTTGAGTTTCTAGTTAAAAGTCACAAAGAAGTAGAGTTACCTTGCTCAACTGCTAAAAACATTAACCTAACAATTTTTGATAGCATGCAGTAGCCTAGTGAGGAATAAGATCAGCATTATAGTGATCCAACTTTCAATTTATAACCGCATTTGAAGTTGAAAGTGATTTCAATTCATCCAGTGATGATGAAGATGATGAGCTACATGAAAAGGCGTCGTTTTCCTTGCCTCCTCCTCTTAAACTAATTCAAATGAATTGGTATTGAATTCTCTTGTTCCAGAATATGAAATTTTCTCCTTCCAAGAAGTGGAGAATGAGGATACATGTTCAAATCTGGAAGGAAATGGTGATCTCATGAGTGATAATTCTCAGGAGGAAGAAAAATGGTCAACCCATTCTAACCCTCTCTTTACTTTTGATGAATTAGAAATATATGATAACCTTCTTTTCACAAATCCAATTGCCAATCAATTCGGGTTTGGGGATGAATGTTGTTTATCAAAGCCTGAGATCGATCATAATCAAGGGAAGGATAAGGAAAATGCTGGTATTTTGTTGGAGGAAGATGAAATTGGTTCCCATTAAGAAACAAATAATGAATTATTCCATGTTTTGCACCAGTTTATAAAGGAAATTACCTTCCATAAAAATGGCCTAATCGAAGGAAGGTATGATGAAGTCAAGGAGAGTATTGTTTCCTATGGTAATTTTTTAGAAACTTGGGAAATTCTTGGGGAATATAAAGTCAAAGAAGAATTTAGAACTCATAATTCTATATCAGAATTGGATACACTTGAATTGACAGATCTTAGTCATGAGAATTGGCTAGCAAAGAGTGATATAACCCTGACAGGATGACAGCATGAGGAAGTTTTTGATGAAAAGTGGCTTTTTGGGAGACCGTTGGACTATGAATACATCGACATCTGCATTAATGTTGGGATGTCAATGGTCTTAAATTTGTTCTAGAGACTGTACAGGAAGGTGGACCTCTTCAAAAAAGGATTATTTTTCTCCCAGTTGGTTAATGGGTTTGTGTGATCATGCTCTTCCTTTTCTTTCTCTAGTAGGTTATTCCTACCTTGTAAATAGTACAATTTTGGTGTGTTCATTTTTGGCTTTCTGTTTGGTATCCTTCTCACTGACTCCTTTCCCAATGGAAAAGGACTAGTCTTGCATGTTGGGCTCTCTATGTTTTTTGTAGTCCTTGTCCCCAGTCAGAGCCATTGTTACCCATAAATTGACCCCCCCTTCTCTTTTTCTAACTATATTTCCTTTCTGCCTGAGTTTGTTGCTTAAACTTGTGTTTGAGCAGCCTTATGTTGTCTTCCTCGAACTCAGGCATGGTTTTTTTTTGTTCATCGAATGTCTCATTTCACTACTTTTGTTGTGTTTTTCACTAGGTAGTGATTTCTTACCATTTTCGAACTTACCTTTCCTTCAAGAGTGGGTATACGTATGTTAATAACTTGAGTGATGAGTTTTCATGCATCAA
Source organism: Sequoia sempervirens (assembly GCA_007258455.2). Taxonomy (NCBI): domain Eukaryota; kingdom Viridiplantae; phylum Streptophyta; class Pinopsida; order Cupressales; family Cupressaceae; genus Sequoia; species Sequoia sempervirens. The sequence continues at coordinate 532,536,482 of VDFB02000015.1, read as the reverse complement.
AATTTGGAAACTTTACCCACAAGTCATACCTTAGGCGGTATTTTCTAGGTTGTTGAAAACCTAGGTGGGGTTTTATTAAGTTGTGCGAACTACCCATTTTTTCACTTAGAACGTTTTAGTGATTAATGTAATAACAAAAAGCCTAATTTATTTAACTAATGCATTATATAGAAAGAAACCATTATTTTCAAGTACAATATGAATAGGAAATTGATGAAGCCATGCATGCAAAGACACAGTGATATTAAAAGAGATATTTTATTTATATATATAAATGTTTTTACATTGCATTGGCACTACAAAATTGTTTGGTTTGACTACAAGAGTTCATGTCGTGGAAAAAAATACAAAAAGAGGCATTTCCTTTTAGGTACATAGAGAAAATATCAGAAAACAAATTCCCTCAGTAATAGTCTGTAGGCGTACAACTTGAGCTAGTGACAGGAGATTCTCGTGCAACTGGAGGAATTGTGCAAAAATTCCCATATCATTCCTTACGACCCCCGTGCACAGAAGAGCCATAGCTTCCACTAAATTCTCATCCTGAAGGTCCAACGCAATGCAAATGGAATCAGCTATCATTCCATTTTGATTACTATATATATGAAGTGCTCTAGCATGGTTGTGTTGTGTACATGGGCTTGGATCAGGAACACCTCACCTAGAATGCTTTAGAGAACTTCTTCTATTTCACTCTGCACCATGAAAACCTCCTTCAATTGTTATGATACATGCCTAAATAGTGGATTGCATTCAATCTCTTCCAACACAATGTAGTCATTGGCAGAGTTACCGTCACTCTAAGAGCTCGCCATGTTTGATGCTATTGATTGATGAAGAAAGGTGACGCTACTTGAATTTATAGAAGATTGGTTATACATTGGTGCATTCTCCTAAGTGTGATGAGATGACAATTTAGTCACAATTTATGGCTGATTTGAACTGGTTTAAATTACAATTTCCCATCAATCAGCATACACATGCTACTGCTTGATATTCCTAGATGTTGCATTAATTGCTTGGTTGTGTGAAGGGTCATTTAGCGACTGTTGGTAAGATCAAGGTCGGTTTCTCCTTACCGATGTCTATTCCTCTGCCAAGATCGATTCTTCTGATTGATTTAGCAATTCTAAAGAAATGTTGGGAAAACAAGAAAGCCACTAATTTGGTAATAGTTTTGTTGATTGTCCAGTGGCTTTACCTTTGCTATAAATTTGAAAATGTAAGAGAAGATAAGGACTTTTTTTGAAGATACACCTAGGGGTGTTATCGAGAAGGGTTAGCATTTATTTTCAGACTCTAATGATTTATAATCTATGTGTTATGAATTTAATGATACTAAGTATGTTGATCTTAGCATTAGGCATATGATATAGTTTTGTCTTCTTTGAAAGATAAGCTATGTATTATTCATTTATTGTAGTCTAATTTTATCTCTTTGATTGGATGATCATAGGCCTCCAATCTTTGTGTTGGTCATTTATGGTTTGATTTATGTTTCCCACATTAGCTTCATATTTATGAACTAGTGTTAGTTACCTTTCATACTTTCTGGTTAAAAGCATACTCATATTCATTCGATTAGATAAATTCATTGAAAATATGATGAGGGAGTTGTACCTCAAAAGAATTCAAAGGAAATCCACAGATGCAATTGTGGTCTTTTCAAAGCTGTTAGCAGATTTTTTGCTGGTGCTAAATCTAGGTCATGAGTCATTTGTCTAAACATATTTTTATGAGCCATTCCATTCGCTAACAATCTTCATCTGCTTTCTTTAATTTATCACTGACTTCCCATACCTTTTCCTTAGATTCTTGATACACTCATTTTCTTCCTTCAACCTATCCTTCAAATCTTCATTTTCTTCTGTATGTTTAGCAAAGATCTCTTCCAGAGGAATAAGAAACTTTTTGTCTTCAATGTAATCAAATTCTAGGACCTTCCTCAAGCTGCTAGGATTCTTTAGAGGAACCAGACTCTTATACCAATTGTTGAACATCCAAAATACTGAGAGGGGGGGTGAATTAGTATTTTTTTAAACCATTCAGCTGTAAACCACCCAATTATTAAAGCACATATGACTACAAAACATAATGAAGACATTAAAATAGAAAACACACAACAAAGAACATCAACACCATATTTTTACATGGAAAACCCAAAATGGGAAAAACCATGGTGAGGATTAGCTCACAATATAATATATCCAGATATAGAATATTATAGGGCTCACTGCCAACACTCGCTATCCTTAGAAGGCTCACAACCAGAATACAAAATGAAATGGCTAACAACCAAGATAAAAAAGGATATGGCTCATTACCAAGAGTATGAACTAATGGATTGCACCTTCTATGTGTTGTGTTCAATTCTAATGAGGCTTTGAATGTGAAGTATTGCTCTACATAGCAGTCACATAGAAATTTTGCTATGATCCTTGTCTCCTTCCAAAATACACTACTTGCAACTAATAAATTATTTAAGCTTGCACATTCTCAATATCCTTCATCTCATACACATCCTTTTCCACACCTTCACACACACCCTTCTTCAACTCCAAAAATCATATGTATGCTAGTATATTTCATACATCAATTAGGTTGGCCTAATTGGATGCAAACAAACCAATCAAAGTAGGTCTTGTCAACGCCATATAAGATTTAAAAAAAAATTATCCATGTGGTGTATCATATCAAGTCAACGTAGATTTGTAAGGGATCCAACTAACATCTGCAAAGTATAATTATTCTTATTAATACATGTCATGTACTAGGTCAGCCATGAATAGGAGCTAATCATAAAAACTCCAAACCAACACATGCTTCTCACAGTGAACACCTTATGGATTTGATATAATTTAGTTTCTCATCACATTAACATCAAAGAGATCACCATTAGAACCACAACATCATAATGTTCTTCCTAAGAAAATGCGGAGTCTCCCACATTGGTATACAAAATAGAAAAACAAATGTAGTGTACAAAGTTAAACTTTGTCATTGATAACTTTCTATACGCAACAAAAACTTCTCAAGATCCTGGATATAGCTATCTAAATGAGTTATAATAATGAGATTAAAATAGAAGAGTCATATCTCTTCTTGCAATTAATTTCAAACTCAAAAACTAACGTACTAAATCATCAATAAAGAGCACTTCCGATAGAGATTAGCTTATGTTATACCAAATATGTTTCCCACAATGTTGCCATAATGTTGACATCAATCTCAACACTAGAATAGTCAAAACATCCTATATAATCTTCATGCTCATGTTGCAAGGCTCCCATATTTCCAACAATATCCAACTATCATCATTGAACTTTTACATAGATCTTCATCCACCTTGACACTTGCACTTCCAACAATCCTTCTCAACCTCTTGTTATAGCACCAGTAAGCTTTACTTCTTATAGAATATCCAAGGAAGATTCCTTCATCAGATCTTGCATCAAACTTTCCTAAGCTTTCTTCATATCTTTTGATATTCTATTTACTTCCAAACACTTTGAAATATTTTTCATTAGGATTCCTTCCATACCATAACTCATATGGAGTATTTGAACTATTTTCTCTTGCTTGTACTTTGTTAAGTATGTAGACTACATTATAAATTTCTTCTCTCCAATAGACATCCAGTAGATTTGCTTCCTTCATCATTGTCCTTGCTACTTATTGAACAGTTCTATTCTTTCTTTCCACAACTCCATTCTACATAGGAGTCCTAAGGGATGACAAATTCCTCTTTATTCCATGAACTTCACATAAACTATTAAATTCATTGGAGGTGAACTCTCCACCTCTTTCAGATCTCAAAAAAAATATTTTCATATCCATTTCATTTTAAACCATAGCTTTGAATGCCTTAAACTTATCTAGATCTTATGATTTTTCTTTGAGAAAAGTAACCTAATTCATTCTAGAATACTAATCAATTAACAAGATGAAATACCTATCACCTTGAAAATTTATGATTCTTATAGGTCCACAAAGATCTAGATGCACCAACTCCAAAGGACTAGTAGTAGATTTTTCTTTGAATTTGAAACTCTTTCTAACTTTCTCCCCAATCTAACATTCCTTACAAATAGCATTAATAGGATTTGTAATCTTTGGAAAATATCTTATAGATTGATTTGAGCTGATCCTTAATAGATGATCAAAATTGATTTGACGCATCCTTCTATGCCATAGCCAACTTTCATTAATCCGAGTCATCAAGCATTGACCATTTGCACCCTTAACTTGATAAACATTTCCATTTTTCCTTCTTGTTGCAACCATAGTTACAGAGCCTTTTAGGATCTCACAAAAATTGTCCTGAAACAAAAAATTATATCCTCTACTACATATTTATCCTACACTCAGAAGGTTAGGTCGCATACCCTTAATATAAAGAACATCATCTGTATTATGTTTTCCATCAAAACTAATTAAACCTTTTACACATATCTTAGCAAATGTATTATCACCAAACTTAACTAAACCACCTTAAAACTTCTCAAGCTTAAAAAATTTACTCTTATCACCTACAATGTGATTTGAGTATCCACTGTCAATAATCCAGTTGTTCTTCTCTTCTCTAGAATGAAAATCAATCACCATTGCTCAGGCTAATGTTATGACCTTCTAGATAACTTTCCTTCATACATCTCTCAAAGTTAACATAATTAGTTCTATCATTTAGAACCATGAACAAGCATTCATCATCTTCATCATCAAGGTAATTAGATTCATCGTTAGATATACTGGCATCTTCTCTAACATAGTAACTTTTCTTAATTGATTTACCTTTATTCTCCTTAGTTCTATCTCTTGAAGCTTAATTTGAAAGGTAACTTACCTCTATATTTTCCAATGCCATTTTTCAATTTCCTCACAAAGTTTGCTTCAAACTCATCAAATTCATCAAGATCGGATTCCTCTTTCTTCTATGCTTTGTGAACTTTAAAAGCAATCTCCTTCTTTGAATTACTTGAACCAAACTCTCTCAATTTAAAATCAATCAAAGTACCAATAAACTAATCTCTAGAATATTGATCTAGATTATGAAATTCTTCAATAGCAGAAACTTTATGATTATAGGATTTAGGTTGAGTTCTTAGTATCTTCTTTACCACCTCATCTTCTTCAAGTTTTCCACCAAGGACTCTGATGGAATTAACAACTTCATTTATTTTATGCATGTAGCTTGTAATATCTTCATCCTCTAACATTTCTAGGGATTCAAACTTGATCTTTAGGTTTTTGCAGCTTAGCTTGCTTGAATTTTTCATCTCCTTCATAGACACTTTCTAGCTTCTTCCAGATCTCATTAGCAGATTTGAGATTCATACCTTCACAAGTTTAGTATTAGAAAGAACACTCAAAAGAGCATACATTTCTTTCCCATTATTCTCATATCCTTGATATCATCATCAATACTCGAACCATTTACAGGTATTGTATATTGAGTTTTAAGAGACTTCTAAACTCCAAACAATATAGAAATAAAGAAACCTTCCATCTTGGTATTCTAAAATGCATAGTCAAATCCATCAAACAGAGGATCCTCCTTCTTATGCACTATCCCTAATCTACCTCAATCATTTAAGCTTTCTTCCAAGGAACCTTTCTTTGATACCAATTTTTGAATGCACAAGACAACTAAGAGGGGGGTGAATCAGTTGTACATTAAAACACCAAAATCCTCATTAACATTTAGATCTACATTATTCCTTGAACCCTTAACAACTATTAAACCCTTATCATGTATTATTATAATGTAAACATAAGAAATAGTGATGCAAACGCATCCAAACACATGAGAACACCACATTTACGTGGAAAACCCAAGGGAAAAACCACGGTGAGGATTAGCTCACAATATAGAGTAATTGCAACATTGAATACAATAGGATCACTGCTGGGGGGCTCACTACCTAGAAGAAAAGAAGGGTCCATTGCTAGATTATAGAAAATAAAAAAGAAGAATGTTACAATGAGAAATTCATCTCAAAGAAATAGAAGGATCCACCACAGCATCACTAGTGCATTTGTAGCATATCTAAAGAATGTAAACACCTTTCGCTCACTGCTTCTATTGGTCTAACACATTAAATCTTGCACTACATTTTTCACTTTCGCACTTCACAACTCTACACATCGCATCACACCTTTTTCTCCTTGATTCTCCATAAATTGAACACTTATTTCTACCATCCTCTACTTTGAAAACAATTAACAAGGTCAACTAAGAACCTCAACCATATAAATTCAAATTAGGTCAGCACTAAAACATTCCCATGGTGGAAAGGAATGAATGTGTGCCACACCACACCTTAACTCAAACCCAAATACAGACATACATGTCATACCACACTTCCACAAACATCGAAGCATATCCACAATTAGTGTAAACACACAAGGTCATTTGAACTTATGTAAACACCATTAAAAATTAAATACACACTTCCTTTTATCCAAAAACAACTCGCGAACCACACACAACACTTCAACACAATTTGGAATATTCCATCAACACCCTAAAATATAACAATTCCTTTGCAACATCATACACTTGAAGAACATATTCATTTTCACAGCCAGCTAATCTTCTACATACTACAACACTAGAATCCAACCTTGTGGAGCACCAAAACAAAAACAAATCATACTAAAGATAGATATGAGAAATTTAAGAAAAACCTTTGATCTACAAGACTAGAACCCAAACTATGGAGAAATACAGAGCAAGACTATTACTCCCAAACACCACTACAATACACAGTTCACACACTAGTGAACATAACTTTCTCTAAACAATTATCCAAAACCTAAAACTCTGAATATAACACCTCTAATTACCTTTGATCAACATATCCAAACTACATAAGTAAATCTTCAACCATGAAAAAATGTGGAGCAAAACACTGAACATCAATCTGCTATACTGGACACCTCTCAACCACACTATTTTCTCATTTCTTCAAATTTTCTCAAAAGCACTTGGAAACCAAGCACCACAAACACATTCTCATCTTCTTCAACACTTCTTCATTACCACCATACTACTATAGCAAATCAACCACACACAAGATTTTGAACATACACCTACAGAAGCTTATCAAAGTAATACTAGAGGTTGACACCAATGACAATGTAATGCAACTAATCAAAGCATCATCACAGACTTACAACAATCTCTCCATAGACCTATTGAAACTAATGCAATGACCTAGAAATTTTGACATTAATGAAAACACACAATCTAATCATACTTCCCACAATATCCCCATTTGTCATTGATGGAAAAATATGGATTAAAACATCAACAAAGAAAACAACTCTAATCACTAGCTCATATATTGCACCACAGTACACACGGCTCCCCCCTACACAAGCATCTACACTTTTCCAACACTTTCTTTTTCTCATGACTTCTCTCCTCCTTGTACTTCATAATGTTTCTCATTTATCTCTCTCTCCCCCTTTGACATCAATGGAAAAGAGAAACACACTTGTATCTCTCTCCCTTTGACATCAAACATACACTACACTACATACTTCACCAACTAGCAATACTTGCACATATCCTTTAACATAGATGACAAAGGAAAACACATGTATATCATTCACCAACAACACTTACTCTCCCTGACTACAACAACCAACAACACTACTACCTACTACCCCTGAGAGGTAGCCACCAACATTAGTCCATAAAAGGAATGAATCTTGAGATCCATTGGACTGAAGCACATCCTTATGCATCTAATTTAAAAGAGAGGAAATAACCCCCAACTTCTCTCAGAGATACTCAAAAATATCCTTAGGAAGATCCTTAGTGAAGATATTTGCAACTTGATCCTTTTTAGGCACATACTCCAACTTCACCTCATTCTCTACAACCTTCTCTCTCAAAAATTGATACTGGGTTGAAATATGATTTGTGCTTGAATGCATTACTATATTCTTTGAAATTTTGATAGCACTTTTTTTATCACAAAAGATACAAATAGGTTCATCATATACCACACTAATATAGTTCAAAGTTTGCTTCATCCACAACACCTGTGTAGCATGATGCTACAACAATGTAATATGCCTCTATAGTAAATAATGACACTGAATCCTATTTCTTGCTTAGCCAACATGCCAAGCTATTTCCAAGAAAGAATGTACCACCACTTGTACTTTTTTTTCATCCAAACAACCTACCCAATCTATATTTGTATAGGAACTCAGAGAGAAATTAGTTTCCTTTGGATACCACAAGCCATGTTTCAGAGTGCCCTTCAAGTATCTGAATATTCTCTTCACTACTGTAATATGTGACACTTTGGGATCTTCTTGAAACCTAACCACAAGACAAACTGCATGCATGATATCTAGTCTAGTAGAATTTATATATAGCAGTCCTCTAATCATTGATTTGTACTTTATTTGATCAACCTTAAGAGATTCATCATTCTTACATAGCTCTCAACTAGTAACCATAAGAGTACTTATCAATTTAGATTCTTCTATCCCAAACTTCTTCAGTATCTCCTTTACATAATTTGATTATGAAATAAATATACCCTTTTTGTTTGACTGATTTGTAGTCCAAGAAAAAATTCCTCTCCACAATCATAGACATTTCAAACTCTTTTTGCATCTCTTCTACAAATCTCTTTCACATAACTTCATTTCCTCCAAAAAATTATGTCATCAAAATACATAACCACAATCAATATTTTATCTGTTTCAACCTTAAAGTAAAGATTACTATCTGTGATACCTTTATTGAATACTTGTTGCAATAAGTACTTATCCAATATTTCATACCAAGCTCTAGTAGCTTACTTGATTCCATATAATTCCTTCTTTAATATGTAGATGATATTATGATTATCTAATAACCGAAATCCATTCACTTGTTCAATCTAAACCTCTTCTTCCAACTCACCATTCAACAATGCAAACTTCACATCCATCTGATAAACTTTGAAATATTTGTATACTACAAAAGTCAAAAGCATCTTGATAGCATCCATCCTTTCCATTGAAGCTAATGTCTACTCAAATTCTATTCCTTCCACTTGTGAGTAACCTTTACATACAAGTCTTTCCTTGTTTCTTACCACTTCTCCACTCTCATTTAGCTTGTTCCAAAATACCCACATAGTTCCAATAAAATTCTTGTTTTCAACTCTTGGGACAAGTTCCCAAGTTTGATTCTTCTCACTCTACATCAATTTTTCCTCCATAGCCTTGATCCAATATTCATTGTTAAAAAGGCGTGGAACAACTAAGAGGTGGGGGGGTGAATCAGTTGTCACCAAAATCAAACTCAAAACTTCAACACTTATTAACTTCACAATCACACTGTTCTATTATTAAGTATGAACATGAAATGCGGATAATAGAAAGTAAAATCAACACAATGAACACCATATTTTAATGTGGAAAACCGAATGAGGGAAAAACCACGGTAAGGATTAACTCACAATATAAAGAGATTGCAAAATGGGATACAAAGGCTCACTAGCAAGGGCTCACTACCCAGAAGAGGACTCACTATCCAAATACAAAGGCTCGCTGCCTGTAGAAAGGACTCACTATCCAATAGGGAGGCTCACTACCTATAGATAAAAAAGAAACAAAAGAACCACCATAGCAATTTGCACACATCCACGGACTTGATCAGAAGATTCCAGAAACCTTTAGCTCACTACTTTTAGGAATCTAACATAATGAAGTATTGTTTCCTCAACTCACTTTCGCACACTTCTGCTCTTTTAATTTTTGGGTTACTTTGTTACTTTGCATCATTCAATCTTTGGAAATTCAACTTGCATTTATACCATCTTCAACCTTAGAAACTTTCTCCAAGGTCGGCCACAAAAGCTTCATTTCATAAGTTCAAATTAGGTCAAAAACTCAACATTTTCATAGTGGAAAGGAATGAGAGTGGACCAATAAAACACTTAACCAAGACCAAAATAATAATGTCTTAGATCAACCACACACTTCCTTAATTAAATTTTATTTTCCAAATGAAGTGTAAACACTAGGTTAGCCAAACCTAATGAAAACAAAAATGAACATTGATGTGCACACTTTCAAGCAAGAATATGACACACAAATGATAAAAAACACTTCAATATGCACAAGAACACATCTCAGGTTCCTTCAAATATGTCTACAGCAAGTGTAACAACCTTCAAACACTGAACACCTTTCATCAGTCCATCCAGACTATGCAAACACATACAACAACTCTAATACTCAACTTCCAGATCACCAAACCACAAGAGTCTTTTCCAAAACCTAGAGAAAACCATTATAAGACATATTCCAGATCCTCAAGATTTGCAACAAAACAACAGAGGACTACAAAGTAAAAACATTTCTCCCAGTCCATAGAAACCTAACTCTACCAAAACAGTTCACACACTGATGAACACAACTTTCACATTCCACCAATCTAGAGGCTACAAATTAGGAGATATCACTATTAGATCACTATCAGTGAGCCTTCATATCCGCACAAGCATAGGATCAACACAGGAGAAAAATAGAGCACATACCGAAGCACATTTTGAACACATTCATAACTCTGACTTCTCTCTTTTTTTATTTTCTCAAAAGAACTTGGAAACTTATCAATTCAACACATCTACAACATCATAAAGATGGCTCCATGTACTCACAACATCTCAACAACATCTCAACTATACATGCACAATCTACAACATACTAAATAGTGTTGACATCAATGACAACATTAAAAAAAACACCACCAATCATGCTCATACTTGCAACAATATCCCCCTTTGTCATTGATGGAAACACCCATGTACTCACAACTTTATTTCTTATAACTTCACTATTTTCATTCAATTTATTCTAGAACACCCATTTTGAAACAAATACATTCTCATTCACAGGTCTAGGGATTAATTCCCATGTCTGATTCTTTTCTATTTGTTGGAACTCTTCTTTCATAGCTCTAACCCAATTCTCATCTTCACATGCTTCACACACAGATTTAGGTTCTATTTTAGAGAGTAAACACATATTTAGCTCAACTACTACTTTACTTCTTATCTTCACACCTTCACTCTTATCTCCAATTATCTATTCCTCTGGATGATTCTTCTACGCATACTTAGGAGTCTTAATAGTAGGTTCTGGGATTTCTTCTTCATCTTCATCTTCATCTTCTTCTTCTTCTTCTTCTTCTTCTTCTTCTTCCTTCTCCTTATTCTCTTCAGTTACTTGTCCACAGATAGGATCATCAAGTTCAACTTCACTTATCTCAATAGGTCTATGCATGTCCTCATCAAATTTCACATTAACACTTTCAACAATCTTCCTCAATCTTTTATCGAAGCATCTATATGCTTCTCTAGTAGTTGAGTATCTAAGAAAAATTCCTTCATCACATCTAGCATCAAACTTTCCAAGATTTTCATCATATCTTTTAATGTAACATCTACTTCCAAATACCTTAAATTACTTCACAGTAGGAGTCTTTCCAGTCCATAACTCAAAAGGAGTCTTTGTGTTGTTTACTCTAAACTAAACTCTATTAAGAACATAAACAATAATGTGGATTGCCTCACTCTAGTACACATCTGGTACATTTGATTCTTTCATCATGGTTCTTGTAGCTTCCTATACCATCTAGTTTTCCCTTTCAACTACCCCATTCTGTTGAGGGGTTCTTAGAGCAAAGAATTATCTTTTTATGCCATGTTTCTCACAAAATGTATTAAATTAACTAGGAGTGAATTATCCACCTCTATCAGATCTCAAACATTTGATTCTTAGGTTCACCTCATTTTCCACTCTTGCTTTGAACACTTTAAGTCTATCTAGAGCTTTAGTCTTTTCTCTAAGACAAGCAACCCATTTCATTCGAGTATAATCATCAATAAGGAGCATGAAATACCTATCACCATTTAGACTTCTAGTTCTATTCAGACCACAAAGGTCAGTATAAATTAATTTCAACATTCTGGTAGTAGAGTGCCCTTTTCCCTTAAAATTGTATCTTGTATGTTTCCCCAACTGACAACTTCTATAAATAGTATTAGCAGGCTTTGTGATTCTAGGCAGACCTCAAACTACATCTCTTATACTGATCTTGACTAGATTATCAAAGCTTACATGTCCCATCCTCTGATGGCATAACCAACTTTTGTTCACTTGAGATACAAGGAACTGACCATCAACGCCCTTAAGCTGATAGATGTTTCCATGAGTTCTCCTTCTAACAGCAACCATATCTCTGGATCCTTTTCTAATTTTATAGGTATTATTCTGAAACAAAAGCTTGAAACCATTGCCACACATCTATCCAACACTCAAAAGGTTATGCCTCAAACCCTTTAGATAACATACATTATCAGTGTTGTGAATTCATCAAAACTAATAGAACATTTTCCAACAATTTGTGCTCCTAAATCATCACCAAACATGGCCAAACTACCATCATACTTTTCAATTTTAGTAAACTTACTTTTATATCTGGTCATGTGATTAGAGCATCCATTGTCAATCACCTAGTAGTCTTCATCTTGTCTAGCATGAAATTCAGTAACTAAAGTACCTTCCATCTCATTATTTTTGTTCTTTGGAGCATTCCCTTTTGCACATTTTCTAGGGTTAGCAAACACAAATTTATTCTCCAAATCTAAAAATAGGCATTCACTATCATCACCCTCATAATTAAATTCATCATCAGATATTCTAGCTTCTTCTTTAACATAATACAACTTCTTCTATTTCTTATCCTTTTTATCCTTGTCTTTGTGATCCTTGTTCTTCTTATGTACAGCTCTATTCAGATATCTTCAAGCATAATGACCAATATTACCACAACTGAAACATTTAAAGGGTAACATAACTTTATACTTCCTAGTGAAATTTGCTTCCAGTTCTCATCAGAACCATCACTATCTAGATCATCCTTAGTCTTTTTTGCTTTAAATGTTGTTTTTGTAGACACACAAATTATATTGATTGATCTCATGCACTTGATCCTAATTTACTAACACTAGTTCATCCTGAATCATCTCCTTTACTAACAATTTAAATGAATAATCTTTATTTGATTAAATTCATCATATTTCATCTTTTAATTAAATAAATCCATTTTATTCGATTAAATCATTATCTTCTATTAATTAAATAAATCATTTTGTTTAATTAATCCTGATGTTCCTCTTTTAATTAAATAAATCCCTCTATTTGATTAAATCATAATTCATCTCCTTTAAATTAAATAAACTAACCTTTATTTGATTTAAGACTAACATCATCCCTCTTTAATTAAATAAATCAAACTTTGTTTAATTAAGTCTCATATTCATTATTCCTCTCATTTTGATTTAAATAAATCCAAAAATATAAGTCAAAGTGCCAAGTCAAGCTAATCTCCATTTAAGTTAATTAAATCCTAATTAACACTAACAAAAATCCATCAAATCCTCTAGATTTTGCAACTTGCACAAGTAAATCAATTTAATTGATTTATAAATTCATCTATTTTCATTCAAAATGGCATCAAGTTGGAATATTCTTCATATTTGAAATCTCCCTCCCAAAGGTCTTATCCTCCAACTTGACATTTATGACTATTACAAGTCCTTTTTCTTGAGCCAAGTGGCAATAACTCCTCTTCCACATCTTCCTCCACAAGCCAACTATCAAATTTCAAATTTCTACCTAATTGCATTTATTTACACATTCATCAAAATGTGCTTTGCCTCTCTTCAATAGCATGATAACAAGTGGCATTTTGTTATTGGTTGATCTTTAGTCCCACATTCATCCTTTTTTATCATTCTTCCATCCTCTCCTATAAATGGAGAACTCTTTTACTAATTTTGGATCCACAACTTATGCAAAGTCATTATCTACACATTTTATGCAGGTTCATCTATTGTTCATCAAGGTTTTCATAATTTTCATCCACCATAGCTAGATTATTGCAAATTTCATCAAGGAGCACCATTTTTCATCATCAAAGCTTGCAAGGAATTGGGAAAGGGCTATTTTCCACATCAAAATAACACCAATTCCCCCATGGGATTGAGAGTTTGAGCATTTGAATAGGATTTAGATTGCTTTCACTTATTTTCTTTACTTCATTTCTTGTTCATCATGCTTCAAATGAATCTTATGGGGAATGCTAGTTTAGATTTGTATAATTTACTAACATTGTGTTGTTTTCTCATGTGTCTACAGGTCTAGATCTACCATTCACATTTTGGCACTAGGAGGGAAAATCTTGAAAAATTAACAAATTTTTTAGTGAAAATTCTACTTTTTTTCAAATTTTTGTGTGTCTATAGGAAACAGCGACGCTACAAAGGTCAAAAAATTCCACTATCAGTCTAGTGGCACTATTTAACGATGTTGAAAACACTCCAAACCACGATGCTTAAGTCATTTTCACTTGGGCTAGATCAATCAAACTCCAAAGTGCACCATTGGTTGAAACAACAATGCAATTGCAGTCTCTATTTCTCCACAGAGAGTCATTGGTTTCACCAGAGTGCCACTAGACCCCTTGAAACTACGCCTTCACGGATTGTGCCACTGCGGTGGGGTAAAAGTTAGATTTCAAGTTATTTTTAACATGTGCTTTTTTGTTTTGATCACCTTTGACTTCTAACTGGTTTTTGGCTCTATTTTCTGTAGTTTTAACCAATTTTTGTAGGTTGGAGTGATCAAAAGCAAAGGGAGGAAATTCAAACAAAGGTTTCTTATGGAATTTTCTCTCTATTGTAACAAGTGTTTTTAAACACTTTGGGAGCAATTATAATCCCATTTTAAGGCTTTTGTTATCTTCAAGTTTTAGGACTCAAAATAATTTTCATTTGGGCTTAAAAAGAACAATCAAAGGGATTAAAAAGAACTATAGGAACTTACTAGAGTTGGTTTTGGCTCTAAAAATTGAACAAGAAAACTTCACACTTCATCTTGGTGCTTAAAAAGAATCCATTATTGCTTTTGAAATTAAAATGAACATGTGTATTTTGTGTTTTGTAATCTCTTTTACAAAGTATTATCATTTAAAAGGCGTATGCACTTCATGGTGATCTTGAGAATCAAAAGTATTTTGGTGATATTAAGTTGTATAAAATATTTCCTCCACACTTCAATTGGGCTTTTAAAATTGAACCAAAACTTGCTAGTGTGAGTTGAGTATATCACGTGTGTTCTCTCTTTGTTCACGCAAACAAGGATTGATCAAACTATGGATGTGCTTGCTTTTTTTTGTTTACCTTTAGAGGGTTCTCACAAAGAGACACATCTGAAAGGAGAACTTGAAGGTGACTCCAACCGGTTTTTCACTCGGGCTGGTATACAAATGGATAAGACTAAACTATCAAGTCCTCATAGTATGTAGGCCTTAGATGTACAGTGTCTTTCAGAATGGGGTACTACCTTTAAAAGAATAAGCTCCCCTAGTAGGAGCGATTAAATCCTTTAGTGGCTTGTTGGACGCTCGCAAGGTGCCATGTCCCCGATCACCATGACTAAGAACCAAATTGTGTAGAAGCCAAAATCCTTTTCTATTTGTTGGTGCAACAGGTCAGACCTCTGAAGCCATCCCACATTTTTTTGGTTCTTTGTAGAGATGAGAAGTTCGTCATAGGAGATTCATGAGAATTGAAGCTTGGTTGACCCAAGAAGTGTGTGCCATGGAGGGGAGCCAGTGTGTTCAAGCTTCTAGTCATCCGTTTTGAATAAGCGCAGCTAGATTTATCCAAGTGGGGATTCAAAAAATATTGTCTCTTTCTATCCTAAGGTTGTGCATCATTTTGGAATCAAAACACTTTGCTTGGATCTAAAACATTGGAAAACAAACATTCAACCATGATCATCAAATTTCAAACTCTTTAGAGGAAGCAAATAACTTTGAAAAAATCCAAGTGCTATTGCTTGCCCTAGGGATTTTATCCTTAGATTCTTCTAAGTATTCGGATTTATATCTCAATTTTCTCTCACTAAAGTCAACATTAGGGACCTATTGCATTGATTTCCTTGATTTCCACATAATGGATTTTGTGGGATGAGAAGAAATTGGGACATTAGACATTTAGTTTGAAAACCTAATCAAGAAAGTGTATGTGGTAAAAAGAACTCATTAAGCAAAGATAAGAAATAATTGAACCCCCCCCACACATGTTCTCTTCCAAATGATTTCCCGAAAGATAAAAATCCAAAAACCAAATTCCAAAGTTCTTAGTCAAAATTTTTGCAAGAAACGTTTGTCTATGCTTTACGAATTTAGAGAAATATTGACCTTCAACTTTTACAAACGTGCATCAAAGAACAATCTAAATTTGTATTCATTTTACTATTTTCAAAATCTAAGACCTTTTCAAAGGTTCAAGTATCTCACATAGGAATTATTAGCATGTTCTTCAACACCTAGGTCTAGTAAACAAAAGTCTCTCTAAGTCTCTTAGGATCAAAATCAAAACTCTCATCCATCCCTCAAACATCAAAATCAAAATACATCTCACGAAAAATCTCTGTGAAATCTTGAAAAAAATTCCTTCATACTAGGCTTTGGGAAAATCCTCTTGAAACAAATCAAAATCATCTTGTTTGACTAGGTGTGTGTAGATGAACCCTTCTTTACACACTTAGTTAAAGTATCATCTTATAGACAAGTTTACTCTAGGAAAACATCTAACCTCTTATAGTTTATGAGTTCATTATCCAAACCAAATCCAATCAAAATAAAATCAAACCAAATCAAAGTAAAAATCCAAAATCAAATCCAACATCAATCCAAATGCCCTAAAGTTTAGTATCTCCTTCAAGGTTTCCTAAGAGTTCAATCATTCACAAATCATTCATCCTTTCACTACCTTATCACCATCCTTGATCCTTAATATCTTGGGCTTTCTTTTTTGTAACTAAAGTTTAGATCAATCCAAGGAGTTAGAGGTTCACCTCCCACATTCCTAAAAATTGATCCTTATTTTATGGTTCAAACTAGATCTCAACACAAGAAGAACATGGAAATGAACAAAGAAACATCCACTTCAAGTGACTTGAGTCAAACCACTCTTGAAATAAATCCCATTGGATCTAGCAATCCTATGCTCAATCTCCCTCTACTTCCACAAGATCCTCAAGAAGAAGGTGGCCAAGTGGAGGACATCACCAACAATGTTCTAGGGATGACTCAAGATGAAATTATTGAAATGTTCCAAAATCTTGAAAAAAAAAATTGTCAATGCCATGATGAGGCTCAATCCTTCACAATACATGCTAGAATTGGAAAAACAAGGGGTTAAACTCGCTTCCAACTATGATGTAAGCACCATTGTGGAGAAACCTCTTGGGATTATTCCCTCAGTCTCATTCACACCTTAATTTTAAAGTATCACTCAAACCATCCCAAAAATCACATATCTATTGCTCCAACTCAACCTATTGTCAACAAGGGAAGCTCATTACTTCATGCTCCTCAAACAAATCCCCTTGTTAACAACCAAGACTTGGATGAAAACACCATCTTGGGTCAATCCATTCCTCAAAATCCACTACACCCATGCATTTCACTTATCTTTCATGACCCCACCAACCCATCCTTTTTCAACGCAACACCGGCATACCCTCTTAACACACAAACCTCTCTCCCTATGACTTCGCAAGGAGAAGATGGGATATTTGGACAAGGGGGAATCTTTAACCCCTCATCATCATCATTTCCTCAAGGGAACATGCCACCCATCTTCCCACCACTTCCACCTCTACCATTAACATCCACACCACTCCTCAGTTTAGGGAAACCCCCTTTATCAAACCTCGATCAGAAAAATCAAAACAATACTCCAATCGTGAATCAAAACATCATACAAAATCCTTCGATCATGCCACCGATATCACAACAATAAGTGGCAACAATCCAAACAACCAAAGCAATCACTGCACCATGCATAAATGTGGTCTCTCAAGGACCAAGCATATCAATTGCACCATCTACCATGCAAACCTCTATCATCAATCCAATGACACCTCTCGTCACAACTCACACAATTTTGAATCCTCCACCACCACCACCAAGACCAAACATAGCCAACCAATATAGCATCACATTGCAAGAAATTCAACAAGCCTATCAAAAGGAACTTCAGCAGTTCCAATCTCAACAAGCACAAAAAACACAAGTTGCACAACAAGCTGCTCAACAAGCGCATGCATAGCAAGCCACACAACAAGCACAACAAGCTACCCAAGCTCAAGCTCTGTTGCAACAACAACAAGCCACCCAAGCTACCCAAGCTACACAAGAAACTCAAGCAGCTCAAGCTACACAGGCTACCTAGGTTGCACAAGCTGCTCAACAAGCTCAAGCTCGAGCACAAGCCCAATATCAAGCTCACCAAGCACAAGTGCAAGCACAATACCAAGTAGCTCAGCAACAAGTATATTAGTAATCCTTGCAATAGTACCAAGCACAACAAGAAGAATCCTAATTACTATCCCAACAACAAGCATTGTTGGCACAATAGCAGTAAGACCAAAAACAAGCGTTGTTGACACAACAATAGCAAGACCAACAACAAGCATTGTTGGCACAGTATCAGTTGCAAGAATATCAACAAGCCTTGATCACATAGTAGATCTTGCAAAAAACTCCCACTAACATACCCAACACTCCACCTATCACTCAAACAATCCAACCACCTCAAAACATGTTCACCCCACCTCCTGATCCGCAAAATGACGTAACAACACAAATCAAATTGCTCTCGCAACAAGTGTTGGATCTCCAATCTGGGAAAACAATGAAAACACCAAGAAATTTGTGCCCCTATACATTTGACAGGAGTCTTGCGATGGTATCATTCAAAAAGGGGTTTGAATCCCTAAATTTGACAAATATCATGGGACAAGAAACCCTAAAGATCACATTAGGGAATTCCAAGTACATTGCATAGAAGTTGCATATGACGATACATATCTAATGTGACTATTCCCTCAAAGTTTGGTTGGGCCCACCATGGAATGGTTCTCTCTCCTTCCTCTTGAAATCAAAAAGTTCCAAGAGATTGTGGAAGCATTCATAAAGAACTATGCATTCAACATTGGCATGGATGTGAGTCTAGAGGAATTATCTACACTCAAACAAGCCAAGGGGGAAACATTCACATCCTTCTTACAACGATGGTGATCCAAGGCTAATAGGAGCAAGTGGACCATTCCAGAGGAACAAAAAATATGCACCATCATTGCCAATCTCGAGAAAACCTTGTCTTTCCATCTAAAAATGCAACACATCACCACATATGACTAGTTGATCCCCAAGGCGCTCAACATTGAAAGAGCCCTTATTACACAAGGGGGGACACCCACATATCAACAGTATCAAGACAACCACCCTTCCACTAGTTATAATGAAAAACCTTTCACATGGGCGAAAAACAAGAATGTCACTAATGATGGTGTGTTTGATGCCAAGGTCATAACCAATGCTCTAAAACAAAACACCCAATCATACCAACAACCACAAGGAAACAATTGAAACAACACCCAAGCTAACATGGTATCACAACAACCACCCAATAACCAAGTCAATAAAACAACCTAAATAATCAAGGGGGACCACCCCCACAAAACAAATATGCCCCCAAGCTAAAATACATAGCCCTTGGGGAACCAATTGAATCAGTCATGAAGAAACTGGTAAACGAGAATCTCATCAAAATTCTCGTTTATGAGAATTATCAAGAACCCCAAGTGAAACCACCATGGTACAATGAAAATCGCCTTTGTTATTTTCATTAAATCAACGGGCACACAATGGCTAGTTTCATGAGGCTAAAAAATCTTATCCAAGACCTCATTGATGACAAGGTCATAAACGTTGAACAACTAGCCAAAAATCAAGACCTTAAAATATACATGAATTCGATGTTGGATCATAACAAAGGGAACAACCATGGAAAGACAAAGTATTCCAATGTAAACCATGTGTACGATCATGTTGTCACATCCCTAGATGAATGGGTCATAGTTGTAAACATTAAGGGAGCCAAAGCTGATTGTGGAGTCACCACACATGGTGGAGAATTTACCATTGTTGGGTCATCACAACCACCTAGGGCATCCACCTCAAACTCAAAATCCATTCCTAATGGTTACAATTTCTTAGACTAGCTGAAAAGAACCCTCACTCATATCTCCATCATGGAGCTACTTAAGATCTTTCCTGCACATAGAAAAATCCTAGAAGAAGCATTGGCTTCTTCCACCATCTTCGCAGATCTTGATGTTGACCAATTCCAAGCTATGGTTAGACACATCACCACTCCAAATCTCCTAACATTTTTTGATCAAGGAAATCCCACCCAACCATCTCATAATCACACACTCCATCTTGAATTCCTGGTTCATAAAAACAAATTCAAGAGGGTCTTGGTGGATGGGGTGCAAGTCTAAATATCTGTTCGCTCAAACTAATAAAGAATCTGAGATTCTCTGAGGATTCCATTGAAAAGGGTAAGGGAATCACAATTAGAGCATATGATGATTAGGAAAGAGTGTCTCAAGGCACTATTCAGCTCCCTATTCAAGTAGGGCTATCCATTATGGAAACCACATGCCAGGTCCTTGACCTTGATTTACCTTATAGCATCCTCCTAGGGCATCCATGGATCCATGGGATGCAAGCTATCACATTCACCTTCCATTAGTGCATCAAATTCCTATATCAAAACCAAGAGGTCACAATCCATGGTGATCCTGAACCCTTTTATTACTGCAAGAACCTGTAAGCAAAATACTATAAAATCCTTCAAGTCCCAAAGAATGATGAAGGCCTTATAACTCCATATGTAGACCCAGCTACTTTAGCCTCCACTTTTGAGAAAAAGAAACCCACCATTCCTAATATCTCTAAAATCAAGGTCATTATCCAAGACAATGGGTGTGGAGATTACAAAATGAATAAAAGTGCTTTGGTAATAGGAGAATTACCTCAATCTCTTAGGTCTCATGAGCAACCCCAACTAGCTAAAACATCATCCCAAACCTTCAAAGCAGACCCCTCTAGATTCATATGTTGGGGAGATATAAGTAGGGAAGTGCTAGATGAAAAGGATATTTCAAGTCTCCTATACCAAGATGAAAGGCATGTGCCTGATCTTCCCCTAGATGAGAGCAGAAAAGGACTACAAATGATGCTTGGTATGGGCTATAACAGAAACAATAAACTTGGATAGAATGACAATGGGCTTCTAGTAACTCTCATTCCAGAGAAGTGTATGAGAAATCTTGGCCTTGAATATACCCCTCTGAAAGTAACCATACTTGGCAAAGGTGCTCTAGTTAAAAAGGTCAACACTCCCCCTCTGTTATCAAAATTCGCCCTTCAGTTACCAATATCCACATGTCAAGTCATAGATAACTTTACCTTTGACATAACCAATGTGTGTAGTAATGAGGATCCCATAACTAACTTACCCATGTTATTTAAGGATTCCTCCCCTCTCATGATTAGTGCCCTATCTTTTGAGTCAGACAACCAAACCCATGAGATAAACTTAGTTTATCCCCAACTCATCGATTATGACCAACGAGGACCACCAATTTTGGACACATTCGAAAATGATGAGGTGCTCTAGAAATTCATGGGATTTTGGGATACTATACCATGTGGAGATCATAAAGCTAGGTCTGACATCACACTAGAAACACATTCCTATTATGGGGAGATGATTGAATCCCTTAGTCACAAAAGTGAAAATCTAAGAATAATCTCTAGGTCTTTGAGTGAAAACCACACTGTGGCACTCTCTAACCTGAAAATAGTAAAAATAAAGGACACATAAAATGGTGAAAACCTCTCTAAGGTTCCATAGGATGAGGGATTCAATCTTCCTCTTAGTGCTATTCATCAGGAGAAGTCAGCAGTCTTGGCAGAGAAATGCAATCTAGTCAAACTAGGAATAGAAGAAGTGCCACATATCACCTTCTATGCCGAATCACTTCTAACAAAAGAACAGGAACTCCTAGCTGCATTCCTAATAGAAAGAAAGATAAAATTTGCATTGACCTATGCCGACATACCTGGGCTCAACCCATAATTTTTGGTTCATCACCTAGCTGTATATCCCAAAGCAAAGCTAGTGAGACAAAAGCTAAGGAAGATGCATCCCCAGATTGCAAATTATTGGTCAAGATGGAATTACAGAAGCTCCTAGATGGGGGGTTCATATGGCTTATTGATTATCCAGAGTGGGTCTTGAATCTTGTACATGTTTCAAATCCCACTGGGGGATCCACATATGCACGAACTTTAGATATTTGAAAAAAGCATGTCCCAAGGATGATTTCCCTCTCCCAAACATAGATATGATTGTGGATATGATAGCAGGGCATGAGATGTTATCACTAATGGAAAAATTATCAAGTTACAACCAAATCATGATAGCTAAGGATGACCAACACAAAACAAATTTCACTTGTCCATGGGGGACATATTGTTGGAATATGATGTCATTCAGGTTGAAAAATGTAGGAGCTACCTATCAAAGGGCCATGACATTAATCTTCCATGATATGATTTACAAAACTATGGAATATTATGTGGATGACATATTGGATAAATCAAAGAAACATCGAGATCACATAATAGCTCTAAGCTCCATCTTTGATAGGCCAGAAAAGTACAAGGTCTGACTAAATCCAAAAAAGTGTGTCTTTGGGGTACAATCAGGAAAGCTCCTAGAGTACATTGTATCCATGAGAGGAATCAAGGTAGACCCCGCCAAAGTCAAAGCAATCCTCAAAATGGAGGCACCAAAAACATTGAAACAACTAAGATGTTTGCAAGGAAGACTCCAATCCATCTATTGATTTATAGCACAACTAGCAGATAAGGCTATCCCATATTCCCATCTGTTAGAAACCAAGATCTGATTTCAAACCCAAAATATTACAAGAGATAATTTGCTTTATAAAAGCAAAGATGCATAAACCTAGTCTTATCTTGAGCAACAAGATAGCTCAACAAGATAAGGATAAGAACCTATAACTTAGGAATTAAATAAAGCCTAAGTAAACTTATGCAAATGTGTAATTAATAATTAATTACACCAAAACCCCCCCATAAGTGCAACTTAGGGAGAAGCAAAATTATTATGAAAATTTGAGTCCTGACAACAAGGCCTGATCAGGTACTCATGTACAAATGCAAAGAGAGAGAAAACCCAGTGGGAAAAACCCCCCCTCAGAGAGATGAACTGTTGCGAAAAAGCATTGGAACCCCAAATCCAACAAGCAAGGAAAGATACTTCTGTTTAAAAAATACCATATTGGAATCACAAATGCAACAACAGACCTGACACCAAGGAACACTGGAAACTCACATACTAGATCAACCCTGGAATCTATAAGCAATAGTAGATGAAAGGATGAATGGACCCATAATGATGACAAATCTTGAAGTTGTGTCTCTTGAAGCCAATGCTAAACTTAAACTAAAAATTCCCATAGGACGAGTACCATCAAGATTCTGGAACATTAACCATAAAAACATGGCCCTCAAATGAGAAAGATCTGAACCAATGCGGATCAAGAACTATAAAATCCCAATGTGAAGTGTGAACCGAAGCAAACCAACAATGTGTCCAGCTAAGCAAGAAGGAAGCTAGAAGGAAACAATAGGAAACCAGAAAAACTCATGCGAGTTGTCACCAACATGAAATATGGATGCAAGAACCCCCCTTAATGGAACTTTATATCAGTTCATTATTACAATACCCAATGATTGCAGAAGGAGAGAATGCAAAACTACGTAAACATAAGCAAAAATGAAAACCTAACACATGAAACAAAAATGAATGAATGTATAAAATAAGGTAAAAAATATTCTATAAATGACCTCATATCTACATAGAGGCCGAAACCAGCTTTCCAACGCCATGAAAATCACGAAAAATGGATAAGCGAGTCAAAAGATATGTGTCCTAGAGTGAAAACAGAAACATCCGACTTCTGAGGCCGAAAAAGATATCAAAAACGTAAACCCATAAAATAAGACCTACACCATTGCGTAGAGCTCGGAAATAGGTTTCTGACAATATTTCGTTTGCAAAAAAATGACGTCGTATGTGAAAGTTATGCTCATTTTCGCGAAACTGCTCCAAAAAGCTATGATTTGGCCATGTGAAGCCCTCAGGGGTTAAAAAAATAAGGCCCCTGGTTGCATGGGCGGACCAGGGGGCTAGCGGCTAGGTGACTTTGGCGCAGCCCCTAGTCACCCATGCTAAAAACCCGGCGGGGACTGGCGCGTGGGCGCTAGTCACCCATACGACTTGGGCGAAGCCTGCGAGGGCTAAAAGGTCGACGGAGCTGAGTTCCTAGTCACCAAATGACCACCAGCTAGCGAGCCCAGGGCTAAACAAAGGAGGAGCAGTGGTATGGGATATGGAGTGGTGGCTGATGGTAGAGTATGGAGGTGCCACTGGAGGAGCTACATGCCGGCGGTTGACCGATGGCCGCCGAGTGGCAGCCCGGTGACGTTGGGATTTAAATGGGCGGCGCACCAAAAATTTTGATTTTTTATATATTTTTTTTGAAATTTTTCAAAAAAAACTACCTCGAAATGCATGCTAGGGAGGCCGTATAGCCCCCCAACAAATTTGTTTTGCCTCTCCAGACAATTTTTCCCAAACTAGACAAATTTTATATGGAAATAAGGGTTTTTGGGCGTTGCAAATCCAATGGTAAGGTCTGTTTGGGCCCAAAGTGTTCCGAAAATTAGGCGACCCCCAAATCTATTAGAAAAATCACTGAGCTGGAAACCCTCGTAGATCTAGAAAACGGTGACAAAAATTAATGAAATAAAAGCCATTTCTAACTTTTTCCAGCGCTCTGAATCCAACAAAAAACCCTGATCTGATCCAAGACACTGCATAAATGTGCTCAAGGAATAAAACCCTCGAGGGACCTTGAATGAGCTCTGCAATGTGTTCCTCCAAAAAAGTTGAGAAGGGGCTACAAATTGAGGCTTTGATACCATGTTAGAAACCAAGATCTGATTGCAAACTAGAAAAATCACCTTCCACAGAAGAGAAAAATGAAAAAGCAGAGATTTGTAAAAGATGTGCAAATTGATATATTCGAAGTACAAAATATTACAAGAGATAATTTACTTTATAAAAACAAAGATGCATAAACCTAATCTTATCTTGAGCAACAAGATAGCTCAACAAGATAAGGATAAGAACCTATAACTTAAGAATTAAATAAATCCTAAGTAAACTTATGCAAATGTGTAATTAATAATTAATTACACCAACACCATCTACTCCACAAGGGGGTAGCATATAAATGGGATCAGAAATGTAACCAAGCTTTCAACAAAATCAAGGAGTACTTACTCGCACCACCAGTTCTCATGTTGCAAATTCTAGGAAAACCCTTGATCCTGTATATATCAACAATAGCAACAACCCTTGGCACTCTCTCTTGGCACAACATGATGAAAATGGGAAAGAGAGAGCTATTTACTACATTAGAAAAACTATGGTGGACTACGAGCTAAATTACACATCCATTGAGAAGTCATGTTTTTTGCACAAAAATTTAAACATTATATGCTAGCACATCAAAAAAAACTCATTGAAAAGATAGACCCACTCAAGTATCTGCTTTCTAAAGCAACACTCACAGGGTGAACAACTAAATGGGTTATGATCCTAACAAAACACAACATTGAGTATGTGGAACACAAGGCCATAAAAAGACAAGCAATTGTAGATCAACTGGTAGAAGCACCAATATATTCAAAGAATCCACTTGTATCAAAGTTCCCTGATGAGTCAATCTTTAATTTAAGTGTGGAAAATCACTGGAAAATGTACTTTGATGGATCCTACACACAAGATGGGTTAGGAGTTGGGGTCTTCTTTATTACACCACAAGGGGATTGCATACCTAAATCATACAAGCTGTCATTTCCTTGCACAAATAACACTGCAAAATATGACGCTCTTGTCATAGGGCTGAGAATTGTAGTGCAATGGTAGATCATGGCACCCAAAGTCTATGGAGACTCACAACTTATTGTCAACTAGGTAAATGATGAGTATCAAATAAAGGATGACAAGTTGACCCCATACAAGAAACTAGTGGAAAGCCTCAAAGAGTCCTTCATTGATGTCACATTTGAGTAGATTCCTAGAGAAAATAACAGAGTGGAAGATGCTATGGCAATAATTGGATCGCTATTAGATGTCCCACACAAAGTCCCAAAGCAAGAATTCCTTGTAGAGAAGCTTCTCATACTAGCATTCAAGGTGCCAAAGTCTGAATTTGTGTGTGAAATCATTAGTCCCAGTGATCCCTGGTATCATGATATATATACCTACTTGAGAATAGGAGTCCTCCTCACTGATATATCCCTGAACCTTAAGAGAAAATTTTTCAAGAACTCATCCCATTTTTTCATCTTAGGAGATACTTTATACCATAGGATCATTGAAGGAACCCTTTCACGATGCCTAAATGTTGAGGAAGATTTGACTGCCTTAACTGAGTTGCACAATGACATTTGTGGTTCACATTCGAGTGGTATGACCTTGGCTAAGAAACTGCTGAGGACTAGGTACTATTGGCCTACAATGGAAAGGGAAGATCACGACTATGTCTGAAGGTTCTTGTAGTGTTAATAGCATGGGGATCTCATCCATGCATGAGCTCAGGAGCTCTACCCAATTGTTACACCTTGGCCCTTTTAACAATGTGGGCTCAATCTCATCAGAAAAATTACCCCCACCTCATCCAGTGGACATAAGTTCATTATCACTGCCACAAAGTACTTCGCAAAGTGGGTGGAATCCATCCCCATGACCTTTATCGCAGGAAAGAGGATATCCAAGTTCATCCTGGACTACCTAATTTGTTGCTACAGTGTCCCTCAAGCCATTATCTCAAATAATGAGACACCTTTCAAAAACTAGGATGTTTGAGATCTATGCCAAAAGTTTATTATCCAACATCGCTTTTCCACCCCATACTACCCCCAAGGAAACAGCCAGGCAGAAGCTACCAATAAGACCATCTTGAAAATCCTCAAGAAAATAGTCAATGACCTTGGTCGTGACTAGAACCTACAACTAAATCTTTCCTTATGGGCCTACCAAACAAGTATCTACATGACAACAGGTGTAACCCCTTTCTCCCCGGTCTATGGATCAAAAGCCATCCTCCCTATTGAGATCAAGCTCCCATCCCTAAGAATATCATTGCAAAATTTCATCACAGATGAAGAATATCGGGTATCACGGTTGAATGAGTTGGAACTACTGGATGAGTGGCACATGGATGCTTTAAACCATTTGCAAGTTTACCAAAACCATCTCAAGTGAAGCTACAAGAAGAAGATTAGGAGTCAGACCTTTCAAGTTCAAGAGCTTGTGCTGAAGGAGAACTAGAAAAATGTACCAAATCCAGATAGCAAGGGAAAGTTTGAATCCAATTGGTTGGGACCCTTCATCATCACAGCAAGCTACAAGTTAGGGGCATATTAGTTATCAAAACCCGAAGGTGAGCCTCTACAGGGGCCCATGAATAGCTCCCATCTCAAAAAAAATTATGCCTAATATCACAACGTGTAAATCCAAAAATACAAAAAAATACAAAAAAACAAAAATCCAAAAAAAATAGAAAAGGGATTGAAAATAGTAAAGAAAAAAATTGTTCTCTAGTGAAAACCACTTCGGTGGCACTTTGGACAAGTACCTTGGTGAAAACCAGGCAAACAGGTGCCTTGTGTAAATAAGCACTCTCCATCCATCATGATCTTGGTGACTTGTTCTGCATCATCCATCCATCGCATTCCATTGCATCTGTCCATCTACATTCTCATCATAGTTTGATCATGTGTTTGTATCATGATCCCTCCTAGTACTACTCGGCATATTCTTAAGGCCAGTTTGTCCTTCATGTATTGGAGTAGTCTATTGCATCACACTAGGGGCATGTTCTTGCATCACATCAGATTCATGTATATTCTTGAAGTCTTCCCTAAATTACAAAATCCAAACACATCAGAAAATCCAAAAATCCAAAAAAAAAACATTCAAAAAAATTAGAAAACCCAAAAACATTCATAAAATCGAGAAAAATCCAAAAACATTCAAAACATACCAAAAATCCCAAAATAGGTCAAAAATTCAAAAATAGGGTCATCTT
>VDFB02000015.1:532417199-532508176 GCA_007258455.2 Sequoia sempervirens | reverse complement strand
CTTCCATTTCTAATAAAAGGCCGTAAAAGTGTGGGGTGGCTTCAGAACGACCGTTCTTGCACCAACAAATAGATTAAGGATTTTGGAAAATTCTAGAACAGGGGTTTTAATAAGGACTTTCAGTTCGTGGAGATTGACCCATATGGTAAGATTCCCCTTTTGGATCCATCTTGTCAGAGTCAACCACGTGATATTGGCATTTCTTCCAATACCCACATGTATATCCCAGTTGGAAATAATCTTGGCTTTAGAGTGTTACCGGTTGAGTCGTTCCCTTGGGTGAGTACTTTTTCCCCAAGGCAGGCCCTCTAGGATAAACAAAAGCGAGTAAAGAAAATATCTGTAACTTGATCAATCTTTGTTGGCAACAAAGAGAGAGAATGTACACAATAATGCCCCACTCACACTCACACAAGATTTTGTTCAATTCTTAAACCCAAAATAAAGTGTGGAGGTGATTGCTTTGTCTTAACCTAAAATCATGAAAAAGGCCTTTTGATTCTCAAGATCGCTATAAAGTGCGAGAGAAGTGCATACATCCTTTTCCAATGAGGTTAGTTCAAGTAAGCCTTCACAAAACAAGATAGCACATGTTCATTTTAGATCCTCAAAGAAATTATGAATTCTTTTTAAAGCACCAGAGGACAAATGATAGACATTTTGTTTAATTTGTTAACCAAAGAAACAAACTCTAGTAAGTTATAGTCCTAATGTTTGTTTTAGCCTTTGCAAGAAAAAATTGAAAAGGTTCTTTTTAAAGCCCAAATCAAACTAGTGTCCTAAGAAAGAAGTGATAACAATTTCCTAAAAGTGTTAAGCAAACACTAAAGTGTTTAAAAACACTTTGATCTTGCAAAATATCATCCTCATGCTTCTCCTTCTTTTGTTTTCAATTCCAACCTACAAGAGAGAAAACCAGTCAGATTCTGCAAAATACAAAGATTAAAAAACAAAAAATAGAAGATAAATTGATCATTAATCAAAAGGCACGTGCTAAAATTTAATTTCAACTTTTTACTCCCTTCCAGCGATGCAACCTATGATTGCATCAGAGTTTGATTTATCAGCAGTGCTCTACAACATCGCTTACCAGTCAACGTCACTCTGTGTCGGGGATAGTGAGCTCAACTGCATCGCACTTTTGCATAGCGTCACAGTTTGATTCTTTTGAAAAATCTGCCAGTTAGAACAGTCAAGCGACATAGTTTGAATTTCAAATTTTTGGGCGAGAAGACTCCAACATTGCAGTTTGAGTTTCCAGCAGTGCTATATGGCGACGCTGAAGAGTCAGCGGTGCTAAAACAACAACGCTGAGCTCTTAGCGTGGGATTTTTTTTTGTGTATACAGAAAAACGCAGAATTTTGTGAGAAAAGTGATAAAGAATGGGATGTAGCCCTCCTTCTAGTGCCAAATGTGTGAACCCCAATCCAAATACCTGCAAAACAATGAGAACAAACACATTAAGTTAGAGATTGCAAGCAAGAATAAGGATTCCCCATGAAATCCATTTACAAAACTCAAATTAGGAAAATAAACAATGAAGAACACAATGAAAATAGAAAAATAGATTGAATCCTAATTTAAATTTGCAAACTCATGATCACATGGGGGAATGGGTGCCAATTTGATGTGAAAATTGGCCCTTTCCCAATTCCTATGATGCAAGATTGATATGTTGAAGATATGTTGATGAGTGATCCACTTTGTTGATGAAGGATGAATGCTTCCAAGCTAAAAAACCTGCATAACTTAGCTATGATTCAATGATATTTGATGGAAATGGCTATATATTTTAGCATAATAACTTTGCATAATTTGTGGATGATCAAATGAGGATATGAGCTTTTTATTTATAGAATGCCAAGATGGATGAATGTCCAAATTTGAGCAATGTGGGACTAACATTCATCCAATGGCATTATGCCACCTGTCAATCTATGAGTGGATGGAGGATGTGCAAGTTTTGAGGATTGTGCCAACAAATGCATATTTTTGAATTTCAAATTTGTTGAAATGACTTGCAAGAGGGAAGGGACAATGCAATAAATGCCACTTGGCTCAAGGCAAAGGACATGTAAGATGGAGTTATTTCCTTGTTGGATGTACATGTCCACTTGGAATTTTTGAATTCAAACTTGGAGAATATTCCAAAAGATGCCTTGTGAGGAAAATAGAGATTTAATAAATGAATTAAATCTATTTTCATGTGCAACTTGCAAAATCTAGAGGATGGGATATGACAAGAGATTAAATTAATCAAGGGTCAATTAATTTAATAGGAGATTAGATGATGTGACCTATTTGACTCAAATTTATGGATTTATTTAAATCAAATAAGAGAGGAATATGATAAGAGAATAATTAAATAAGGATTTTGATTTATTTAATTAAAAGAGATGGTGTTAGATTAAACTAAATAAGTTTTTAATTTATTTAATTTAAATAGATAGAATTTAGAGATTTAATCAAATAAAATTGATTATTTAATTAAATAGGGATAATTAGATCACATCAATTGATTTAATTAACAAAAGAGAGACTTAATTAGATAAAATGATTTATTTAATTAAGAGAAGGAAATTGATGAATTTAATTAGATAAGGAGATTTGATTAAATGGTTAGACTAAGGGATGATTTAGGATGAAATGATGTTAGTAGTCGGGATCAGATGCACAATGTCATTCGGTATATTTTGCGTGTCTATAGGTTCTATTATAGTTCTCTCTAGGTGATGTAGGAACATCCAAGTGCATGGAAAATTGTGCACAACCAAAAATATTTTCTTTTATTGCTTGAGTTTTGTTTTGATTTTTGTGTTGCATGCAAAAATTAATAAAATTCACAACTCCTCCAACATAATAGAATTTGGTGATGGTTGTGAAAAAAAAAAAATGTTAATTTGACATGGTGTTCTATTTTTTTTAAATTGTTACAAAATGTTAATTTTTCAAAAAGAAAATCCCATGCCCAAGCCTATGAGTGGGAATTTAATGGGAATTGCAACTCCATTTAAAAAAATGATTTTGCATTTTTGTTAAAAAAATTGGGAATGCAGGGGTGTTGGGGAAGTGGTGTGAGTAGATTGTAAGAAGAGAAGACAATTTTTTAATTGTCACTGAATGCATATGCCGAGAAGATAAAACCCATGCCAAGGAAGGAGTCATGGGAATTCAGAAGGTTTGAATAGGAGAGGGAGATTCTTAGAAGTCATGACTATGAGAACTTGTCATAGTGAAACATGCATAACTTTCTCATTTTTGAATGAAATTGAGAAATTCAAATGTGCTAGAAAGACGAGGAGGAGCACAAAACCTAGAAAGCGTTTGACAATAATCGTTGAAATGAAATAAAAATGGTACAAAGAATGTGAGAGGTTTGTTTGTCTTCTTGTAATATGAATTAAAATTGACATTTTTGTTTGTTGGCTTTGAAATTCAATAAAAGATCATGAGTTTGTTTTTTGTATATGTGGTGGATTATGAGTTTATTTGTGAGTAGAGAGTATTTTTTTGTGAGTTTTGGTTACATCATGCATTTGAGATTCCCACTTGCATCAAATGATATTAGAGCCAAAAGATCTTTAGAGTGAAGAGATTGCACTAGGATCTGTGAGTAAAGAATGTTGAAGAGTGAAGTGGTGAAGCCATGAAAGAAGTATGAGAGAATTTTTTTGTTGTAGGTATGAAAGAGGGCCAATGACTTCTATCCTCCATCAAAGATAAAGCTGGGTAGAAGATGTAGAGTTCCTCCACTGAGAGAGGTTGGGTAGAGAAAGCATCTTTCAAATTATTTTTTGGGTAGAGGATAGTTGTGTGAGTGAGAGATTGTTGCAAGGAGTACTTGTAATTGTAGAGGGATTTGTAAGTCTCTAAAAATGACTATAAAAAAGAAGACACGATGGGACATTGGAAGACCTATGAGAAAGTTATTTTGGGAAGAGTATTGGGAAAATTCAAAGAAAATAAGCTCATTGTAGAGTGTAAGAAGATAGAAGTAAGACTGGATGCCCCTGAGGAAAGATTGGGAATGAAGAAGAAAGCTATAGTAGAGGAAGATCAGAAAGTAGATGAAGTTAAATTACATTGTTTTCTTCATAATGAGTTTTCAAGTAATGATTTGTGTGGAGGAAATGAAGAAGGAAACAAAGCTATAATAGTGGAAAATGAAGAGAAGAAAGAGGAAAAACAAAGGTTTGGCAAAGAGGACAATGAAAAGAAGAATGTTGAAGTGTAGTGTTGCAACCCTATGGTTGAAAGAGCATGGAGAGAAAGACATGTGAGAGTAGCCCACACATTTGTAGTTGCGAGAAAGGAAGACACGAAGAGATGCACAAAGAAAGAATGGAGAAATAAAGAGGTAGCAATTGATATACACAGGAGAAGAAGTTGTAGCAAAAAAAATAGAGGTATTATCTCCTTCTTTTGAGTTTTGGAAAGAAATTATTAATGTTGATTTGTATGCAAAAAAGGTAAAGGAAAGTGTTGAAGAAGATGATTTCGAAGTTGGGGCAATGATTGGATTTTGGAAGAACATAAATATATTGAATAAAATAAAGCAGTTGTGTGCAAGGGATGAGATGGAAGAAGAAAAGAACAAGAATACAACAAAAAATAAAGAAGAAAAAGTTGGGGAAGTAGTAGAAAAGCAAGAGAACATATAGGTAAAAGTTCACTTTTGTGTTATTTGTGAAAATGAGTTTGATGCTACATTATTTGCATAGGATTTTAGTGAATTTGGGGATGTGGAAAATGATGATACACTAGTAGAAAAGGAGTAGAAAATAAGAGTATATGATTATTTTGCAAAATTCATTGAAGTTGAAGTTAAGGCTGATTTATATTTTGATGAAATGGTAAGAGAAAGAGAAATGAGAGAGATGGTTAGAAGTAGAAACAACAGGTTTCAAGTTGAAAAAAAACAAGGTGTTGAGAATGATAAAGTGGAATGAAAATATGAAACATAGTGCAACCAAATGAATTTCATGAGGGGAAGAAAGGGAGGAAGCATGAATGAAGGAGTAGATAGGAAGTTTTAGAGTAGGGTGAAGAAAAAGAAATAGGTAGATAAGGAGGAAAAATTATTGAAGAATAAGCACCAAATATTTAAATTTTCACGAGCTCCAACTCATGGAACATGTCTTCTTACCCTAGGTGTTTGATGCAGGAGCATTTAGATGACAGATAATCCTACACTACCACAATTTTTTTTTTGTTTGAGTTTTTTTTTAAAAATTTTGGTTGCAGGCACAAATTAATGAAATTGTAAAATCCTCTAGCATAATATAATTTGGTCACGATTGTGGAAAAAAATCAATTGTTAATATGATACATTGTTTTATTTTTAAAAATTGTTGCAAATTGTTAATTTTTCAAAAAGGAAAATCCCATGTCCAAGCCTGTGAGTGGAAATTTGATGGGAATTGTAACTCCATTTAAAAAAAATTGAATTTGCATTTTTGTAAAACAAAATGGGAATGCAAATTGGTATTGAGGAAGTGGTGTGAGTGGATTGTAAAGTGGTAAGTAAATCTTTAAATTTTCATTGAATGCATATGTCAAGAAGAGAAAGCCCACACCAAGGAAGGAGTCATGGCCATTCAAAAGGTTTGACTAGGAGAGGGATATTTTCAGAAGTCATGACTGTGAGAACTAGTCTCAGTAAACATGCATAACTTTCTCATTTATAAAGGAAATTGAGAAATTAAAAATGTGTTGAAAAGTTGGGAAGGAGGAGCAAAAAACCTAAAAACTGTTTGAGAAAATTCATTGTAATAAATAGAAGTGGTATGAAGAATGTGACAAATTTATTTTTCTTGTTGTAATACAAATTAAAATTGGTGTTGTTTGTTGTCTTTGAAATTCAATAAAAGAGTATGAGTTTGTTTACTGTTTATGTGGTGGATTGTGAGTTTGTTTGTGAGTAGAGAGTCTCTACATATGATGTCTTGAGCAATTGTTTGTGAGTCCCACTTGCATCACTAGGAGTTTCAAATGGATTATTGCATAATTTTTTCATAATAGTATGTGTTAAAATTTGAATTTTATGATATAAATAAAATAACCCCTATTTATAACAATGAGAAAATGTTTACCTCAAGAGGATGATTCAAAATTTTCACTTAGTGTTACAATATTTAAAACATGGTGTCCTTTTGAAATAGAATCTCATACATAAATTTAATGTGATCACCATTTGTTCTTGCTACATGATTTTGATTTAGAGAATTCAAGGGTTTGCAAGATAGAATTACATTTGATGAAGGAAACCACTCACCATCAAATTAATTTTTAAGTCTCCACTCACAAAATTTTAATTTCATAATTTCACAAATAAAGGGATTATCCTTTACTAAACTCATGTATCCTATACAAATATTTGATAGAGAAGAGACCAAATAAATATCTATTCCTAAACTTCTTACCATATTCATCTTATAATTGATAAAATAAACCTTGGTCATTCGAAATATTCATTAGTTCTTCCTAGATTTAGACCTTTAATAAAAGGAGAAATCACTACAAAATTCCATACTTATCTTTTTCCTCTCTTAGGAAAAAAATTAAGAAAAATGTAGCTAAACAAGAATTTATCCTAAAGTGTTATGCTGTGAAAAATATGAAACTTACCTCTTCTTATATATCCCAATTATTTTATCACATATTGATTCATTAGAATACCTCATTCCACCATCCAAGTAACTTCTTTATAACTATCAAGTATAATAAAATTAACTTTATTATTTGTAGCCTTTGATTTGATGTTACTTTGCTACCTTTGGAGAGTAATTGTATTAGTACATAAAAAAATATGTGGTTATCCCTTACTTGATGGGGTTGATCACTAATAAATAAAATATTTACAAAATAAAGAACACAAAAATATTGTCAATAATTTTTTAAATATAATTTATACCACTCTTTTCATTCCTCATTTTTAGGCCAATCAACATCAATGATAATATTTAATTTATTTATTCTATCATAAAATATAGCTCATCTAATATGACTTTAATATATTTAATAAACTTTTCCACCCTTGTCTGTTATGCTAGGATAGCTAAAAATTATTGGATTAATTTTATCACTTAACAAGAGTGGCTCTACAAATAAGGGAAAAGGATACCTAAAATCCTCTTTCTAGATATTCATCTCCTTCTTTATTCTATTATGACCTATAATGTTTTAGATACTATGATTAAAAGACATTGAAACTCCTTGAAATTTTCCATCAAATCCATTAACTTTTCCATGAAGAGTCCATTAATTTTTCCATGAAGAGTAGTAGATATTTATTGTATTATCCCCTATCAGATTCTTTAGGAGCACACATAAAACCATTTTCCATTTATCTCAAGTAATTTCATTTCAAAAAATTTCCATTTTACTAGATGTCACAATGATATCTTGATGACATTTTAAAAAATTATCTTCTAGTTTAATTAAATTTTGTAATTTTGCCCTAAAGATACCTATGACCAATTCCCTTATATTATTTTTTTATATTTTAGAACCAACCTTCTTTAGGAATTTCACCTATTTCTATTCTACTTTATTGAAATTGTTTTTAATTTATTTTCTTCTAGCCATGATACTTTATCATCTTATTGTTGGAAGTATGAGTAGATTGTGTGTTTTCATTGATGTCAATAGTTCTAGGTTGTTGCATTAATCTCAATAGGTCTATGGAGAGATTGTTGGAATTCTATGATGATGCTTTAATTAGTTGCATTATGTTGTCATTAGTAGTGTCACTGGTGTCAACCTATAGTGTTGCTTTGATAAGCTTATGTTGGTGGATGTTCAACCTCTTGTGTGTGGTTGAGTTGCCATAGTAGTTTGGTGGTAATGAATAAGTGTTGAAGATGATGAGAATGTGTGTGTGGTGCTTGGTTTCTAATTGATTTTGAGAAAATTTGAAGAAAAGAGAAAATAATATGGTTGAGAGGTGTTCAGTATAACCGAGTGGTGTTCACTATTTTGTTCTGCATTTCTTCATGGTTGAATATCTGCTTATGTGGTTCAGATATGTTGATCAAAGGTATTTAGAGGTGTTATATCTAGAGTTTCAGGTTTTGGATCATTGTGCAAAGAAATTTATGTTCACCAGTGTATGAACTGTGTATTGCAGTGGTGTCTAGGAGAAATGGTATTGCTCCACATTTCTTCATAGTTTGGTTTTTGGGCTTGCATATTAGAGGATGTGCTTAAATTGCTCATATCTATCTTCAATATGATTTTTTTTGTTTTGGTGATCTACACGGGTGTTGTAGTGTGTAGAAGGTTAGTTGGTCATGAAAAATGAATACATGTTCTTCTGGTGTATGATGTTTTGAAGGAGTTGTTGGATTTTAGGGTTTTGATTGAAGGTTCTAGATTGTGTTGAAGTGTTGTGTGTGGTTCATGAGTCATCTTTAGATAAAAGTAAGCATGCATTTAATGCTTAATGGTGTTTACATAGGTTTCACTGACCTTGGGTTCCTACACTAATTGAATATATGCTTCAATGTTTGTGGAAGTGTGGTATGGTGTGTATGCATGTATTTGGGTCTAAGTTAAGGTTTTTTTTGGTTCACCTTTATTTCTTTCCACTGCGGGAATGTTTTAGTACTAACCTAACTTGAATTTTCATGATTGAGGTGCGTGTCCAACCTTGTCAATTGTTTTCAAGGTTGAGGATGGTATAAATAAGCATTGAGTTGATGGAGAATCAAGGAGAAAAAGGTGTGATGTGAAATGTAGAGTTGTGAAGTGCGAAAGTGTGAAATGCAGTGCAATCTTTCATGTGTTAGACTACTGGAAGCAATGAGTAGAAGGTGTCTACATTATTCAAAGAGGCTATGAATGTACTAGTAATGGTGTAGTGGATATTTCTATTGCTATGAGATTTATTTCTCATTGTAACATTCTTCTTTTATATTTTCTATAATCGGATAGTGATCCCTTATTTTCTTCTAGGAAGTGAGCCCTCTAGCAATGAGCCTATAATATTCGGTGTTGCAATTACTTTATATTTTGATCTAATACTCACCGTGGGATTTCCCTTCTTATTTTTTCCATGTAAATATGTTGTTATCATGTGTTTGGATGTGTTTGCATTAATATTTCTCATGTTTACATTCTGGTAATGCATGATAAGGGTTTAGTGGTTGTTAAGGGTTCAAGCACTATTGTAGATCTGAATGTTAATGTGGTTTTTGAAGTTTTAATGTACAACCAATTCACCCCCCCTTAGTTGTCTTATGCATTAGACAATTGGTATTAGAGCAAGGTTCTTTGGAATAAAGATTAACCAATTGAGGTAGATCTGGGATGGTGGAAAAGAATGAGGCTCCTCTATTTGATGGATCTAATTATGCATTTTGGAAGACCAGGATGAAAGGTTTCCTTATTTCTCTAGGGTTTTGATTTTGAAAGTCTATTGAAACTGGATATACAATGCCTGCAAATGGTTTGACTACTGATGATGAGATCAAGGAATATGAGAACAATGGGAAATCAAGGCATTCTCTTTTGAGTGGTCTTTCTACTATTGAACTTGTGAAAATTATGAAACTTGAATCTACCAATGAGATCTGGAAGAGGCTAGAAAGAATCTATGAAGGAGATGAAAAATTCAAGCAAGCTAATATGCAAAACCTAAAGATCAAGTTTGAAACCCTATGGATGTTAGAGGATAAAGATATTACAAGATACATGTAGAAAATGGATGAAGTTGTAAATTTCATCAGAGGCCTTGATGGAAAAATTGAAGATGAGGTGGTAAAGAAAGAATTAAGAACTTTGCCTAAATCCTATGGTCATAAACTTTCTACTATTGAAGAATTTCAGAATCTAGATTAGTATTCTAGAGATTAGTTGCTTGTTACTTTGACTACTTTTGAATTGAGAGAGTTTGGTTCAAGTGATTCAAAGAGATTTATTTTAAATTTGGAAAAGCAGAGAAGAATGAGGAATCTAATCTAGATGAATTTGATGAGTTTGAAGAAAACTTCATGAGGAAAGTGGACTAGAAAATATAGAGGTAAGTTACCTTTCAAATTATAATGTTGTAAAATTGCACCCCTTGCAATTTCACATACATTCTTGCATCCACTTTAGTGTCCACTCCCTTAGAATTTGTGTAGGCTCATTTTAGCCCCTACATTAGCCTTTTTCCCCTATCAGGATGCTCAAATATCCCTTTTTAGTAGCTACCCTTGCATGTTAGCTTTGTGTCAAATCTTGTGCTTTTTCTAATTTTGTCATTTTGTAGCATGATATGTCTAGACACTAGTGTGCCACATGGATGTTTGTGTGCCACACTAGTGTCTTGTGATGTTTCAATGCTTAAATGACCATTTCCATGCATGTTTTCCACTTGTCAACTAGCTTTGTTAGTGGTAATAGCTCAGGATTCTAGGAATCTTATTTTATGTCTTTATATGCTATCTTTTCAATCTTATGGCTCCTTCTAAGTTCTTCTAGCTTCACTTCTAACTTCTCTCTAGCTTTGGCTCCTACCTTTTCCTCTTATTATCTTGCTTGCACAACTCCATATAGTTTGTTATAACAGAAATACCAAGCTCTCTTGGAAACACCCTTTGCAACACCATTGGATCTTGTAGCTCTATTGTTCTCTCCTTATGCTTGTGAGCATCCTAGGATTCCATATCCCCTATCTATTACATCCTTACTTTGTGATACAGGTTCTCCTCCTTGAGAGATGATTTCTTTTATCACCCATACTTGGTGGTGCGAGTTCTACTCTTGAAGTGGGCTTTGGTTTCACCACATGCTTTGTCCATTTTAGTTCATTTCTCTCTATCTATTTGGTTGTCCATGGAGGTGGGAACACCAAAATAGGGGTTTGATTGAGGAAAACCCCTATACAGCCCCAACGCTTTCTCCAAATCTTAAGCATGTAGGTATTGAATAAATTCACGTGTTGGAGGCTTCATCACTTGCATGGTCATAAGCACTTCCTTTCTTCTCCTTATCTTTATCATTTCTATTTCACTTTATTTCAGTTCTATTATATTTTGTTTCTTTCTCATGTTCTAAGCTTTCTTAGCAATTAGAGTAGAAGTAGCCACTTTTTCATTTTCTGTGATAAACTCACTTTCTGGTCCATATGAGATGCCAGTGCACCTTTGGGACACCAGTGCACCATGTTGTCATCTTTATTCCGTGCTATCATCCTTTGATCGAAAGCTTGTCTATTTTTCCAAAGAATCTTCGTGACCTACTCTTTCTAATTCTAGAACTCTCGTTGCTATTCCTTGAGGTAGTTTAGGAAAGTTCTCCCTGTGAGGATCTTTGAATGAAGAGAAATCATGAGTAGTGAATACCCCTTCTCTACACAAATTCTTTAATTGTGGAAAGATTGGTCATTATGCTTCAAGATGTCTTGTTAAAGCTTCAAGAGATAGACCTAAGGAGAATAAAGGTAAATCAATTAAGAAAAGTTACTATGTTAGAGAAGATTCCAGTATATCTAATGATGAACTTGATTACCCTAATGATGAAGATGATAAATGATTGTTCATGGTTCTAAATGATAGAACTAATTAGATACTAACTTTGAGAGATGTATGAAGGAAAGTGCTCTGGAAGCAAGTCATAACATTGGAGGAGCAATGGTGACTACTTTTCATGATAGAGAAGAGAAGAACAACTAGATCATTGATAATGGATGCTCAAATCACATGATAGTTGATAAGAGTAATTTTTTAAGCTTGAGAAGTTTGAAGGTGGTTTAGTTAAGTTTGGTGATGATACATTTATGATACATCTGATAAGATATGTGGAAAAGGTTCAATCAGTTTTGATGGAAAGCATAATACATATGACGTTCTTTATGTTAATGGTCAACAACATAACCTTTTGAGTGTAGGAAAAATGTGTACCAGAGGATACAATCTTTCATTTTAGAACAATGGTTGTGAGATCAGAAGAAGGCTCCAAAACTATGGTTGTAGCAAGAAGAAGGATAAATGGAAATGTTTATCAACTTAAGGGTGAAAATGGTCAATGCATTATGACTTAGATTAATGAAAATTGGCTATGGCATAGAAGAATGTGTCTCATCAATTTTGATAGCCTAGTAAGGATCAATTCAAATAAAGTTTTAAGAGATGTGACAAAGATTGCAAAGCCTATTAATGCTATCTACAAGGAATGTCAGATTGGACTAGAAAGAGATTCAAAGTCAAAGAACAATCAACTATTCATCCTTTGGAGTTGGTGCATATAGATATTTCTGGACCTACAAGAATCATAAATTTTTAAGGTGACATGTATTTCATGCTTTTAATTGATGATTATTCGGGAATGACTTGGGTTACTTTTCTCAAATAAAAATCAAAAGCTCTAGATAAGTTAAAGGAATTCAAAACTATGGTTGAAAATGAAATGGATATGAAAACCAAATGTTTGAGATCTAATAGAGGTGGAGAGTTTACCTCCAATGAGATTAACCATTTATATGAAGTTCATGGAATAAAGAGGCATTTGTTAGCCCCTAGGACTCCTCAGTAGAATGGAGTTGTGGAAAGAAAGAATAGAAATGTTCAGGAAGTAGCAAGGAAAATGATGGAGGAAGAAAATATACTTGATGTCTATTGGAGAGAAGCAATTCATACTACAGTCTACATACTTAACAAAGTACAAGAAATGGTACATAATTCAAAGAATCCCTATGAGTTATGGTATGTAAGGACTTCCACTGTCAAATATTTCAAAGTGTTTGGAAGTAAATGCTATATCAAAAGAGATGAAGAAATCTTAGGAAAGTTTGACACAAGATCTAATGAAGGAATCTTCCTTAGACATTCTACAAGAAGCAAAGCTTACTAGTGCTATAACAAGAGGCTAAGAAGGATTATTGAAAGTGCAAGTGTTAAGGTGGATGAAGATCTACACAAAAGTTCAATGATGATAGATGGGTATGAATTAGATGAGTCCTCTTTCAAAAAAGAAGAGAAAGATGAAGGTAAGGAAAATTAAGTACAAATTAAAGAGGAAGAAACTATGGAAAAGAACCCTAAGACCCCTAAGTATGTATAGAAGAATAATTTGGATGATCAAATCATTGGTGACAAGAGTATAGGTGTGTTAACAAGAATAAAGGTTGCTATGATAGAAGAATAAGTAAACTTATGCTTACTTTCCAAAGTTAAACCTAAAATGGTGATTGAAGCATGCAAATATTGTGGCAAGTATGAGCATGATTGGTGGTGTTGTCATTAATGTTGTCATTGATGTCAACACTGTTCAATATGTTGCATATTATGCATGTATAGTTGAGATGTTTTTGAGATTCTATGAGTACATGGAGATATCTTTATGATGTTGCAAATGTGTTGAATTGATAAGTTTCCAAGTGCTTTTGAGAAAATTAATAAAGAGAGAAGTCAGAGTTATGAATGTGTTCAAAATGTGCTCTGGTATGTGCTCCACATTTCTCTTGTGTTGATCCCATGCTTGTGAAGATATGAAGGTTTGATGATAGTGATTTGATAGTGATATCTCCTGATTTGTAGCCTTTGGGTTGATTT
Source organism: Sequoia sempervirens (assembly GCA_007258455.2). Taxonomy (NCBI): domain Eukaryota; kingdom Viridiplantae; phylum Streptophyta; class Pinopsida; order Cupressales; family Cupressaceae; genus Sequoia; species Sequoia sempervirens. The sequence goes on along the minus strand of VDFB02000015.1, from coordinate 532,494,640 downwards.
AATGTGAAAGTTGTGTTCACCGATGTGTGAACTATTTTTGCAGAGTTATTTTTCTGTGGACTAGGAGAAATGTTTTTGCTCTGCAGTCCTCCGCTATTCTATTGTAGATCTTGCAGATCTAGAATATGTATTATAATGGTTTTCTTTGGGTTATGGAAAAGACTCTTGTCATTTGGTGATCCGAAAGTTGAGTATCAGAGTAGTATGTGTTTGCATAGTCCAGATGGACTGATGAAAGGTGTTCGATGTTCCAAGGTTGTTACAATTGTTGTGAATGTATTTGAAGGAACCTGAGATGTGTTCTCATGCATATTGAAGTGTTTTTATTTGTCTGTGTCATCTTCTTGCTAGAAAGTGTGCACATCAATGTTCATTTGTGTTTTCATTAGGTTTGGCCGACCTGGTGTTTACACTTCATTTGAAAAATAAAATTGAATTAAGGAAGCATGCGGTTGATCCGAGACATTATTCGTTTGGTCTTGATTAAGTGTTTTATTGCTCCACTCTCATTCCTTTCCATCGCGGGAATGTTGAGTTTTCGACCTAATTTGAACTTATGAAATGAAGCTTTTGTGGCTGACCTTGGAGAAAGTTTCTAAGGTTGAAGATGATATAAATTCAAGTAGAATTGCGAAAGATTAAATGATGCAAAGTAATGAATCAAGCCACAAATTAAAAGAGTAGAAGTGTGTGAAAGTGAGTTGAGGTAGCAATACTTCATTGTGTTAGATTCCTCAAAGTAGTGAGTTGAAGGTGTTTGCAATCTTCTAATCAAGGTTGCGAATGTGTGTAAATTGTTGTGGTGGATCTTTTGTTTCTTTTGTATATGTGGGTAGTGAGCCTCCCTGTTGGACAGTGAATCCTTTTTGTAGGCAGTGAGCCTTTGTATCTAGTTTTGCAATCTCTTTATATTGTGAGTTAATCCTCACTGTGGTTTTTCTATTATTGGGTTTTCCATGTAAAAATATGGTGTTCATTGTGTTGATTTTACTTTCTGTTATTTGCATTTCATGTTCATACTTAATAACAAAATAGTGTGATTGTGAAGTTAGTAACTGTTGAAGTTTTTATTTTAATTTTGGTGACAACTGATTCACGCCTCCTCTTAGTTGTTCTACACCTTTTTAACAATTGGTATTAGATCTTTGGTTCCTTGGTATAGAGCTTAACCACTTAAGGAAGATCCGATGGCACATAAGTTGGCGATCCCTATGTTTGATGGAGCTGATTACAGTGACTGGAAAGTGAAAATGAGAGGATACATTATCTCTCTTGGTTATAAGACCTGGAAGGCTATTGAGATGAAGTATGTTGCTCCAACAAGTGGCCCTACTATTGTAGACGAGGTTTCTGCTTATGAAGAGAATGACAAAGCAAGGTATCCTATTTTTAGTGCTTTATCTAAAATTGAGCAAACTAAGGTTCTTTCTTTAGGCACTGCTCATGAAGTCTGGAAGAAGTTGGAAGAACTGTATGAAGGAAATGAAAGAGTAAAATTGACAAAGAAGCTGGCGGCAAAGCGCAAATATGAGAATCTGAAAATGGAAGAAGGTGAATATTTTACAAGCTATTTCCAGAGGGTTGAACTTATAGCAAATGGAGTTAGGAATCAAGGGGGAAATCTAACTGATGAAGATATAATTGAGAAGATCTTAATAACCCTCCCAGACTATTACAATGATAAGATCTCAATGATTGAAGTAATGTATGATCCTAAGAAATACACTAAAGAACAATTATTTGGCACCTTTATAACATTTGAGATGAGAAGGTTCAGGAAAGAGGAAAATAAAAAAACTATGAATGGTAGATCTAGACCTGCACAAACATGAGAAAACAACACAATGTTAGTAAATTATACAAATCTAAACTAGCATTCCCCATAAGATTCATTTGAAGCATGATGAACAAGAAATGAAGTAAAGAAAACAAGTGAAATCAATCTAAATCTTATTCAAATGCTCAAACTCTCAATCCCATGGGGGAATTGGTGCTATTTTGATGTGGAAAATAGCCCTTTCCCAATTCCTTGCAAGCTTTGATGATGAACAATGGCGCTCCTTGATGAAATTTGCAATAACCTAGCTATGGTGGATGAAAATTATGAAAACCTTGATGAAAAATGGATGAACCTGCATAAAATGTGTAGATAATGACTTTGTATAAGTTGTGGATCCAAAATTTGTAAAAGAGCTCTCGATTTATAGGAGAGAAGGATGGAAAAGTGAGCAAAAAGGATGAATGTGGGACTAAAGATCAACCAATAACAAAATTCCACTTGTCATCATGCTATTGAAGAGAGGTGGAGCACATTTTGATGAATGTGCAAATAAATGTAATTAGGTGGAAATTTGAAATTTGAAAGTTTGCTCGTGGAGGAAGATGTGGAAGAGGTATTATTGCCACTTGGCTCAAGAAAAATGACTTGTAAGAGTCATAAATGCCAAGTTGGAGGATAAAACCTTTGGGAGGGAGATTTCAAATTTGAAGAATATTCCAACTTGATGCCGTTTTGAATGAAAATAGATGAATTTATAAATCAATTAAATTGATTTACTTGTGTAAGTTACAAAATCTAGAGGATTTGATGGATTTGTGTTAGTGTTAATTAGAATTTAATTAAATTAAATGGAGATTAGCTTGATTTGACACTTTGACTTAGATTTTTGGATTTATTTAAATCAAAATGAGAGGAATAATGAATATGAGATTTAATTAAATAAAGTTTGATTTATTTAATTAAAGAGGGATGATGTTAATCTTAAATCAAATAAAGTTTAGTTTATTTAATTTAAAGGAGATGAATTATGATTTAATCAAATAGAGGGATTTATTTAATTAAAAGAGGAACATTAGGATTAATTAAACAAAATGATTTAATCAAATAAAATGGATTTATTTAATTAAAAGATGAAATATGATGAATTTAATCAAATAAAGATTATTTGATTAAATGGTTAGTAAAGGAGATGATTCAAGATGAACTGGTGTTAGTAAATTAGGATCAAGTGCACGAGATCAATCAGTATAATTTACGTGTCTACATTTTTCCGCTCTTTGAAGTAATGTACCTGTTGTGTTGGTTCAAAGAATAACCTCTCCAAGATCAAAATTAAAAAAAAAATCTATTTTTTCAGATGCCCCACTTCTGCCCCAGCGAAAGAATTATGTTGGTATATTGCCTCCTCAAGAGATTGGACGAAAATTTGGATTTTTGGGTGATTTCTTGAAAAAGGAGGAAAAAATGCCTGATAGGTCCAAAAAGGCTCTAGGATGCTGAAAATGTGCCAAAACGTGAGAAAAAGACCTGAAATGAGCTTTGGTTGGGAAAAAAAGGGGTTGGGGGTAGAAAATCCTAGTTTGATGGCTAAATAGGGTAAAAAAAAAACCTAATTTTCATGCTTAAATAGCCCTCAAGCGGTCACCTTCAATTCATTTGCATACTCAGCCTTTAGAACTTTCATCGTTTTGAGCTCTGAACTTCATGCGAGATGGCGCAAAGAGTGCTTCCCCGACACATTTCCGAGTGAGTATGAGTCTACCAGAGACTTCCAAGTGCAGGACCAATAGTATGTGACCCTAACTCGACTTGTAATTTTGATTTTTATGTGCATTTATTACACTTTGAAAGTTAAACTTGTCCAACATCGCTATATAGCAACGCTCAAAGGGTAGAATCGATGACGTTAGGCCTCAAACTGCACCGCTAGTGTGACCTGCGATGTCGCGTCACAATTTAGGATTTAGGGCTCAAACTCCAAAGGCCGACACATATGCAAATGGTGTTGCCATGATCTAGTTAGGTGTTTATGGTTTTAGGTCAAATAGGCCCATGGTTAAACAGTGACATCGCACCTTAGTTTGCAGTTTAGGGGGTTCTAGTGACCCAGTTTGGAGTTTCCAAACAATGATGCCTTTGTGAATAGTGATTCCTTTGTTGTTTCGGTTGCGAAAATATCAAACAATATCTAGTCCTTTTACAAAACTTGATGTTGTGGCTTTATGGGTGTAGGAGAACAAAGAGCCTGTGCATTCACGCGAGCACCGATCCTCAGTGCTTAGTAGATTGACTAGACTACATGGGTTGCTACAGGAGCACCTTGGAGCGATCGGTCTATGGTATGTTGTGTATGCGCTTTCCATCAAGACTCACTTGTCAATGATGACCACGCTAGTAGAGAGATGGCATAGTGAGACATCATCATTTCATCTTCCCACCGGCGAGGTGACTGTCACATTGGAGGATGTCTAGTGGATTTTATGATTTCCCATCCACAATGAGAGAGTGATATATGACATGGATGTCGACATGGATGCATGTTACAAGATCATAGGGTCAGATGAGATTTTTTTCACTGAGAGTTAGATTGACCTTGAGTACTACAGAGGTAGGGTGTCGACATTTCGACTGATTGTTGTAGCTATTATTTCAGGACTTGTAGCTCCAGATCAGTGGGGACAATATTTCAGTCCAGGATGGGGTCTGGCTTGGGAGAAAATGCTCTTTAGGAGGTGTTGCTTTGCTTGGGGACCAGTGATGTTGGCCTCACTATATCATGATTTGCATGAGTTCACGTATTGCGATAGCAGAACTATTGGTGTCAGGGTCACACTTCTATATATCTTAGCATGGGAGAACATAGTTGTGCTTCGACTGAGAGTCATAGTGGTCGATGTATCGCCCAACGACCCAACAGTTTGGTGGTATAGGGGCGGTCTTACATTCACTCACATAGGAAAACTTGGCATTCCTCACTAGCAGAGGGTTATTGATGAGATGACCACATTTACCTAGAGACCTTGGCTGTAGATGTCAGCTTGGTATGATGATGTTCAACAAATTTTTTATGCTAGGAAGGATCAGCTCATGCAGGGATGTGAGCACACTATGATTGAGCGCTACTTTCCCAATTGAGTAGCCAGACAGTTCGGGGATGTCCAGGATAGGCCAGATGATTAGTACATGACCATCTTTTCCCAGACTACTAGAGAGATGACATGGGGTTAGACGATCTCTACCTCAGATGCAGAGGATACTTTTAGGCAACTGGTAGCTAGGCCATGGGCCTATGATTAGGGGTAGGCATACCTAGGCACTACACGTGCTTATGACTACTGGTTCAGGCCTCGAGTCCAATTGACCATTCCAAGGACAGTTCTTCCATAATGGAGGCCTTGAGGCAAGATGACCAGGAGCATATAGGTCCCAATAGGAGGAGGAGGAGGAGGACCACCTCCACACCAGCCAGAGCAGAGAGACCAGGGAGATGGGCATCAACAAAGAGATGTTCCCAGAGACTAGTAGCCACCTGTGAGGGACCAGCAACCCCCATAGAGAGATCAGCCACCACCACCACCTCAACTTGATTAAAGAGATGTTCTGATACAAAAACTTTAGGCCTAGGTGCAAACATTGACAGTAGAGAGGGACTAGGCGATGTAGCAGGTCCAAGCCCTCATGGCTGAGCAAGATCAAGATAGGAAATAATGATAGGTGACAGAGCTGTAGCTAGCATAGGAGGTGTGCAAATGATAGTAGCTGGAGAGTATGAAAGCTACAACACAGGGCCAGACAGTCCCTGTGCAGATGTACCGTGAGGCCATGTGGGAGATGGAGTATTACAAAGTTCATTATCGATAGGTAGTGCCTCCGACAGCTTGGGTGCCAAAGTTTTCTCAGCAGTCAGGATACAGATAGAAAAATGATAGAGCTAAGAGGTGGGCGGGTGAGGGGAGCAGCCACCAAGGCTAGCTACCACACAATTTTGATTGACACTATTCTTTTTGAGATCCATGGGCTCCATTTTTTGATAGCCCCATGGGTATTGTATACATTTCATTGATACACATGACACATTTGGTCTTGATTCTTTTACCATGATAGCTACATTATTTTGATATGTATGATATGATCGATTCAATTATGAGATGTCCTATTTTATTTATGCATTTATGGATCGATGTATTTAATTTTCTATATGCGATGTGACTCTATATTATGTGATGTGATGCATGCATGATTCTATATTATGTGATGGGATGTATGATTATGTAGATGCTTATGGATGGATGAATGCATTTATTTTCTAGTATCTTTTTGATGCACTTTTTATGATGATGTGGATGAAAATGTTATGATATGCAAATGATTTTAAAATTCTTAGACTAACAGATCTATATTATGCCCCTAATGTATGATGATATATGTTATGATCATGAGATGCATGAGATTTTATGACATGCTCTTTTCCTTTTTAGTATATACATGATATGGTGATGCATGTATGGATGATATGATGATGCAAATGATATGATATGATGATGCATATATGGATGATATGATGATGCATATGTGGATGGTATGATAATGCTTATATGATTATGTAATTGATGCAAATGAGATGTTTAGAATAACCAATCTATATTATGCAATGATGAAATGCAATGCATGTGAGATAATAAGTGTTTTCTATATGATATGATATGGATGATATGCAACATACTAACATCATTGTGGATGCAGGATGGATGCATTGGTGATGTTTTTGATTAACTGTCATGGTACCATGTTAGCGCAAAGAGAAGACAGAAGAAATGAGATGAAGACAAGAGGATCCAACAAGTCCATGATATATGAGACCTTATTAGAGATGATGAGGATGATGATGATGATGCAATGCTTATCAGGAATTAGGATTTTAAAAGGGCTACTTACCTTATGTTTGATAATACACATAGGCACGATGCATCAAGGTATAAAGAACTAGGATGGCATTGCACCTAGTGTGATGGACTTTGAATCGAAAATTAGATAGGAGTACTCATGTTCACATGTGACATATGAAACTTCTTTTAAAATGTAGTTCAGATATTCCAAACATCTCATACCAAAACATAGGAAGGAAATCCTTCCTATGTGGTCAACAAGACACCCAAAACATCCTCCCTATAGACCAAACAAAGTAGGCATGACCAAGGTTATATTACAAGAACATCCAACAAGCACAACAGATAAGAAGATAATGATTGTTGCCCCATTCCTTTCTCTCTAAATCCTTTTGTTTGGACATCATTGAGAGGTCATTAGAATGAGCACAATAAGATAAGCGAAAAGAAAAAGATGAAGAAAACAAACAAGCTAATGTTCTTCATACCGCTAGCCAAGACTAAACTATGGTGATGCCTGATGTTGATGTCCATTATAGGAAGGATGTATCCTAGGACATGATGTTATCAGATGATTTGGGATTGACTGGATGATAGGCTATTAATACCAAGAGTTGACCATCTTGTTTACTTACTGACCTAGACTTGAGACTTTGATGTTTTGAATTTTCACTTTCAAACTGCTAGACTTGTTTCCAATTGTCTTACCAAAGGTTGAGGGTGATGATTGATTTATTATGAGTGAATGTTTATTTTGGGTGAAAGCGAGATGGGGGTGGATGGATTTTTCAAATATTTGGATGTTTTTGAAATGTTTTGAGGCCGTTTTTGGTATTTTCAAGATATTTTGCAAATGTTTTGATTTTTGAATTTTCCAATGTTTTGGTGTTTTATGAGATTTTGACCAAGAGACTAACCTAAAGACCTATCCTAGGGGCCTTGGGGGCTATTCAAAGATTAGTCTTTCCTACATCATACACGAAGAGACCACGTAGTTCAACCAACACATACTCGATTATTGATGAGATATGAACAAATGGATTGCCAGTTTATTATGAAAGACTCCTAAAGGATTGACCTAAGTGTCTCGAGGGATGATCAAAGATCAACCTTGCCTATGTTCAGAGCTCAAAGATTCATAGTTCGACAAGATGACCCTATTTTTGAATTTTTGACCTATTTTGGGATTTTTGGTATGTTTTGAATGTTTTTGGATTTTTCTCGATTTTATGAATGTTTTTGGGTTTTCTAATTTTTTTGAATGTTTTTTTTTTGGATTTTTGGATTTTCTGATGTGTTTGGATTTTGTAATTTAGGGAAGACTTCAAGAATATACATGAATCTGATGTGATGCAAGAACATGCCCCTAGTGTGATGCAATAGACTACTCCAATACATGAAGGACAAACTGGCCTTAAGAATATGCCGAGTAGTACTAGGAGGGATCATGATACAAACACATGATCAAACTATGATGAGAATGTAGATGGACAGATGCAATGGAATGCGATGGATGGATGATGCAGAACAAGTCACCAAGATCATGATGGATGGAGAGTGCTTATTTACACAAGGCACCTGTTTGCCTGGTTTTCACCAAGGTACTTGTCCAAAGTGCCACCGAAGTGGTTTTCACTAGAGAACAATTTTTTTCTTTACTATTTTCAATCCCTTTTCTATTTTTTTTGGATTTTTGTTTTTTTGTATTTTTTTGTATTTTTGGATTTACACGTTGTGATATTAGGCATAATTTTTTTTGAGATGGGAGCTATTCATGGGCCCCTGTAGAGGCTCACCTTCGGGTGTTGATAACTGATATGCCCCTAACTTGTAGCTTGCTGTGATGATGAAGGGTCCCAACCAATTGGATTCAAACTTTCCCTTGCTATCTGGATTTGGTACATTTTTCTAGTTCTCCTTCAGCACAAGCTCTTGAACTTGAAAGGTCTGACTCCTAATCTTCTTCTTGTAGCTTCACTTGAGATGGTTTTGGTAAACTTGCAAATGGTTTAAGGCATCCATGTGCCACTCATCCAGTAGTTCCAACTCATTCAACCGTGATACCTGATATTCTTCATCTGTGATGAAATTTTGCAATGATATTCTTAGGGATGGGAGCTTGATCTCAATAGGGAGGATGGCTTTTGATCCATAGACCAGGGAGAAAGGGGTTACACCTGTTGTCATGTAGATACTTGTTTGGTAGGCCCATAAGGAAAGATTTAGTTGTAGGTTCTAGTCACGACCAAGGTCATTGACTATTTTCTTGAGGATTTTCAAGATGGTCTTATTGGTAGCTTCTGCCTGGCTGTTTCCTTGGGGGTAGTATGGAGTGGAAAAGCAATGTTGGATAATAAACTTTTGGCATAGATCTCGAACATCCTAGTTTTTGAAAGGTGTCTCATTATTTGAGATAATGGCTTGAGGGACACTGTAGCAACAAATTAGGTAGTCCAGGATGAACTTGGATATCCTCTTTCCTGCGATAAAGGTCATGGGGATGGATTCCACCCACTTTGTGAAGTACTTTGTGGCAGTGATAATGAACTTATGTCCACTGGATGAGGTGGAGGTAATTTTTCTGATGTGATTGAGCCCACATTGTTAAAAGGGCCAAGGTGTAACAATTGGGTAGACCTCCTGAGCTCATGCATGGATGAGATCCCCATGCTGTTAACACTACAAGAACCTTCAGACATAGTCGTGATCTTCCCTTTCCATTGTAGGCCAATAGTACCTAGTCCTCAACAGTTTCTTAGCCAAGGTCATACCACTCGAATGTGAACCACAAATGTCATTGTGCAACTCAGTTAAGGCAGTCAAATCTTCCTCAACATTTAGGCATCGTGAAAGGGTTCCTTCAATGATCCTTTGGTATAAAGTATCTCCTAAGATGAAAAAATGGGATGAGTTCTTGAAAAATGTTCTCTTAAGGTTCAGGGATATATCAGTGAGGAGGACTCCTATTCTCAAGTAGGTATATATATCATGATACCAGGGATCACTGGGACTAATGATTTCACACACAAATTCAGACTTTGGCACCTTGAATGCTAGTATGAGAAGCTTCTCTACAAGGAATTCTTGCTTTGGGACTTTGTGTGGGACATCTAATAGCGATCCAATTATTGCCATAGCATCTTCCACTCTGTTATTTTCTCTAGGAATCTACTCAAATGTGACATCAATGAAGGACTCTTTGAGGCTTTCCACTAGTTTCTTGTATGGGGTCAACTTGTCATCCTTTATTTGATACTCATCATTTACCTAGTTGACGATAAGTTGTGATTCTCCATAGACTTTGGGTGCCATGATCTACCATTGCACTGCAATTCTCAGCCCTATGACAAGAGCGTCATATTCTGCAGTGTTATTTGTGCAAGGAAATGACAGCTTGTATGATTTAGGTATGCAATCCCCTTGTGGTGTAATAAAGAAGACCCCAAATCCTAACCCATCTTGTGTGTAGGATCCATCAAAGTACATTTTCCAGTGATTTTCCACACTTAAATTAAAGATTGACTCATCGGGGAACTTTGATACAAGTGGATTCTTTGAATATATTGGTGCTTCTACCAGTTGATCTACAATTGCTTGTCTTTTTATGGCCTTGTGTTCCACATACTCAATGTTGTGTTTTGTTAGGATCATAACCCATTTAGTTGTTCACCCTGTGAGTGTTGCTTTAGAAAGTAGATACTTGAGTGGGTCTATCTTTTCAATGAGTTTTATTTGATGTGCTAGCATATAATGTTTAAATTTTTGTGCAAAAAACATGACTTCTCAATGGATGTGTAATTTAGCTCGTAGTCCACCATAGTTTTTCTAATGTAGTAAATAGCTCTCTCTTTCCCATTTTCATCATGTTGTGCCAAGAGAGAGTGCCAAGGGTTGTTGCTATTGTTGATATATATAGGATCAAGGGTTTTCCTAGAATTTGCAGCATGAGAACTGGTGGTGCGAGTAAGTACTCCTTGATTTTGTTGAAAGCTTGGTTACATTTCTGATCCCATTTATATGCTACCCCCTTGTGGAGTAGATGGTGTTGGTGTAATTAATTATTAATTACACATTTGCATAAGTTTACTTAGGATTTATTTAATTCTTAAGTTATAGGTTCTTATCCTTATCTTGTTGAGCTATCTTGTTGCTCAAGATAAGATTAGGTTTATGCATCTTTGTTTTTATAAAGCAAATTATCTCTTGTAATATTTTGTACTTCGAATATATCAATTTGCACATCTTTTGCAAATCTCTGCTTTTTCATTTTTCTCTTCTGTGGAAGGTGATTTTTCTAGTTTGCAATCAGATCTTGGTTTCTAACATGGTATCAAAGCCTCAATTTGTAGCCCCTTCTCAAATTTTTTGGAGGAACACATTGCAGAGCTCATTCAAGGTCCCTCGAGGGTTTTATTCCTTGAGCACATTTATGTAGTGTCTTGGATCAGATCAGGGTTTTTCGTTGGATTCAAAGTGCTGGAAAAAGTTAGAAATGGCTTTTATTTCATTAATTTTTGTCACCATTTTCCAGATCTACGAGGGTTTCCAGCTCGGTGATTTTTCTAATAGATTTGGGGGTCGCCTAATTTTCGGAACACTTTGGGCCCAAACAGACCTTACCATTGGATTTGCAACGCCCAAAAACCCATATTTCCATATAAAATTTGTCTAGTTTGGGAAAAATTGTCTGGAGAGGCAAAAACAATTTGCTAGGGGGCTATACGGCCTCCCTAGCATGCATTTCGAGGTAGTTTTTTTTGAAAAATTTCAAAAAAAAAAAAAAAAATCAAAATTTTTGGTGTGCCACCCGTTTAAATCCCAACATCACCGGGCCACCACTCGGCGGCCATCGGTCAACCGCCGGCATGCAGCTCCTCCAGTGGCACCTCCATACTCTACCATCAGCCACCACTCCATAGCCCATACTGCTGCTCCTCCTTTGTTTAGCCTTGGGCTCGCTAGCTGGTGGTCATTTGGTGAGTGGGAGCTCAGCTCCGTCGACCTTTTAGCCCTCGCAGGCTTCGCCCAGGTCGTATGGGTGACTAGCGCCCACGCGCCAGTCCTCGCCGGGTTTTTAGCATGGGTGACTAGGGGCTGCGCCAAAGTCACTTGGCCGCTAGCCCCCTGGTCCGCCCATGCAACCAGGGGCCTTATTTTTTTAACCCCTGAGGGCTTCACATGGCCAAATCAGAGCTTTTTGGAGCAGTTTCACGAAAATGAGCATAACTTTCACATACGATGTCATTTTTTTGCAAACGATATATCGTCGGAAACCTATTTCCGAGCTCTACGCAATGGTGTAGGTCTTATTTTATGGGTTTACGTTTTTGATATCTTTTTCGGCCTCAGAAGTTGGATGTTTCCGTTTTCACTCTAAGACACATATCTTTTGACTCGCTTATCCATTTTTTGCGATTTTCATGGCGTTGGAAAGCTGGTTTCGGCCTCTATGCAGATATGAGGTCATTTATAGAATATTTTTACCTTATTTTATACATTCATTCATTTTTGTTTCATGTGTTAGGTTTTCATTTTTGCTTATGTTTACGTAGTTTTGCATTCTCTCCTTCTGCAATCATTGGGTATTGTAATAATGAACTGATATAAAGTTCCATTAAGGGGGGTTCTTGCATCCATATTTCATGTTGGTGACAACTCGCATGAGTTTTTCTGGTTTCCTATTGTTTTCTTCTAGCTTCCTTCTTGCTTAGCTGGACACATTGTTGGTTTGCTTCGGTTCACACTTCACATTGGGATTTTACAGTTCTTGATCCGCATTGGTTCAGATCTTTCTCATTTGAGGGCCATGTTTTTATGGTTAATGTTCCAGAATCTTGATGGTACTCGTCCTATGGGAATTTTTAGTTTTAGTTTAGCATTGGCTTCAAGAGACACAACTTCCAGATTTGTCATCATTATGGGTCCATTCATCCTTCCATCTACTGTTGCTTATAGATTCCAGGGTTGATCTAGTATGTGGGTTTCCAGTGTTCCTTGGTGTCGGGTCTGTTGTTGCATTTGTGATTTCGATATGGTATTTTTTAAACAGAAGTATCTTTCCTTGCTTGTTGGATTTGGGGTTCCAGTGCTTTTTCGCAGCAGTTCATCTCTCTGAGGGGGGGTTTTTCCCACTGGGTTTTCTCTCTCTTTGCATTTGTACATGAGTACCTGATCAAGCCTTGTTGTTGGGACTCATATTTTCATAATAATTTTGCTTCTCCCTAAGTTGCACTTATGGGGGGGTTTTGGTGTAATTAATTATTAATTACACATTTGCATAAGTTTACTTAGGCTTTATTTAATTCCTAAGTTATAGGTTCTTATCCTTATCTTGTTGAGCTATCTTGTTGCTCAAGATAAGACTAGGTTTATGCATCTTTGCTTTTATAAAGAAAATTATCTCTTGTAATATTTTGGGTTTAAAATCAGATCTTGGTTTCTAACAGATGGGAATATGGGATAGCCTTATCTGCTAGTTGTGCTATGAATCAATAGATGGATTGGAGTCTTCCTTGCAAACATCTTAGTTGTTTCAATGTTTTTGGTGCCTCCATTTTGAGGATTGCTTTGACTTTGGCGGGGTCTACCTTGATTCCTCTCATGGATACAATGTACCCTAGGAGCTTTATTGATTGTACCCCAAAGACACACTTTTTTGGATTTAGTCAGACCTTGTACTTTTTTGGCCTATCAAAGATGGAGCTTAGAGCTATTATGTGATCTCGACGTTTCTTTGATTTATCCAATATGTCATCCACATAATATTCCATAGTTTTGTAAATCATATCATGGAAGATTAGTGTCATGGCCCATTGATAGGTAGCTCCTACATTTTTCAACCTAAATGACATCATATTCCAACAATATGTCCCCCATGGACAAGTGAAAGTTGTTTTGTGTTGGTCATCCTTAGCTATCATGATTTGGTTGTAACTTGATAATTTTTCCATTAGTGATAACATCTCATGCCCTGCTATCATATCCACAATCATATCTATGTTTGGGAGAGGGAAATCATCCTTGGGACATGCTTTTTTCAAATATATAAAGTTCGTGCATATGTGGATCCCCCAGTGGGATTTGAAACATGTACAAGATTCAAGACCCACACTGGATAATCAATAAGCCATATGAACCCCCCATCTAGGAGCTTCTGTAATTCCATCTTGACCAATAATTTGCAATCTGGGGATGCATCTTCCTTAGCTTTTGTCTCACTAGCTTTGCTTTGGGATATACAACTAGGTGATGAACACAAATTATGGGTTGAGCCCAGGTATGTCGGCATAGGTCAATGCAAATTTTATCTTTTTTTCTATTAGGAATGTAGCTAGGAGTTCCTGTTCTTTTGTTAGAAGTGATTCGGCATAGAAGGTGATATGTGGCACTTCTTCTATTCCTAGTTTGACTAGATTGCATTTCTCTGCCAAGACTGCTGACTTCTCCTGATGAATAGCACTAAGAGGAAGATTGAATCCCTCATCCTATGGAACCTTAGAGAGGATTTCACCATTGTATGTGTCCTTTATTTTTACTATTTTTAGGTTAGACAGTGCCACAGTGTGGTTTTCACTCAAAGACCTAGAGATTATTCTTAGATTTTCACTTTTGTGACTAAGGGATTCAATCATCTCCCCATAATAGGAATGTGTTTCTAGTGTGATGTCAGACCTAGCTTTATGATCTCCACATGGTATAGTATCCCAAAATCCCAGGAATTTCTAGAGCACCTCATCATTTTTGAATGTGTCCAAAATTGGTGGTCCTCGTTGGTCATAATTGATGAGTTGGGGATAAACTAAGTTTATCTCATGGGTTTGGTTGTCTGACTCAAAAGATAGGGCACTAATCATGAGAGGGGAGGAATCCTTGAATAACATGGGTAAGTTAGTTATGGGATCCTCATTACTACACACATTGGTTATGTCAAAGGTAAAGTTATCTATGACTTGACATGTGGATATTGGTAACTGAAGGGCGAATTTTGATAACTGAGGGGGAGTGTTGACCTTTTTAACTGGAGCACCTTTGCCAAGTATGGTTACTTTCAGAGGGGTATATTCAAGGCCAAGATTTCTCATACACTTCTCTGGAATGAGAGTTACTAGAAGCCCATTGTCATTCTATCCAAGTTTATTGTTTCTATTATAGCCCATACCAAGCATCATTTGTAGTCCTTTTCTGCTCTCAGCTAGGGGAAGATCAGGCACATGCCTTTCATCTTGGTATAGGAGACTTGAAATATCCTTTTCATCTAGCACTTCCCTACTTATATCTCCCCAACATATGAATCTAGAGGGGCCTGCTTTAAAGGTTTGGGATGATGTTTCAGCTAGTTGGGGTTGCTCATGAGACCTAAGAGATTGAGGTAATTCTCCTATTACCAAAGCACTTTTATTCATTTTGTAATCTCCACACCCATTGTCTTGGATAATGACCTTGATTTTAGAGATATTAGGAATGGTGGGTTTCTTTTTCTCAAAAATGGAGGCTAAAGTAGTTGGGTCTACATATGGAGTTATAAGGCCTTCATCATTCTTTGGGACTTGAAGGATTTTATAGTATTTTGCTTACAAGTTCTTGCAGTAATAAAAGGGTTCGGGATCACCATGGATTGTGACCTCTTGGTTTTGATGTAGGAATTTGATGCACTAATGGAAGGTGAATGTGATAGCTTGCATCCCATGGATCCATGGATGCCCTAGGAGGATGCTATAAGGTAAATCAAGGTCAAGGGCCTGGCATGTGGTTTCCATAATGGATAGCCCTACTTGAATAGGGAGTTGAATAGTGCCTTGAGACACTCTTTGCTAATCATCATATGCTCTAATTGTGATTCCCTTACCCTTTTCAATGGAATCCTCAGAGAATCTCAGATTCCTTATTAGTTTGAGCGAACAGATATTTAGACTTGCACCCCATCCACCAAGACCCTCTTGAATTTTTTTTTATGAACCAGGAATTCAAGATGGAGTGTGTGATTATGAGATGGTTGGGTGGGATTTTCTTGATCAAAAAATGTTAGGAGATTTGGAGTGGTGATGTGTCTAACCATAGCTTGGAATTGGTCAACATCAAGATCTGCGAAGATGGTGGAAGAAGCCAATGCTTCTTCTAGGATTTTTCTATGTGCAGGAAAGATCTTAAGTAGCTCCATGATGGAGATATGAGTGAGGGTTCTTTTCAGCTGGTCTAAGAAATTGTAACCATTAGGAATGGATTTTGAGTTTGAGGTGGATGCCCTAGGTGGTTGTGATGACCCAACAATGGTAAATTCTCCACCATGTGTGGTGACTCCACAATCAGCTTTGGCTCCCTTAATGTTTACAACTATGACCTATTCATCTAGGGATGTGACAACATGATCGTACACATGGTTTACATTGGAATACTTTGTCTTTCCATGGTTGTTCCCTTTGTTATGATCCAACATCGAATTTGTGTATATTTTAAGGTCTTGATTTTTGGCTAGTTGTTCAACGTTTATGACCTTGTCATCAATGAGGTCTTGGATCAGATTTTTTAGCCTCATGCAACTAGCCATTGTGTGCCCGTTGATTTAATGAAAATAACAAAGGTGATTTTCATTGTACCATGGTGGTTTCACTTGGGGTTCTTGATAATTCTCATAAACGAGAATTTTGATGAGATTCTCGTTTACCAGTTTCTTCATGACTGATTCAATTGGTTCCCCAAGGGCTATGTATTTTAGCTTGGGGGCATATTTGTTTTGTGGGGGTGGTCCCCCTTGATTATTTAGGTTGTTTTATTGACTTGGTTATTGGGTGGTTGTTGTGATACCATGTTAGCTTGGGTGTTGTTTCAATTGTTTCCTTGTGGTTGTTGGTATGATTGGGTGTTTTGTTTTAGAGCATTGGTTATGACCTTGGCATCAAACACACCATCATTAGTGACATTCTTGTTTTTCGCCCATGTGAAAGGTTTTTCATTATAACTAGTGGAAGGGTGGTTGTCTTGATACTGTTGATATGTGGGTGTCCCCCCTTGTGTAATAAGGGCTCTTTCAATGTTGAGCGCCTTGGGGATCAACTAGTCATATGTGGTGATGTGTTGCATTTTTAGATGGAAAGACAAGGTTTTCTCGAGATTGGCAATGATGGTGCAGATTTTTTGTTCCTCTGGCATGGTCCACTTGCTCCTATTAGCCTTGGATCACCATCGTTGTAAGAAGGATGTGAATGTTTCCCCCTTGGCTTGTTTGAGTGTAGATAATTCCTCTAGACTCACATCCATGCCAATGTTGAATGCATAGTTCTTTATGAATGCTTCCACAATCTCTTGGAACTTTTTGATTTCAAGAGGAAGGAGAGAGAACCATTCCATGGTGGGCCCAACCAAACTTTGAGGGAATAGTCACATTAGATATGTATCGTCATATGCAACTTCTATGCAATGTACTTGGAATTCCCTAATGTGATCTTTAGGGTTTCTTGTCCCATGATATTTGTCAAATTTAGGGATTTCAAACCCCTTTTTGAATGGTACCATCGCAAGACTCCTGTCGAATGTATAGGGGCACAATTTTTTTGGTGTTTTCATTGTTTTCCCAGATTGGAGATCCAACACTTGTTGCGAGAGCAATTTGATTTGTGTTGTTACGTCATTTTGTGGATCAGGAGGTGGGGTGAACATGTTTTGAGGTGGTTGGATTGTTTGAGTGATAGGTGGAGTGTTGGGTATGTTAGTGGGAGTTTTCTGCAAGATCTACTATGTGATCAAGGCTTGTTGATATTCTTGCAACTGATACTGTGCCAACAATGCTTGTTGTTGGTCTTGCTATTGTTGTGTCAACAACACTTGTTTTTGGTCTTACTGCTATTGTGCCAACAATGCTTGTTGTTGGGATAGTAATTAGGATTCTTCTTGTTGTGATTGGTACTATTGCAAGGCTTACTAATATACTTGTTGCTGAGCTGCTTGGTATTGTGCTTTCACTTGTGCTTGGTGAGCTTGATATTGGGCTTGTGCTCGAGCTTGAGCTTGTTGAGCAGCTTGTGCAACCTAGGTAGCCTGTGTAGCTTGAGCTGCTTGAGTTTCTTGTGTAGCTTGGGTAGCTTGGGTGGCTTGTTGTTGTTACAACAGAGCTTGAGCTTGGGTAGCTTGTTGTGCTTGTTGTGTGGCTTGCTATGCATGTGCTTGTTGAGCAGCTTGTTGTGCAACTTGTGTTTTTTGTGCTTGTTGAGATTGGAACTGCTGAAGTTCCTTTTGATAGGCTTGTTGAATTTCTTGCAATGTGATGCTATATTGGTTGGCTATGTTTGGTCTTGGTGGTGGTGGAGGATTCAAAATTGTGTGAGTTGTGATGAGAGGTGTCATTGGATTGATGATAGAGGTTTGCATGGTAGATGGTGCAATTGATATGCTTGGTCCTTGAGAGACCACATTTATGGATGGTGCAGTGATTGCTTTGGTTGTTTGGATTGTTGCCACTTATTGTTGTGATATCGATGGCATGATCGAAGGATTTTGTATGATGTTTTGATTCATGATTGGAGTATTGTTTTGATTTTTCTGATCGAGGTTTGATAAAGGGGGTTTCCCTAAACCGAGGAGTGGTGTGGATGTTAATGGTAGAGGTGGAAGTGGTGGGAAGATGGGTGGCATGCTCCCTTGAGGAAATGATGATGATGAGGGGTTAAAGATTCCCCCTTGTCCAAATATCCCATCTTCTCCTTGCGAAGTCATAGGGAGAGAGGTTTGTGTGTTAAGAGGGTATGCCGGTGTTGCGTTGAAAAAGGATGGGTTGGTGGGGTCATGAAAGATAAGTGAAATGCATGGGTGTAGTGGATTTTGAGGAATGGATTGACCCAAGATGGTGTTTTCATCCAAGTCTTGGTTGTTAACAAGGGGATTTGTTTGAGGAGCATGAAGTAATGAGCTTCCCTTGTTGACAATAGGTTGAGTTGGAGCAATAGATATGCGATTTTTGGGATGGTTTGAGTGATACTTTAAAATTAAGGTGTGAATGAGACTGAGGGCATAATCCCAAGAGGTTTCTCCAAAATGGTGCTTACATCATAGTTGGAAGCGAGTTTAACCCCTTGTTTTTCCAATTCTAGCATGTATTGTGAAGGATTGAGCCTCATCATGGCATTGACAATTTTTTTTCTTCAAGATTTTGGAACATTTCAATAATTTCATCTTGAGTCATCCCTAGAACATTGTTGGTGATGTCCTCCACTTGGCCACCTTCTTCTTGAGGATCTTGTGGAAGTAGAGGGAGCTTGAGCATAGGATTGCTAGATCCAATGGGATTTATTTTGAGAGTGGTTTGACTCAAGTCACTTGAAGTGGATGTTTCTTTGTTCATTTCCATGTTCTTCTTGTGTTGAGATCTAGTTTGAACCATAAAATAAGGATCAATTTTTAGGAATGTGGGAGGTGAACCTCTAACTCCTTGGATTGATCTAAACTTTAGTTACAAAAAAGAAAGCCCAAGATATTAAGGATCAAGGATGGTGATAAGGTAGTGAAAGGATGAATGATTTGTGAATGATTGAACTCTTAGGAAACCTTGAAGGAGATACTAAACTTTAGGGCATTTGGATTGATGTTGGATTTGATTTTGGATTTTTACTTTGATTTGGTTTGATTTTATTTTGATTGGATTTGGTTTGGATAATGAACTCATAAACTATAAGAGGTTAGATGTTTTCCTAGAGTAAACTTGTCCATAAGATGATACTTTAAGTAAGTGTGTAAAGAAGGATTCATCTACACACACCTAGTCAAACAAGATGATTTTGATTTGTTTCAAGAGGATTTTCCCAAAGCCTAGTATGAAGGAATTTTTTTCAAGATTTCACAGAGATTTTCGTGAGATGTATTTTGATTTTGATGTTTGAGGGATGGATGAGAGTTTTGATTTTGATCCTAAGAGACTTAGAGAGACTTTTGTTTACTAGACCTAGGTGTTGAAGAACATGCTAATAATTCCTATGTGAGATACTTGAACCTTTGAAAAGGACTTAGATTTTGAAAATAGTAAAATGAATACAAATTTGGATTGTTCTTTGATGCACGTTTGTAAAAGTTGAAGGTCAATATTTCTCTAAATTTGTAAAGCATAGACAAACGTTTCTTGCAAAAATTTTGACTAAGAACTTTGGAATTTGGTTTTTGGATTTTTATCTTTCGGGAAATCATTTGGAAGAGCACATGTGTGGGGGGGGTTCAATTATTTCTTATCTTTGCTTAATGAGTTCTTTTTACCACATACACTTTCTTGATTAGGTTTTCAAACTAAATGTCTAATGTCCCAATTTCTTCTCATCCCACAAAGTCCATTATGTGGAAATCAAGGAAATCAATGCAATAGGTCCCTAATGTTGACTTTAGTGAGAGAAAATTGAGATATAAATCCGAATACTTAGAAGAATCTAAGGATAAAATCCCTAGGGCAAGCAATAGCACTTGGATTTTTTCAAAGTTATTTGCTTCCTCTAAAGAGTTTGAAATTTGATGATTATGGTTGAATGTTTGTTTTCCAATGTTTTAGATCCAAGCAAAGTGTTTTGATTCCAAAATGATGCACAACCTTAGGATAGAAAGAGACAATATTTTTTGAGTCCCCACTTGGATAAATCTAGCTGCGCTTATTCAAAACGGATGACTAGAAGCTTGAACACACTGGCTCCCCTCCATGGCACACACTTCTTGGGTCAACCAAGCTTCAATTCTCATGAATCTCCTATGACGAACTTCTCATCTCTACAAAGAACCAAAAAAATGTGGGATGGCTTCAGAGGTCTGACCTGTTGCACCAACGAATAGAAAAGGATTTTGGCTTCTACACAATTTGGTTCTTAGTCACGGTGATCGGGGACATGGAACCTTGCGAGCGTCCAACAAGCCAGTAAAGGATTTAATCGCTCCTACTAGGGGAGCTTATTCTTTTAAAGGTAGTACCCCATTCTGAAAGACACTGTACATCTAAGGCCTACATACTATGAGGACTTGATAGTTTAGTCTTATCCATTTGTATACCAGCCCGAGTGAAAAACCGGTTGGAGTCACCTTCAAGTTCTCCTTTCAGATGTGTCTCTTTGTTAGAACCCTCTAAAGGTAAACAAAAAAAAGCAAGCACATCCATAGTTTGATCAATCCTTGTTTGCGTGAACAAAGAGAGAACACACGTGATATACTCAACTCACACTAGCAAGTTTTGGTTCAATTTTAAAAGCCCAATTGAAGTGTGGAGGAAATATTTTATACAACTTAATATCACCAAAAGACTTTTGATTCTCAAGATCACCATGAAGTGCATACGCCTTTTAAATGATATTACTTTGTAAAAGAGATTACAAAACACAAAATACACATGTTCATTTTAATTTCAAAAGCAATAATGGATTCTTTTTAAGCACCAAGATGAAGTGTGAAGTTTTCTTGTTCAATTTTTAGAGCCAAAACCAACTCTAGTAAGTTCCTATAGTTCTTTTTAATCCCTTTGATTGTTCTTTTTAAGCCCAAATGAAAATTATTTTGAGTCCTAAAACTTGAAGATAACAAAAGCCTTAAAATGGGATTATAATTGCTCCCAAAGTGTTTAAAAACACTTGTTACAATAGAGAGAAAATTCCATAAGAAACCTTTGTCTGAATTTCCTCCCTTTGCTTTTGATCACTCCAACCTACAAAAATTGGTTGAAACTACAGAAAATAGAGCCAAAAACCAGTTAGAAGTCAAAGGTGATCAAAACAAAAAAGCACATGTTAAAAATAACTTGAAATCTAACTTTTACCCCACCGCAGTGGCACAATCCGTGAAGGCGTAGTTTCAAGGGGTCTAGTGGCACTCTGGTGAAACCAATGACTCTCTGCGGAGAAATAGAGACTGCAATTGCATTGTTGTTTCAACCAATGGTGCACTTTGGAGTTTGATTGATCTAGCCCAAGTGAAAATGACTTAAGCATCGTGGTTTGGAGTGTTTTCAACATCATTAAATAGTGCCACTAGACTAATAGTGGAAATTTTTGACCTTTGTAGCGTCGCTGTTTCCTATAGACACACAAAAATTTGAAAAAAAGTAGAATTTTCACTAAAAAATTTGTTAATTTTTCAACATTTTCCCTCCTAGTGCCAAAATGTGAATGGTAGATCTAGACCTGTAGACACATGAGAAAACAACACAATGTTAGTAAATTATACAAATCTAAACTAGCATTCCCCATAAGATTCATTTGAAGCATGATGAACAAGAAATGAAGTAAAGAAAATAAGTGAAAGCAATCTAAATCCTATTCAAATGCTCAAACTCTCAATCCCATGGGGGAATTGGTGTTATTTTGATGTGGAAAATAGCCCTTTCCCAATTCTTTGCAAGCTTTGATGATGAAAAATGGTGCTCCTTGATGAAATTTGCAATAACCTAGCTATGGTGGATGAAAATTATGAAAACCTTGATGAACAATAGATGAACCTGCATAAAATGTGTAGATAATGACTTTGCATAAGTTGTGGATCCAAAATTAGTAAAAGAGTTCTCCATTTATAGGAGAGGATGGAAGAATGATAAAAAAAGATCAATGTGGGACTAAAGATCAACCAATAACAAAATGCCACTTGTTATCATGCTATTGAAGAAGGCAAAGCACATTTTGATGAATGTGTAAATAAATGCAATTAGGTGGAAATTTGAAATTTGATAGTTGGCTTGTGGAGGAAGATGTGGAAGAGGAGTTATTGCCACTTGGCTCAAGAAAAAGGACTTGTAATAGTCATAAATGTCAAGTTGGAGGATAAGACCTTTGGGAGGGAGATTTCAAATATGAAGAATATTCCAACTTGATGCCATTTTGAATGAAAATAGATGAATTTATAAATCAATTAAATTGATTTACTTGTGCAAGTTGCAAAATCTAGAGGATTTGATGGATTTTTGTTAGTGTTAATTAGGATTTAATTAACTTAAATGGAGATTAGCTTGACTTGGCACTTTGACTTATATTTTTGGATTTATTTAAATCAAAATGAGAGGAATAATGAATATAAGACTTAATTAAACAAAGTTTGATTTATTTAATTAAAGAGGGATGATGTTAGTCTTAAATCAAATAAAGGTTAGTTTATTTAATTTAAAGGAGATGAATTATGATTTAATCAAATAGAGGGATTTGTTTAATTAAAAGAGGAACATCAGGATTAATTAAACAAAATGATTTATTTAATTAATAGAAGATAATGATTTAATCGAATAAAATGGATTTATTTAATTAAAAGATGAAATATGATGAATTTAATCAAATAAAAATTATTCATTTAAATTGTTAATAAAGGAGATGATTCAGGATGAACTAGTGTTAGTAAATTAGGATCAAGTGCACGAGATCAATCAATATAATTTGTGTGTCTACAAAAATAACATTTAAAGCAAAAAAGACTAAGGATGATCTAGATAGTGATGGTTCTGATGAGAACTGGAAGCAAATTTCACTAGGAAGTATAAAGTTATGTTACCCTTTAAATGTTTCAGTTGTGGTAATATTGGTCATTATGCTTGAAGATGTCTGAATAGAGCTGTACATAAGAAGAACAAGGATCACAAAGACAAGGATAAAAAGGATAAGAAATAGAAGAAGTTGTATTATGTTAAAGAAGAAGCTAGAATATCTGATGATGAATTTAATTATGAGGGTGATGATAGTGAATGCCTATTTTTAGATTTGGAGAATAAATCTGTGTTTGCTAACCCTAGAAAATGTGCAAAAGGGAATGCTCCAAAGAACAAAAATAATGAGATGGAAGGTACTTTAGTTACTGCATTTCATGCTAGACAAGATGAAGACTACTGGGTGATTGACAATGGATGCTCTAATCACATGACCAGAGATAAAAGTAAGTTTACTAAAATTGAAAAGTATGATGGTAGTTTGGTCATGTTTGTTGATGATTTAGGAGTACAAATTGTTGGAAAATGTTCTATTAGTTTTGATGAATTCACAACACTGATAATGTATGTTATCTAAAGGGTTTGAGGCATAACCTTTTGAGTGTTGGATAGATGTGTGGCAATGGTTTCAAGCTTTTGTTTCAGAATAATACCTATAAAATTAGAAAAGGATCCAGAGATATGGTTGTTGTTAGAAGGAGAACTCATGGAAACATCTATCAGCTTAAGGGCGTTGATGGTCAGTTCCTTGTATCTCAAGTGAACAAAAGTTGGTTATGCCATCAGAGGATGGGACATGTAAGCTTTGATAATCTAGTCAAGATCAGTATAAGAGATGTAGTTTGAGGTCTGCCTAGAATCACAAAGCCTGCTAATACTATTTATAGAAGTTGTCAGTTGGGGAAACATACAAGATACAGTTTTAAGGGAAAAGGGCACTGTACTACCAGAATGTTGAAATCAATTTATACTGACCTTTGTGGTCTGAATAGAACTAGAAGTCTAAATGGTGATAGGTATTTCATGCTCCTTATTGATGATTATACTCGAATGAAATGGGTTGCTTGTCTTAGAGAAAAGACTAAAGCTCTAGATAGACTTAAAGTGTTCAAAGCAAGAGTGGAAAATGAGGTGAACCTAAGAATCAAATGTTTGAGATCTGATAGAGGTGGAGAATTCACTCCTAGTTAATTTAATACATTTTGTGAGAAACATGGCATAAAAAGATAATTCTCTGCTCCAAGAACCCCTCAACAGAATGGGGTAGTTGAAAGGGAAAACTAGATGGTATAGGAAGCTACAAGAACCATGATGAAAGAATCAAATGTACCAGATGTGTACTAGAGTGAGGCAATCCACATTGTTGTTTATGTTCTTAATAGAGTTTAGTTTAGAGTAAACAACACAAAGACTCCTTTTAAGTTATGGACTGGAAAGACTCCTACTGTGAAGTAATTTAAGGTATTTGGAAGTAGATGTTACATTAAAAGATATGATGAAAATCTTGGAAAGTTTGATGCTAGATGTGATGAAGGAATTTTTCTTAGATACTCAACTACTAGAGAAGCATATAGATGCTTCAATAAAAGATTGAGGAAGATTGTTGAAAGTGTTAATGTGAAATTTGATGAGGACATGCATAGACCTATTGAGATAAGTGAAGTTGAACTTGATGATCCTATCTTTGGACAAGTAACTGAAGAGAATAAGGAGAAGGAAGAATAAGAAGAAGAAGAAGAAGAAGAAGATGAAGAAGATGAAGAAGAAATCTCAGAACCTACTATTAAGACTCCTAAGTATGCGTAGAAGAATCATCCTGAGGAATAGATAATTGGAGATAAGAGTGAAGGTGTGAAGATAAGAAGTAAAGTAGTAGTTGAGCTAAATATGTGTTTACTCTCTAAAATAGAACCTAAATCTGTGTGTGAAGCATGTGAAGATGAGAATTGGGTTAGAGCTATGAAAGAAGAGTTCCAACAAATAGAAAAGAATCAGACATGGGAATTAATCCCTAGACCTTTGAATGAGAATGTATTTGTTTCAAAATGGGTGTTCTAGAATAAATTGAATGAAAATAGTGAAGTTATAAGAAATAAAGTTGTGAGTACATGGGTGTTTCCATCAATGACAAAGGGGGATATTGTTGCAAGTATGAGCATGATTGGTGGTGTTTTTTTTAATGTTGTCATTGATGTCAACACTATTTAGTATGTTGTAGATTGTGCATGTATAGTTGAGATGTTGTTGAGATGTTGTGAGTACATGGAGCCATCTTTATGATGTTGTAGATGTGTTGAATTGATAAGTTTCCAAGTTCTTTTGAGAAAATAAAAAAAGAGAGAAGTCAGATTTATGAATGTGTTCAAAATGTGCTTCGGTATGTGCTCTATTTTTCTCCTGTGTTGATCCTATGCTTGTGCGGATATGAAGACTCACTGATAGTGATCTAATAGTGATATCTCCTAATTTGTAGCCTCTAGATTGGTGGAATGTGAAAGTTGTGTTCATCAGTGTGTGAACTATTTTGGTAGAGTTAGGTTTCTGTGGACCGGGAGAAATGTTTTTACTTTGTAGTCCTCTGTTGTTTTGTTGCAAATCTTGAGGATCTGGAATATGTCTTATAATGGTTTTCTCTAGGTTTTGGAAAAGACTCTTGTGGTTTGGTGATCTGGAAGTTGAGTATCAGAGTTGTTGTATGTGTTTGCATAGTCTGGATGGACTGATGAAAGGTGTTCAGTGTTTGAAGGTTGTTACACTTGCTGTAGACATATTTGAAGGAACCTGAGATGTGTTCTTATGCATATTGAAGTGTTTTTTATCATCTGTGTGTCATATTCTTGCTTGAAAGTGTGCACATCAATGTTCATTTTTGTTTTCATTAGGTTTGGCTAACCTAGTGTTTACACTTCATTTGGAAAATAAAATTTAATTAAGGAAGTGTGTGGTTGATCTAAGACATTATTATTTTGGTCTTGGTTAAGTGTTTTATTGGTCCACTCTCATTCCTTTCCACTATGGAAATGTTGAGTTTTTGACCTAATTTGAACTTATGAAATGAAGCTTTTGTGGCCGACCTTGGAGAAAGTTTCTAAGGTTGAAGATGGTATAAATGAAGGTTGAATTTCCAAAGATTGAATGATGCAAAGTAACAAAGTAACCCACAAATTAAAAGAGCAGAAGTGTGCGAAAGTGAGTTGAGGAAACAATACTTCATTATGTTAGATTCCTAAAAGTAGTGAGCTAAAGGTTTCTGCAATCTTCTGATCAAGTCCGTGGATGTGTGCAAATTGCTATGGTGGTTCTTTTGTTTCTTTTTTATCTATAGGTAGTGAGCCTCCCTATTGGATAGTGAGTCCTTTCTACAGGCAGCGAGCCTTTGTATTTGGATAGTGAGTCCTCTTCTGGGTAGTGAGCCCTTGCTAGTGAGCCTTTGTATCCCATTTTGCAATCTCTTTATATTGTGAGTTAATCCTTACCGTGGTTTTTCCCTCATTTGGTTTTCCACATTAAAATATGGTGTTCATTGTGTTGATTTTACTTTCTATTATCCGCATTTCATGTTCATACTTAATAATAGAACAGTGTGATTGTGAAGTTAATAAGTGTTGAAGTTTTGAGTTTGATTTTGGTGACAACTGATTCACCCCCCCACCTCTTAGTTGTTCCACGCCTTTTTAACAATGAATATTGGATCAAGGCTATGGAGGAAAAATTGATGTAGAGTGAGAAGAATCAAACTTGGGAACTTGTCCCAAGAGTTGAAAACAAGAATTTTATTGGAACTATGTGGGTATTTTGGAACAAGCTAAATGAGAGTGGAGAAGTGGTAAGAAACAAGGAAAGACTTGTATGTAAAGGTTACTCACAAGTGGAAGGAATAGAATTTGAGTAGACATTAGCTTCAATGGAAAGGATGGATGCTATCAAGATGCTTTTGAATTTTGTAGTATACAAATATTTCAAAGTTTATCAGATGGATGTGAAGTTTGCATTGTTGAATGGTGAGTTGGAAGAAGAGGTTTAGATTGAACAAGTGAATGGATTTCGGTTATTAGATAATCATAATATCATCTACATATTAAAGAAGGAATTATATGGAATCAAGTAAGCTACTAGAGCTTGGTATGAAAGATTGGATAAGTACTTATTGCAACAAGTATTCAATAAAGGTATCACAGATAGTAATCTTTACTTTAAGGTTGAAACAGATAAAATATTGATTGTGGTTATGTATTTTGATGACATAATTTTTTGGAGGAAATGAAGTTATGTGAAAGAGATTTGTAGAAGAGATGCAAAAAGAGTTTGAAATGTCTATGATTGTGGAGAGGAATTTTTTCTTGGACTACAAATCAGTCAAACAAAAAGGGTATATTTATTTCATAATCAAATTATGTAAAGGAGATACTGAAGAAGTTTGGGATAGAAGAATCTAAATTGATAAGTACTCTTATGGTTACTAGTTGAGAGCTATGTAAGAATGATGAATCTCTTAAGGTTGATCAAATAAAGTACAAATCAATGATTAGAGGACTGCTATATATAAATTCTACTAGACTAGATATCATGCATGCAGTTTGTCTTGTGGTTAGGTTTCAAGAAGATCCCAAAGATTCACATATTATAGTAGTGAAGAGAATATTCAGATACTTGAAGGGCACTCTGAAACATGGCTTGTGGTATCCAAAGGAAACTAATTTCTCTCTGAGTTCCTATACAAATATAGATTGGGTAGGTTGTTTGGATGAAAAAAAAGTACAAGTGGTGGTACATTCTTTCTTGGAAATAGCTTGGCATCTTGGCTAAGCAAGAAATAGGATTCAGTGTCATTATTTACTATAGAGGCATATTACATTGTTGTAGCATCATGCTACATAGGTGTTGTGGATGAAGCAAACTTTGAACTATATTAGTGTGGTATATGATGAACCTATTTGTATCTTTTGTGATAACAAAAGTGCTATCAAAATTTCAAAGAATATAGTAATGCATTCAAGGACAAATCATATTTCAACCCAGTATCAATTTTTGAGAGAGAAGGTTGTAGAGAATGAGGTGAAGTTGGAGTATGTGCCTGAAAAGGATCAAGTTGCAAATATCTTCACTAAGGATCTTCCTAAGGATATTTTTGAGTATCTCTGAGAGAAGTTGGGGGTTATTTCCTCTCTTTTAAATTAGATGCATAAGGATGTGCTTCAGTCCAATGGATCTCAAGATTCATTCCTTTTATGGACTAATGTTGGTGGCTACCTCTCAGGGGTAGTAGGTAGTAGTGTTGTTGGTTGTTGTAGTCAGGGAGAGTAAGTGTTGTTGGTGAATGATATACATGTGTTTTCCTTTGTCATCTATGTTAAAGGATATGTGCAAGTATTGCTAGTTGGTGAAGTATGTAGTGTAGTGTATGTTTGATGTCAAAGGGAGAGAGATACAAGTGTGTTTCCCTTTTCCATTGATGTCAAAGGGGGAGAGAGAGATAAATGAGAAACATTATGAAGTACAAGGAGGAGAGAAGTCATGAGAAAAAGAAAGTGTTGGAAAAGTGTAGATGCTTGTGTAGGGGGGAGCCGTGTGTACTGTGGTGCAATATATGAGCTGGTGATTAGAGTTGTTTTCTTTGTTGATGTTTTAATCCATATTTTTCCATCAATGACAAATGGGGATATTGTGGGAAGTATGATTAGATTGTGTGTTGTCATTGATGTCAAAATTTCTAGGTCATTGCATTAGTTTCAATAGGTCTATGGAGAGATTGTTGTAAGTCTGTGATGATGCTTTGATTAGTTGCATTACATTGTCATTGGTGTCAACCTCTAGTATTACTTTGATAAGCTTCTGTAGGTGTATGTTCAAAATCTTGTGTGTGGTTGATTTGCTATAGTAGTATGGTGGTAATGAAGAAGTGTTGAAGATGATGAGAATGTGTTTGTGGTGCTTGGTTTCCAAGTGCTTTTGAGAAAATTTGAAGAAATGAGAAAATAGTGTGGTTGAGAGGTGTCCAGTATAGTAGAGTGATGTTCAGTGTTTTGCTCCACATTTTTTCATGGTTGAAGATTTACTTATGTAGTTTGGATATGTTGATCAAAGGTAATTAGAGGTGTTATATTCAGGGTTTTAGGTTTTGGATAATTGTTTAGAGAAAGTTATGTTCACTAGTGTGTGAACTGTGTATTGTAGTGGTGTTTGGGAGTAATAATCTTGCTCTGTATTTCTCCATAGTCTGGGTTCTAGTCTTGTAGATCAAAGGTTTTTCTTAAATTTCTCATATCTATCTTTAGTATGATTTGCTTTTGTTTTGGTGCTCCACAAGGTTGGATTCTAGTGTTGTAGTATGTAGAAGATTAGCTGGTTGTGAAAATGAATATGTTCTTCAAGTGTATGATGTTGCAAAGGAATTGTTATATTTTAGGGTGTTGATGGAATATTCCAAATTGTGTTGAAGTGTTGTGTGTGGTTCGCGAGTTGTTTTTGCATAAAAGGAAGTGTGTATTTAATTTTTAATGGTGTTTACATAAGTTCAAATGACCTTGTGTGTTTACACTAATTGTGGATATGCTTCGATGTTTGTGGAAGTGTGGTATGACATGTATGTCTGTATTTGGGTTTGAGTTAAGGTGTGGTGTGGCACACATTCATTCCTTTCCACCATGGGAATGTTTTAGTGCTGACCTAATTTGAATTTATATGGTTGAGGTTCTTAGTTGACCTTGTTAATTGTTTTCAAAGTAGAGGATGGTAGAAATAAGTGTTCAATTTATGGAGAATCAAGGAGAAAAAGGTGTGATGCGATGTGTAGAGTTGTGAAGTGCGAAAGTGAAAAATGTAGTGCAAGATTTAATGTGTTAGACCAATAGAAGCAGTGAGCGAAAGGTGTTTACATTCTTTAGATATGCTACAAATGCACTAGTGATGCTGTGGTGGATCCTTCTATTTCTTTGAGATGAATTTCTCATTGTAACATTCTTCTTTTTTATTTTCTATAATCTAGCAATGGACCCTTCTTTTCTTCTAGGTAGTGAGCCCTCCAACAGTGATCCTATTGTATTCAATGTTGCAATTACTCTATATTGTGAGCTAATCCTCACCGTGGTTTTTCCCTTGGGTTTTCCACGTAAATGTGGTGTTCTCATGTGTTTGGATGTGTTTGCATCACTATTTCTTATGTTTACATTATAATAATACATGATAAGGGTTTAATAGTTGTTAAGGGTTCAAGGAATAATGTAGATCTAAATGTTAATGAGGATTTTGGTGTTTTAATGTACAACTGATTCACCCCCCTCTTAGTTGTCTTATGCATTCAAAAATTGGTATCAAAGAAAGGTTCCTTGGAAGAAAGCTT
The DNA here is from genome assembly GCA_007258455.2 of Sequoia sempervirens. Taxonomy (NCBI): domain Eukaryota; kingdom Viridiplantae; phylum Streptophyta; class Pinopsida; order Cupressales; family Cupressaceae; genus Sequoia; species Sequoia sempervirens. The sequence continues at coordinate 532,464,224 of VDFB02000015.1, read as the reverse complement.
AAATGATTGAGGTAGATTAGGGATAGTGCATAAGAAGGAGGATCCTCTGTTTGATGGATTTGACTATGCATTTTAGAATACCAAGATGGAAGGTTTCTTTATTTCTATATTGTTTGGAGTTTAGAAGTCTCTTAAAACTCAATATACAATACCTGTAAATGGTTCGAGTATTGATGATGATATCAAGGATATGAGAATAATGGGAAAGAAATGTATGCTCTTTTGAGTGTTCTTTCTAATACTAAACTTGTGAAAGTTATGAATCTCAAATCTGCTAATGAGATCTGGAAGAAGCTAGAAAGTGTCTATGAAGGAGATGAAAAATTCAAGCAAGCTAAGCTGCAAAAACCTAAAGATCAAGTTTGAATCCCTAGAAATGTTAGAGGATGAAGATATTACAAGCTACATGCATAAAATAAATGAAGTTGTTAATTCCATCAGAGTCCTTGGTGGAAAACTTGAAGAAGATGAGGTGGTAAAGAAGATACTAAGAACTCAACCTAAATCCTATAATCATAAAGTTTCTGCTATTGAAGAATTTCATAATCTAGATCAATATTCTAGAGATTAGTTTATTGGTACTTTGATTGATTTTAAATTGAGAGAGTTTGGTTCAAGTAATTCAAAGAAGGAGATTGCTTTTAAAGTTCACAAAGCATAGAAGAAAGAGGAATCCAATCTTGATGAATTTGATGAGTTTGAAGCAAACTTTGTGAGGAAATTGAAAAATGGCATTGGAAAATATAGAGGTAAGTTACCTTTCAAATTAAGCTTCAAGAGATAGAACTAAGGAGAATAAAGGTAAATCAATTAAGAAAAGTTACTATGTTAGAGAAGATGCCAGTATATCTAACGATGAATCTAATTACCTTGATGATGAAGATGATGAATGCTTGTTCATGGTTCTAAATGATAGAACTAATTATGTTAACTTTGAGAGATGTATGAAGGAAAGTTATCTAGAAGGTCATAACATTAGCCTGAGCAATGGTGATTGATTTTCATTCTAGAGAAGAGAAGAACAACTGGATTATTGACAGTGGATACTCAAATTACATTGTAGGTGATAAGAGTAAATTTTTTAAGCTTGAGAAGTTTTAAGGTGGTTTAGTTAAGTTTGGTGATAATACATTTGCTAAGATATGTGTAAAAGGTTTAATTAGTTTTGATGGAAAACATAATACAGATGATGTTCTTTATATTAAGGGTATGCGACCTAACCTTCTGAGTGTAGGATAAATATGTAGTAGAGGATATAATTTTTTGTTTCAGGACAATCGTTGTGAGATCCTAAAAGGCTCTGTAACTATGGTTGCAACAAGAAGAAGGAAAAATGGAAATGTTTATCAAGTTAAGGGTGCAAATGGTCAATGCTTTATGACTCGGATTAATGAAAGTTGGCTATGGCATAGAAGAATGTGTCAAATCAATTTTGATTGTCTATTAAGGATCAGCTCAAATCAATCTATAAGATATTTTCCAAAGATTACAAATCCTATTAATGCTATTTGTAAGGAATGTTAGATTGGGGAGAAAGTTAGAAAGAGTTTCAAATTCAAAGAAAAATCTACTACTAGTCCTTTGGAGTTGGTGCATATAGATCTTTGTGGACCTATAAGAATCATAAATTTTCAAGGTGATAGGTATTTCATCTTGTTAATTGATTAGTATTCTAGAATGAATTAGGTTACTTTTCTCAAAGAAAAATCATAAGATCTAGATAAGTTTAAGGCATTCCAAGCTATGGTTTAAAATGAAATGGATATGAATTTTTTTTTTTTGAGATCTAAAAGAGGTGGAGAGTTCACCTCCAATAAATTTAATAGTTTATGTGAAGTTCATGGAATAAAGAGGAATTTTTCATCCCTTAGGACTCCTATGTAGAATGGAGTGGTGGAAAGAAAGAATAGAACTGTTCAATAAGTAGCAAGGACAATGATGAAGGAAGCAAATCTACTGGATGTCTATTGGAGAGAAGAAATTTATAATGTAGTCTACATACTTAACAAAGTACAAGCAAGAGAAAATAGTTCAAATACTCCATATGAGTTATGGTATGGAAGGAATCCTAATGAAAAATATTTCAAAGTGTTTGGAAGTAAATAGAATATCAAAAGAGATGAAGAAAGCTTAGGAAAGTTTGATGCAAGATCTGATGAAGGAATCTTCCTTGGATATTCTATAAGAAGTAAAGCTTACTGGTGCTATAACAAGAGGTTGAGAAGGATTGTTGGAAGTGCAAGTGTCAAGGTGGATGAAGATCTATGTAAAAGTTCAATGATGATAGTTGGATATTGTTGGAAATATGGGAGCCTTGCAACATGAGCATGAAGATTATATAGGATGTTTTGACTATTCTAGTGTTGAGATTGATGTCAACATTATGGAAACATTGTGGGAAACATATTTGGTATAACATAAGCTAATCTCTATCGGAAGTGCTCTTTATTGATGATTTAGTACGTTAGTTTTTGAGTTCGAAATTAATTGCAAGAAGAGATATGACTCTTCTATTTTAATCTCATTATTATAACTCATTTAGATAGCTATATCCAGGATCTTGAGAAGTTTTTGTTGCGTATAGAAAGTTATCAATGACAAAGTTTAACTTTGTACACTACATTTGTTTTTCTATTTTGTCTACCAATGTGGGAGACTCCGCATTTTCTTAGGAAGAACATTCTGATGTTGTGGTTCTAATGGTGATCTCTTTGATGTTAATGTGATGAGAAACTAAATTATATCAAATCCATAAGGTGTTCACTGTGAGAAGCATGTGTTGGTTTGGAGTTTTTATGATTAGCTCCTATTCATGGTTGACCTAGTACATGACATGTACTAATAAGAATAATTATACTTTGCAGATGTTAGTTGGATCCCTTACAAATCTACGTTGACTTGATATGATACACCACATGGATAATTTTTTTTAAAATATTATATGGCGTTGACAAGACCTACTTTGATTGGTTTGTTTGCATCCAATTAGGCCAACCTAATTGATGTATGAAATATACTAGCATACATATGATTTTTGGAGTTGAAGAAGGGTGTGTGTGAAGGTATGGAAAAGGATGTGTATGAGATGAAGGATATTGAGAATGTGCAAGCTTAAATAATTTATTAGTTGCAAGTAGTGTATTTTGGAAGGAGACAAGGATCATAGCAGAATTTCTATGTGACTGCTATGTAGAGCAATACTTCACATTCAAAGCCTCATTAGAATTGAACACAACACATAGAAGGTGCAATCCATTAGTTCATACTCTTGGTAATGAGCCATATCCTTTTGTATCTTGGTTGTTAGCCATTTCATTTTGTATTTTGGTTGTGAGCCTTCTAAGGATAGCGAGTGTTGGCAGTGAGCCCTGTAATATTCTATATCTGGATATATTATATTGTGAGCTAATCCTCACCATGGTTTTTCCCATTTTGGGTTTTCCATGTAAAAATATGGTGTTGACGTTCTTTGTCATGTGTTTTCTATTTTAATGTCTTCATTATGTTTTGTAGTCATATGTGCTTTAATAATTGGGTGGTTTACAGCTGAATGGTTTAAAAAAATACTAATTCACCCCCCCTCTCAGTATTTTGGATGTTCAACAATTGGTATAAGAGTCTGGTTCCTCTAAAGAATCCTAGCAGCTTGAGGAAGGTCCTAGAATTTGATTACATTGAAGACAAAAAGTTTCTTATTCCTCTGGAAGAGATCTTTGCTAAACATACAGAAGAAAATGAAGATTTGAAGGATAGGTTGAAGGAAGAAAATGAGTGTATCAAGAATCTAAGGAAAAGGTATGGGAAGTCAGTGATAAATTAAAGAAAGCAGACGAAGATTGTTAGCGAATGGAATGGCTCATAAAAATATGTTTAGACAAATGACTCATGACCTAGATTTAGCACCAGCAAAAAATCTGCTAACAGCTTTGAAAAGACCACAATTGCATCTGTCGATTTCCTTTGAATTCTTTTGAGGTACAACTCCCTCATCATATTTTCAATGAATTTATCTAATCGAATGAATACGAGTATGCTTTTAACCAGAAAGTAGGAAAGGTAACTAACACTAGTTCATAAATATGAAGCTAATGTGGGAAACATAAATCAAACCATAAATGACCAACACAAAGATTGGAGGCCTATGATCATCCAATCAAAGAGATAAAATTAGACTACAATAAATGAATAATACATAGCTTATCTTTCAAAGAAGACAAAACTATATCGTATGCCTAATGCTAAGATCAACATACTTAGTATCATTAAATTCATAACACATAGATTATAAATCATTAGAGTCTGAAAATAAATGCTAACCCTTCTCGATAACACCCCTAGGTGTATCTTCAAAAAAAGTCCTTATCTTCTCTTACATTTTCAAATTTATAGCAAAGGTAAAGCCATTGGACAATCAACAAAACTATTACCAAATTAGTGGCTTTCTCGTTTTCCCAACATTTCTTTAGAATTGCTAAATCAATCAGAAGAATTGATCTTGGCAGAGTAATAGACATCGGTAAGGAGAAACCGACCTTGATCTTACCAACAGTCGCTAAATGACCCTTCACACAACCAAGCAATTAATGCAACATCTAGGAATATCAAGCAGTAGCATGTGTATGCTGATTGATGGGAAATTGTAATTTAAACCAGTTCAAATCAGCCATAAATTGGGACTAAATTGTCATCTCATCACACTTAGGAGAATGCACCAATGTATAACCAATCTTCTATAAATTCAAGTAGCGTCACCTTTCTTCATCAATCAATAGCATCAAACATGGCGAGCTCTTAGAGTGATGGTAACTCTGCCAATGACTACATTGTGTTGGAAGAGATTGAATGCAATCCACTATTTAGGCATGTATCATACCAATTGAAGGAGGTTTTCATGGTGCAGAGTGAAATAGAAGAAGTTCTCTAAAGCATTCTAGGTGAGGTGTTCCTGATCCAAGCCCATGTACACAACACAACCATGCTAGAGCACTTCATATATATAGTAATCAAAATGGAATGATAGCTGATTCCATTTGCATTGCATTGGACCTTCAGGATGAGAATTTAGTGGAAGCTATGGCTTTTCTGTGCACGGGGGTCGTAAGGAATGATATGGGAATTTTTGCACAATTCCTCCAGTTGCACGAGAATCTCCTGTCACTAGCTCAAGTTGTACGCCTACAGACTATTACTGAGGGAATTTGTGTTTTGATATTTTCTCTATGTACCTAAAAGGAAATGCCTCTTTTTGTATTTTTTTCCACGACATGAACTCTTGTAGTCAAACCAGACAATTTTGTAGTGCCAATGCAATGTAAAAACATTTATATATATAAATAAAATATCTCTTTTGATATCACTGTGTCTTTGCATGCATGGCTTCATCAATTTCCTATTCATATTGTACTTGAAAATAATGGTTTCTTTCTATATAATGCATTAGTTAAATAATTTAGGCTTTTTGTTATTACATTAATCACTAAAACGTTCTAAGTGAAAAAATGGGTAGTTCGCACAACTTAATAAAACCCCACCTAGGTTTTCAACAACCTAGAGAATACCGCCTAAGGTATGACTTGTGGGTAAAGTTTCCAAATTTTGATGCATGAAAACTCATCACTCAAGTTATTAACATACGTATACCCACTCTTGAAGGAAAGGTAAGTTCGAAAATGGTAAGAAATCACTACCTAGTGAAAAACACAACAAAAGTAGTGAAATGAGACGTTCGATGAACAAAAAAAAACCATGCCTGAGTTCGAGGAAGACAACATAAGGCTGCTCAAACACAAGTTTAAGCAACAAACTTAGGCATAAAGGAAATATAGTTAGAAAAAGAGAAGGGGGGGTCAATTTATGGGTAACAATGGCTCTGACTGGGGACAAGGACTACAAAAAACATAGAGAGCCCAACATGCAAGACTAGTCCTTTTCCATTGGGAAAGGAGTCAGTGAGAAGGATACCAAACAGAAAGCCAAAAATGAACACACCAAAATTGTACTATTTACAAGGTAGGACTAACCTACTAGAGAAAGAAAAGGAAGAGCATGATCACACAAACCCATTAACCGACTGGGAGAAAAATAATCCTTTTTTGAAGAGGCCCACCTTCCTGTACAGTCTCTAGAACAAATTTAAGACCATTGACATCCCAACATTAATGCAGATGTCGATGTATTCATAGTCCAATGGTTTCCCAAAAAGCCACTTTTCATCAAAAACTTCCTCATGCTGTCATCCTGTCAGGGTTATATCACTCTTTGCTAGCCAATTCTCATGACTAAGATCTGTCAATTCAAGTGTATCCAATTCTGATATAGAATTCTGAGTTCTAAATTCTTCTTTGACTTTATATTCCCCAAGAATTTCCCAAGTTTCTAAAAAATTACCATAGGAAACAATACTCTCCTTGACTTCATCATACCTTCCTTCGATTAGGCCATTTTTATGGAAGGTAATTTCCTTTATAAACTGGTGCAAAACATGGACTAATTCATTATTTGTTTCTTAATGGGAACCAATTTCATCTTCCTCCAACAAAATACCAGCATTTTCCTTATCCTTCCCTTGATTATGATCTATCTCAGGCTTTGATAAACAACATTCATCCCCAAACCCAAATTGATTGGCAATTGGATTTGTGAAAAGAAGGTTATCATATATTTCTAATTCATCAAAAGTAAAGAGAGGGTTAGAATGGGTTGACCATTTTTCTTCCTCCTGAGAATTATCACTCATGAGATCACCATTTCCTTCCAGATTTGAACATGTATCCTCATTCTCCACTTCTTGGAAGGAGAAAATTTCATATTCTGGAACAAGAAGAGAATTCAATACCAATTCATTTGAATTAGTTTAAGAGGAGGAGGCAAGGAAAACAACATCTTTTCATGTAGCTCATCATCTTCATCATCATTGGATGAATTGAAATCACTTTCAACTTCAAATGCGGTATATAAATTGAAAGTTGGATCACTATAATGCTGATCTTATTCCTCACTAGGCTACTGCATGCTATCAAAATTTTTTAGGTTAATGTTTTTAGCAGTTGAGCAAGGTAACTCTACTTCTTCGTGAATTTTAACTAGAAACTCAAAAGATGTCTTGCAGCTAGCTTCAAAATTCACATTTGTGTCTAATTTCCATTTACCCACAGCAATAAAATCATCCTCAACCTTCACTGCTTCCAATATGAGCTTGTTCAATTCCTCAGACCTTATCTCTTTTGAGGATTAATTTTATGTCTAGTTCTAGAGAAGAAATGAATATAGATATTGGATCTCTACACTAGGTCTTTCTAGAGCAGGAATCTATTGAGGAGATCAATTAAACTGATAAACAAAATCCCTCATTGTTTCAGCCTTTTTTTTCATGATCTGAAAGAAAAGACGTGGGGTAGCTGCAATGTTAATTAGGATTTTATAGCATTGGAGAAATTTTGTGTTGAGGACATCCCATATGGTAATACTTCCTTTTCTGAGTCCCCTGTACCATTTTTCTACTTTCTCGATTAGACTGTAAATAAAAATTCTTACAAAAACATATTCTTCTTGAATTCCTAAAACCACACTTACCGCAGTCATAGCCAAAATATGTTCCTCAGGGTCTTGTTCATTTTGATTGGAAAATTTAGGAAACCTCTTCTAGGAACCTTGGGGTAAATCATGATATTGTGATAGGGCAAGAGGGCTGACTTGATTACACCAAATATTCAAAGCCATAAACAAACAAAGTCGCAAACTCACACAGGAGTGAAAATTAGGGAAAGAAAATTACTATGGTGGACGAGCCAGAGGTGGATTATGAGGCTGAGGTATAGGTGGGTCCCTTGGTTGATGTAACGACTGATTGGGTTGATGATCACAATGATGAAGAGGGTTGTTGTAATACAATAATATCAACCTTGGAGGATGTCCAATCATAGGCGTAGGTGGGCATTGGGCCTGTTCTTCCTCTTCTTCCAAGACAAAATTCACCTGCATATAATCTATTGTGTTCCTTCTATATCTCTAGGTGAGTGTCTTTAATTGTGATATGATGTCTGCTTTCTCCGCTCTGACCCAATCTAAATTTGGTTGCAAAATAGGAAATACATCATTGTGAGGAAGTGCCATCTTGTAGCATGACACAATGAAAATTGTCAGACTTTTTAATCAATTTAACTCACCAACGGATTCACCAAAAACCTATTAGCGAATGGAATGTCTTAGACAAATATGTTTATACAAATGACTCATGACCCAAATTTAACACTAGCAAAAATTTGCTAACAACTCCAAAAAGGCCACAATTGCATCTGTGGCTTTCCTTTGAATTGTTTTGAGGTACAACTCCCTCATCATATTTTCAATGAATTTATCTAATCTAATGAATACAGGTATGCTTTTAGCCAAAAACCAAGAAAGGTAACTAACTCTAGTTCGTAAATATGAAGCTAATGCGGGAAGTGGAAATTAAACCATAAATGACCAACACAAAGATTGGAAACCTATGATCATCCAATCAAAGAGATAAAATCAGACTGCAATAAATGAATAATACACAACTTATCTTTCAAAGAAGATAGAAATATATCATACGCCTAATGCCAAGATCAACATAGTATCATTAAATTCATAACACATAGATTATAAATCATTAGAGCTTGAAAATAAAAGCTAACCCTTCTCGATAACACCCCTAGGTGTATCTTCAAAAAAATTCCCTATATTCTCTCACATTTTCAAATTTATAGCAAAGACAAAGCTATTGGATGGTTGCCAAAATCGTTACCAAATTAGTGGCTTTCTTGTTTTCTCAACGTTTCTTGAGAATTGCTAAATCAATCAGAAGAATCAATCTTGGTAGAGGAATAGACATCGATAAGGAGAAATAGATCTTGATCTTACCAACAACTACTGAATGACCCTTCACACAACCAAAAAATTAATGCAATTTCTAGGAATATCAAGTAGTAGCATGTGTATGCTACTTGATGGGAAATTGTAATTTAAACTAGCTCAAATCAGCCATAAATTAGGACTAAATTGTCATCTCATCACACTTAGGAGAACACACCAATGTATAACCAATCCTCTATAAATTCAACTAGCATCACCTTTCTTCGTCAATCAATAGCATCAAACATGGCGATCTCTCATAGTGATGGTAACTTTTCCAATGAATACATTGTGTTGGAAGAGATCGAATGTAGTCCATTGTTTAGGCATGTATCAAACCAACTAAAGGAGGTTTTCACGGTGCAGAGTGAAATAGAAGAAGAAGTGCTCTAAAAAATTCTGGGTGAGGCATTCCTAAGCCAAGCCCATGTATACAATGCAACCATGCTAGAGAACTTCATATATATAGTCATCAAGACCTTTGGTTATCATGACTAGGGTGTGAGAGCACAAGAGCACCTAGTAAATCCCAAGTTTCATCATTGAGTCAATGTGGAAATTAATGGGCTTAGCCACTACCCTTAGAATGGATTGATAGTTGATTCCATCTGCATTGTGTTGGCCCTTTAGGATGAGACTTTAGAGGAAGTTGTGGCTCTTCTGTGCATGGGTGTCATAAGGAATGATATGGGACTTTTTGCACAATTCCTCCAGTTGCACGAGAATTTCCTATCACCAACTCAAGTTGAAGACCTGCAGAATATTATTTAGGGCATTCGTGTCCTGATATTTTCTTTGTGTACCTGAAAGGAAGTGCCTCTTTTTGTTTTTCTTCAATGACATGAACTCTTGTAGTCAAACTAGGCAATTTTGTAGTTCCAATGCAATGTAAAAATGTTTATATATAAATAAAATATCTCTTTTGATATCACTGTGTCTTTGCATGCATGGCTTCATTGATTTCCTATTCATATTGTACTTGAAAATGTTGGTTTCTTTCTATATAATGCACTGGTTAAATAAATTAGGCTTGTTTTTATTACATTAATCACTAAAACATTCTAGGCAGCAAAATGGGTAGTTCCCACAACTTAATAAAACCCCGCCTAGGTTCTGAATAGCCTAGAGAATACCGCCTAAGGTATGACTTGTGGGTGAAGTTTCCAAATTCTGACACATGACAACTCATCAATTGGGTTATTAACATACATATACCCACTCTTGAAGGAAAGGAAATTTCAAAAATGGTAAGAAAACACCACCTAGTGAAAAACACACAACACAAGTAGTGAAATGAGAGGTTCGATGAACAAACAAAAACCCTGCCTGCATTCAAGGAAGACAACAAAAGGCCACCCAAACACAAGTTTAAGCAATGGACTTAGGAAGAAAGGAAATATAGTTAAAAAAGAGAAGGTGGGGTCACTTTACGATTAACAAAGACATTACCAGATTGAGAGAACAACTAGAAGAAAAGAGAAAATTTGAAGATTGTTTAAAAGTTGAAATTCAAAGGAAGATGGATGATTGTACAAAAGCTTAAGCAAGAAGTAGAAATTCTAAAATCAGATTTGGAAAAGGAAAAATGAAATGAGGATAAATTCAAGGCAAGCACTACAATGCTTGATGATTTGATTATTTCTCAGAGACCTGCTATGGATAAAAGTGGTTTAGGGTTTGAACAAGGACAAAGTTCAAAAGAAAATCAACCTCCTAATATGAAGACTCAAAGAAATGGTGGAAAACTCAAGAACCCAAGAAGCAGTACTAGAAGGACCCCTATCAGACAACCTAATGCTCAAAGGTACTTATCTTTTAATTGTGTATGTTATTCTTGCAATAAGTTTGGACATAAGGCAAAAGATTGTAAGAGGAAAGAAGAACAAAATAATGGAATGGATGAAAATATCTTATCATTCTCTAGCCAATTTTGTGAATGGAAAAGAATTGAATATAGAACTAAAGATTGCAGAAGTCAAAAGGCATTTTATTCATTTAATGGCTACTGTAATCATTGTAAATATTTTGGATACAAGGCTAACCAGTGCAAATATATATTGACTAAAAGAAAATCTGGGTGGAAGAATGTTGTTTGTCATGATTGTAGCAATCCAAATCATTTTTCTAGAGACTGCAAAAACAGAAGGATGAAAAATAACTATCTGACAAAGAGACATGAACCGATCATAGATCCAGAAGAAGTAAGAAAGGAAATGAAAAGAATTTGGAGAAAAGAAGGAGAATTTAATCAAGTTGAATTAGAATCATCAGTTTTATCTATGCCACCCTTTGGTGCATATACACCCATCAAATTTTAAGTTAGGAAATGCCTAAGGGGGAGCAATAATCAAAAAATTTAATAAACCCCTCATCGATATATGATGTCATATCATGACAAAAGTGCATTTAATAAGGTTATGAATTTAATATTTCATGCGAAAGGAATTTATAGACACATGTGAAATTCATAGAATTTGAAAGGATGGAAGTGTATATGAATTCTGAGGTGATCTACTTGCAATTTAAAGCATTTATTATAGAAGCATTTGGAATCAAAGAAGTAAATTAAAAAGTATTAAGGAAATTGCATTCAACAAAAGGAATTTGTGAAAAAGAAGCGTGTAGAGGAAGCTTGAAGAAACTAGAGCAATTCCATATAGCAGAGTTTCAGGATTTGGTTTTCAAAGAAGAAGTGGATTTGAAGCGTGCTCCAGAAGCTGAACATCTAATTCTTCATTGAAAATTATAGAGGTATTCTACTTAAACAATATTTCAATTTTATGCCATGGATAATTCAAAGGTAGTGAATATTTCAGATAAATTGCAAGTCAAATTGAGGAAGTATTCTCTGAAAAATTTGTCTGAAGAATCTATTGGTGCATTTTCTAGCATTCCTCCTAGAGTATTACCTACTGAAGACATTTATGCATACTTTTATGGTAAAATTTATGAAATTTCACTAGTTCAATTAAGTATTTTATGGAAGAATGAGTTGGAAGAAAATCATGTTGCATATAAAATATTAGTTGAAAACAAGTTGTATGTATGGTGGAAAGCCCCATTGTTTAAATTCAATAAGAAATACATTTGAATGGCTTTAAGTAGGATTCATGGTGAATCTATTTGGATTGATGAAACACACTTGATAGCCAGAGAAGCTATAAGAGATGTGATTGGTTTGTGTTCCTCCAGACCAGTCCCTCCAGACCAATTCCTAGATGAAAGACTATTAATGATCAATAGATAATTGAGATGACTGGTGTGACCCTTAAAGGAAAAGAACTCATTTTGAGTAGAATTGAAGATCTGGTCATTCAATATGCTGCAATGATTATTGGACATAAAATTTTCTTACTGAGCAATGACCACATAGTTTCTACTACTTTCAATTACACCACACTTGATATGATTAGGAATGATATGAAATATGACCTTTGTGAGATATTTTGATTGCATCTATTGAATAAATTAAAATAAATCTAGAAGAATAAGAAAAGTGCATTCTAGTATGGTACCTTAGCAGTTTGTTTACTCTTTTACTTTATGAAAGACTTACTAATAATTGGAAGGGTAGAATGGAAAAATACAAAACCAATAGCTCATAAGATTAGGAACTGCATCAAAAATCTTGGTGGTTTGGATGCTCAAGAAACTGCTCTTCCTGCATTCTTTGAAACTTTTCATATTAGAATGAATAAAAGAACAAGAATTCCAAAAATGTGATTGAAAAGTACTCCGAAAATATTAATTTCCTAATTTTTATAGATTTTTGTTATATGGAAGTATTTGAATCTAGACTTGTGTGGATTTTTGAACTAGATTATGAAGTAACTGAGGCAAAGATTGATCATTATGCAAAATTGCTTCTAGAAAGCCTTAAGAATCCTAATGTAGAAGAAATTTGTATGATTGAAGCCTCTGACAGTGCAATCAGAACAAGAAAGAATAGAAAAGGTATTTTTATCAAACAAGAAATCATAGAAGGAAGTGAATTAGAGAGAGCTCAACATGAGCATGAAAGTAAAAATATTCAAGAAGCATTAAAAGAGTTGCAGAAAGTGATCCCCGGTGCTAGCTTCAATTTATCTTTATCAATTATGGAAAATCTTAGGAATATGATTAACTCTCTGAAAGCATACATCTCTGATTTAGAAGTACAAACTGGAAATAGATTTGTAGAAGAAAACCTAGAATATATCAAGAAGAAATGTGCAGATGCACCTCACAAAGTTGTGAAGGAATTGAAGGATGTACAAGACTATGAGAAAGAAGCTCAGGAGTTTCTTTCTTTCTATTTGAATTGGCCCAATAGGACACTAAATATAAAATATGAAATAAGGAAGAGTGAAACTCGAATGAGTACTCAAGTAGATGTGTATAGCTTGGTAGATGACATGAACAATCAAAGATGGTCCTACAATGTGCACCTATAGGACAAATTATTTTCCCTACAGGATCAAAGAACATAAGTAATTAAGAAGTTTTTGTGGTACTCAGAGATATGGTAAAACTCAGCCATATTCTTGTATCCAGCGCTCTTGACAGTGTTGGTAATCTATCAGAAGTTAATATCAATCCCAACACTTGGAAATAAGGTATAGAGTCATTGACTAAGCTTGAACTACTTCACAAGACTCTTGCAAGTGCAAAATGATCATGGGAAGAAGGAAAAGCTACATGGGAAGATACCCTAAGGAATCTCAAAGCTTCTTCTTCTTCAGGTTAATACTTTTTTCATCATGTTTGATCATTTTTTTGGTGCATATACATATTTGAGGAATTATATCAGACCCCTTCATGACCTTTTCCATTGATGTCAAAGGGGGAGAGATAGATAGATAGAGGAAAAACATTTTTTTTAACAACAATTTTGTAAAAAGCATTAACCTTGAAAGGGGGAGTATTCAGTTTCCTTATATTGGGATAAAAATGTTTTTGATATGCATACTACCATCAATGCCAAAGGGGGAGATTGTTGGAAATATGGGAGCCTTGCAACATGAGCATGAAGTGTATATAGGATTTTTTGACTGTTCTAGTGTTGTCATTGATGTCAACATTATGACAATATTGTGGGAAACATATTTGGTATACCAGAAGTTGATCTCTACCAGAATTCTTCATTACTAATGATTCAATACATTGGTTTTTGAGTCTGAAATTCACCACAAGAAGAGATATGAATATGCTCTCTTAATCTCATTATTATGACTCATTCAAATAGCTATATCCAAGATCTTGAGAATTTTTGTGTTGCATACATAAAGTTATTAATGATAGAGTTTAACTCTATACACTACAACTATTTTTCTATTCTATATACCAGTGTGGGAGACTCCACATTTTCTTAGGAAGAAAATTATGATTTTTTGGTTCTAATGGTGATCTCTTTTATGTTAATGTGATGAGAAACTAAAATAATATCAGATCCGAAAGGTGTTCAACTTGAGAAGTGTGTGTTGGTTTGGAGTTTTTTTTATTAGGTCCTATTCTTGGCCAACCTAATATATGACATGTATTAGGGAGAATAATTATACTTTGCAAATGTTAGTTGGATCCCTCACAAATCTACGCCAACTTGACATGATACACCACATGGATAAAAATGTTTTAACTCTTATATGGTGCTGACAAGAGCTATTTTTATTGGTTTGTTTACATCCAATTAAGCTGACCTAATTAATGCATGAAATATGCTTGCATATATATATATTACTTTTTGGAGTTGAAGAAGGGTGTGTACGAAGGTGTGGAAAAGGATGTGTATGAGATAAAGGATATTGATAATGTGCAAGCTTAAATGATTTATCAGTTGTGAATGGTGTATTTTGGAAGGAGACAAGGATCAGAGTAGAATTGTTATGTGACTGCTATGCAAATTAGTACTTCACATTTAGAGCCTCATTGGAACTGAGCACATCACATAGAAGGTTGATTCCATTAGTTCTTACTCTTGGCAGTGAGCCAAATCCTTTTTTATCTTAGTAGTTAGCCATTTAATTGTGTTTTCTGTATGTGAGCCTTCTAAGGATAGTGAGTCTTGGAAATGAGCCCTATAATATTCTATATCTAGATATATTATTTTGTGAGCTAATCCTCACCGCGGTTTTTCCTATTTTGGGTTTACCATGTAAAAATCTGGTGTTGATGTGTTTTGTGGTGTGATATCTATTTCAATGTCTTCATTTTGGTTTTTAGTCATATGTGCTTTAATAATTGGGTGGTTTACAGCTAAATGGTTTAATAAAATACTAATTCATCCCCCCTCTCAATATTTTAGATGTTCATCATATATGAATTGGATGAGTCCTCTTGTAGAGAAGAAGAGAAATATTAAGGTAAGGAAAATGAAGAATAGATTAAAGATGAAGAAGCTCCGAAAAAGATCTCTAAGACCCCTAAGTATGCACAAAAGAATCATTTAGAAGATTAGATTATTGGTGACAAGAATAGAGGTTTGTGAACAAGAAGAAAGGATGCTATGATAGAAGTAAACTTATGTTTATGTTCCAAAGTTGAACCTAAAATAGTTGATTGAAGCATGCAAAGATAAACATTGGATCAAGGCTATGGAGGAAGAATTGATGTAGATTGAGAAGAATTAGACTTGGGAACTTGTGTAATGCCCCGCCACGCAACCCTAGAGGAAGTTGCAATTCACTACTTAAACGTACCAATTTTTTTTTTTTGTTTAAGAATAAATAACATGAAGATAATACATATTGCCAACAACCTCTAAGGCCACGAGACAAAGATTACTTAATAACCCAAACAACAACTGACATTAAAATAAATCGAAACATTAATCACTTAAGGAAATGAGACAACATACATTCCATTCAAGATAAATTACAACAAGGATAATAAATACCTCAAGGTTCCAATTAACATTTATACAATAAGATTACAACACTCATTCCCTGAATGAGGCAATTCCAACCAAATGATTACATAATACAAATTCCACCTCGATAACAACTGAGGGGTAATAAAATACAATAAGAACTGAGAGAACAAGGCATGAGAAGAACTGATTCCCACGAGCTCTCCAACCGGAAATCACGAACACACGAACAAGAAGAAGAACCAACGGAAAGATGCACGCCACCCGACCACGTGGAACCCAAAGGCCCCACTCCCTCCGTGCTAGGAGATAGTAACCAGGAATTCCTACCCAAGACGATCTACCACTAGACACAAGCAAGCACACTGAACTGAAACAAGAACAAAACCCACATTACTTAACACAATGGTTACAATGCTTCTAGAGTACAAAATCAAGTACCATCACTGTACAAAATAAACCAACAGTACAACACCATACCGACTGTTGTCATAGGAGGAGTGTCATCGCAAAGGCTACATGGGATCTCCTGGAAAGTCTTCCTAGGTCCCGGCCCCCCTCTAGGGATATCCTGGAAACCTCAACCGACTCCCGACCCCACATGCACACCAGAGCAGAATCGATTATCTCTCGTAAAGATGAGATAACGATCTTGCCATTCCAGGCCTTCCCGACTCATCTCAAGTCTCATACAAGCCCTTGAGCCAATGAGCGAGGCTAAATTATCTTATTAATGTTCAAAGCTACTCTCTCCCTAGTAAGTTAATTTAATTTTCACTTAATTAACTGACTCTCACACGAGTTATCCTGGAACCACTTTGGGCCCGGCGCTCGTTTGAAAGCCACTCCCCTATTGACAACACAAAACTCAACCACATGCCAAGGGTAGACCATGCACTAACTCTTATCACAAATAACCAAACACCTCAACAGGTAACACATCACTACGGATGTCCAAAACTGAAACCAAAGCGTGCACTACCCAAGGCTAACACAAGGTCGACTAACATAATGAAACCCACATAACAACTGATAACTCAACTCAACCATGAATCACAAGGTCACACAACCCGTTCAAAGAACCAGGTAACCACTTGAGCTTAACTCACACATAATCCAAGATAGCCAAAGCAAAACATAAGAGACATAGCATCATCTCAAGAAAACACTGCTAGAAGACTTACATGATCAACAAGAAACGACTTAAAGTCAACAATCATAAAAACTCATGTATAACCATGCATACTAATAAATGAACCCATATCAGGAAGATTCACAAAACATTCACCCTCCTTCCACAACATCGAAGGCGAACAATTAAACACTTGAAAATATTTCAGACAAATAGGAAAGCTAATGTTTGGATTTCCTAAATCCGTTCAAACACAAATTTCATGACTTGCATCTATCCAATCAATTGATCCCATTTCTTTTCATGACATTGAGATATTTAAAGAACAGATCATTTACTCTAAATCTCATAACCATATTCATAATCAAAACATGTTAATAATCTAGCTATCTGGTTACAATTTAAATCAACCGTTCTCTCTAATTTTCATGATCACATACCATAGATAGATCACTTGATTAATAAATCATTTAGGTTAATTAATAAGTTCGCCTTTTACTTTCAATTCCGTAATCGTATTATATAATTAGACATCTAGAAAAATAAACAAGATATGCCTTTAATATCCATCTAAATAATAGCTTAAAATCACTTCATTGAAATTTACGACAATATACTTAAGTATCAATTTCCACAATCATAAAAATCACATGATCGTTTAGAAGTTCCAATTTAACATTTAACATTATTTAAATATATCAAATAAAATGATATTTTATTTGCAATTAAATAAATTATATCACTTTAAATTTAAATTCCCATTACATAAAAGATATCAAATAAAATAATATTTTATATTCCAATTAACTCATACTTTTAAATCCACATGATTAACATAAAATACATTTTGAACTTATACTAAAATTCCTTTAATTTAATATATATTAAAGATATTATATTTTATATAATATACAATATAATATTATATATAAATATATAAAGAGGCAATATAAATAATATATATAAAAATTCATCAAACAAAAATAAATAAACCTTTAACCAAAGAAAGAAATGTTTTAAATCAAACAAAGGTCAAGCTCTGCAGACGCAGCCCCCTCACCAGCCATGACATGTTGGAGTCGTAGCCCAAGCATAGGCGCTCACTGCCGGCGTAAGCGGACTGGGCATTGAAGACAAAGGCCCGCCTCACATGCCATGGAGCCTGTGGTGCTGAGAGCACACAGCGCCCGCCTCCCCCCGCCAAGTGCAGGTGGCTGCAGACACAAATACCGCCTCCTCGCTCGCTTTTATGGCAGGAAGGAAGTGTGTGGCTTGACCTCCCACCTCACCCAAAATAAAATAATAAAAAAAAAAATTAATATTATTTTCCTGCGTTTTTCCAAAACGAAATACAGAGATTTCTGGGTTTACCCAACATTTAAAATTTTCTTAAATACAAATATATATGTATATATATTTGTGGGTATTTCCATATATTGCTATATATGGTTGTATTCACAATTATATATACCCAAATCTTGATTTCATGCCCAAATTGCAAAAATAATCCAAATCCAATTCAAGGATGTAGCACTTATTTCAAAACAAGGAAATGGATTTTCAAAATCTATTACAATTGTGCAAATTGAAAGCTTTTCCATAAATTTCTATTGAATCTAACACTATATTTTCAAACATACAAAGTGAGCAAGAAGATGAAGGGAGGAATGATGGAACCTTGTGTTTCCTCCAAAATTGCAAGCTTTAACCATGGAGGTTTTTCAAGCACCCTTTTCAACTCCACCATCATAGCCTCCTCCAAGCCTCTCCACCCAAAAATTTCAAAACCAAGAATCCATGGAGAGGTTGAAAGAAAACCCTAAATAAAAATATATCCTTTTTCCAAACTTCCCAAATTCAAATTCAAATTCCCCTTCTAATTCAAATTCAAATTCTAATTAAATTCAAATACAAATGCAAACTCACTTTCAATTTCACACTAAATTCAATTTCAAATTCATATTCAACTCTTCTCAAATATCTTTCCCCAAAATAGTCAACTATTTCAGAAAATATCTTTTCTACCCCAAAGTCTTGCATAAGAAAACATTTGAATTTTTTTAATAACTTTAAACAATTTTCTAATTCCAATTTGAATTCAAAATATTTTAGCATTTTATATTCAACAAAAGAATTAAATCTTTTACACTTTTAATTCATAGGGATAATTTAATTAATCACACCAATTTAAAATTATCATTAGAATAAATCCATCTGTACCCAGATTATTTTATTAATTCAATTAAATTCAATTCACAATCACCAATTCTTTCTAATCCTAACAAGACAAACATTCATCATTTGCACCTAAAAGCTATTTAATCACTTTTAGCTCTTGTAACCAAACACATTTAATCATTAATTGACTACTTAAGACATTTCATAAACTTAAATCTTGAAATTGTTGAAACACCAAGGGGAACTCCACTGGTTAAAATAACTGACCCCACCCATAAACTCAACAACATCGCTCACGACTAGGATAATTTGTCTCGGAAAACCTAGCTGGCATTAGTCCTCCCCAATTAACTTCCGCTGGTCAATTTGACACGCTTTGTAATCTTGGAAACCAGGTGGAGTCGATGTCATGTACCTGCCAACCTGCAACAAAGAGCATGTCGAACGCGCATATATACATAATATGATCAATTACACCGTGAAGAGGAAATCTCGGAATCGTAGGGCGCTCGCAAGCGAGTGATACAATCCGTCCCTTTCACTAATACAGTATCATTAACTGACGCATCTAACATCAAAGATAAGCTCAATAACCTAAACATCATTTAATCAGATATATTCTAAGTTACTCCAAATCATAACATAAGGATAACATCGGAATAAAAGAACATCACAACAACATATAACTTCTACATCATAAGCATACACAGACGCAATCATAACAGGGAAGAAAAATGCCGATCAAAGAGCCAAAACGGAGGGGTGTTACATCCCATTTAGTAAATTGTAAAGAAGAAGAAATGGGTCATTATCACACACTAAGCATATGACATTTCAAACTTGGTGATAATAAATTCTTTCAATAATTTAATTACTATATTCATGGTGTAACTTTTTAGAGCTTGTGCCTCCATCCACCTAGTACAATAATCAATAATGGTGATTATAAATCAATGTCTTACTGGTGAACTTAGATTAATAATCCTAATGAAGTCTAACCCCTATTTATGAAAAAAAAGGTTCTAATATTGGTTGTAACAACATTGATGGGATGCATTCAATATACATTTCTATTTAAAAAATGTGGCAAGTTTGTGCATCCTTAAAAATTGGTAGGTAGGCTAGTAGTTTATGACTTAAAATTATGTGTTGTACTTGTAGTGTTGTAAATTGTCACCACTTATAATTTCATGATAGTTTTAGAACATAGTTTAAAGTGTTCTTGTGATGTACCTATTTTGGGGCTTAATTAAGAAACTTTTCTTATTCCCTTGTTAACAAGCCTTTTGAGGATAATTTTCACTAGGACACTAGCACCCCATGCTAGTGTCCTACCATTTTCTCCAAAATTTGAAACTTAGAATGTTAGACTTGTTACATTGCATGATGCACCTTGTTAGCCTCACCCTCCAAAACGTACTTGGGATTCATATATAAACAATCCTCTTTCCCTCATTTTAGACACATTGACATAAGGATCTATCTATCAACATTTTTCTATTCTTCTCTACAATATTGAAGCTCTATATTTGTGAAAAATTATTATTGTGTGTACACTAACCCTTGTAGGTATTAAAGGACACTTATTCCTTCATTAACTCCTTGTGGCGCCTTGTGCTATGACATCACTACAACAAGGGTTTCACACTTGTGGTAACTTTATTTCATGTTATTTCATTTATTGCAATATTTATCATTGTGTTTTCCTATACTCCCTTGAGAGCATGCAATCTTTATTATCATCCTCATTTTTGTTGTGAGGTGGGAACACCAACGCGGGGTTTGACTAAGGCAAGCCCCTATACATCACAACCATTTTCCATTTCATTTTGTAGGTCACAGATTGTTGTTATAGAAGGAAAGTGCAATATCCTAGACATTTAGCTCATATAAGGTTTACACAAGAAAAATAGTTTCAATTTTTGCTCAGACACTAGAGCGATGCTCTAGTGTGCTCGACGTGTTCCCCCATTTTTTATGAGAGGTTCCTCTCTCCATCACTATCCTAGATTCACTTTTGGTTTCTAGACATATGATTTTAACTCTAGTGTTATTTATCAGATGCTAGCATGACACTCTAGTGTCCTCAACATTTTACTCCTTTTTTTTGATGTCAAGTTCCTCTCTCTATTAACTTTTCAAATCTACTCTATGTTTTTGTAAATTTATTTTGAACACTTTTATATTGTTCATTTAGTCAATATGATCACTTGTTAACCTAGATCTAGTCATTCTTTAGTCCACCTTCTGTAATATCGTAAAATAGTACCCCTTACAATTTCACATGCATTTTTGCATCCATTTAGTGTCCACTCCCCTAATATTTGTGTAGGCTCGTTTTAGCCCT
The DNA here is from genome assembly GCA_007258455.2 of Sequoia sempervirens. Classification (NCBI taxonomy): domain Eukaryota; kingdom Viridiplantae; phylum Streptophyta; class Pinopsida; order Cupressales; family Cupressaceae; genus Sequoia; species Sequoia sempervirens. The sequence goes on along the minus strand of VDFB02000015.1, from coordinate 532,442,846 downwards.
TGCATCAACCTTTTTCTCCTCTTTGGATGCTCAAAACCCCTTTTTAGTAGGTACCTTTATGTGTCGGCTTTGCATCGAATCTTGTGCTTTCCTCGTTCTTGTCATTTTGTATCGTGATGTGTCTGGACACTAGCATGCCACATCAATGTCCACACACTGCGCTAGTGTCTTATGACATTTTGACATTCAAATGACCATTTCTGAGTGCCTTGCCACTTGTCAACTACTTTTGTTGGTGGTAACAACTCAAGATGCCTTGTAATGGCGTGAGAAGCTTCTTTTACCTCCTATTCTCTCTTTTAAATCAATATTTTCACTTCATTTGATCTTCTAGCTTCTTGGATTTTCTCTTGGAAAATTTCTCTTATCTTTCTCTTTCGCTCTCTATTTTACACAACTCTCTACAGCTTGCTACAACACTCTCATGTTCTTGCAACACTCTTTGCAACTCTCTTGGCTCTCACAACTATCTCTTTCTCTCTTTGGCTTGCTTAAGTCTTGCAGGTGATATCTCTCATTTCTTGTATCTTTGAGCATCTTGGGATTTCTCACATATCTTTTCTAAGCATTTTTAGTATTTCATCTATCCAGCTATTTCGTGATACAAGTTCTCCTCCTTGAGCGAGGATTGCTTTAATCACTTCATATTTGCTTACTTTGTTCACTTTATCTATCTATCTAGTTGTCCTTGGAGGTGGGAACACAAAAATGAGGGTTTGACTACAGAAAGCCCCTAAACAACCCCAATATTTTTCCCTCAGTCTTATGTATGCAAGTGTTGAATATATTCACTTGCTAGAAGATTCATTGCTTGGTTTGTTGTGAGCACTTTCTTTATCCTCTTTAGTCTTATTGTTTAATTTACTTTATTTTAGTTATATCATATTCTATTACTTTCTTTCATTTTAAGATTTCTTAGCAGTCAAAGTAGAAGTAGTAATTTTTCTATTTTTGAGACATTCTCAGTTTTTAGTACGTACAAGATTCCAATGCGCCTCTGGGAATCTAGTGCACCGCTCTGTCGTCCTTGGTTGAAAACTTGCTAGTTTTTCTGAAAAATCTTCATGACTTGCTTTGTCTGATTCTGGAATTCCCCCCTTTTTCATCTGAGGTAGTTTAGGGAAGTTCATTCCCTGGGATTCTCTTGAGAATAAAGAGACTCGTATTGTCGTGATATGTCGACCTTTGGCCGACTTGTCTATATCTCTATTTCAAAATGTACTTTTTTTCTTTCTTCCTTCTATCCCTTTCCAGCTTTGTTAAGAAGCTTCAAGGAGTTCTCTTACCAATGTGTGAAAGTGAGTTATTCTCTCCTTTCTTATTATTCTTTGTTGATCCCTCTCTTGAAATTCCTTTTAAGGATATTTTTGTGCAAGAGGATGAAATCATTGATGCTTTTCTTAACATCACTCTACCTTCTTTTCATTCCAATGTACTCTCTTCTAGAGATGATGCATTAGTGAATGATGAATCTCCTCTTCATTCCAATGTACTCTCTTCTAGAGATGATGCATTAGCGAATGAGGAATCCCCTCTCACATCAGATCCTTCAAGGATAGATGTTGAGCTTATTTCTTTGAATGATTCCTCTAGGAGTTGTAAGGAATCTGTAAATATAATCTGTCTCTGTTGCCCCTAAATGGCCTAAGAGACCCATCATTTATTTGAATTTGGCTAGTCCTTCTCCTAAAAGGATTTTTTCTATTAGTGGTGTTCCATTTGATAGTGATTCTCCTAATCTGTCTAAGGCTCCCCCTTATAGAGCAATAACCCAAAATTATAATACTAGAAAGAATAAATTAAATGTTAATCAACCTACTTCTTTACCACTTTCTCAACCAAGCCTTACTTCAACACCTAGACCTACAAATAAAGCACTTGGTGGTTATGATCTTATTGAGAAACTCCGTGTTACTCTGGTTAAGATCTCACTATGGGAATTGATTCAGTTTTCTCTTGCTTATCAAGGTATGCTTCAGGAAGCCTTGCAAAATATCCTCTTGCCTTCTTCTACCAGGCCGATAGATGTTAATGTGTTGATATCTCATATTCATGTGGATTCACCAAATATTATGTTTTATCCACAAGAACTCCCTCCCTTGGAAGTACAAAAGCAAGCAAACCCTCTAATGATCATAGTTAACATTAATAAAATTAGCATTATATGTACTCTCATTGACATCGATTCAGTGCTCAATGTATGTAGCATTGATCTGTTGCCTAAAATTAAAATTGATTTAGCTTCACTTGTAGTTTCTTTTGTTGTCATTCTTGGGTTCGATAATGTTAGGTGAAAAGCTCTAGGTACAATAGTATTACCTTTGCAGCTTGGACATGTCACTGTGCCCACTCTAGTATATGTTATGCCAGAAAAGTTACCATGTAACCTTCTTCTCGGTAGACCATGGATTCACGCTATGGGTGCAGTCCCGTCTACTTTGCATAAATCCATAAAGTTCATTCATAATAGTCAAGTAGTCATAGTCAGAGCTGAGCCTAATGCCATACACTTATGTGAGATGGTAGCTTCCGATCAGGCTTCAGTCTTGCTTACTCTTATCCATTTAGTGTCTTCCAATGTGTTGATGTCTACTCCTGCTGTACCAATTACAAAGGATACGCTTGTGGTAGATGTCCCTGGAGGAGATATTTCTGAAGCAAGAAATCTTAAGTCTTCTCCTTCTACATTTTCTCAAAAGAATGCATGTCTCAGTGATGATTGGTGTTCCTTAGACTTTATAGATTCCTTTATTGAAGAATATAAAGTCGACCCAATCCACTCAGACCTTTTGATAACATCATCCAAACCCACTATCAAAGATGGTTATTCTTCTACATCACAGGGTAATGTGAATACAAATTGTAATGTTCTTAATGTTGATCCTCCCCCTTCTGAGGAAGATGATCACACTTCTATTAAAGAGGCTAATGTTGGTAGTCCTGTCAAGAAGGATGATGGTGATCCTATAGAGGAGTATGATTCCCATTACTAGAATAATTCTCTCTATGAAGATCCTCCTCCTTCTCAAGATTTGAAAGAATATTATGGCCCTAGTTTTAAACTTGTCTCTAAATATGGCTATGGGCGTAAAGGTTGTGGGTGTAATGAAAAAGGAATTTAGGTCCCTATGAATGTACACCTTGTAAGTGTAATTTAGGGCTTGATTGCTTGAATGAATAATCTAAATGGAAACCGCAATTGAATGTTGACATGATTTCTGCTCAACCTTGTTCTCTCAAATTGATTCATCTGCCATTATCTGCTATCTTTATGTCTTCTTCTTGTAAGCAATTGAGCTTTTCTCCATAAGAGAAAGGACGACTTCCTATTCCTCATTCTTTATTTAAACAAGAGCATATTTTGTTGAGGCTTCTAAAAGACCACTTGATTACTCTTCCTCCTCCACATAATAAATTTCATAAGCATGATAAAGCAAAGAATTCTTTTTGTGCACACCATCGAGTTCCTAGCCATTCCACTAGTGAATGTAAGGTATTGAAGGATAAGATGCTGATGAGCTTGAAATATGCTCATAATTTGAGTATTATGATGTATTTTTAATACCCTTACTCTTATTGCTAATAGTTTTTTTAACTCTTTGATTAAAGACTTTTTATCTGAAATTGGGTAGTATCCTGTAGCAATACATTCCTATATTCCTGCAGCTTAACATCTCTATGTGTCTTATTAATTACCCTGTTTGACCTCCCAAATGACTGATATAATGCATGTGGTTTTTGGATAATGAAATCGATTTAATATGTGATTAATGAATGTGTATCGTGTTATTTTCCACGCGTGCTTTCTTTTGCTTTTGTTGCCATGAGCATCGCAGGTTGTTGAAGGGAGCATGAACGAGTCAAGCGCATCAGATCTCGGCCCTGCAGTAAAGTCCATTTCCAGCACGACGTCGAGGAAGTTGTTCCAGCAAAGACCCTCTTACCGGGTCGTTGGGAAGAAATCTAAATGATCATTAATGTAGGAAGAGTGGAATGCTAAATTCTCTCTGAATCGTGTTGAACGGATATGCTTTCATTTATGAGAAATCTATTCCTCGATTTTAGGATGCACTTATTTCCACATCTTTCTCTATTAGAGTTAGGTAGTTAGTTGCTTTTCTGATATAAATAATTGTTCCTCCTACGCGAGTGAGCAGGCATAGCATGTAAAAGTTAGTATTATAATGAGAGATAGTGTTTTGTGTTAGTTTTCTTGTGAGTAGAACAATCAATGTATATGGTTTCAAGTTATGAATAAAAGCTGATGAAGTTTTGAGTTCAATTCTTGCATAACTGGTTGATGCTTGCTAAGGGGGCCCAATTAGTAAGTATCTATAGTTAGTTAGTTGTTTATCTTCTGTTGATTATAATTTAGATTTTATTCTAGAAGATTTCAGCACAAACTCAGTCTTATATTGTTCCTACAGCATCGAGAATCCATCCCTGTGTTTGTTCCTGCAGCATAAGGCCAGTTCATAGTTTGTCTCTTAGTAACAGTCGTTATGATTTCTGCTTTGATTAAGATACGCTTAAGTTAAGAAAGATTTACATTACACTCCTGTAGCATAAGTAGAATTCCTTCCAAGTATTTAGTTATGGTAAATCGTGACTGAAAGTTGGTTCTTAGTGCACATACAGTGCCGCTCCATTTCAAGTATACGTTCCCTAGTTTGACAATGTAAATGAACGACCATAAGAAGATGTTAGTCACCTACTGGAATGTCCAATTCCCAGGTTAGGATTTTCTGTGACTTTTATATCCTTTTGTGGACGCGACCATTTTTGGCGCTATTGTCAGGGATGGTGTCAAGCTAAGAACCTATCATAGTCATTGTTAGCAGTAGTTTAGTTTGCTATTCAAGCATTTTCAAAATTCCTTCAATTTACCATTCATTCTATTGCATGCATAGAAGAAGAGACGCTCTTGGAAGATTCGTCCCTAACCTTCCATTCATTGATCACAATCCTAAACCAGCTTATAATATATTTGAGGAAGGAGGAGACCAATATATCAATCCATTTGCTAAAAACCTGCTTGTTGAATTGCCATTTGACCCAACTGACGAAGAACCTCAAGAAAATCCATTTGCTTTGATACTCCATCAAGCAACTATGGCACATAATCCACCTAATCAACCTCCTGCTTTTGAATTTCCCATCATTGCTCAGCAAGATAATGATAAACTTAAAAATATTCCTTCTTCATTACTTCCCAAGTTCTATGGACTAGTTACAGAGGACCCATAAACTTTCTTGTTTGAGTTTGATATCCTCTGTCGCAGCTATGATTACATTTCAGATGCTCATAGGCTTAAATTGTTTCCTGCTACTTTGAAAGAAGGAGTTCTTCGATGGTTCATGAGTTTGGGAAGGGGTGTTGTTGATAGTTGGGTAGCCATGCAAACAAAATTTCTTAAGAAATACAAGGAATATTGTAAGAGTGGTAGTAAGGGTGATGATATATTCAAAATTCAACAAAAGGAGGATGAAAGCCTGGAAGACTATATCTCAAGATTCTTGTTTTCCTTGAAAAAGAATTCAGACCATACTCTCAATGAAGAATCTCATAAACTACTTTTTCTAAGAGGAATTAGTGATACCTGTATAGATGCCCTGGACCTGATGGGAGGAGGAGATATAACCCAAGTGTCTTGGGATGATATAAAGAAAATATGTCTTAACTACTCTCGAGCAATTGTTAAGAAGGGTAGAGGTCATCAAGCCATAGTGGGAAAGTCTTCTACTAGTGGAGTTTCACGGATGGAGATCACAAATTTATTGTCTGACTTCAAGCAAGATATCATAAACAACATGGCTACACAGTTGGATATTATGCAAGCTCGGAAGAAACATGAGGAAGCTGAAGCAATCTTGGCTGAGTTCTATCCACATTGCAGACAAAAGAAATGTGACTACAGATGTAAGATGGTGGCTAACCTGGAGGCTAAGCAGTTACCTACTGATTTTAAGATAGTAGAGGGTGATGATGACCAAGTATTCTTCGTTGCACAAAAGTGACCATGGGATCAAAGACAAGGTATGCCTCAAGATCCTTTGACTTTTGGTAATCCTTATTCTAATTACAATAACCAATGACAACCTACATATGGCCCATCATCACCTTGGAATACTTCTCAACCACACTGGCCTAACTATCAGAGTCCTTAGTGGCAATCTCCTCAAGGAGGTTGGCAACAGCCACAAGGACAATGGACTCCACCCAAGGTAACTGGCAGCAAAATCCTCAATGGAGAGGTTCTCAGCAATGGCAGAACCCATCCCCTGGATCCCTATAGCTTCAGCAGCCACAAACTACAGCTCTCATGCCACCTCTTGCAGCACCTCAACAAATATTGGCCCTCCAAAAAAAATGCCTATGCCTGCTCAAACATTGCCAAATCCTAATAATAAGCAACAACAACAACAACAGCCTATGTATTTTGCAGAAGCCAATCAGTATCCAGCTTATGCCCTGAATATTCATGATATCCATCTCAGGTCTGGAACCACTCTCCCTGCTCCACAGCTGCCTATAATTACAGAGATTCCAGACTCTGCCTCTGAACAACCTACTGATCCTGCAAAACATATACCTGTATCAGATACTGTCTCTAAGGAGCCTGTCCTGCACCATCAGGCCAAACCGCCTTTTCCTTAGAGATTGCAAATTACTACATCCAAGTCTATGGAAGAGCCTACCTTTGATATTTTGGATCAGCTAAAGAATGTACACATTCAAATTCCTCTTTTTCAAGCCATAAAAGATGCCCCAATTTATGGAAAAGCCATTAAGGAGGCCTGCTTAAAAAAATCAGGAAGAAAGAAAAAGGATCCCCAAACTATCCATGTTCTAGGACAGTTGGCAGATATTATGTTAGGGAAGGTAGTCATTCCAAAATATACTGACCCTGGGAGTCCTGTGGTACAAATAAATATTAATGGCTAGATAGTAAAGAATGTTTTGATTGACCTTGGTGCAACCATCAATGTAATGACCAAACATACTATGAAGTATTTGAATATCCTAACCATTCGGTCCACACCTACCGTCCTGCAACTTGCTAATAGTTCCATAGTAAAACCTGATGGAATGGTAGAAGATGTTATTGTCATCCTTGAGTCTTGGGAATACCCAACAAATTTCACCATATTGTCCACTAAGACAACTTTGGGAGGATATCCTATCATCCTAGGTAGACCATGGTTAGCCACAACTGATGCTTTTATAGGATGTCGTTCAGGAGACATGACAATTTATGATGGTCAGTCAAGAAAGAAATTGGATTTATACCCACCTGCACAGCCTTAGCCATATTTGTCTCAACCAATTTGGCCAGATTTAGGTGAGGAAATTGAAGAAGTCAATTCATTGGCTCAGCTAATGATGCTCCAAACTAATCTGTTTTCATAGCTCCAGAGTGAGGATGACTTTCTTTTACACATTTTGCAATCCAACTCTGATTTGAGTAGCCCATCTGTTCCAGATAGCTATCTTCAACAATGTTTCCTACAAAAACTGAATTCTGAGAGCCTACTGCCTAAATTTCCTGCAGTTTATCACAATTTACTTCCACATGAAATACAGACACCACTTTTATCAGCAGCCTCCATGAATGATCTTATCAAGCAAGTAGAAGTGTCTCCAGGCCGTCTGAATATCAATAATAAGCTGTCTCAATCTCAACAAGATGCCCTAGTCACAATGTTGCAAGAACAACACAAAGCTTTTGCATGGGACTATGGGGATATGAAGGGAATAGATCCTCAACTCTGTACTCATAGGATCTACATTAAGGAAGACTGTTCACCTGTTAGGCAGCCTCAAAGAAGGATAAACCCAACACTCAGGGAAATAGTTAAAAATGAGCTCCAAAAATTGCTTGATGCTGGCTTTATCTACCCCATTTCAGACAGTCAATGGGTGTCTCCATTGGTAATTGTTCCTAAAAAAGGTGGAAAATGGAGAGTTTGTGTAGACTACAGGGATCTGAACACAATAACTAAAAATGATCACTTTCCACTGCCATTTGTTGACCAAGTGCTAGACTCATTATCTGGTAAAAAGTATTTCTCCTTTTTGGATGGATATAGTGGGTATAATCAAATTAGAATTACCTCTGAGGATCAAGACAAAACAACTTTTACCAGTCCATGGGGCACTTTTTCCTACTCTGTCTTACCTTTTGGACTATGTAATGCACCTGCAACATTTCAAAGGGCAGTGATCAGTATTTTTGCTGATATTTCTAATGATTTTATGGAAATCTACATGGATGACTTCACTACTTATGGAGTTACTTATGAAGAAGCATTAACCAATCTAGAGAAAGTGTTGAAAAGATGTAAGGAGCAAATTTTGTCTTTGAATAGTGAGAAATGCTTTATGATGATGCAAGAGGGAATTGTTTTAGGCCATCATATCTCTCAAGCAGGAATTCAAGTTGATCCTGCAAAAATAGAAGTTATTCTAACTTTGCAAACACCTATGAAACAAAAGGATGTTAGAAGTTTCCTAGGACACGTTGGATATTATAGAAGATTTATCAAAGATTTCAACAAAATAGCCAGTCCATTATATGCCTTATTGACTAAGGATTTTGAATTTACCTGGACTGAGGCCTGTGCAAAATCTTTCTTGCAGCTTAAGAACTTACTTACTCAAGCACCTGTTCTTCAAGGACTGAAGTGGAGTTTTCCCTTTTATATACACACAGATGCTTCTGATTATGCCATAGGGGAATTTTTAGGACAAAAAGACAATTCCATAGAGCATGCCATATATTTCATTAGCAAAAACCTTCAAGGCCTTGAATTAAACTATACTGTCACAGAATAAGAATTGCTAGTAGTTGTGTATGCCCTGAACAAGTTTCAACATTATGCCACTGGTTACCAAATATTTGTTCATATAGATCATGCAGCAATAAGGTACCTCATGAATAAGCCTGCCATATCTGTTAGATTAGAAAGATGGCTCTTATTGTTGCAGGAATTTGATATCACAGTTATTGATAAGCCAGGCCAAGCTAATGTGGTGGCTGATTTCTTGTCAAGACTTCAAACAACTACACCTACCACCTCTGAGGTAATTGATGATAGATTTCCTAATGAACATCTATTTTCTATTGCTGCTCAAACTCCATGGTATGTAGATATTGAAAATTGTTTAGCAGCCAACAAGATCCCAGCTCACTTCTCACCAAAGGAAAGGAAATTGTTGGTTGAGAAAAAATTTAACTTTTCATGGATTGCAGACTGTTTATTTTACACAAGACCTGACCAAGTCATGAGAAGGTGTGTTAGGGAAGATGGGACATATGACATTTTGCATGCCTATCATGATGAGCCATGTGGTGGGCACTTTGCAGCAAAGAGAACATCTATGAAAGTGCTTGCTACTAGATACTATTGGCCCACACTACACAAAGATGTTGCAGCCTATACTAGAAAATGTGACAGACGTCAATGCATGGGGAGACCAACCAGGTCTGATGAAATGCCCCTGTATCCTCAAGTGGTAGTCAGTCCTTTTGACAAATAGGGCATGGATTTTGTTGGACCTATTGATCCTCCGTCCAATGGGAAATCATTCATTTTGGTTTGCATTGACTATGTAACCAATTGGGTGGAAGTGAAAGAAATGACACATGTCCATGACAATAAAGTTGTTGAGTTTCTGTATGAGCATATTTTTACTCGGTTTGGAGTCCCAAGGGAACTTGTTACTGACCAAGGAGCTTAGTTTACATCAAACTTAATCACTACATTGATGAATGATTACAAGATCAGACACAAAAAGTCTAGCCCCTATCACCCTCAAGCCAATGGTCAGGCAGAGGTTACCAACAGAGAAATTGAGACAATCCTTACTAAGACAGTACAATTACATAAGAAGGATTGGAGCAGTCACCTTCCTGAAGTAGTCTGGGCCTATAGGACAACATGGAAAACAACTATAGGGTTTACTCCTTTTGAGTTACTCTATGGCAAGACTGCCATGTTGCCAATTGAGTTTAAGCATAAGACCTTAAGGACTGCTCTCCAGCTTCACATTGATATTTTAGAAGCTCAAAAGGAACGCCTCCTACAACTGAATGCATTAGATGAGATGAGGAAAGCTGCCCTGTAGCATACTGAAGCTATCCAATAGCAAAGAAAAAAATGGCATGACCACCATATCAGAACTAAGCAATTCTTTGTCGGTGATTGGGCGCTGCTCTATGACTCCAGGTACAAGGAAAATCAAGGTAAACTCACCACAAGATGGCTTGGTCCTTATGAAATAGAAAATGTGTTTGATAATCGTTCAGTTTAGTTAGCTACAATAGATCCTGTCCGATTCAAGCTACTGGTTAATGGACACCGTCTTAGGTTGTATCATAAGCCAGTGTCCAAAGAAGAATTTATGAAGCAGTTTGTTTCATATGCGACCACTGATCTTCCTGCGGCAAAAGGCTTCGGCCTTTCTCCTGTAACATCTCTTTAAAATCTACGTTGCATGCCCATAATAAAGGTTTCCTTTTTAAGGGAGCCACTTTCTCCGCTTTTCATCCATCACCACCATTCATTCTCTTTTCTTCCACGTCATCCATCCTGCCGTACCACCCTCATTTATGGTTTCAATTCCAGCCGTCATTTCATGTTGAGCTGTGATCTTTCCCAGCATGTACGAGCATTTATTACAAGGTACACGATATCTTTTGTTGTCACATCGTTTATTTATTTCATTTATTCCTTAACTACTATGTACATATCAGTCATTATTGCCTAATCTTCACCTATCCTTTCGTACATGTGTGGACACATGTCAAATTTTTAGTAGGGGTAGGGATAATCCATTTCAAACCTTTTCTTATGTCACTGTCACAACTGATAAGATATTTTTATTTTCTTGTACTTTCCAAATATGACTGCGTGTTTTTATCCTAAACAACAATTAACTGCTTGATTTGGGTAGTTCGTAACAATCATTTCATGCAAATATTCTTTGAGTTATTCTTGGAAAAGTAAAGTGATGACAGTGCAGAAAGAAATAGAGCAGAAAAGTTTTTTGAATTTTTAGAAAAAGTTTGAGTTTCAGGAATCTCAGCTGGGATAATTTGTGAATATGGGTGGCCAGTTAGTAAGACATGAGCCTATAGCTCATGAGATCTTGACGCAAAATCCTCAAACGGTTCAAACATTCAGCAATTGTGGTTGGCTGAATTATTTTTTGAGGTTAGATTCCTTTAATGAGGAAGCTGCAGGCGAGTTTTTGAGAACTCTTTTAGAAGGAGAAGCTACAGTGTGGGGTTTGACAGTAGCTGTTACAGAAGAGCGAATTGCAGAAGTAACTGGGCTTCCGGTAGTAGGAGAAAATTTTTCGTCAGATGTTGTCTCTGCTAGGGTAGAATTTATAGTACCAACTGATGGACCCTTGGAGGTTTCCAAACAAGGATGCAAACGAGTGTCACTGCCTTTTCCATACTCAGAATATTCCATCCTCATAATTAGGTACTTGACTTGTGAGGGACGCTTTTCCTATTTACATTCCTATCATTTTAAATTATTGAGTCATATGAGGCATGTTTTAGCTGTCAATGTACCAAATTTTTTGTTAAACCTTTTGAAACAATGTGCCCATGAAACCTAGAGGGGTAGGGACAACTCTATAGCCCATCATGCCCTCATTAAAATATTGATTGAGTGTTCCTTGAGAGATGTATCACCCCTTTCCTGACAATAATTTGTTGCCCAAAAGGGCCTGCAACTTCCAGAGCTTCCTAGAGCACTCCCTGCACAACCCAAGAAAAAGAAAAAGAGAACAGAATCTATAAGTAGGGAAGCAGAGAAAGAATGATCTACTCCTACAGCACATAGTCCTGCAACCTCCACACCAAATCCCTCTACCCATGTACAAACCAGGTCTGCTAGTAGAAGAGAAAAAAGAAAAATGAAAGTAGGAGAGTCATCTAGGGCAGAACAAACCCCAGAGTCTGACCCTCATGTTAAAAAACAACAGTGTTTCTCTCCTGCAACATCTTCTCCTATAGCAGTTTCTCCTATAGCAACACCTGTTGCCACTACAAGTTCACCATCATCTTATTCTATTGAGTCTGAATCCTCTAGGAAATTCAGAAAGAGGAAAGCCATGAGAGTGCCTCCTGTAGCCACAACATTGCCAAAAAGAGTTTAAGCAAGGAAAAAACAGAAAGTCACCTCAACCTTTGCTCAGCCTAAAATTATAGTAATTTCTGAGGAATCTGAAGAACTCAGTCCTGATGTTTCTCAGGATGTATTTGAGAATGTTGCACAAAGTCCATTTGTTGTTCCTGGGGAAGTGCAAAATGAGCTAATGGAAGTTGAGGAACCACATGTTAGTATTAATGAAAGGGGAATGCCAAGTCTTGATGACTTGGCTGAAGCAGCTAGGAAAGTGTCAGAAGAAGCACAATCTCTTCCAATGCAGCAACAAGAATCCTTCCTGCAACAAGAGGAAGAACAGACTGAAATATTAGAAGTGTCCAATGACACCTCGTTACCCCCTGTAACTTGTCAGACAATGGTTGTTTATAAAAAGACATTTTTGATTGAATTTTTGGAATACCTTAGGACCACATGGAGACCGGTCACATTTCAAACCTTGAGTTTCCACCATTTAGCCAAGACTGAAATTCAACAAAGTCTTTGGGAAGAAGAGAAGAAAAAATTGAAAAGAGAAATTGAAAGACAAAACCAGGAAATCCAGGAAATGAAAAAGAAAATGGATGAAATGATGAAAATAACTGGTAAAATTGTGGAATGTAGACCACCGCCTAGGGTTTATGCTATGTGCCTAAAAGAGAAATTTATTTGGTTTCAATTAATGAGAATTTCAAGGAATTTAGATCATGTTATTCATACAGCCAAAGAATTTTATGATGCATACCAAGTAGCCCCTAGTTGGTTGAAGAATTCTTTATGTGAATTTTATTTGCATGGTTTGATAATTCCCTCTGAAACATAGTGGAATCCACTTCTTTATATTGGTGATATTCATTTGAGGTCACTCATGTCTTGGGCAGCCAATGAAACTAATTATGGCAGACAATTGGAGGCCTATGAATAGATTGAAAGGGATGAGCCTATCCCACTGCGACCTGAAAGTTCAGATCCCTACACAATGTTGAAAACTTGGCTTACTGTTGCGTATGGGTTCAATGATCAAATAGAAAGAATAAAAATATTCGATATCAGGAAGCAAGTGTATGAAGAGTTCAAAGGCCAACCATATCTGTTTTGGAAGCTTTCATCTTCCAGAATTGAAAAAAGATGGGAAAAACTAACTGTTGGTCTGAGGAAATCTGAGCCTCATAGCCCCTTGAACTTTAAAGCAGCCCTTAGAAGGACAAAGAAGTACATGCAGCTTGGTCTTCAAAAGAGGATTGATTTATGGTTTCCAATAACATTTCGACCTCCGATTTTGATGTGGCCACTTTATCCTTATCGAGCTACAAATGTTAATGAGAATACAGAAACCTGTAGATATGAGAGATGGCAAAATTTCAGAGGTTTCTACTACAAATTTGGAACTTCAGTTCAGAGCCATACTACTCCTATGGATTTCAGAGAAACAACCAGGAAGCTTAATGCTGGAGGACCATCATTAGGATAAGTAGGGGGCAAATGATGAGCTTGAAATATGCTCATAATTTGAGTATTATGATATATTTTTAATACCCTTACTCTTATTTCTAATGGTTGTTTTAACTCTTTGATTAAAGACTTTTTATCTGAAATTGGGTAGTATCCTGTAGCAATACATTCCTATATTCCTGCAGCTTAACATCTCTATGTGTCTTATTAATTACCCTGTTTGACCTCCTGAATGACTAATATAATGCATGTGGTTTTTGGATAATGAAATAGATTTAATATGTGATTAATGAATTTGTATCGTGTTATTTTCCACGTTTGCTTTCTTTTGCTTCTATTTCCATGAGCATCATAGGTTGTTGAAGGGAGCATGAATGAGTCAAGCACATCAGATCTCGACCCTTCAGTAAAGTTCATTTCCAGCACGGCGTCAAGGAAGTTGTTCCAACAAAGACTCTCTGACCGGGTCGTTGGGAAGAAATCTAAATGATAATTAATTTAGGAAGAGTGGAATGCTAAATTCTCTCTGAATCATGTTGAACAGATATGCTTTCATTTATGAGAAATTTGTTCCTTGGTTTCAAGATGCACTTATGCCCACATCTTTCTCTGTTAGAGTTAGGTAGTTAGTTGCTTTTCTAATATAAATAAGTGTTCCTCCTACGTGAGTGAGCAGGCATAGCATGTAAACGTTAGTATTATAATGAGAGATAGTGTTTTGTGTTAGTTTTCTTGTGAACAGAACAATCAATGTATATGGTTTCAAGTTATGAATAAAAGCTGATGAAGTTTTGAGTTCAATTCTTGCATAACTGGTTGATGCTTGCTAAGGGGGCCCACTTAGTAAGTATCTGTAGTTAGTTTTTTATATTTTGTTGATTATAAGTTAGATTTCATTCTGGAAGGTTTCAACGCAAACTTAGTCTTATACTGTTCCTGTAGCATTGGGAATCCATCCCTGTGTTTGTTCCTGCAGCATAAGGCCAGTTCATAGTTTGTCTCTTAGTAGCAGTCGTTATGATTTCTGCTTTGATTAAGATATGCTTAAGAAAGATTTACGTTACACTCCTGTAGCATAAGTAGAATTCCTTCCAAGTATTTAGTTCTGGTAAATCATGACTGGAAGCTGGTTCTTAGTGCACATACAGTGCCGCTCCATTTCAAGTATATGTTCCCTGGTTTGACAATGTAAATGAATGACCATAAGAAGATGTTAGTCACCTGCTAGAATGTCCAATTCCCAGGTTAGGATTTTCTGTGACTTTTATATCCTTTTGTGGACGTGACCAGATGCAACAAATTCTTGATTTGGGTGTCATGAATCTTCTGTTTGTCGATGCACCTACCTCTTCTTCAAATGCAAGTGATATCGAGGTCTACCTCTATCCTATCCATTCTAAGCATCTTCTCATGAGGTTCTCACACCTCCCTTCAATAGTATCTTGCATGATTTTCCTCTCATGTATGATACAAGGTAGTGATAACTTGTTCTTGAGACATGCGTACTTCTTAAGGACCCCCTCTCTTCTCTTTATCTTTCAATTGGAGCGTTCCTTTGAATGGGCCCCTTTGTGTCTTGAAGGGTTCCCTGCCAAACGAACCCCCTTTAAAAGCTTCTCCTTCAAATGAATTCATTAGTGTCTAGTTTGGGGGCATCTCAACTAGACTTGTCTTATATCTTGGTGTCTATCTTAGGGGTAGCCTAACTAGACCTATCTTTTCTATGACTATCTTGCAACGTAGCTTGCAATAGCCACATGCTTATCTAATCTTTCTTGCTTGCAGGTTTAAGAACTTGTAGAGCTTCTTTGCATCAAGATTTCCTTGCAGGATCGAGCACTTGTGAGGACCAATTAGAATTTGCAGAGCCTCTCACATCAAGATTCCCTTAGGACTGAGCACTTGAGGTGCCTCCTTTGCAAGTCCAAGGACCTTTCGTCCTACATGATCTCTTTGTTCAAATTTGTAGGATTAAGCACTTGTAGAGCCTTTTGTTCACCTTTCCATAGGTCTGAGGGCATGTGGCACATTTTTTTCAACTCTCCTTAGGACCGAGTACCTATGAAGCCATCTCTCTCTCTTCTCTTCTCAATTGTGTATATCAGATCAAAGACTTGCATCTTTTTCATCTTGACTATACACCTCTTTCTCTCTTCAACATTGGTTCCTCTCCTTACTTTTGGGTGCATTCTTCTCTTGAAGCAATCACTCCTTACATTCTTCTCTCCATTTAAGAATTCTTCTATGTGTGATTTCTTAATTTGGGGATGATGCATAGTACTGAGACAACCTTTTACATTGAGGTCTCTTTCACTTTGCCGACTCAAATCCTTTAGTTTGTTATGTTCCTATTTGTATGTGTTATCCATGTATATGTTCTAACCTCGTGATGCAATGGCTTTTTATGTTCTAACATTGTTGTATTGTGTAGGTATTTCTTGTCTAATGTGTTTGTTTTATAGGTCTTCAGCCTAGGGGCATGCTTCCTTGGTTCGAAGTGCTATATGCTTCCTCTACACTATCCTTTTGGTATCATAATGTTATTTATGTTTAGTAGATTTCTTTTAGCGTGCATATTAGTGTAGATTCATATTCCCACTAAAGTGTGGGAAAAATGTAATGTCATAAAATAGCACCCCTTGCAATTTCACATGCATTTTTGCATTCAATTTAGTGTGCACTCCCCTAATATTTGTGTCGGCTCGTTTTAGCCCTTGCATCAACCTTTTTCCCCTCTCAAGATGCTCAGGACCCCTTTTTAGCAGGGACCTTTATGCGTCAACTTTGCATCGAACCTTGTGCTTTCCTCATTCTTGTCATTTTGTAGCATGATATGTCTAGACACTAGTGCGTTGTATGGACGTCTATGTGCCACGCTAGTGTCCCGTGACATTTCAACATTCAAATGATCATTTTTGAGTGCCTTGCCACTTATCAACTAGTTTTTTCAGTGGTAATGGCCTGAGATGCCTTGTAACAGTGTGGGAAGCTTCTTTTCCCTCCTATTCTCTCTTTTAAATCGATCTTTTCACTTCATTTGGTATTCTAGCTTCTCTCTAGCTTCTTGGATTTTCTCTTGGACATTCTCTCTTTTCTTTCTCTTTCACTCTTTTTTTTACACAACTCTCTACAACTTGCTACAACAACACTCTCACATTCTTGCAACACTCTTTGTAACTCTCTTGGCTCTTACAGTTGTCTCTTTCTCTCTTTGGCTTGCTTAAGCCTTGCAGGTGATATCTCTCCTTTCTTGTATCTTTGAGCATCTTGGGATTTCTCACATCCCTTTTCTAAGCATTTTACTATTTCATCTATCGAGCTATTTTATGATACGGGTTCTCCTCCTTGAGCGGGGATTGCTTTTATCACTTCATATTTGCTTACTTTGTTCACTTTATCTATCTATTTGGCTATCCGTGGAGGTGGGAACACTGAAATGAGGGTTTGACTGCAGAAGCCTCTTAATAGACCCAACAGTTTTCCCTCGATCTTATGTGTGCAAGTGTTGAAGATATTCACTTGCTGGAAGCTTCATTACTTGGTTTGTTGTCAGCAATTTATTTATCCTCTTTAGTATTATCATTTACTTTATTTTATTTTAGTTCTATCATATTCTATTACTTTGTCGCATTTCAAGATTTCTTAGTAGTTAGAGTAGAAGTAGTCACTCAGTTTTTTTTGAGACATTCTCAATTTTTAGCCCATATGATGCCAGTGCACCTCTAGGACTCCAACATGTCATGCTATTGTATGTATCCCGTGTTGTCATCCTTGGCCGAAAACTTGCTAGTTTGTCCAAAAAGTCCTTGTGACCTTCTCTTTCTAATTCTGGAACTCTCCCCTTTTTCATCTGAGGTAGTTTAGGGAAGTTCATTCCTTGGGATGCTCTTGAGAATTAAGAAACTCGTGAGTAGTGAATCCCCCTTCTCTACACGTTCATAATCACAACAAAGGAACAATGTTTCACCAAACAACTTAGCTCTTCCTTGAGGATAATAGCCAATACTTGAGTCTTTGTTGACTCATGTTATAAATGTTGTATGTGAGGATTGATTCATTTATATATATATATATATATATATATAGAGAGAGAGAGAGAGAGAGAATTAATCTAGGATCTATTTTCTCGTATAAAATTTTGGTGAGCCTGATGTGCTTACAACCTTCTTTACATTTTTTGTTAGTGTTTGATTAGTTGCTTAATTTATTATACATTTCTATTTCATATGTTATGAATTTCTATTGCATATTTTATTAATATTATATGTTTATATAAAAGGAAAAATAATTTAAACATTCACCTTTTAGATTAGAAAATAAAAAAATAAAAACCAAACCTATTCTTCTAATATATCATCAACATATTAATCTTGTCATCACCTTCTTTTCATTTCCAAATTCTTTCTAGAGACGGTCTCTTCTTTTCTTACATCATTGATAGATGTTTCTTTTTGTACATTTGGTGGCCCTTATTTAAGTGACGATGAGGCTCATTCTTCTCCCTCTCCCAAGGATTTTCTACTCATGAGGACATTTTGGCACAAGAGGATTCAATGATTGATATCTTTCTTAAAATCAATTTGATTTCTCTTGATTCAAATGCCCTTCCTTCTAGTTTAATGTGGAATTCATTGAGGAAGAGTCCAAATTCACATCGAATCCCCTAAGGATAGATGGTAATCAAAATCTATTCAATACAATTTAGATTTTTGATTCCCATAAAGAACCTATAAAACCTAAAACTAGCACTCTCACCCATAGGAGGTTCAAGGGAGACACTGATAGGAAATTGAAGAAAAATATACAATGAATTGTAACAATATCTGTATAGATGTATGCATTGTATAATATAAATAGGTACATTCTTTTGGTGGATTTTTTTCTTTGAAACAACACAATCCCTTTTTGAACCATCTATAGCAATTTTTCATGTCAAAGTTACATAAGAGCATCTATTTGTATTTTTTGAAGCTCATCTTTTAAAGACATGGAATGTCTATGAGTGAAACACAATGTTGATTAGATTGCTTTGAACAATTAGTATCAAGTTTGCAT
Source organism: Sequoia sempervirens (assembly GCA_007258455.2). Classification (NCBI taxonomy): domain Eukaryota; kingdom Viridiplantae; phylum Streptophyta; class Pinopsida; order Cupressales; family Cupressaceae; genus Sequoia; species Sequoia sempervirens. The sequence continues at coordinate 532,424,177 of VDFB02000015.1, read as the reverse complement.
CAGTAAAAGTAAAAAAGAGCTTCACAAAGTCTTTATTGAAGGTCCTCTTTTCAAGCCCTAGAATTTGTATGCAGTGAAACACAATGTTGTTCTAGATGAGAAATCCTAAAATTGAAAATATTTAACTAGATATGTAAATTTAACAAAAATAAAAATTGAGTAAGAGGGTATTTTTTTTCTTCTTTTCTCCATCATCAATCAACTACTTGTAGAAGATAAAATTTGTAATTGATTAGTTTTAGTGTTGTTACTCTATTCAAGAAGGGGATAATTAAAAATGTATAACTTTGAGAGAGTGTGTAATTAATTATACATACCTAAACATGCTATTGTGAGAGCATGCGTAGGAAAGCTCTTCTTCCTTCCTTCTGATAATATTGTATGTTTTTTTTTTCATTTTAGAATAATGATCAAAAGAGAATGTGGTCTCTATGCGAAGGCATTTTATGGATTTGACTCTATACATTGCTATAAATGTAAGCCCTTATCTTTCAATTTTACCAATATTGATTGTGGCTTTATTTAGTGTAAGGCCTTACGATTTGTGTATACTGATAGCCCATTCCATGGATAGTGGTATCTATCTATGGTTGCCTCATGATATTGGTTGTATTGGTATAGTTTTTGGGTTTGTTTCATCCCATGGTGGACCATTATAGTTATCAAATGTGACTGTAACATATGCAGGCAATTTAGGTGGTTTAGATCCATTAGGATATACAATATCTTTGGCCTTCCCAAGTGATCCATTTACAAGTCCAACTTGGGTCCATACATTTGTTGTAAGCATGACATGTTGACATTTACTTAGTAATATCTCTTGGGGAAGTTGCTCATCATTATTATCGACACCTAATTTAGATTGTGTATTTACTACACAACTAAGTGAAAAAGGTACATTAAGCAGTTTCAACTTTATTTTTGTTGTGTAATGTTACTAGCTCATTTGTAGCAAATAAGTGTATTTCTTGGTCAAAATATTCTTGTTCAATTTTTGTTAGTTTCTTGTTTGTGCAAGTCATTAATAAGTCCCAATCATGTTATATTGGTTCTGTACTATGAATGTTTTGTAATGTTTGATAAAATTTTATTTGAATTGGATTATCACCTTCTTGTCTAAACATTGTATGTAATGTAACATCTATATTAAATTTATGCCATAGGTTTCTTGCAGTTGTGTGTGATACATAGATAGGTTTATTCATAACAGGTGGTAGTTGTGCAAGGTCCCCTATAAGAATTATAGACATGCCACCAAAGAAAGTATTTTTTTGATGGGGGATTGCTTCACGTAACCTACTATCAATTTTCAATGAAATTTTTGGCCCAATGAAGCTCATCTCATCAATGAGAATGCATTGTATATTTTTCATGTCTTCCTAAAATGTTGTCATTGTTTTTCCTTGAAATGGTTTTATTTCTCTAATTGGAATCTTGAGGGCTACATGTATAGTTGGGGCTTGTATATTAAATGTTGCAATTCCTATTGGAGAAAGAACAAGGAGTGGGTTTACTCTTGTTGGTACAAAAATTTGAAGTGCATTTCTTATGCAATGAATTAGATAGGATTTTCCAATGCCTACAATTCCTTGTATGACCATATGTAGTGGTTGGTTAGAGGATTTTTTTGTCAAGTGATTTGTTGTTATAGTAAGTGCTAGTTGTTGTTTTGATGATAAGCTATAGTTCTGGTTGTACAAATTTGAATGGGAATGAACATCTTGTTTGCGTGCCAAAATTGAACTGCAACATCATGTAAATTTGTAGAGACATTATTATTTTCCCATTAGTTATTGTTATCAAAATCATGTCGACCTAGAATTTCAAGTTCATTCAAATTAAGATTATTATCAAGGCCTAGTTGGGATAATAACTCCAATTCATTCATTTCTAGAGTTTCTTATTGATCCATATCTTCATCAAAACAATTTTCGTCTTCAAGAAAATCTTCAGTTTGTTTAGTGCAACTAAAACGTCATGTATTATATTTTTGTGTATTCATTTGCTTCCAATTATTGACGATTTATTCTTTGATAAGGCCCATATCTTTTTTTATTTGTCAAAAATGTTTATACAAAAGTAACTCACTCCAAAAAAAAGTTTCAAAATTTTTAGTCTTCTTTTGGAATGGTATAGAAACGTGGAAATACTTGCACAATTGCTTTTTATTTTGTATTCAACCATTTGCATCCTCTGCGAGAAGAAACATATGTGAAGGATCTAGTTGATTCAATTAGTGTTACCATTTCTAGGTTACATGGGTGATGCATGTAGGATTGTATGTAGTTAGATTGTATCTCACCACTATTTTCATTTTTTTAGGTGATGGAACACTTTTTTACCTACATTTATTGATACAAAATTTTGAGTACAAATCACGAGAGGTAATTTTTGTAGCATATGACATGTTCCTTGGGCTCCTATATCTTGTTCAACAACAATATATACCATGAAATTTTGATATGATTTTAAATCTTGATCTTATAATCTTTCATTTGAACATATTCTTTCCAACATATTAACACAAATCTCTAATTTTCTTTCAACTTTAGATGCATACTTGGCAATGTTTTTGAGAACAAGAAGTCATGAGATGATGAGTTGGAAATCTATATTAGCCATCCATATTGAGAGAATCTCTGGGTTATGAATGCTTAACCTATCATAATTTATCGATGCTTCATAAGATTTGTTCCCATATTCATCACATGATAAAGTGGATTTCATGCATTCTTTCCATGGAGCTTTGTATTTGTATTCTACATGCTTCCGTTTTCTTGTAAGAATGTGTGCTTTGTGCATTTAGTGTGTCTTTGTACATGATTAACTAACTCTTCATAATCAATGTAGGGATTGGTGGAGAATATTTCAAATGTATCTAGTGGGCATGGATCATCCATTGGATTTCTATGTATGATATTGATTATTTGAGATGTAGAGTGAAGGTTCCAAGCAGTGACATAGTTATCAAGGGATTATTTTGTTTTCCCAATCAAGTGTATCTATGTTCAATGCATTTTATAGCCATAGGAATCCATGTACATGTGCAAATCCTCGATGAGTTCATTCAAACCTATACCAATAATTTGTTGCATGCAAGAGTAACCTCTTCATGAAAGATTGAAAATCATTGATGTAGATATAGGGATGTGGTATGTGGGTTTTTAATCACAATATCTAGATGATGTTTGTTGGAGACTAATGTAGATGTATTTCCAATTGCAAAAAGCTTGTGTAATGTAGGCCACTTAGTATCTGTTGCACTCAATGTGAAGAACAAAGTTGGGGAACCTATTTGGTTGATCATTTTTGTTAGATCACTATGACACTTGTTCCAATACGCCCATTCCCTCGTAAGGTAGAACCAAAATATATTAGTTCTTCATCTAATTGTTTATCTGGTAGTTTATGTAGGTGGGAACGAAGTGTTCAATAGTGGTAGGTATATTATCTTCTACTTTTCTTTTGATAAATATCGATGCAGTTGCTTGGCTATGATTCCTAATCATAATATTTAGAAGGAAGTATCTAAATTGTGGACATTGGCCAAATCTATTATCATGATATCACATAATATGTAAGGAATATTCATGCAGTTGAACTTCCCTAGCTCAAGGTTGCATGGGTAGTGCATTTCCATTTGGAAAAAAGTGTGGGAAATGCCATGTTGAAAAGGCCTTTAGTAGTGTACTCATTTGTGGGGGTTGAAACTATGTGGGGCCAATTAATGATGGTATCATTATCATTATCATTTTCTATCTATAAATATTCCTTAATGATTTATAACTCACAATGTTTATTTGGTTGGCTTACCATAAATGATGTTGAATATTCAGTTCCACTTTCTAGATAATCTTGACTATTATCAACTTCAATGTTTTTTGATATGGGTTCTTTATTTTCACTTTGAATTGTATGAAGCATTTCTAAAATGTTTGTTGTAGAATCAGGGAGTAGATATAATGCATTAGCATCGATCTCAACATCCTTTTAGTATGGGTCATATTGTATTCTGTAGGCTAGTACATTTTGAACATGACTTCTACTAACATAGAAATCATAATGCTTCCCATGTCTATTAGTTCTTAGAACTATTATTAAATCCAAGTATTTGATTTTGTGTGGAAAATATTTTGTAATTGTTGTGATATCTTGTGGGAAGCTAATTGTGTGACCACTATATTTGTATTGTCCACAATGAGCATGGGTAACTTGTAATATTGGATTGACATGTGCAATGAGCATATCTTCTACTTGAGTGAGAAGTTGTAAAACATTTGGTTGTTCACATGGATCCATATTGTTAGTTATGGAGAATTGATATATTCCTTTCTTAGAACTCCATCTTCTACAAGTATGATTGTTTCTTGATGAACAAAGATGCATACCAAGGTAGCATTCCTTACATTTATTGCATGTTTGTAATTTTGACAATGCATCTATTTTTTTCAAAAAAAATTAGATGCCTCTATAAATTTTGTAGACCAGCTCATATCCATGTTATTTGAATTTGTGTTTTGTGTCATTTGTTTAAGAATACATGTTTCATATTATTGTCAATTTCCATGTGCTATATTTGAAGTAATTAATTCAATGGGAATGTACGTACTTGTAGAATCTTATGTTTGGTTAGGTATTGATTGATCTAATGTTTCTAACTATAAGTGTTGTGTCTATTGCATGCTACAACAAACACTTATTTCTTCTCTACGATGAGCATAATACAAGTGACTTCTCTTACGAGATTCTAGGTCTATGGTTTTACTCTTGGTTGGTTTTCTTTCTAAATCTTGCATCTTGGAGTCCATCATCTGGAAAAAAAATAAATATATAAAATAAATATAATTCGATAAGCTTTGTATATTGGAAAACCATAAAATGTGAAAATTACAAATGCTATTTTGTTTGAATTTTATGTTAGATGAATAGGATAATGTTGAAAGCATATATATGTATGAAAGAAATATGTTTAAGTGCGAGTTTTCCAATTGTAAAAATTGGATATGCATGTGTTTTTTATTTATAGAAAAGGAATAAACAAGTTTTGAAGGGATCCTGAAACCCTGTACAAGGAAAAGTATCAACTATATAGTAATCAATGCAAAAAATAACACAAAAAGGTAGGAAAAAACAAATAGCAATGAACAATCATTCTTTTGAAAGGTTACTTTTTGTTAACATTACATAAATCAGCAATTTTATTTAACAAAAAAATTCTTTCATTTGTGAAATCAATTGTACCAACTTTTGAGATTGTTGATTTCAACCGTGATTCATTATTGTAGATTTCATTTCTACTTGATAGGGTGAAGAGAAATTGTTTGAATATTACATTTTGAATAACCTCTTCACTATTTTCCTCGACAACTTGATTGAAATATAGCATATATAATTATTTTGCAGGCTTTCCAATGAATTTAGTTGCTACTTCTTCAAAAACAATTGCCCATATAGTACTTGTGTGATCTTGAAGCTTAATTTGAAGAACATATCTATAATTACAATCTTCAAAGCTAGCTTCACACTTTGAACAATACAATTTTCTATCATAATTTTGTAGAGCTCTTTTCTTACATTGTTTCCCCTCGATCTCAATAAGGCAAGTTGGATAAAAAAATGAATTCAATTTGATAAATACTATTGTTGATTTTACAATGCACTGGAGGCATTTTGTTATATCTGGAGATTCTTCGTGGATATTAAAAATTGTCTTTCGTGCAAGAAGTAGAGGCACAAATAGAAGGTTTGTTGTGGATGTGAGAACATCATTCCCATCTTATGCAAATCAAGATTGTAGTTGTGTTGTTTCTTCAATTTTAAAGTTAATAAACAATTGGGTGGTAACTAGAGTGCTCACCACCTTACCATTATAATCTATAACACGACCATTTTTAATTGCAAGTACATGTGACTTTTGTGCATGGTACATTTCCTAAAGTTGTGCATCTTCCTTTTGAGTCGTTCACCCCCACAAATTCATATTTATAGTGAAGATAGACATATCTAACAATTTGAGGCTCCTCTTAAGAACTTATGTGCCATCTCTTCTCCTTATTGTAGAGGGAGGGTCCACACATATAACAATTCTAACTAGATCAATAAAATAATGGTTATTTGTATTCGAGATCTCATTAATGGGTGTGAAAGAAAATTGATGTGTTAGAATTAAGTGGTCATCATTAGAAAGAGTGATCTTTGAATCATCCATCGAAGTGATTTCTATTTGACTATTTAGCTTTTTAAAAAAAATATTTTCAGCTTTGATGGTCCCACCAGATAGTGTATATACAACCCCAATGTGAACATTTCTAAAAGGGAGGTCTGCAACTTTGTTGAAGAGAGTGACACACACTTCAGTGTTCTCACTATCTACAATATTAAAGCTAAAAACTTGCATGTGTCCTTTCTTTGTGTTGAACTAGTGGATCTCTTTTTTCATAGTTATGCGACCTTTTATTGTCCACCTTGTTTGAAATGGATTGAAAATTTTAATAGGAGTGATAGTTGAGGTATCACTTTTCTTGCACAAAGATGCATGTATCCCAAACATCTTTTTTTGGGGTTTGGTTGCATGGACATGCTAATCTCATCAACTGTTGTGCATGATTTAGATGAAATACCCACTTTTTCATGTATAGGTTGCTCGAGTTCTTTGAAGAGGAAGGTGGGATCACCAATGATATCATGGTATGTGCATGCAATCTCTACTTTAGAGATTATAATCAACCTATGTAATTAAAGTAAAATGCACTATTAATAATGCATAGTAACAACTAGAAATGAAAATGTTCTATTTGAGTACATCATTGGAGTTGTTGGCTCACCTTGAATTACAAATAGTAAGGAAAGTATATCCTATAAGTTGTACTATAGAACCCTTCTGAATTATCTTTGAAGTTATAAAATGGTTATACTTTCTTGGCAAGGTTGCTTTTTGAAGATGTAATCCATCAAAAAATTCTAATTTGTATCTAGTTG
>VDFB02000015.1:531998322-532417099 GCA_007258455.2 Sequoia sempervirens | reverse complement strand
AGATCCAATTCTTCATCCACATCTTCGTACTCTTCATCCTCTTCCTATTCAGAGTCACTTTCATCACTTACAACCACACCTCTCTTCTGATCTATTTCAACACTTTCTAGCCTTGCTACCAATCTATTTTTCATTTTTTTCAACTTCCTAATCTCTCTTTCAGTCTTCTCTTCCATTTCTTACATCTTCCTAGCCATATTGTTACCCTTAGGAGGCATCTTGTCCACTTTTCCTCAAACCTTCTTTCCCTTCAAAAGATCTACACCCTGTGCTCTGATACCAAATGATGTAGAGTAGGAGGAAATCAACCTAAAATCACAATTCAAGCCTTTTGAAACAACTTTTCAACCCTTAAAAACCTAACTCATCAACTCTTCACAAATTCATTTAGTTTCATGTGTAGGTCTATAGAACTAGTTTTCCCTTTATGTCTTACAAAAAGCAACTCAAACTCACAAACCACAAGGTGTTTCAGACACCCATTAATCCATTTAAAGACATATCCCAAGATTTCCTATGACTCCTTTGAAACAAATCCCTCAAACTAATGCTTCTATGTTGTCCCCTTAAGCCAAATAGGTCTAATTTACAAACAAACTCTCCTCTAAACAATTTTCCAATCCAAAATACCTATGGAAAGTCATTTACCAGCCTATAAATCCTCAAAATCTACAAATTTTAGCCAAATAATCACTCACTAAGTCCTCTTGTTACAAAACCCTCATTTTTAGCAAGTTATAAGGGGGTTTATTGAAAATCCCACTTCCCTACTTCTCCAAACCTTATCAATGCATCAAACACTCTTAAAAAGGTCTACCCATGCTAAAAAAAAAAAATCCACCCTTTACCATTGCCATTTCACCAACCTTCCATTCAAAACCTCCATTTTCAAGCTAGAATTCACTCAAATACCCCTGGGGCAACACTAAAACTCCACCAAAGCCTACTCCCTACTCAAAAATCCTATCTTACCATCTAAAACTATCATATTGGACCCATTCCACCCAACTACAGGAGGTACAGTTAGTGGAATGGGTCTCATTACATTTTGAAGGGCTTCAAACCCTTAAAACAGGTTGCATACCTGTTTCCCATCAAAAGGCTATAAGACACTTGAAACCTTATGAAATTTGATCAAATTAAATCCAATATGCTCTTAACTCCTACCTTCAACAAATTCAATGAATTTTAGAACACAAAACCTCTGTACAAAATCGTACAGTTGCTGGGAGCAACAAATTTGTAGAGAATACACATAAAATTGAGTGATTTTTATTGATTTCTTCTTCAAGAATGAACAACATAACCTCCAATTGACCATACAACATGATTTTAAACTTTTTACATCAAGAAAAAAAATTCCTAGCTAACTCAAACCATCTCAACTTCCATAAGAACCAACTTGACCATTGGTATTCCCATTTTGAGCATTTTTTGCACTTTTCAATATTGCACTTTTCACAATTTTGCAAAAATATGACAATATAAACTCAATAACTCCTAATTACATATTAGATTGTCTATTATGACCTTATTAGCACAAAAAAAGACTCACACAGCCTAAAACCTATCAAAGACCAAAATTGACCATATTAGTAAAATGAGCTTGGTGCCCCTGCACCACTCTTGGGCCTTTGTGGATGGTTCCTCTGTATCTTTCCCAATTTTCTTCTTGCCACCCTTGACCACAAACTTGATCCTAGGCTTTAAAGATCTATTGCAACTTGGAGCATCATTTCTATTTTTGGTCCTTGGCTCTAATTTCTTACTTGTTTGCACTTGGTACTCATGTTTTGATCCAATGAAGAATGGCTTCAATTTTAAATCCCTTTCGTCCAACCAAACATTTTCATTGGCCAAGATTGGTTGAAACCTTTCTTAGATTGATATCACTTCTTTTCGAGACCACTGGATTTAAGGAAGAAGAGAATCTGCAATGTTCTTTCTTTTATATTTAGCATCGAGAATAGTATCTTCATCCACCATATCCTCTGAGATATCAATGAGATCCAGTTCCCTTATTTGGTCCAAAGTTAACTTGCAAAAATCCATTACTTGATCTCCCACTTTATTCTAATGTCAGCACAAAAATATTTGACTTGATGTACATGAGAGAATGCCATTTTGATTTGAGACTTCATGCCTCTATAATCAAAGTTAGATCTTTCCTTGTACGATTTTATTATCACCTGATGCATTTTAGATTCAACTACCTTGGCCTTATGCGAAGTCTAAATAAAGTACCTTCTAATTCCCAATGGAAATCTGAATTTTGGTTTATGGGCTTCCATTTGTTTATTATGAACCACAATAATCTGCCTGCATAAATCCATTAGAATAATTTTATCAATAGGATAACATGGAAGCATATATGGATAGCTAGAAAAGCATCCTACTCTCAAATAGGTAAAAGTTGGAAACTATAGATACATGCATCCATATTTGTTTACAGTCTTCCATGCTTCATCAGACACCCTTTTGTTCTCCAATTCAGGATCAAAAGCACACATGAGTGGTGTAAATAATGCATCATTTATACTTCTAAAATGTTTGATGCTTCCCTTGTGGGTGATCTACGAGAATATTTGAAAACCTGTGTAATGTTCGTGTCACCTTTAGTAGTCAGACCTAGAAAATTCCTCATGGATGTCGTGACATAGACCAAATATGAAGTCATGTAAAGCTTGTTTATTGTATGCACTTGGGTCAATTGTTCATGGAGGGAATTACTGATTTCCTCTCCCCAAAAGATTAGCTTCTTCCCTTTTAGAATAATCTTGATGTGCACATACATCCTGTCCTCAAAATAAAATGAAGTAGGTAAACCATGTACTTTGCTGAGAAGAGTAATGAGGTCATTTACCTCTTCAATAAAATCACTATGAGGAGAATTTTTAGGCCACCTTGTGACATGTAGCCTAGGATCCTTTGGCCATTTACTATTGATCATTCTTTTTGTAGAATTAGGATCCTTATCATATTTTTCCTGTGTGGATTCTTTGGAAATCTCCACATATGTGTTTGCACCTGGGCACATGAAAACTTTATCGAAGAAATCTGCTTCTAACTCCATCACCACATTTCCATTTCAATCCATGAATTTCTTGTCATCCTTATTATAATGAGAAGCAACTTGTATCATGAACTCTAGATTTTGAGCTGCTACCAAGAATGAAGCCACAAGGTGTATGTTACTGTGAATTAGTGACTTCATCCCATTGGCTACAAGTTGTTTCTTAGTTCTCTCAACAAACTCACCCATGTCCACATGATCGATCTTTGTATCTTTGATTTCATCCACATTTGACGAAATCACTATAGGAGGAAGCACACCTTGATATTTGTACTTCATTTTTTTCCCCTTGGAAGGAGACATATATGACATTGGTAGAATGGACTTGCAGGAGTGCAATTACGAGATGTCGAAAAGTGTGCACAAAGAAACTACAAGACAAGATTAACATATTACAAATTTTAGGAAATAGCATCAAGGGTTGAAAATAGAGTTGTTTGGCAAAAACTAGGGTTTCAATGTGGTGAGCATAGAAAACGAAGCACAAATGAGTTAAATCGGTAAAGTGGAAAGATTTCCAACTTTAGGAAAATTTGGTGAAAATGGGTATATGTGATGGAAAATTATGATATTTCATGTGGAAATGTCATTACGAAAAGTTGTAATGTCGTCAAAGTTATCGACATTACATTTTCGGAAGAACTCTACTTTTTTTTTTAATTTCGGCAAAAAATATCGATTTTGCAAATTTTGGGAAGATCTTTGATTTTTTGTCAAATCATTAAAATTTAGTGATTTTACAAGTAAATCCATGTTTTTATTTGTCAGGTAGGGGAAAACCCCAACCCTACAAAGGGTAGGCTTACATTACTTGGACCATTGGAAAAAATCACCAATTTTGCAAGTAAAGTTGGTCAAATTTTACACTTTGTTAGGGCGGGGATTTTTAGCGCCCTTAAAATGATGAGGTATGTTTATTGTATGGTCAGGGAAAATCCTCAACCCCACAAATGGGAATGACTTATATCACTTGCATTTTCAAAAAAAATTACCAACACAACAATTGGGAATCTCGACACCTTGCACATGTGGGGTTTTCCACCGAGTCTGTAAAAAAACAACATTAGATGGTTTGTAGGGTTGGGGAAAAACCCCGACCCAACAAAGTTGAATTAAGGCAATAACATAATTTGCATCATCGGCGAAAATCAACGATGGTGCAAATTAGAGGTTCCTCTTTGCACAATCAGGAATAAAACGTGACTCAACATGGAAAAGGCTTAAGTTCTCTTGTATCAATAGCGAAAACCATTGATGGTGGAATGGTAATCATTCATTTTGTGTAAAGCCAGGTATTACCCCTGATCATTCAACAATAAAGCCTTTGGTCTACACACACAAGGTTTAACATAACAAATACAAAGGAAAGGTAAGATAGTTCATGGATGGAACTTTAAGTTGACCATACACTCATTTCAAGGGTGGTAAAAACCATTGATCTGATACAATTGAACTAGGGTATATGAATGCCTATATTGAAAGTGGATAAACCCTGAGGCTCAAATTATCGAAAAGAATGACCACACATTGTTGGAAACCAGAGACCCTAGAGTACACAAGAACTAAGAAAGAAACTAAAATTTAAAAGCAGACACAAAACCATTAAATCTAAAGATTAATTAAAATGAAAAACTCTAAATAGAGAAGGGGAAAAAGAAAAGACATACCCAGAAATGAAAAGGCATTGATAACAGTGAAAAACCCTAGGTCAAAATCTCCATGATATTGCTCAAACCATGCACAAATAAAGCCCAAGGTTTCAATTGAACTTGCATAGAGTAGAGAAGGGAGAATGATAAATGAAAATGAGGGGAAAGACAAGTAAAACTGACTTTACAAGTAACTTGTTCATTTTGAAACTTCACTTGCAGGGTTGGGTAAAAACCTTGACCTTGCAAGTATAAAAAAATTTCTAACTCCTAACAACTTAACTTTCGCAATTCGCACAAAAAGGTGAATTTTGACAAACTAACAAAGGTAATCACTCGAAAGACATTCCAAGACTTAGGACCACACACGAGGTTAATTGAGATTCACCTAATTTTTCATGATTAGAGTACACAAGACTACAAAATGAAAAAGTTTCATAGGGGTTATCTCATGAATCAAGTACATGTAGATTCAAGGATAACAACTAGCTCTAGCTAGGGAGCTTCCTTCAGTTATTCTTTGAAATGATCGAAGGGAGAATAATTCTAGTCTCTAAGTGCCTTCATCCATCCATTGGGTGTAGAGTCAAGCGATAAAAACAAAAAGACCCAAAAATAAAAAGACGCAAAGACTATGCATATATTTACAAAAATAATCTATCACCTCATTGAGTGAAGTGTTTCAAATGTTGCCCACTATGTGGAAGTGAAAATGGAGTACCGTCTTCATATGCAAGAAGAAAATTATTTTCATTGCAGAGTTGGTGAATCTTGAATGGACCTCTCTACAATGAGTCAAATTTCTCATGCATGCCTTTTGGTTCTCTTCTCTTATCCCACAAGAGAACTAGATCTCCAACTTGGAAATCTCAAGACTTTGTCTTTTTGTCAAAAATATTTTTTACCTATTCTTGGTGTTTCATGATACAGTTCACCACTTGAATACACTTCTCCTCCAATTCAGAGAGATACATAATACACTTGTCAATTGAGTTTTCAAAAGCCTCATCCTCAATGGCCTTGGCCAACTTGAGGGCGGGTAATTCCAATGTGATTAAAATCTCTACATTCAACCTGTATAGGAGTTGAAATGGGCACATACGTATCACTTACTTGGGGATAATTTTGTCAACCCACAAAGCAACATACAACACGTTGTGTCATAACCATTGATTCTCATCAACTAACTTTTGGATGATAGTAACCGGGTTCTTGTTGTTGGATTTAGCCTGACCATTATCTTGAGGGTAATAACCTAATGAATAAGATACAATATGATTCCATGTTTGAAACAAAACTATATAATCTCACTTGATGAGAATGTAGTAGCATTGTCTATTACAATTTTGTTTGGCACACCAAACCTGGAAATGATATTTTCCTTCAAGAAACTATAAACTACCATTGAAGTAGCATGTTTCACCAGTATAGCCTCCACCCACTTGCTGAAGTAATCAGTTGTTGTGAGAACATAAACATGTACCATACTTGAAGGTGGATTTACAATGCCAATGAATTCAATGCCCCATTACTAAAAAGGCTCTTTGATGACAATTGGCTTGAGTGGAAGAGCAAACAACTTAGGCTTTCCTATGAACTGCTGACATAGTTCGCATCTACACACCCTATTGTATGCATCTTGAAATAAGGTAGGCCAATAGTACTTAGCTCACAAGATTTAGTGAGTTGTAACAGATGGAAAAAAATTTCCACCACATTGCCAAGTTATGGAAAGATTCCAGCAACTTGCTTTGTTGTGCCTTGTCAACACAACGTAGAAAAGTACCATCCAAGCTCCTTTTGTATAAACCATTATCCCATAAGACAAAATTTTCTACCTTAAGCTTGATTGTCCTTTTCTCCTTATGTGTCAAATGCTCCATAAATTCTCCATATGTTAGAAAGTAAGCAATATTTGAATACCATTCATCAGTTGTACTAATGAATAGAATAATTGGAATATCTTTAGAACTCACCTCCTTAGAATTGGAACTTGATTAGGATTGTTGTCAGCAATAAGTTGGCACAAACCTTTCCCACACACCAACTTGGTGGTATTTATGTCCATGTCATACTCTTGAATTTTGGCAATCCAATTGCCCCTTTTTGTACCAAACTCTTGTTGTGTCAAGATAGACTTGATGGTAGAATCGGGCACTAGTGCAATGACATGGTTGTTAAGTATGTAGAACCAAAAATGCTTCACTACCTTAACCACAATGAATGCATGTTTTTCCATTTGAGAATATTTCAATTCATGAGCTTTCAAATGGACAACTCATGAACGCAATAGGGGACTCAAACCCCTAACTATTCAGTTGCACCAAAATGGCTGAAAGTGTATGCTTGGAAGCATAACTTTCCATAATAAACTCTTTAGTGTAATTTGGGAAAACTACATTGGTACATGGGCAATAGTTTCTTTAATATCATTGAACGCAGATTTTCCTTCTACAGACCAATGAAAGATAGTATTTCCCTTCATCATATTCACAATATGTTGCATCTTCTTTGCAAAGTCAAGGACAAACCTTCATAGAAAATTCACCTTACCAAAGAAAGAGTGAACTTATTTCTTACTCACTGGAAGAGTAAGAGCTTGAATTACTTTCACCTGTTTAGGATCAATTTTGATACCCTCCTTGGACATGATGTGACCAAGTAGTTTACCCTTAGTAACCCCAAAAATTGACTTCTTAGGATTCAAATATATTCCATGTTGTTGGCACCTCTCTAATACTTGTCTCAAATGATTGAAATGCTCTTGAAGTTTTTGGAAAAGATTGTAAGATCAACAAGATAAACTATAATGAACTTATCCATGAAATCATAGAAAGCTAAGTCCATTGCTCACTGGAACGTAGCATTGACATTGATGAGACCAAACAACATTTTGCAATATGCAAAAGTACCCCATGGTGTGGTGAAAGCAATCTTATGTTGATCATCTGGGCTGACCTCCACTTGGTTGTAACCCAAAAAACCATCCAACATGGATAGCATCTTAGACCCAATTACCATTTGCAAGACTTGATCCATCACTGGTAGAGGATAAATGTCTTTCAATGATAACCAATTCAAATTTCAAAAATCCACACATATGGGAATTTCTCTATTCTTTTTACAAATTGGAATTATATTGGCTATCCATGTTGAATGGTGAATAGGAAATATGATCTTGGCATTCAACATTTTTTTGTTTTCTAAAAGAATGTTCCAAAAATCTTAGGATTGTATTGCCTTTGTTTTTGTTTATAAGGCAATGCTCCTGCCTTCAGTGGAATCTCATGTTGAACCTCCTTTGGGAGAAAAGACTTCAAGTCCTCATATGAATATGCAAGTACATCAATGTATTGCCATAACAATTCAAAAAATTGACCTTTCTCTTCAGGACTACAAAAAATTTCGATATTCACCATTTTAGGATATGCTTCGGTTCCTAAGTTGATTTGCTCAACCTTGTTAGATGATTCAGAATTGAATTGTTGTTGCTTTTTGATATAATGGTCATGTTTGTCAAAAAGTATTTCTAGGGATACCAACCCCTTGAGAATCTTATTCCCTTTGATCTGTAAAAACTCTTCACTAGTAACTGGATCAATTTTAGAAATAGATTCTCAGGGTGGAGAATCACTACCTTTAAAGTACAATTCATCAAAATTTTAAGCCTTCTCTAGAAAGGCCATGTTTTGGTGATCATCATTGAAAATTTTCCAATTATCTAAATTTTCTAGAACACTTGGATGAAAAACTAGCTCAATGGTGTAGGTAGAATCATGGAAATATTTGTGTGGAATCAAGAGCATAGTTGAAACTGCCAATGAATCAACTCTATCATTATACTCTCTTGGGACAACGAAAATATTAAAAGCTTCAAACTCCTCTATACTATCCCAAACTAAGTTACGGTAATTCCTCAGTCATTCATTATTTGTTTGATACAAGTTTACCACTTGGAAAATGACTAACTCAACATCACCTTGAACATGTAAATTCCTTATCCCTTTCCTTTGTGCAACTTCCATTCCCAACAACAACGCTTCATATTTTGTAGTATTGTTAGTGTTGTCAAATTGAAGTTTAAAAGAAAAAGGAAATAATTTTCCTTAAGGAGAAATAAAAACAATTTCTACTCCAGAACATGTGGAAGAACAACTACCATCAAACTTAATTGTCCAAATGTCATTTGGATCACCAAGACTGGCGGTTTCAAAATTAGTAACTTAATCATCAGATGAACTTTCATCATCTGAAAGAGACAAATCATCTGAAGATTCATTTTTTGGTGAAGATGAGTCATTACTTTTAAACTCTTGCTTTGAATTTTTAGATGAAGACTCAACATCTTCATTAGTCTACAAATAATATGTTCCCATACCTGAAGACTCGAACAATATTTGAGCTCTCGAATGATCCAACTTAGTCACTGAAAACTTGGATTCTCTTTTAGGAAGTAGCTCTTGCATTACACCCTTTATGGAAATCCTCGCCTCAGACATATCCATATTCAACTCTCCTCCTACATCGTTGCAGAAGTTTCATCTAAGAAAAATACCATAGGATGTAGGAACATTAGCAACCAAGACCATCATCTTGATTTTCTTCTCTAGATATGCAACAAATGCAAACTTTGGATCCTTAATTTTCCCAATTAAAGGTACTTGTTTATTCTCCGTAGAGAAGCAATGGCCAAAATTCTTTGTAAGATTCAGTCCCAAAGTAGTAGCTACCTTGGCGGGCATGACATTATCAGATGCACTAGAATCTATTACACATTTACTCAACTTGAAACCATTAACAAGCAAAGAAATGTAGAACGAGTCTATTCTTTCAAGAACATATGAAGGAATGGAGACTAAGTTACTTTGAGGAAACTTATATTTTGAAACAATAAGGATATTTGAAGATGATTCTCTACTAGGGGGAGTTCTCTTATCTTTAAAAAATTCAACCAATCTATCAAATTGGTCAGGATTGGCCTTTAGATATTCAACTTTAGACATTTGTATCTTTGTTCTCTTCACATGATCAATTATTTCAAATGCTTGGAAAGATCTGATCAAGGAGAATGGGGTAATTTAATTGATAGGTTTTGAGAATGGAACAGTAGTCTTTGGAACCTAAATATTAGCCTTTGGTGTTGAGGAAACCATAGGAGGATGAGTGGTACTTACTTGATTATTGGTTGTTGTATCTTTGGGTTGCACTGGCAAAGGAGTTCCTCTTTTAGCAATAGTCATTGGTGGTCGTGAACTATCCTTTGCTTTGGTTGCATCAACTTGAGTTTGATCAAGTTGATTTTGTTGTGTATGTGTGAACACAACATAAGCATCAGTCACCAAATCCTCTTCATTTGATTCATTCTCAACATGTAAATAGCCAATTTTTGAGTCGCTAGCCATATCAGTTTCCTCCTAGAATTGATTGGAATTTTCCTTAGTAAGATATTTCAGTTGCGTGTAATCATCTTGCTTAGCTTCATAATAGCCCATGACTGCATTGGTGGGAGGAGCCTCAAGATAAAGTCTTCCTTACGGTGTAGGAAGTCTATTATGGTTTTTATTACCAAAATACTTAAAAGAATTCAGAAAGTTTCTCCTTGGAACATCTTTGTATGAAGGATTAGATTGACCTTGAGAAACCTATTTCTTCAATGCTAGAAATTTATTTGTTAGTTTATGCACCATAGGATTAGTACTTGTACTGGTAGACAAAGATGAAGACGCTTGGCCTTTATTTCTATTTGTTTCTTTTCTTATTTTACTAGCAAGAATCAAATAATCTTCAAAGCTTGTAGCCAACTACTATGCTACTTCAAGATCAACTAGAAATTCCCTCCACAACAAGAAGCTTACCTCTAGTAGTTTCATGTTAATGAAGAAATATTTGAGATTATGAGTCGTTGGCTTAGCCTCAATAGGAATCCTTGTTACCAACTTATTGAATTTAGCCACAAACTCACACATGGGTTCATGTGCTTCTTTTCTCATAGTTGTAAGTTGTGCTAACAAGGCATGTGCATCTTCTGCAGGCTTGAAGCATTCTTCAAACTTAGTACGGAGAGTAGCCCAATTGGTAATAGTACCAAGAGAAAGAGTGTAAAACCATTCTGCAACTACTCCTTATAAGGTCTCAATGAATAACCTTATAGAAACATCCTTGTGCTCAACGCAAAGAACACAACATACAATATAGAAAGTCGCAATATGTTCATCAGGATCCTACTTAATATCACCATAGAAATTGGGGATATTCTTGCAAGAGATGTGAGGAAGTTCAGGCAAATGGGTTGCCAAATTTAAAGGGCCAAAAGAATTACCCCAAGGTCCAACAAGTGGAGATTGAGCTATAGCACCTTGAACAAAAATTGCTTGAACTAGTGTGATAGATAAAATTCACTCAAAATTAGAAGATTTGCTTGGAAGCGATGATCTAATTCTTTGAGGAAGATAACTTCCTCTATGTTGTAATGGTGACCTTGCTTACAGAGGAGAAGGAATAATATTATGTCATTGCAACAACTCAAAAAATGGATCAACTTGACCTTGTGCCCTTTCACTACAAGTATAATCCTTGAAACAAAACGAAAAATCAACAACAAAATATATTCACAAACTTACAATAAGACACTGGAATAATTTTCCACTTCAACCAAAAGCATGAGGATTTGGTTGTGTGCTTGTATCCCCAGTGGAGTCACCAAAAAAATATTGGGTGAATATTTTGTAATCCCTTTACAGATTACGAAATAGTGATTTTAGCCACAATTATTATGAGATAAATCTCTCCTCTTAGAAAGGGGAGGCTCCCTTCTTATTGCTCACTACAATTAAATAGAAACTAAACTAAAACATATAGATTGTGAATATTCATGGGGGGGGTCTCCATTAGCATATCCTCTTGTTTTAGGATGAGAGAAACAAATAACAATGATATTCTCAAATACAACTAGCTAGAGCAATAATAACCAATACTTGCAAGTACTAGTGAACAAAAGTAATTTAGAAAAACTCACTGAAACACAAAGTCTTCAACTACTTTCCCATGATGATTCCAAGATGCTTTCAAGAGTAACTGTATCACTAGTTGTAGCACAAATTTTTTCAACTACCAATATCAATGATGCACACACAAAGTGAACAATTCTAGGTTTAAATTCTTGATAATTCTTCACCAACAAACACTTTCAACACACACAATTCCAAGAGATTAATAACACACAAATTTTATAAAGCTTATCTTGAAATCCCTTCCAATCATAATAGATAAATGACACTTATTCCATTGACAATAAGAAAGATCAAGCAAAAATGACATAAGAACACTCCAACTCTAACAATCTTGATTCAACACAAAGTTTGATATCAAAATCTGCTTTCTTTTCATTAATAGATTTGTATTTTCAATTTGAACACAAAGTCTCAAAGTTGAGAAATAATTTTAGTAGCACTTCTTTCCAAAATATTAAAGGTCCAAAATACAAGTGAGATCTCTCATATTTATAGGTGAGAGCCAAGAGCTAATCTAGGAAAAAGTCTAACTACTTTGACTTATTCAAGGATGGAGTCCAAAATTATTGGAGGACTTCATTGTTGTTACATGTATTTACAATTTGAAAAATGACATGTAAATTTTCTTTAGCTAACTACAAAAACTTGTAAATGACAAAAAATTGAAATCTAAACTAAGGCATGACCAACCTTCTTCAACATTTTGCATTAATAAATCATCATGTTTCTTCAAGATTGTTTGTACTTCATTATCTAGTACTGAAGTATGTTTGATGATGCCTTGAGCTCTTGATACTAAATCTCTAACATTGTTGTAGGAATTTTCATGTCACACAAGATACTATTTTAGATTCTCCAAAGTTAATTGAAGATCAAAGGTTTGATCCATTTGTGGTATTGAAAATGCCTAGTCTTCAAACCCTCATGAATCATGTTGATAAACTATTGAACCACATTATCTACGGGAAGTAGCTTTTAACTATCATCTCCCAGCTTACATGTAATTTCTTTGATTTTATTAATTAGTTTCAAGTCATGTTGTTCACCAATTTACCATGTAGATTGTAGATCGTTGAGCAAGTTCGTGAGAATAGTGTCTTTGTGAATCAAAGACTCTTCAATTTCCACATACATGTCTCGATTGGGAATGATCCCAAACTCCTCCAGTTTATCTATTTTGAGTTTCCTCACCTTGATCCAATAAAGTACTTTATTTTCCATATCCTCTTTCTCTTGAGAGAAAGCATTCACAGTGTCATCCAATTTTTCTCTTATTACTTCCATCTTTTCCAACTTCCCCATGTCTTACCTTAACATTTTTGTTCCTAATGCAATTAAGTGGTCAAGATATTCACTGACCACTCTATCTCTAGCATGTACCTTTTCACCTTATGAATGATAGGATTCTCAGTGCCAACTATAATTGCCTTAGGTTTGATGGATTCAAAAGATTGAGTTGTCTTATGTAACATAGTTGTGAGTTGCTCTATTTTATCCTTGTAGTGATCTTTCATCTTCTTCTCCTTGTCAAATTTCTCGATGAGAGAATCTAAGGCTGATTGAAAATATGCCTTCGCACTATCATGAGTCACTTTGCCTAATTCTACTCTTGTGATAGAATATTCTACAATATTCACTTCTTCATAAGTTTTATTAGAGGGAGGTCGAGCTATCTTTGCATACTTATTACCTTCCTTATCAAAAAGCATCCTAGAAAGAGTCTTTGCTTTCTTTTTGGTTCTTTTCTTGGAAAATTTAAGTTGTGCAAAGTCAAACTCATTGGGAGACATGGCTTCTTTCCTCCTCTCTGGTGCTTGTGAAGACAACCATGGTGGCAATGGTGAACTCTCCTGAACTTGTTTAGCCATCGAATGGGATGTAGTAGTTGTATCCATAAAGGTGGTAGTCACGATGGGAGATGTGTTAGTTAAAATAACCTTAGGAATTGAAGCCCTAAATATTTTCATAGAATCATTCAAGAATAACTCTAAATCAAAATGTGATGTGAGGTCAAAAGGTGGTGAGGACAAACTTGGAAAAGATATAGGAGAACTAGTCACATTAT
The DNA here is from genome assembly GCA_007258455.2 of Sequoia sempervirens. Taxonomy (NCBI): domain Eukaryota; kingdom Viridiplantae; phylum Streptophyta; class Pinopsida; order Cupressales; family Cupressaceae; genus Sequoia; species Sequoia sempervirens. Next base: position 532,403,302 of record VDFB02000015.1, on the reverse strand, counting down.
CTAAACCTTATCTTGGGCTTTCAAATTTGGAAATCTTGAGATGGGAGAAGAATGTACAAAATGAATCAAAATAGCAAGTGCCACAACACTTGTTATTGAGGGAGGAGGATTAACAAGAATATTAGACGCTGATGTAGTCATAGGAGGAGGAGCGGGAATAGACACAACATTGGAAATGGGGAACAAGGTGATAGGTGGCTTTTAAAAAATATTCTCATGAGGAGACATCTCTTTTTCCTCATGATCCTCTTCACCAATTTGTCCCTCTTCTTGGGCATGCTCCTCTTAGGCCTTTGTGGATGGTCCCTCTGTATCTTTCCCAATTTTCTTCTTGCCACCCTTGACTACAAACTTGATCTTAGGCTTTGAAGATCTACTAGAGCTTGGAGCATTGTTTTTGTTGATGGTCATTAGCTCTTATTTCTGACCTGTTTCCACTTGGGAGTCATTTTCTGATCCAGTGAAGAATGAATTCAATTGTATATCCCTTTCATCCAACCAAAAATTTGTATTTTCTAAGATTGGGTGAAACCTTTCTCAGATTGATATCACTTCTTTTTTAGACCATTGTATTGAAGGAAGAGGAGAAGTTGCAATGTTCTTTCTTTCATATTAAACATCTAGAATAGTATCTTGATCCTCCATATCCTCCAAGATATCAACAAGATCCAATTCCCTTATTTGGTCCAAAGTTAACCTACAAAAATCCATTCTCTTGATCTCCCGCTCTATTCTAATGTTAGCCTAAAAATCTTTGACTTAATGTACATGAGAGAATGTCATTTTGATTTGAGACTTCATGCCTCTGTAATCAAAGTTAGATCTTTCCTTGTATAATTTTATTGTCACCTACTGCATTTCTAATTCAACCACCTTGGCTTTATGTGAAGTCTAAATAGAGTACCTTTCGATTGCCAATGAAAATTTGAATCCTAGCTTATGGGCTTCTAGTTGTTTATTACAAACCACAATAATATGCCTGCATAACTCCATTAGAAATTTTTTATCACTAGGATAATGTGGAAGAATATATGGATAGCTAGCAAAGCATCCTACTCTCAAATAGGTAAAATTTGGAAATTGTAGATACATGCATCCATATTTGCTTATAATCTTCCATGCTTCTGAACCATTGATTTTTGGGCATGAGGCTTATAGGCTACTCTTACACTCTTAGGATGTTTCACCTAAAAGGAGAGAGATAAACCTCATGAAAAAGCAATATGGTTCACTCAAATTAGGAAATGTATGATATTAATAAAGCTAAATGAGATTATTCAAATGCAACTAAGCTAAGTAATTGACTGATTATGAATGCAAAACCTAAAAAATATGCAATGTTGGAAAACACAATGTGATATGCAAGCATGAACTAAACATGAACAAATACAAAACATCAATGAAGAAGGTTGAATCAGAATGCACCTAGGAAGAGAATGTAGAATCTGGAGTGTCCTAAATGCTAACAGAAATTAATGAAAATCACTAGTGGGAGTCATTCACCACTGATGGCTAATCAATCCTGCTTCTGATGAAAACTTCTGGAAACAGGTTTCTGAGTGTCAGGATCCAGAATTTGACAAAATATGGATTTCTAGCCTTAAGGTGGGACTCATTCGCTACTGATGGAGGATCAATCCTCTCCCAAAATTTTTGAAATCAAGGAACAATTCTATAGCACCAAATCTGAGGTTTTCTTCTTGTCAGGTTGACAGAGCCAAATCTATAGAAAACAAACTGTAGGTTGTCTCCAAGCTTGAAATAGGGTTGATTTGACTTGAAACACTTTGTTGACTTCTTGACCACCTTTCAACACCTAATTGCTTGATAAATATGCATACACAAGTCTGCAAACACACATACAAAAAGGGCAGAAATGGTTAAGGGTTAGGTTATAGGGATTTGCCTTGGTCAAATCCCACTTTGGTAATCAATCCCTTAATGAAAAAATGGAATGAAATGAACAAGGAAAGATGAATAAACAACATGAAAATTTCCTAAACTCACCACAACCTTGTTGAATAAATATGAAGATATATCAATGGATGCTCCAAGATACTTGATTGATGCTTGATTGAATGATGCAAAGTGCTTGAATGCTTGAATGAAAGTGTGAATTAGTGAACTTGATGAATGGGGTTAAAATGTCCATGTAAAAACACTTATTTATACACACTTGTGCCTTAGTAACCCAATGATACCTCATCACAGGCCGACATAAGTAATTTTAAATAAAACTCGAAAGAAAAATTTGAAATATTTTGAATTTGGAGCCAAGAGGGACTCATTCGCCACCCATGGCAAATGGGTCCCACCTTGGACTTGAAAGTGGGTGTCAAGAATTATCTTGCATTTGATGTTGTTTGTTGGGTTTACATTAAAAAATACACCTAATTAAGCCTTATGAGTGCATAAAGGGGTCAAATAAAGCATAAGAAAGATATAAATAGTGAAATTAAGCCTAGAAAAGCGTGAAATCTTGTTACAAGACTTTACAACACTTTAAAATAGGACTTGATAAATGATGAAAAGGTGATTTTTAGGTGAATTGTAATGAATAGAGTCTAGGAAAGTGTGGAAATGTTTTACAACACTTCACAACAGCTTCACAAGACACCATTACTTGCATTTTAAGGACCTAATGTGAATGTTCAAGCCACATTACAACATTAAATCAAAGAAAAATGGACCAAGCATCATGAAGAAAGACCTAAAATACAATGGAAATGTCCAGGGGCCATTTTTCTATGGTACATTTAGCCCCCACTTTAGTGAGAGGATGAACTTGCTTCAAACTCACACTAAAGTAGCCATGCATATCAAGAAGGATCCCAATGTACTTATGCTAGAAATATGGAATAACAACAATCACGAGGGATGATCAAGCCCCCAGAATGAAGATCCCATGGAAAACTAAACATAATAACAAAGGAACACACATGTGGAGAAAAAGAAAAGTTGGATGAAGCTTCAATCGTCTATCCAACTAGTTGTGGATTAGATCTAGGTTGTTTGTGAGAAAAAGAGAATGTATACTCACTCTGGGGTGATAGAACTCATGATGGTCCATTGGGTGAGAAATCCCAAAAAGGTGAAGTACATACGCTAGTTGGTATGCACTCACAAACAAAAAGGTGGCTATGGGGAAAATCATGTCGTTGAATGGGCTTCCTGCTTGACCATATCAAAGTTATACCTCCTGATAACTTTAACAAGGCACCACAAGGGAAAATGTCAGTTCATGCTTCATGAGAAAAGCAAAGCTTCGTATGCTTAGAACCCATGAACAAAGAGCAAGGTACCACAGGCATGCGAGTTGCGTTATGCAAGGTGGTAAAAATGTAAAATGTAACATGTAACATGTAAAATATGTTCAAAGGAGTCTTGTTAAGTTCATGCAAGGTCTATCACTTAGGGAAAATTGTGTCTAATGTCTCCAAGAGAGGACAAATCAAAGAATAAAATATTCACAACTTAGGGGATGCAATGTGTCGCATCAAGCCACTAAGAGGAATGTAATATGCTAAGATAGATCACACTTATGAAGGACATCACACCCAATGTCATCCACAAAGTGACAAACACATCGTATGAAGTGACAAGGCTGCACTACGAACCAAGAATGCAAATGAAATTATGCCAATGTATGCCCCCCACTTTAAAGGAATTGCTACACACCATTTTGTGAGCAATTACTTTAAAGTAGCGAAGGAAAATTGCAAAAAGGAAAAATAAGACATGAGAGCCAACTTGGAAAGCCCCTATGCCAAGTCATATATTTCCAAGTAAGGTTGTGTCATGTAAAAAAAAGAGAAAACAAAAGAAAGGGGAGTTTCCCCCCAGAAAGGGGTTACACACCAAACACATAAGGGATCTATGGATTTGGGGCCAGTATGTTCGTTGTTGCAATGTTTTGATTAAAGAGCTTTAAATTGTCATCATTCCCCAAAGCACATAGAACTAGAAGAATGACACAAAGAGAGCAAAAACAAAAGAAAAATAAAATCTATTTTGGGTCAACATGGAAGAGACATTGCAGTTTCAATGCCTTGCATCATCCCCAAAAGGAAAAGCGCAAGCAAAAAGAAAATGAAAAGGCAAATGAAAAGAAAAAGCTTTTGGGTCAACATGAAAGAGACATTTCGGTCTCAATGCCTTGCATCATCCCCAAAAGGAAAACACAAGCAGAAAAAAAGAGAAAAAGGACCTTTTGGGTCCACATGGAAGAGACATAGGGCGTCTCAATGCTTTGCATCATCCCCAAAAGAAAAACACAAAACAAAAAGGTAGAAAAGAAAAGGACCTTCTGAGTCAACATGGAAGAGACATAGGGCATCTCTATGCTTTGCATCATCCCCAAAAGGAAAACACAAAAAAAAAGGGAAAAAGGAAATGTATGACATATAGAAGAATAAAGATACAAATAGAGGAAGCGTACAAAGAGAGAGAACAACAAATGCACGATACGAGGGATCACGATACGCACAAGCAATCAAAGAAAAAGGAAAATGAAAATGCAAAAGGAAAATGAATATGAAAGGCTAGTAAGGTGAATACAAGTCAACCATCTAACAAGTCACCTACCTCCCAATCATGTTCAGTGTATTGTGAGGGCAGTTGACTATCCAAAGGAAGAATTGCAAGTGTTGAACTAGGAGATGTACAAGGTTCTTCACTTGGTATAGAAGATTTATCATTTAAGCTCATGGTAGATGAAAATAAAGAATTTAGATCATTATGCACTTCTTCATCTATTTTTGTGAACCATAGATTTTTAGGCATGAGGCTTATAGGCTACTCTTACACTCTTAGGATGTTTCACCTAAAAGGAGAGAGATAAACCTCATGAAAAATCAATGTGGTTCACTCAAATTAGGAAATGTATGATGTTATTAAAACTAAATGAGATGATTCAAATGCAACTAAGCTAAGTAATTGATTGATTATGAATGAAAAACCTAAGAAATATGCAATGTTGGAAAACACAATGTGATATGCAGGCATGAACTAAACATTAACAAATGCAAAACAAAAATGAAGAATGTTGAACCAGAGTGCACCTAGGCAGAGAATGAAGAATCTGGAGTTTCCTAAATGCTAACAGAAATTACTGAAAATCACTAGTGGGACTCATTCACCACTGATGGTAAATCAGTCCTGCTTCTGATGAAAACTTCTAGAAACAGGTTTCTGAGTATCGGGATAAAGAATCTGACAAAATCTAGATTTCTAGCCTTACGGTGGGACTCATTCACCACTGATGGCGAATTATTCCTCTCCCAAAATTCTATGAAATCAAAGACCAATTCTGTAGCACCAGATCTGAGATTGTCTTCCTGTCGGGTTGATGGAGCCAAATCTATAGAAAACGGATTGTAGGTTGTCTCCAAGCTTGAAATAGAGTTGATTTGACTTGAAACACTTTGTTGACTTCTTGACCACCTTTCAACACCTAATTGTTTGATAAATCTGCATACAGAAGCCTACAAACACACATACAAAAAAGGGGAAAATGGTTAAGGGTTAGGCTATAGGGATTTTCCTTGGTCAAATCCCACTTTGGTAATCAAACCCTTAATGAAAAAATGGAATGAAATGAACAAGGAAAGATGAATAAACAACATGAAAATGTCCTAAACTCACCACAACCTTGTTGAAGAAATCTGAAGATGTATCAATGGTTGCTCCAAGATACTTGATTGATGCTTGATTGAATGATGCAAAGTTCTTGAATGCTTGAATGAAAGTGTGAATTAGTGAACTTGATGAATGAGGTTAAAATGGATGAAAAAACACTTATTTATACACACTTGTGCCTTAGTAGCCTAATGATACCTCATCACAGGCCGACATAAGCAATTTTGAATAAAAACTCGAAAGAAAAATTTGAAATATTTTGAATTTGGAGCCAAGAGGGACTCATTCGCCACCCATGGTGAATGGGTTCCACCTTGGACTTGAAAGTGGGTGTAAAGAATTTCTTGCATTTAATGTTGTTTGTTGGGTTTACATTCAAAAATACACCTAATTAAGCCTTATGAGTGCATAAAGGGGTCAAATAAAGCATAAGAAAGGTGTAAATAGTGAAATTAAGCCTAAAAAAGCATGAAATCTTGTTACAAGATTTTACAACACTTCAAAATAGGACTTGATAAGTGATGAAAAGATAATTTTTAGGTGAATTGTAATGAATAGAGTCTAGAGAAGTGTGGAAATGTTTTACAACACTTCACAACACCTTCACAACACACCATTATTTGCATTTTAAGGAACTAATGTGAATGTTTAAGCCAAATTACAACATTAAATCAAAGAAAAATGGACCAAGCATCATGAAGAAAGACCTAAAAGACCATGAAAATGTCCAAGGGGCCATTTTTCTATGGTATAGCTTCATCAAGCACCCTTTTGTTCTCTAATTCAGGATCAAAAGCACACATGAGTGGTGCAAAGAAAGCATTGTTTAGCCTTCTAAAATGTTTGATACTTCCCTTGAGGGTGATTTGCGGGAAATATTTGAAAACCTATGTAACTTTCCTGCCACCTTTTGTAGTCAAACTCGGAAAATTCCTCATGGAGGCCACAACATAGACCAAATATGAAGTCATGTAAAAATTGTGTTATATACACTTGGGTTAATTGCTCATGGAGGAAATTACTGATTTCCTCTCCCCAAAAGATTTGTTGCTTCCCTTTCATAATGATCTTGATATACACATATATTTAGTCCTCAAAATAAAATGAAGTAGGTAAACCATGTACTTTGTTGAGAAGAGTAATGAGGTCGTTTACCTCTTCAATAAAATCACTACGAGGAGAATTTTTGGGCCACCTTGTGACACCTGTCCTAGGAGCCTTCAACCATTTACTATTGATCATTATTTTTGCATAATCAAGATCCTTATCATATTTTTCCTATGTGAATTCCCTGGAAATCTCCACATATGTGTTTGCACCTAGGCACATGAAAACTTTATCAAAGAAATCTACATCTAACTCCATCAACACATTTTCATTTGAACCCTTAACTTTCTTGTTGTCCTTGTTATAATGAGAAGTGACTTATGGCACAAACTCTGTATTTTGAGTTGCTACCAAGAATGAAGCCACAAGGTGTATGTTACTGTGAATTATTGACTTCATCCTATTGGCGATAGGTTGTTTCTTAGTTCTCTCAAAAAACTCGCCCATGTCCACATGACTGATCTCTCTATCTATGATTTCATCCACATTCGATGAAATCATTGTAGGAGGAAGCACACCTTGGTATTTTTACTTCATCATTTTCCCCATGGAAGGAGATGGATCTAGCATTGGTAGAATGGACTTGCATGAGTTGTTAGGAATAGGATGCCATTTAATTGCAATCCTAAACATATTTCATGTATCTCCTAAGTCCTTGGAAAGTGTTCCCCAACAAGTTAGGATTAGAAAGATATTAATTTTTAATGAAATGAACATGTAAATTGGAATTTGTAATTATTCCTAAATGATAGGAACATGTGGGGATGTCCAAGAAGAGCTCCTACAAAATATGAGCACATGGGGCACCCACATGGAAGGTGGAACCTACCTTGTTAAAGTTAACTATTTGGAGGATTGATAACACTTCAGTAACGCATGTAAAGATCCTACAAATTAGAGATTGATATTTACATGAGTGTAGTTCAGTTCAATTTAGTTTAGTATTAGTTCAGTTAAGTTCAGTTAAGTTCAATTCAATTCAGTTCAATTTAGTTCAGTTATAGTTCAGTTATCTTTAGTTGCATGTAGTTAGTTTGAGTTGAATGCTAGTTGACTTTAGTTGACTTGAGTTGCATGACAAATAACAAGTGAATACATTCAACTAAGTGGGGATGATCAACCATGCATAATGTTTGCATGAATTGGTGGAGAGATATGTTTCAGTTAACTAAGATTGACTTGGAACCAGCTTGGGCACCCAAGTTGGAATCTTTGAGTTAACACCTTTTTCATGAGAAGATATTTACAAGGCTTAGTTAAGTGGGCCCATTCTTGGGCACCAACTTTGAGGTGATGCTTGCAAGATATTTTCTTGACCAACGATCAATTAAGTGTTCAGTTCGGGGCACCTAAATTGAGGAGACTTTGGTTTTGACTTCATGTTACAGTGTGGAACTCTACTTGCCCAATCTCAGCGTATATATTTGTGAGGAGATTTGTGCTCTTGTTTTGATAAACTCTTTAGAGTTTACAATGCTCATATTTATCTATTAATTGTAGCAAGTGCATCAGAGTTTACAGCAAGGTAGCAGGATAGTAGGTTGAGCTTGTGCATGTGTGAGGGTTTGAAGCATGGCATGGGATTTGTGGATTCATGCTTGGTCACATGGAATGCATGGATAGCTTGTGTTGCAGAAAGTTTATGAGAGTTTATTGTAGGTTGTGAAGAAGGATTGTTGAAGGAAAGGAAGCATATCAATCACTTGGATTGATACAGTATTATTGTAATCTTGTTCTAAGGTTAAATAATACAAGCACTATTGATTCTGGTGGAGTTTTTTCCTGAAAGGGTTTCTCCACGTATATCTTGTGTCACTTCTATCTTCTTGTCTCATCCTTCTACAATCTTTTGTCTCTTTCTACAATTAGTAAAATTGATCTAAATAGATTAATCACACAAATAATTGTGACAAATAACACTTAATTAAATCTATAGTCACATAGGTTTACAAGTTTTAAGCTACAATTTCACCTTCATTTTCAATAGGAGTGATGATGTCATATCTCGAAAAGCGTGCACAAAGAAACTGCATGACAAGATTAACATACTGCAGATGTTAAGAAAAATTTTATTTTAGGAAATAATAGTAAGGGTTGAAAATAGAGTGGTTGTGCAAAAACTAGGGTTTGAGCGCAGTGGGCACATAAAATAGAGCGCAAATAAGTTAACTCGGTAAAGTAGAAAGGTTTCCAACGTTAGGAAAATTTGGAAAAAATGGGAATATGCATGCTAAAATTATGAGATTTCATGTGGAAATATCGTTGCAAAAAGTTTTAATGTTGTCAAAATTATCAACATTATGTTTTGGGAAGAACTTTGCTTTTTTGTAATTTCGAAAAAAATACCGATTTTGCAAATTTTGGGAAGATCTTTGATTTTTTGTCAAATCGTTAAAATTTAGTGATTTTACAAGTAAATCTATGTTTTTTTGTCAGGTTGCAAAAAAACCCGGCCCTAAAAAAGGGTAGGCTTACATTTCTTGCACCATCGGCAAAAATCATCAATTGTGCAAGTAAAGTTGGTCAAAATTTACATTTTGTTAGCGCAGGGATTATTAGCACCCTTACAATGATGAGGTATGTTTATTGTATGGTCGGGGAAAATCCCCAACCCTACAAGTGGGAATGACTTATATCGCTTGCATTTTCGAAAAAAATTACCAACTCAACAATTGGGAATCTTGGTACCTTGCACATGCGGGGTTTTCCACTGAGTCTACAAAAAGACAACATTAGATGGTTTGTAGGGTTGGGGAAAAACCCCAACCCAACAAAATTTTAATTAAGGCAATAAAATAATTTGCATCATCGGCGAAAATTGGTGATGGTGCAAATTAGAGGTTCATCTTTGCATAGTTGGGAATAAAACCCAACTCAACATGGAAAAGGCTTTTAAGTTCTCTTGCATCAATAGCGAAAACTATCAATGGTGCAATGCCAGTCATTCATTTTGTGTAAAGTCGGGTATTACCCCCAATCATTTAACAATAAAGACTTTGGTTTGCACACACGGGGTTTAATAGTGGATATACAGAGGAAAGGCAAGACAAGTCATGGGTGGAACTTTAAGCTGACCATACACTCATTTCAAGGGTAATAATAACCATTGATGATAAAAATGAACTAGGGCATATGAATGCATGTATTCAAAGTGGAAAAACCTTGAGGCTCAAAGTATGGAAAAGAATGACTAAACATTGTTGGAAACCAAAGACCATAGGGCACACAAAAACTAAGAAAGAAACCAAAATTTAAAATCAAACACAAAACGATTAAATCTAAAGATTAATTAAAACAAAAAACTCAAAACAAAGAAGGGGAAAAAGAAAAGACATACTGAAAAATGAAAAGGCATTGATAACGGTGAAAAACCCTAGGACAAAATCTTGACAAATCCGCTCAAACCATGCACAAATGAAGCCCAAAGTTTCAATCGAACTCGTAGAGAGTGGAGAAGGGAGAATGATAAGCGAAAATGAGGAGAAATACAAGTAAAACCAACTTTAAATCAATTTAAAAGGATATTTAAAACAATATTTAATGCAAGCATGAGAAGCCAAATTTATAGGAGTGATATTTTTTGACGCACTTACAAATTAGACTTGACATAACTTGTAGAGTCGAGAAAATTTAATAATTATCCAAGAAAAAACAAATGTAACTTGCAAGGTCAAGGAAAAACCTTGACTTTACAAGTAGCTTGTTCATTTTGCAAACTTTAGTTGCAAGGTCAGGGCAAAGCCCCGACCTTGCAAGTATAATTTTTTTTAACTCTTGACAAGTATACTTTCACAATTCGCACAAAAAGGTGAATTTTGATGAATTGATGAAGGTAATCGCTCAAAAGACATTACAAGACTAAGGACCATGCACAAGGGTAAATTGAGATTTTCCTCATTTTGCGTGCTTAGAGTAAATGGGACTATGAAACATACAAGTTTCGTAGGGGTTATCTCGTGAATTAAGCATAGCTAGATTCAAGGATAACAAAAGGCTGCACAAAGTACATGATGGGAAAGGTGAAAGTTAATTCCTGGTATAAATGATGTGAAAAAAAGTGATGTGATTGATATGTGTGAGTTAAAAGTAAATGTGCATATAATGAAAGTGAATTATGGATGCTATTGGCACAACTAAAAGGATGGATGTGCAAGTGCTACGGGTTGATGAATGAAATAGGTCCCTTTTGAATAGTGTGCCTTGGGGAATTTTGTTGCGAGTCTCTTCAGCACTAATGTCTATCAAAAAGTGGTGATTTTTTAGTGTCACATGTGCATGTGTGTGGACGTGATTTATGTGTTGAAGATTATACCTATGAAATAGCAGGAGGTGAGCTATGTAGGTCATCTGTTGGTATTTTTTATGAACTAGTTGTTACTATTGCTGAAGTTTGTATTTCTAGTTCAAATTGATGTTGTAAGGATAGTAGGAAATCATCCTTCTACATTGGCCTCTTATAGAGTTTCAATTCATGGTCATTAACTAACAATGAAAACCTGACATCATCAATAGTCTACAACTGAACCACTCCATTGGGGAACACTATTTGTATTTCATATGGACCAAGCCGATCTAGTTTGTAGTTTTCCTTTGTAATCCTTATACATTGAATCATAAAGTAGTGCCCAATAACCTATATTAAACTAATTGGTTTTGATAAATTGATCATTCCATTGTACATTCTTTGTTTCTGCATAATTTCAATGTGGTGTATTGCTTCTAGATGGATCTCATCTAGTGCATTAAGGCTACGTAATCTCTCCTTTTGTGCCTTAAATATATTCATGCCTAACTTGATTAGTGTCCTTAGAGTTTTGTATTCAAATTCTATTGGAAGGATTGCCTTTTTTCCATACACCAATTGATATGGTGTAAAGTTTGTTGTTGTTTTCTAAGTTGTGCTATAAGCCCAAACTACTTTAGGTAACCCAGTTGCCCAATCCTTCTCATGCATTTGTATTGTTTTTGTTAGAATGTTTTCTATTTCCCTGTTAGTCACTTCCACTCGACCATTTTCTTAAGGGTGATAAGGTGTAGACTTTATATGCCTGATTTCACATTCCTACACTAACTTTGTAAATAGTTTTGAGATAAATTGTAGCCCTTGGTTTGTCACTATTTATCGAGGAAAACCATATCTTGTAAATATATCCTTATAGATAAATTTGGTTATATTTCCCTTATAAATTGCAAGGCTTTTACCTCCACCCATTTTGTAAAGTAGTCAATACAAACCAATATATATTCCTTATTGTTGGATGTTGGAGATATAAGATTAATAAAATCTAACCCCCATTTATCAAATGGTTCTATGAATAATAATGGTTATAATGGAATTTCATCTATTTTTGTAGGTCATTCCATCCTATAACATCTATCACAATTCCTTATATTTGATTGCATCTTTATGAAGTGTTGGCTAATAATAGCCAATAGTCAAAATATCAAGAGTTGTCCTCTTTATTGCAAAATGTCCTCCACAAGGCTCATCATGTCATACCTTGAGAATATCATGGAATTCATATTCTCTGATGCACCTTCTCATTATTTTATCAGGCCCTATGTAAAATAAATATCTTGCTACCTATGAATAAGGAAAAAATTTCTGAACTAAACGTCTTTTCTCCCTTGGTGAGAGATGTGGTGGTGTTTTCCTTGCATCTAGATAATTGGATATGTTTGCATATAAAGGTGTATACAGAGATAGGGAAAATAAGTTCTCATCTAGAAATGAATCATCTATAATATCCTCTTCCAACTTTGTTTGCAATTTGGAGAGAAAGTCTACTACCGCATTTGGTTTTCCTAGTTTGTCTACTACGATAATATCAAACTATTGAAGTAGAAACAACCATCTCACAAGTCTACCCCTAGCTATTGGATTGTTCATCAATTACTTGATTATTGTATGGTCTATGTGGATGAATACATAATACCCTATGGTGTAGTGTATGAATTTGTTGATTCCATGGATTACTGCTAACATCTCCTTTTCAGTAACTGTATAGTTGAGCTCTATCCCTTGAAGGTTCTTACTGATATAATATATAGCATACTCTAGATTCCCTTCTTTTTGTCCTAACGCAGCTCTAATTACAAAATTAGAAGCATTAATGTGGATATGAAAAGGAAATGTTCAATTTGGTCCTCTTAATATTGGGGTCTTTGTAAGTGTCACCTTAGAGCTTCAAAGGCACGTTGACAAGTAGGTGTACAATAAAACTATACATCTTTAGATAATAGGACAAACAGTGGTGTTGCAATCTTACTAAAATCTTGTATAAATTTCCTATAGTAGCCAGCATGGCCAAGGAAGCTTTTGACATCCTTCTATTTTTGAGGTATAGGAAGTGTTGATGTTATCTCTATTTTATTTGGGTCTACTTGGATTCCTTTTTTAGACACAAAGCATCCCAAGACCACTCCCTCAATCATCATCATGAAGCATTTCTCATGACTTAGGGACAAGTGGTGATCTTGACATCACTGTAATACCTTCTCCAAATTAGCAAGTGCTTCTTCATAGGTATTCCCATAAGTTGTAAAGTCATTCATGTAAACTTCCATGGAATCATGAGAAAATTCTAAGAATATGCTCAGTACTACCCTTTGGAAGGTGGTAAGTGCATTGCATAGCCCAAATGGAAAGATAGAGTAAGCATATCTACCCAAAGGGCATGTAAAGGCTTTCTTGTTGATCTTTTGGGGCTATCTTAATTTGGTTATATCCACTGAACCCATCCAAGAAGGAAAAGTATTGCTTTCCTACTAATGAATCTAGTACTTGATTAATGAATGAAAAGGAAAAGTGGTTGTTTCTAGTTGTTGCATTCAACTCATAGTAACCAACACACACTCTCCATTTACCTCCTTTCTTAGGTATAATTACTAGTGGAGACATCCACTGACTGTCAGATATTGGATAGATGAATCTTGCATCCAACAAATTTTGTAATTATGTCTTGACTATGTCATGGGCTATTGGGTTCATTCTCCTTTGAGGTTACTTAACCAGTTTGTAGCCACCATTAATGTAAATTCGGTGCATGTATAGGTTTAGGTATATTCCTTTCATATCATGGTAATCCCATGCAGATGCAGCTACGTGTGCTTGTATCACATTCAATAGTGAAGAGTAGTGTGCAACAATCAATTGATTGTTTACATTTAATGTCTTCCCTAGTGTAATCTCCAAATTCAAGGATGAAGCTGTAATATATGCTATGTCAAGACTTGTTATATGGGGACTATAGTTATCTAGTAATAAAGTATGGAAATTTTGAGAAATAGACTCAGATGTATTGGCATGGAAGGCCTTAATACTCATTTGGATCTTTATGATACCTATCCCCCCATGGATTTGGGAACACAAAATTTCTCCCAATTAACTAGAGCTAGCATCATTTTAATTCAACCCTTGACCAAAGGAATCTCTTCTGAATTTTCTCAAAATTTTCAGCCATATGCCTAGTGATCATGAATAAGGAAACAAATAGTTATAGCTTTACTTCTGAAGTTGGATGCAACCAAGATCCAGAAGATGAGCACAATTGCATCCCAATAAAATCCTTATTTTCTACTGTAAGTCTCCCTTAGTGTTACAAAAGTAAAGCCAACTCTTTTCATAATTAATGCTTTGACCAAAGACATTGGCATAATCCTCCAAGAATCACATCCATTTTTTGGCTTAAATAATAGATGTCATACCAAAGAGGATGGTTTCATCAACAAGATTTTGTATAGATAAAGGTTGTAAAGTGGTAGTAGCTTTAATCCCTTTGAGGTTACCAACTCTAACCATATTCTTGATGTTTATACGTACAAACTTAGTCATAATTATAAATAGATAAGGAGATAGAGGGTTACCATGTCTAAGACCAGGCTACAAGAATTAAAGAGCCCTCTATAATTACCATTGACCAAAATTGAGAATTTAGGAGTGTTGATAAATTTACCATTTTCTTAAGGACTTTAAGAAAAACTCCCAAGAAACCCTATCATAGGTTTTGGAAATATCAAGTTTCAAAATCATACCTTACAAATGGCTCCTATCCATTGAGTGGACAACTTCATGAGTACTGATAGTTGTATTCAAGATTTTTCTTCTTGGGATAAAGCCTTTTTGGTTGTTAGAAAACATATTAACAAGGAAAGGATGGATTCCATGAACAAGGATTTTAGAGAACACTTTATATATTTTTTTGCATAAGCTAATTAGTCTAAAATATGCCATAGTAACTAGATCAATCTTCTCAAGAATGAGAACTATAAATGTATTATTAAGTTATTTTAATAATTTTCCAATTCCAAAAAGTATCGATCAATAGTAGTAACTTAACTTCCCATAAATTACTAGAAGTCTTGGAAGAACATAGGAGGAAAACCATCTAGTCTTTAAGTCTTGCAATCCCCAAAATAAAAAATAGTAGCTTTGAATTGCACTTCCAAAATAGGCTTGCTAATTTAAGGGAGTTATCTTCTCCCAAAAAAACTGAGGGGATGTAGTTAATAATTTTATCAACAAGAGGATTGTTGGTGCAAAGATATTTCCTGGCTAGGAGGGATTGGAAGTAAGTAGCAACCAATTATCCCATTTCATCCTTATTGACCTCAAGGCTCATTTTATCCAAAAGCCTAGTAACATTGTTTCTATTTCTATGGAATGGGGTAGATTGGTGAAGGATGGCTTGTTTTTTATTAGATAGGCAAGGGAAGGGCCCTGATCGTGTGGTACGACTAGAACTTAAAGGAAAAAAGGGTGGGTAAAATAGCACCACCATCCAACAACAAGAAACATCATATCCAGGGAGGCATGCAGGCCAAAAACAAAACTGTAACCATGGAACCACTATACCTAATAAAAAACAAGAGATTACCACAATGGTGAGGGATGGCTTGTTAGATCCATGGGAGGGGAAACATTATTATTTTAATCCTTGTTTGATTAGGAGTTATAAATAAATAATCTTATTCTAGGTATAGAGGTGGATAGAATAGACATAATGGAGATCAAGAAGTTTAACAACATAAACTTTGACCTTTATAATCTCAAGCTAGAAGATATACTTGAAGACTATGGCTAATGAGTTGTAGTGAATAGTTTCATTCATACAAGAATTGATGTACATGACTCTTACAAGATTGATAGAATGTTTATATAGTGTATTTGATATTTGGTTCTCTTGAATGTATCTTCAAAGAATACCACTGAGAATTTGTGGGATAAACTTGGAAACTTGTACCAAACTAAGCCTGTGGTGAAAAAGTTATTCCTATAGAAAATGTTTTATTTCTTAAGAAGGGGAGATTGAGATTCAATAAGAAGAGAACTTGAATTCATTCTACACTCTTATTAATTGGATGATAACCATAGGCATGAATATGAATGAAGGAGATGAGTGCATAACCTTGTTGTGCTCCCTAAAACATTATTGGTACAACCTAGTGATGGTAGATGGTAGCATTGCCTCTACAGTAACCCTTTAGGGAGTGTTAGATAATTATTATTAGTATAGATGATGAGGAAAAATATATAAGGATTCTCTTGTTATCAAATATTATTCACATGAGAAATAAAAAATAGATCTAAGTCTCTTGGTAAATCACTCATTACGTGTTAAAATTGTGGCAAAACCATTTACATCAAGAACAATCATGATAAAAAGGATGAATAGGAATCATATGACAATCTAGATTTAAATGCCTCAAATATAGAGATGAGAGATGTGTTTGTTGTAGCCCTTGCTAGACATGTACACGAGGATGCATGGATTATTAACTCTAGATCTTCTTTCCACATGATTTTGCATAGGGAGTATTTTTTTAGTACGAGAGAATTGATGATGAAAAATTCTATTTGGGAGACAACATGTTTATAAATATTATTGGTCATGAAAGAGTTAAGCTCATGTTTGGAGATGGAAGGACCATGTAACACCCCTCCATTTTGGCTCTTTTGATCGGCAGTGTTCTTTGTTATGTTGTTTATGTTTATGCTTTGCCTTTGGTACTTGGTTACTATTTAATCGCAAACTGTAAAGCGATGTGAATGTTATATTTTGATGTGATGTTATTTTACTCTGATGTTATCTTTATGGCATGTTTTGGATTAATTTAGCAGATATTTGAATTAATGATGCTTTATGCTTTGGATTATTTTATTAATGTTAGAATCGTCAGTTAGTAATTTTGTATTGGTGAAGGGGACGGGATTGTACCACTCACTTGCAAGTGCCCTATGATTCTGAGATTTCCTCTTCACGGTGTGTTTGATCATATTATGTATATATGCATGCTCGATATACTCTTTATTCGCAGGTTGACAGGTACAAGACATCGACTACACCTAATTTCACAGGTTTGAGCGTGTCCATTGACCAACTGTAATCAATTGGGAGATAGTAGCTAGGTTTTCTATGCCAAGTCATCACCCTGGTCATAGTGTGTCGTCGGGTGGTAGTCGAGTCTAGTTGTTTTAATGTTGTCCATTCATCTTGGTTATTATTTAATCTCAAGTTATAAAGGTAAATAAATGGCTTGTGTAGTTAAATTGATGATTAAATATATCTAGTTACAATGTTGAAATGTTAGTTATTTTATTGATTAATTTAATTTAATTAATAAAATAATATAATCTTGTATTAGATTTATTTTATTGATTAATTAAATTAATGGTGATGAATTAAAATAAGTTATTTGTTTTGGAATTAATAGATGTTTTAATAGAAATTGAAAAAAAAATGAAAATATGTTTTAAATTGCACTTTTTGAAAATTAATATGTAAAAGAATTTCTTTACAAAATTTTGAATTCTTTTTGTAAAAAGAAATTTTTAAATGCATGAAATTCCATTTTGAAAGCAATTTTGTTTTAAATTTTAAAAGAAATGAAAATATCCCCAAATTTGCAATAAATTTGGTGGATGGAATATTTTAGGGGTTTGACTAAATTTGGGGAAAACTCTATGAGAGCAAATAGAATTTCATATTTTTTTTAACTTTCAATTTGGTGGAGAAAAAGATTGGCTGTGGTTTTTCCTTTGGATTTGAAGAAGCAATTTTGGATTCCTTGGAGGAGTTGGAATCAGAAGAAGGATTTAGGACTCCATTGATAATCTTTCAAGCTTTGGAGAAAAAACCAGGTTTCTTTCTATGCATTTAGTTTTCATTTTGAAAGAGTTTTCAAATTTTTATATGTTGTTGGAAAAGTTTTAAATGCTGTTGGAATTGCAAGAAAAAAACCCATGTCAAATTTGTTTCAAAACTTGCAAAAAACTTTTGTTGAAAGCTTGTTCAATTTGACTGTATTTTGTAAAATTTTGTATATATATATATATATATATATATTCTTTTAATTGTATAAATCTAGTAAAACCTCTGTTTAAAATTTTTTTGGCAAAAAATTCTGGAAAATTCGCCACAGAGGAAATTTTATTATTCTTGTGTGTTAAATATAGAATAAAATAAATCTTTTTGTTGATTTGTTGGGGTGGGGAAACCATTCCCACCACCGCCCAGCCAAGAGGAGGCGACTGTGTGAGCCACACAGGTCGTCGCCCCTGTGGGAGGCGGACTGTGTGAAGCACATAGACCACCGCCCCTGGGGAAGGCGAGCTATGTGCCACACAGACCGCCGCCCCTAGGGAAGGTGGGTTGTGTGCCACACAGGCTGCCACCCCCTATGGGAGGCGGGCTGTGTGCCTCACATAGGCCGCCGCCCTGGGGAGGCAGGGTAACCTGCATGCCCTAATTAGGGCTTTCATTTTTTTTAAATTCATTTTTTCTTTATTATTTAAATTTCATTTAAAGTCATTTTTTATTATTTATTAATATTAGTTTATATTATATATATTTTATAATATATATATAAATATTATATATTATAAATATATAATATGTATATATATTATATATATAATATATTTTAATTTAAATAAATAAATTATTTTATGATTTAAATATATATTATATATATATGAAATATATTATATATATATATAATATATATATATGTTAATTAATAAGGGATTAATTTGAATTAGTTGGATTATAAAATTATTTAAATATTTAAAATAGGAATTTCTTTAAAATGATTATTTCATTAATATAGTTGAATTGAAATTGACTTTATAACAAATATTTTTATTTAAAATGTTGATTTTATAATCAAATGATTTATTTAAAAAGTTGATGTTATAATCAAATGAGGTTATTGAAAAATAATGTTTTAATCATTATGTGTAATTGGAGAAAACAAAATTAAATTATTGGTTTAAATTCCTTAAAATTGCTAATGTGATTTGAGTTAATAATGAGTATGTGCAAATAAGGTTAATTATTTAATTGATTTCCTGCACTACGTCATTGCTTGGCTTGGGTTTAGGAAACCCTAACATTAGTTTATTGAGTTGCCTGAAATGCTTTATAAGTGATGTTTTCGTTCATTCTCTATGTTGGGTAATTGAGTCATTTGTTTATGTAAGTCTTCCAAATGGGGTTTTTAATCTATTGGGGTTGTCGTATTATGTAGTCAACCTCTATTTTATCTTGGGTAGCGTGTATGGATGTATCATGTTGTCTCACCCGGTTTTCACGAACGGGGATGGTTTGTGCCTCCTTTGGAAGGAGTGGAGTATGTACCTTGTTTCCTCCAGTGTTTGGAGTGAGTTTCCTTTATTTGTTGCCTCCTTGGATTGGAGTGGTTGTATTTTCTAGTTACCCATTGAATTGTGGTTTTGTACCGTGTGTGTTGTCGATAGGAGAGTGGCTCTTTGTGGGGGTCCGGCACACAAAGGGGCACCAGGGTAACTCACATAGGGTTTAAGTAAGTGATAACTTAAAAAGAATTAATGAAAAACTCTCAAACTAACTAAGATAATGAATGCCTCTCTCATGACTCATGCACTTATCAAGGCTTGAGATGAGATGAGAAGCATAGTTTGAATGAGGGTTCGGCGGCTGGTAGAGGCAAGCCAGGGTAACCCAAGATGGGGGTCGATAGCCTAGGAAGGTTGAGCCAGGGTAACTCATAGCAAATGATGTGTGACACTCTCCCTATGTCAACCAAAAGTCAGTTTGTTGTACTGTGCATATGATCATTGTCCTCTGGAAGCATTGTAACTTTTGTGTTAAGTGATGTTGTTCTTGTATCTAATTCATTTCAGTTGTGCATTAGCCTATGTCTAGAGGTAGATGGTCTTGTGTAGGAATCCTTGTTACTATCTCCTAGCACGGGGGGTGATCCTTCGGGTATCACATGGTTGGGTGGAACGTGCACCTTAATCCGTTGGGTCGTCCTTTGTTCGTGTGGACGAGATTTCCAGTTGGAGAGCTCATGGGATCTAGTTTCTTCTCATGCTTTATTCTTTCAGTAATTATTGTAATTTTATTACCCCTCATTGTTATCGAGGTGGAAGTTGTAATATGTAATCATACTTATTGGATTTATCTCATTCGGGGAATGAGTATTGTAATCTTATTGTAAATTTATTGTTTTCTGAAATCATGTGGTATCTCTTATGCTTTGATGTATTTTATCATGTATGGGATGTACGTGTATTTAATTTGTTAAGTAATTAAATGTTATGGTTTTAATTCATGTCTCTTGTTTGGGTTTAAGTAACACTCAGACTCGTAATCTTAGGGGTTGTTGGCAATGGGTTGTGAACTTGCATGTTATTTATACTTAAACAAAAAAAAAATTGCATGAGTAGTTTTTTGCAACTTCCCCTAGGGTTGTGTGGCGGGGCGTTACAGACCAACTCTCTTTCTGATATTATAAACATTCCCAGTTTAGAAGGGAACCAATTATTTATAATTAAAATGAATGATATGAGTGTACATGTGGTTGTTGGCAAGAATTAGTTGTGTTGTCTAGGGATTTCACTGTGAAATTCTATTTTACCTTGATTTAAATATTAATTAGTGTAACAATTCTAAGGCTCATAATTATGGGAATAATAAGATTATTATTGAGAATACTATGGTGTGGCATGAATACATGAACCATATTTGTGTGAAAGGTCTCAATAAATTTGAATCTAAAAATATGATAGAAGATTAAATTGAAATTTCCTTATATTTTATCTGATATGAGCATTATATTTAAGGTTCAAGAAAAATGTGTTAATTTTTATTTTGAGATTTGATAGATCGGTAAGTATTTTTTATTGGATTTAATGTGTGATGTATTTGGTCCATTTGGTTTACCTTCACTTTAAAACCCCCTAGAATATATTCCTTTTATTTATGATATATCTAAGAAAACATGGGTGTTCTTTCTCATGAATAAATATGAGGCCTTTTAAATGTTCAAGTAGTTTTAATCTCTTATAGAAATATAATTTTAGTTATGCAACATGTGATTACCCATAACGATTATGTGAGTGTAAAATAAGAAACACATAATAAAGAAACACATAATACTAAATTTACCTTGAGAACCCTTTTAGAAAAAATCTCCACCATTTAAGAAAGAATCAATAATTTATTAATCTTCATGGATAGAATACATATAAAACACTCTAACTCCCTTAAATTTGAAAAAAAAAATGATAGCATATGTTTAAATGTGAAATAACATAATAACATGCCTATATCATGCCTCCAATTTATAGAAAAATGAGAGAGGAATACCATAAATAGCTTCCCGACAAAATGTAACATCAAAACATAGTAAACTGTAAAAACACACATGTCCATTTGAATGAAGTGGATATTCTTAGAATAGTAAATGGAATGTACTCAATGAACATGAATAACAAAAGTAACCTCTATACTAATAGTAGAGGACATCTTTTACTTGCAACTCTTCCATAATGGTATACATCACTGGGAGGAATCTACATATGGACACCAATAATAATGTAAGATGCTTCACTATTCAATATGAGTGCACCCATAGTCAAGGAACATACTAAAAATATCTTTGTAACTATCACTGCTAAATCCAGCTTCATCCAGATGTTGTTACAAACTAATATTACAAGACAAAAAGGAGAATAATAATAATACAATAATTATATGTCAAGAACATGGTTGTCTAAGTATCTAATCCAATATTGTTGGAGATGCATCAAATAATATATTGGGATTGCAATTAATTACTACACTATCCTAATATTCTCTCACCTAATATTATACATTACTATGAAAACCAAAGGAATGATTAAATATATCAAGTACATGATCAAAGGCCAATGGATTTCTTGCACCAAAAGAACTTCACATTTCTTGGTTGACTGAGGAAGTTTATAACATTATTTTGAGTATCAACCTTATACAATAAGACCTTAACATTATCTACCATCTCACAATCAAAATTGATATTAAATGTCAATATTCCTAGTACAATCATGTCACGTGGATTATTTTCCAAATAAATAGAACTTTGATTGTCACAACCAATTTTTACCACCTTACAATAAAAACCAATACAGGTACCCAAATTTTGTGTAAACATAATACCTCCTTAGAGGTATGCGTAGTAGCCATATACTCTACTTCCATGGTCGGAAATGAAATTGATGGGCTACTTCTTTCTCTAACTCATTGCACCACCAAACAAAGAGAACACATAAACACTAGTGGACCTTTGACTATCTAATTCACCTACCTAGTTTGTATCCACAAAGCTCTATATGTCCAATTCCTAAATAAAATCATTGTTACCATGATAATACAAATAGTAATAATAATTTCCTTATAAATATCTAACAATCCTCCTAACATAAGTCCAATGCTCCTTTCCAAGGTTAAATATAAGCCTACTCAAAACTCTCACTGCTTGGGCAATATCTAGTTAAGTGCAAACCCTTACATACATCAAGCTACCAATAACACTATCATAAGGTGCCTTATACATATCCTCAATATCATCATCTAATTTGGAACACATTGTAAAGACTAGTATTGGTATTTAATAAATAATATTCAAATCAAGTTGAAATTATAAATTCATCAAGAAAATCATTATAATTTTTTTATATTAACTTATTTATTTATGTTTAGTCAATTTGAATACTCAATATTTTCTATATTTTCCAAATAAAGGAAAATAAGATGCATAGCCAACTTAGGCTCTTCTTTCCATTGAGCTAACTCATCCATATGGGATGATCAAGAAAACATGATTGGTATAGACAATGTCTCTAGTCAATATGGGATGTGCACTAAAACAACCATACATGGCTATACAGACAAGAATAATACATATTCTTTGTCCAAATATTTACTCATTGGGACCAATTGGGTCTTGAGTCAATTACAAAAAGGTCATAGTATGCCCATATTACTATAATGAGGATTTCTACAAGTCTTACAAAGATCTTCCACCCTTCCTTGGGTTTTGAGCTACTAGCCAAGTCTAAGATCAATCCACTATGGGGATTCTTCTAATTATCAACTATTTTCTTTTTAATTAATTAATTTATTTACATTTCTTTAATAATTTTTTGATTGAAATTTATATTTAGAATATCAAGGTCCCTAAAACCTCACAGTCTCATTTATACCTATATACTAGATACATCTCTCATATATTATAGAATACCTACATACTTAGGATCCATGGGATCAAGGTACACGAGAACTAAAGTGTGTGATGTGTATGTAGGTAGATAGCTAAGTCTAGATTTATGCAACTATACGAGTGGCTACACAACTCTTTCTAGGTGTTATTTCCCCAAATAGTTCTTCATCGGCTACCACCCACTCAAGTGAAATAAAGAAGGAAACCTAGATAAGTATCTACTTGCAAAAACCTAAAGGAGTATTTGAGATGAAGTTTTAATTGTAATTTTTTCAAGTTTACCTATGATGTAAGTCTTATTTGAGGAATATTTCTCATTCACTCAAGCTTAAAGATTTTTTTACTTATAAATCTCCACTAGTTTAAAGGGATGATGCCACAAACATCATCGATACAATTATGTTAGGCTACAATTGCAATAGTTCAAGCATGATTACATGATCTATAAATGTGAACCAAATACACCATTTATATCAAACACTATAATAAGTTAAGTCGATTTACAAGGGAACACTCACTATTTTTTAATCATGAAGATCCCTAATGGACAAGGTGAGAGCATACAATAGATAATTGTTCAAAAAATTTACAATAAATTATAAAATCAATATACAACCTAACCAAAGGATTAGGCCCCATTTTATGATCACCAATATCTTTAATGGCCAAGGTGGGAGCATACAATGGTTGCCTAATTCAATTTTGAGGTTTATCATGTAGCTTTATAAGTAACAAGAAAATTTATGCAATCAAATATGCTAATTACCTTAAATTTAAATTAGCATGAAACTATATATAACGTTAGTAATAATTTTAATTTGACACTAAAGAGAGAAGTTAGTTTATATGTATGTTTCTAAATTCCATATATCACAATTTATCAACTTTAACTTAATATGAAATCAAATCTCTATTAATCATAATTGAATTAATATTCTTTGTAATTCAAACAATAACACTAACTTTAAGGTGTTCAATAAAAATAATAATGTTTTTGATAATGTAAGCAACATTTAAATTGTGTTGTACCCTTTACACAAAGAGCCTCATGGACCTTTTAGAAAACCAGGTTTTGCAAGGACCGGGAACCTTTAACAGAGCAAAGACACACCAATCAACAAGAACAGATAGAACCAACGACAAACCCGCAACAACATAGCAGGACACTAACAACACCTGGTCAGTAGAGACCAGGAGGGAGAAAGCATTCATAACCAACAACAGTCATGAGCCAATCACAAACCAAAAACCCAAACTTGGCACTACAACCAAGAGAAACTGAGCACTTAGGACAATAACTAGTCCTATAGATAACAAGAAACAACCCCCACATTATGGGCCCTAAAGATTGTCTGAAACAACCAAGCCACACAACACCTGTAGTAGCAAGACTACAGCAGAAATTCCTCCATCCGCTTGAGAAGACTATCCCACTAGTAGACCCTGTCTCCACCTCTATAGGAGACATGAAGAACAAACATAAGTTGAAGAACCAAAGCCACCGTTCCAGTAACCCTAAAACTCTCCACCTCAATAGAAGATTTTGAAGGAAAACCAAAGTCAAAGACAACCACAACCCCTAGCAGCAACATCAGCCCCTTCCATCAAAATTGAACTCCACCTCTATAGGAGCAAGCTCCACCTCCCTAAGTCCACAACCTCCACCTCCAACAGGAGAAAACTCTGCCTCTAAAGGAGCCAAAATTTGAGGACCCAAAGGGAGAGAATTAAGAAAAGAAGGAAGGGCGACAGTTGTACACTTTACCCCTGAAAACAATAGGGTAGTTTGAGGCAACAAGATCCCCAAAGGAGCAATCAAGACAAGTCCCATCAAACAACTCCTTTCTAGCTTGACATAGTCATAGAAAGTCTTAACTTTCATAACCCTCAATAGAGGAACTTTCCACAAACACTTGGCCAAACACATAGCACCAGTCAACAGCCAATCACAATCCTTGGCCTGGACACAACCTAGAACCATGCACACTCCACAAGAGCATGGGAAAACCATGCCAAAACAAGCACACTCCCCAAATCCACACCCTCAAAAAAGAATGATAGGAGCGTCACTAGAACTAACCCACACCCACACCACAACCCACTGAAACCTGCACTACCAAGGGAAGCCCAAGCCAACACCATTTCCTGCAAAGGCTAAGAAAAACCTCTGTACCAAAACCATAGTGGAAAGAGGAGCATGTTCTTCATCACCGTCAGAAAAAACAAAAATAGGGCACTAAACAAAAATAGACCCAACATACACACTAGCTTCACCAAGCTCCAAGCAAGGCCACATAAGCACTTTCAAGACCACAACCCCCTACCGCACAACAACATTGGGGACGAGCAACAACAAAAAACCCCCAACCCAGCCACTAGAAAAGTGACCGACCAAAGCAAAAACATCAATACATTTGAAAGGAAATCCCAAGCACAAGGCACACGACCTAGAAAGCACAAAGGGCTCAACCCTGTCCACATCAAAACTCAAACCACCAACACCAGAGAGAAACCCATTAAGTGCACATAGCTCAAGGAAAGGAAACTACCAACAATGGAGCAACCAAGCCCTGGGCAGAACAAACACCTCGATGGACTCTCTAGACAAACCCCCAGCATCAGTAGGCGGAGACACCGAACAGAGGAAAAACACCTCCAAATGCAACACAACCACACACGCATCCCTTAGACCAGAAAAAAATGAAGAATTAAGGATAACAACTTCTAGATCTTCATCTTCGTCATCACCAGCAATAGAGGATATCAAGAATCCTCTATCTCGCCCAAACCTGCCCACACGCGCAAGAGAGGTGCACACGGGGAGGGGAGCAACAAACCATTCAATGACAACCTCAACAACTGCAAAACCTAAGCAACACCACATCCTTACCATAAGACCGAATAGAATGAGGACCACCGTCAAGGAACAACAGGCCATCCACCACATAATCTCCATCCTCATCCTCACTCTCACATTCACCATTGCTAGATTTAGGAAATTTCAAAATCCATTTCAAACAACTCTTCCCGCCCAACACACGTGCTCTCTCCATCTCTAGAGGATTTATGTTTCTTGAGTTGTTGAAGACACTGAAGCTATGTTATTCAATCATAAAAATAATAATGTTAAAACTATTCTTCTATATACTTTATTTCTTATTCGACATAAAACCCTATGATTGAGATTAAAATTTAAAATTTAAATAGAGGATTCACATTTGAAATTAGACACTATATTTGTGGCTCAATTAATTTCAACTAACTTATTCTTAAATTCTCACTTGCAAAATACCTACAAGCTAATCTAATGGAATTTAATTGTAGAGATTCTCAACCAATAAAACTTTATACCAATATTAATAATTCACTGATCTTACATAAAATAATTCCTTGAATACAAGTTAATATCCTAATCATTTCAACCATGAATATCTAGTATAAGTAGACCGATTGTAGAAGAATAAATCACCATTGACAATACACATCAATAATAATCTTGATTCTTGTAAATGAAGATAAAAACCAAGCACTAAACAAAATTCATATAGATACTTCAGATCTAAGTTCCATTACTTGAATAAATGATTACACTCATTTTTTTATTCTATAATGACCCAAAAAATTATATAGTAAATGAAACTTAATAATTGCATTATAGAATAGGTAAGAATTGCATATAAGTATGTGACTTTAAGATCCAATAGAAATAAAATTCTTTATATTAGAATAACATTCACGACCGAGCTACTATAGCTCAATCAATTTTCACATTCTTAAGAAAACTAAAAATACTAGTCTACAAGCTAACAAAGTGTAGATGATATTATAGTCATGAATATATACTCACTTGATAATAGATACAATCATTGGTAATTCTAATCCTTGAAAACTATATTACGCCATAAATTATCTTAAGCTCGTGCAATAACATTTACTATATTCCGAGATGGAGAGAGCACGTGCGCTAGGCAGGAAGAGCCATTTGAAATGGCTTTTGAAATTTCCTGAATCTAGCGATGGTGAATGCGAGAGTGAAGATGAGGACAAAGATTCTGCGGTGGATGGCCCGTTGTTCCCTAATGGTGGCCCTCATTATGTTCAGTCTTATGGTAAGGACGTGGTGCTGCTTGGGTTTTTTTTGGCCCAAGAGCTTGGTTTCGAGATCCTCCTCATGGACATCACTGCTTTACCATGTGGGTTTTGCAGTTGTTGAGATTGTCATTGAATGGTTTGTTGCTCCCCTCCCAGTGTGTGCCTCTCCTGTGCGTGTGGGAAGGTTTGGGCGAGATAGAGGATTCTTAATATCCTTTGTTCCTGGTGATGATGAAGATGAAGATTTGGAAGATGTTATCCTTGATGCTTCATTTGTTTTTGGTCTAAGGGATGTGTGTTGGTTGTGTTGCATTTAGAGGTGATTTTCCTCTGTTTGGTGTCTCCTCCTGTTGATGTTGGGGGTGGCTGAAGAGTCCATCGAGGTGTTTGTTCTGCCCAAGGCTTGGTTGCTTCATTGTTGGTGGTTTCCTTTCCTTGAGTTGTGTGCATTGAATGAGTTTCTCTTTGGAACTGGTGGTTTGAGTTTTGATGTGGACGAGGTTGAGCCCTTTGTGCTTTCAGAGTTGTGTGCCTTGTGCTTGGGCTTTCCTTTCAAATGTATTGATGTTTGTGCTCTGGTTGGTCACTTTTCTGGTGGCTGGGTTGGGGGTTTTCTATTGCTGCTTGTCCCCAATGTTGTTGTGCAGTAGGGGGTTGTGGTCTCGAAAGTGATTTTGTGGCCTTGCTTGGAGCTTGGTGAAGCTAGTGTGTATGATGGGTCTATTTTTGCTCAGTGCCTTGTTCTTGTTTTTTCTAACGGTGATGAAGAACATGCTCCTCTTTCCACTATGGTTTTGGTACAAAATTTTTGTTTACCCTGGCTTGGGATTCCCTTGGCAGTACGGGTTTTAGTGGGTTGTGGTGCAGGTGTGGGTTAGTTCTAGTGACACTCCTATTGTTCTTCTGCAATGGTGTGGAGTTGGGGAGTGTGCTTGTTTTGGCACAGTTTTCCCATGCTCTTGTGGAGTGTGCATGGTTGTGGGTTGTGTCTGGGCCAAGGATTGTGATTGGTTGTTGACTGGTGCTATGTGTTTGGCCAGGTGTTTGTGGAAAGTTCCTCTATTGAGGGTTATGAAAGTTAAGACTTTATGTGACTATGTCAAGTTGGAAAGGAGTTGTTGGATGGGAGCTGTCTTGATTGCTCCTTTGGGGATCTTGTTGGATTGAACTACCCTGTTGTTTTCAAGGGTAAAGTGTATGACTATCACCCTTCCTTCTTTTCTTCATTCTCTCCTTTTGGGTCCTCAAATTTTGGCTCCTTTAGAGGTAGAGTTTGCTCCTATTCGAGGTGGAGGTTATGGACTTGGGGAGGGGGAGCCTACTCCTATAGAGGTAGAGTTTAGTTTTGATGGAAGGGACTGTTGTTGCTACAAGGGGTTGTGGTTGTCTTTGAATCTGGTTTTCCTTTAAACTCTTCTATTGAGGTGGAGAGTTTTATGGTTACTGGAATGGTGGCTTTGGTTCTTCAACTTATGTTTGTTCTTCATGTTTCCTATAGAGGTGGAGACAGGGTCTGCTGATGGGATAGTCTTCTCAAGCGGATGGAGGAATTTCTGTTGTAGTCTTGTTGCTGCAAGTGTTGTGTGGCCTAGCTATTTCAGACAGTCTTTAGGGCCCATAATGTGGGGGTTGTTTCTTGTTATCTATAGGACTGGTTATTGTCCTAAGTGCTCAGTTTCTCTTGGTTGTAGTGCCAAGTTTGGGTTGTTGGTCTGTGATTGGCTCAGGACTGTTGTTGGTTCTGAATGCTTTGTCCCTCCTTGTCTCTGCTAACCAGGTGTTGTTAGTGTCCTGCTGTGTTGTTGTGGGTTCGCCGTTGGTTCTATCTATTCTTGTTGATTGGTGTGTCTTTGCTCTGTTAAAGGTTCTTGGTCCTTGCAAAACTTGGTTTTCTAAAAGGCCCATGAGGCTCTCTGTGTAAAGGGTATGACACCCTGTAAATGTTGCTTGCATTATCAAAATTATATACTATATTCTTATAAAATGAAAATAAATTCTCAACACATCTTAAAACCTAATTTTTCTTTACATCTACTATGATCACAACAACAAATTCAAATAAAACATAAAAAATGATGTTTAAATCATTTATTACAAGGACGAGTATTGATCATACACATTTCATACATTACCCATAGAGAGAATTGTATCCTTAACTAACCATCAAAGATAAATGAACCATAAAATGATACACACAACTTAATCAACTATGAAATTTCCTTGACATAGCCTAAAACCTTTGAATCATTCACAAGAATACAATTATTGGAATATCCAATCCAAAATACTATATAAGTAACAGTGTTACCAAATGGGACAATGTAGGATAGTCTATAATTTACAAATGGAGTAGGGTGAGAACTTACAGGTCTTAACAACATGTTAAGATGCTTTTATGGTAAGAAAATGAAAGGATAAAAGTTCACCCCCAACAATTCACCATTGGAAAATTCATGGCCAACAATTCATCGTGGAAAAATTCACCGTCATGACAAATTCACCTCAAGGAAAATTCACCACCAACAATTCACTGCCGCAAAAAAATAATTGGATTAAAAGTTTATGATTAATTTCTCGTGGCAGTGAATTGCTGGTGGTGAATTTTCCTTGAGATGAATTTGTCATGGCAGTGAATTTTCTAGTGTTGAATTGCTAGTGCTAAATTTTCTTGATGCCACCTATAACATGTAGCTTCGCTTAGATCATAGGGAAATCATAAGATGTGTAATAATTACATATTAGTATGATGTAATATACATGCACAAATTACCATTACAAATACAAGGTAACATGCATGCACTCCAGTGATAGAAAACTGAAGAATTTCTAACTATAAATACTTGGACCTGTATCTGAAAGACAACAATATAAAATGCATCTTCTACAGGTAAATAAGCTAAATTCCTTATGATTTATGTCTTCCAAAGGCATCGCCTATTCCCCATAGACAAAGAGGGGGCAATATACATATCAACAATTATTTCCTCTGCCTAGTTGAACCAAACTAACAAATGATAGTAAACTTTCATTCAAACATTACTTATACGTTATTTTCAAATCAAACCTTATCATTAAATTTATTCAGATTCAAGTCATTTTTAAGGTGTTATTTCTATGCTTCAAAACCTAGAAATATAAACAACTCTCTTTGTTTCTCTACAATTTCCCTATTTTTCTCCTTTGGCATCTACACTTTCCTTTTATCCATGGCTTGTTGATCAAATAACCTTCTCTTTTGAAGTAAAAGAGAGTGAAGCATAATTATTACACCTCCCACTTTGCACATTTAAAACATTTCTAAACATAGACAATTGATTCCTCCACCAAAATTCTATTACATAAAAGAAATCCCTGAACATCTGAATTTTTATTTATTAACTTTAATAACCATTATTGATCAAAGTTATTGGGTCATTACACATTGAAAATTCATAGGTTTGTAATCATGCATACTAAATTGTTGTAAAATCGTAACAATATAATTACTCTAATTTAACAAAAGATTTTTGTGTACTCATCTCTATTGATTTTCATATTAAGAATGTATTTGCAGTTCTTGAATTTTTGATATTAAATGTGTTATGAATTTAAGATTTGAGTTTTCTAGCCATCATCTTGTTGTTACCAATAAACAACATGTCATCCACGTATAAGAGAATGATTGGAATTTAATCATTAATAATTTTAACATAAACACAATGATCCTCTTAATCCTAAAAAAGCCAAACTCAATGCAAAAGAATCAAACTTATGGTACCACATCTTAGGTGATTTTTTCAAACCATACAATGATTGTTTCAAAGGTCTATGAATAAAATATTCCTTCCCCTTCACAAAAAAAACATTAGGTTATTGCATATAAATCTCCTCCTCAAGATCCCCATACAAGAAAGCAATTTTAACACCAATTTTATCAATCTCAAAATTATAAGCTATAGCAATATATAAAAGGAATCTAGTAAAGTCTAACTTAGAAAAAAGAAGAAGAAGAATATTTCACTAGAATGAACTCCCTCTCTTTGGGAGTATCCCTTGACCACTAATTTGGCCTTACACCTCTTTAACCATTCCATCTACTCCAATTTTTTTTCCAATACACCCACTTGCAACCAATGAGATTTCTTCTCTCAGGTAAATTTATAATATCACAATTATCACAACTATCCAATGTTATCATCTATTTCTGCATGGATTACATCCAAGACTCACTAAATTTTGAAGATAAAGGCTCCCTAAAAGATCTAGGTTCATTGTCAATAATCAATAAATAAAATATACAATGGAAATCTAGTGGGTTATGCTTATCAACTAGATTTTGTTGTCTCATTGACCTCCTTAGGGTAGGATTAATGAGTTCTTCCCTTCGGTATGCTCATCTTGCATATCCTCATCGAAACCCTCTTTTTCATCTCTATCCCTTGATCTATTAATCTAGTATTTCACATGTGCATCTTCCTTATTCTCAAACTGCACTTTTTATTTGCATATCTTTCCTTTGATTTTTCAAGACCTAAAACTAATCTACCCCCTAAAAATAACATCTCTAGAATAAACCATTTCTTGTGTTTGTAGATTCCAAAAATAATAACTTTTTAAATTTTCATTATATCCTATGAAGATGTATTTTTAAGCTTTTGGATATGTGATTGTAATCATAGTAATAGCTAAATACATCAGATCCATATAGATTTAAGCCATATTTAACTCCCTAAGCTACAATCCCAATGAAATATTTGAAAGCTTTAAAAACAAGCAACCATTTAAACTAAGCATGAAATAAACCATGGATACGTAAAGGAAATCTAATCTAAAACTCCAAACCTTATCCCATTGGGGGATTGGTGTCGTATTACTGTGGAATGACCATCCTTTCCCAATCCCTTGGGTAGTAGAGCATCTAACCGAACTTTGTGGATGAAATTTTAAGCTAAAATAGATAAAACTATGTTGTGGGTGGATGAAAAAGATGGAAAAGCTTGATAATGGATGTGTTGATGTGTTTTTTGTGACCGCACCAAACAGCAGAACGAAATAGTTTAGGGCTACTCCATTCTCTCTTGATCAAAGTATTCCGTGTGCTAAGATTGCGAGATAGATCACACGTTCAACTCCAAGGTTCCTTAAGTGCGAATAGACCCAGTTTGGTTGATGTGTATTGTGTGTTCTTACGAGGGGACTTACGTAATTGTTCAGATTTCTTGCAATTAGCAGCTAATGTATGATTTTGAAGGGGATTCTTACGTGTATGATCTGGCAATATAGCTCGTTTTCCTAAAACTAATCGGAAATGTACGGAAAGTAAAAGGGGTGCAAGGCCTAAGAAACTTATATGCTACTCTAAATGCAGGATATGTGGGGCTTCGTTTCAATAGACTTCAACCAGATTTCACCTAGCCTCACGTCGGACAGCTTCAGTAAAATCGGTGCAATCTTCAAGGGAAATAGCAAAAGATGTTCAAATTATGACTTAACATGCATACACCATCACAACGACGCATATAAGCATATAAATCACAATTGAAGTTAAACACAAAATAACCTCCAGTCGACCACACAAGGCGAACTTGTCATCAACAAGCCGCTAGTGGTATGGAATCAAGCGAAGCTATCTCAATAAAACACCACACACCAAAGTAAGTTACTTGCATGAAATTAAGCTACTTGGATACGAAAGGAAGAAGAGACCTTGCTAGCAGTTCATGACAAGACGAATTCCATCATCAATGAAAAGATCTATTATCATGAAAAGTGTTACACAACAATCTCCCAAAAGTTTTCAAAGGGAAAACTTTCTTTCTTCTCCAAATTATGCAAAAATGCTCTACAATGCTACACTATCTAGCTCTAATGCTAATGCTCTCTCAATGTCTACTGTCTACTATTCCAATGTCTAATTCTAATGAATTACAAATGAGGGGGACTCCCCCTTTTATAGCTAGCCAAGTCCCAAAAGACGGCTAGGGTTACAATCAATAGAGTGGCCAGAATCGTGCCACCTCAGCCCTAACCCTAAAAACTGCCAGAATAGGGAGTGGTACATTAAATGAATCAAAGATTCCCACTCACTCCCAAAAATAGTAAAAGGTAATAAATGCTCCATATTCAGTCTTCTAGAAGATCCTCGTCCAGTAGTGCGTTCCCATTTGCCTTCTCTCTGACTGCCAACTCAACAAATCTGCTAAGTACGGCCTCAACCTCCTGAACTGAAATCGGTGGAACACAATCTAACTGAAACTCTAACACCGTGACTGAATGCTCATGCCTTGTACAAGACTTTCTCCAAGCAGCTAAGGAGTCCTGCGTGTTCTGGATCAAAGTGGAGAATGTAGCAGTATTCTCGAAATCATCCTGTACAAAGGTCTTAACATCTGCAAAGAAAGGCACCAGCAAACCCCTCAAATTATCAACACTTATCTCATCTGGATTCAGCCGCCTAGCAAATATGGCCTCAAAGGTATTCTGAACTCCATCTATGATATTGGCCATAGCTTTATGTATCCTGGCTGAATCCGCCTGTGCCGCGTCGAAGAAGCCACACCCTGTGATAGCCGAAGAATACCACCTAGAGAAATCATATCGTCATTCTCCTGAATGACGCCTCCATCAATCAGCAACTGCAATGGCACATGCCTCAATACCTCAAGACGCTGGATCACCCTACTCTGATAGATAGAGGCATCGCCCCAAGCATGATCCACCGCATCCATCCGTGTCAAAATAGTAGAGGCCTGCTGAAAGGCATAAGCAAGGTCCTCCATAAATTTCTCTGTCTCAGCACGAACTCCTGTGACCCATTTATCTGCCTCCTGTGCCATCCTCCCCAACTCTACTAAGCCGCTGATCGACTCTCTAGGAATATCTGCTGGAGGCTCTATCACTGGTACATCCTGCCCTCGAGAACGAGACAACTGCTGAACATATCCAATTAAAGCTTTGTGTTCTCTTTTCAACCTTTTATATTTCCCTTCTTTCTTGAACAACCTATCCTTGAGGGCGAGGAAGGAGTTATCACACTCCTCAACAATCTGAGCACCAGTAGGGCGTCCCAAATCCAGAGTGGTGACCACATAATTCTCAGGAACTGCTTCATTCCGGTCACACTCGACTCGTGGGACAGCAACGTGAAGAGTACGAGAGCCATCCTCATCAGTGGAGATCTTCGAAAATTTTCTAGCTTTCTTCTTTGGTGGAGGTGCACTGATCCGGTTCAAGAATTCCTCCATCTCAACTGCTGGATCAATTTCCTCACTAGGGCTTCTTCTCATTCTGTCCTTGAGCCAATCGGGCACCTCATACTGTATGTCAAAGGGCTGCTGCTCCTGTGCCTCGACTTCTCTAACCTGTTCAACTTCTTCTTCATTCTGGCGAGGCTCATCGTCCTCAAGTGGCTGAGTATCACCTGACACTATATCATCATCATCACCATCGTTCATGGCCGCCTCTAACTCCTGCTGAAACTGAGGGTCAGTAATAGTCCCCTCATCATCCTGCTGATCAATCCTAACAGGTACGTTGGCACTCTGGCCAATCGACTCTCTCGTGGAGGTGAATATCATCTGTACTTTTTGATTCAACGCATTCCTCGATCAGGAAATAAAGAGACCTCCTGTATACTTGGAGAGCGTGTCTCCAAGGGTGTTGCCACTATGACTCGCGGAGGCTCTGGCTGAACTATTTCTTTCTTTCTGGACTCTGGTCCTCTTGTGATCTGTTTCTTTCTTCCTGTGGTGGGCGTCCTGTGATCTCCCATCAAGTTGTAAGTCAAAGCAATTGACCTACTCTTCAATCTGTTTACTCTCCTGTCAACCCATGCCCTGGTGAATGTCATAACTGGGATGGAAAGAGTATCCAAATCAGCAACCTCGGGCTCTGACCAATCTATAGGTGGAAGTGGAGTGTCCCGAACAGCTGCATAATCTGGATGTACAACATCCATATCCTCATTAACCTGGTCCGGAACTGGAACTACCTCACACTCCCTGATCAGAGTAATCGGCAACCGAGAAAACATTCTCTTCCTTACTTCAATCTCGTCAACTGCATCAGCCCAATAATCTTCTATGGTGGCCTTATGTTTGAACTCTCCGACAGAACCCAATTGATGTTATGGTGCGGGTCATAATGTTGTCGGCTTGTATGATATGAGAAGTGATAAAACTGAAGCTCACTCTCAGCTTCTCTAGCTGCCTGCATTGAAGGACACACCTCATCCGAGTTGCCCATTACAATTGGAAACTCTATCCCCCCTTTCTTCTTCTTCTTTTGGATTTTATCAAAGGCAAGCAACTGTCTAGATATCTCTAGCATTATTATTCTATCTGTCGGGTACTTAGGCAGCCTATATGGGTATGAAGAAAATCCTTGCAGCCTAATGTATGAAAATCTCAGAAATTGTATGAACCAACACCCATACCTTTCAATTAACTCCTGGGCTTCCTTCGAGATTCTGTGTTGCAATCGCTCCTGCAGCAGCCTCGTGATGTACATGGTGAATGAATCGTTGACACGTTTGTAGTGGGTTGTATTTGATAGGTGCAACTGTGGACACGCATCATAAATCTTGAACTGATGAGAGCCGCATCCAACAGGCTCTTTGTAAGAGATCCCCCTGTACTTCGTCATCCGTGCCAACATATAAATAAGGTAGGAGCTCATGTAAAACGTTTTAGTCCTCCTCAAGCTCAGGAGCTGCTCATGTATATTATCGCTGATCATCTCAGCCCAATTGACGTAATCCTTGCCTTCTAGCACCAGGTTGATGTAATAAAACATCCAAGGCTAAAAAATGTAGGACTGTGGGCAACCACCAACCCTGCTCAACATCATGATAAGATCACAGTATTCTTGTTTCAGGTCCTCCGCTATGATCTGTTTTGGCAACTTCGCACGAGAAGGCTTGGGAGTGCTCATCCAGTGGGTGTTAATTGTGTCCATGCACCTCTCGAATGTGGAAGCATACATCCGTTCAGCCCGTTCTCTGGACTTGTAAATCATGTTCCTGTGCACCGGGATCCCGAAAGCTTCACCAATGGCTGCCGGAGTGAGATTGGCAAGCACTTGGCCATCTGGTGTCATGATCGACCGGTGTTCCTTCTCGTAGCAATTAGCGCACTCCATTATCAGCTCCGAACACTGTATAGCTGGCAGAAAACCAGCAGCTGCATATAATCCACTGCGGACGATGTTGTGCGAAGTGACCGAAGCCCGATGACTTCCAATTCCAAACAGCCTGTTCTTGAAGGTTTCTAGGTTGACGGAGCCCAGGTTGGTGTCTGTCAACTTGCCCAGCTTTGAAATAAACTTTGACTCTGGCATGAACGTTTTGCTGAGCTTCTTGATCACTGCTTGTCTTGAGGCACCATTGTCCTTTCCGGTTCTCCTCGCTTCAGCCATCTGCAACATAACAAACATTCATCAGCAATTAAATTTAATAAAATAAGGCATTGTATAGGGGCTGCAGTCGAATTCTAGAAGCTGCAATAACTCTCGTGTTTGCAAACCTCAGCTTCTTCTCTTGAATAAGTTCGAATTCCAACACTTAGAACAGATTTCTAAGTGGACTTTGATGACTTTACTTCACTATCAGCAATCAGCAATTTCAATAATCTCGTATCAGCAATCAGCAATCTCACACTTTGAAAACTTTCAGCAACTTACTTCACTCCAAGGCGCCCTCTCTTTCAACTGGCAACTAGCTTCAGCAACAAATTAAACTGGCAAAGTCGTACCTCTTAGCACAAGCTTTCAGCACTTCTTTAATCAGCAAGGGCGCACCTCTCAGCACAATTCAGATTTCAAACAACTCAAGGCGTACCCCTCTCAGCAACATTCAAGGCGTCCTTTCAGCTGCAAATTTGAGCTTCAACAAGATTTGAACTTCAGCAACTCACTCAGACTTAGCAAAATTTCAGACTCTCCAAGCCACGATTCACTGCAATGCTTCACTCTTAGAGCAAATTCGCCTCCTTCAGTTGTGAAAATAAGTAAGAAACTTCTCCATTTTATAGCTAAAATTTGAATTCTAGAAGAAGTTAATTTTAGCCAGTGCCATTAAACTCCACTACTCCACTTCAAGAATTCGAATTTTCCCTCTCTGGTGTTTCTGACACTTGTCTCCAGTCGTCGGGAATCTTCTTCTTCTAGAAACTTGACTTTGACTGGCGTTTTTGAATTCCTTTTCGAAAAATTTAATTTAAATTCATCATTTTTTTACTCACCAGCCGGAGCTCTGTTACTGGAAATCGAATTTCAACTCTCTTCTGCTCTGGAAAATTCATCTTCGAAGGATTTAATCAAAATTACCTAGGCAATTTCTCTTGAACTCATCACTCGAAGAAAATTCATCTTGAAAAGCACATTTTATTCATTTTTTTGCCTTAGAAAATTTAAAATTTTCCCTTAGGAAAATTCACAATTTGAGCACTGATTAAATTCTTCACTGAAGAGTGTCGGCGAAGTTTGAAAGACTTGGAAATCCATTCATCATCACAAATATTCAGTACCCAGAAGCAAATTTTCTTCAGAACGCCTCGAATCCATGGGTACCCAACGAACGGGTTCATTTAATTTTTCCATTTTGAACCTTAGAAAAATATCGTTTTCATCATTTAAATTCGTTCTTCGCCTGTGATCATCCTGTGTTGCTCTGACTTCTTGAAAAAAAATTGAATCAATCTTGCATTATTCATCGTCTCTGACTGCATCTCTGAGGAAAGTTGCTCGTGCTTCGGAAAATTTTATCATCATGGGGCTCTAGGCGTATTCTCTGAGAAGAAAATAATTTGCCTTAGAAATATTTTTAAATCATCTTGCATTTTGAAAAATTTCCCTTAGAAAGTTTTTGATCATCTGCCAGCGAGAGAAGTATCATCTTCACTTAGAAAAATTTACTCATTCCCGGCACGCCTTATTTCTCACTTCATACTTCACACTTGAAAGGCAATTTTATTAAAATTTCTAACGCCTTAGAAA
This sequence comes from Sequoia sempervirens, assembly GCA_007258455.2. Lineage (NCBI taxonomy): Eukaryota > Viridiplantae > Streptophyta > Pinopsida > Cupressales > Cupressaceae > Sequoia > Sequoia sempervirens. The sequence continues at coordinate 532,364,968 of VDFB02000015.1, read as the reverse complement.
ATCTTAAATTCCACATGTCTTAGGAATTTTTCTAACACTTCACCACCTTAGGCGTATCACACTTGAAGAAAATCACGCCTAGCATATGCCTTAGAAAATATTTTAAAACCTTATGCCTCCCATCTCCCTAGGCGCATATAGCATACACATGAGGGAAAAAAAAATCACGCCACACACCTTGAAATATTTCAACGCCTTAGGAAATATTTCTAACACCTTATAACTCCCTTCAAACATTTTTCAACACACATCACGCCTTAGAAATATTTCCATCCTTTAGGCTTTAGGCGCCTAGCATACACATGAGGGAAAATCACGCCACACATACCTTTATCACCTCACACGTCCCTGAAAAATTCTCTAACACCTTGAGCGCCTAACATTTACACCTTTCACCATGCTTTGGTAATATTCTTCACCTCAATTACCACCCTTAATCACTTTTCACATCCAAACATGGGCGCATTTCTATGTAAGAGAAGGACAAACTTGCCACCACGTCCCTTGTGACCTTTCATCTTCTACGTTTTGTCTTCACATGCACAAGTTTGGGCGCATTTTGCCTATGGAGGAGGACGAGATTGTTTTGACTTCTTGACTTTTCTTTCCCCTTGGGCGCATTTTGATGTGTCTAGTGGATGAACGCCTTCAGGTGACTCTTCACCTTCCAAATTTTGTCCTCACATGGCCCAGTTTGGGCGCATTTTGGCCTTGGAGAAGGATGAAAAGCCTTGACCCTGTTGACTTTTCTTGCCTTGGGCGCATTTTGATGCCTGAGAAGGATGATCTTCAAGTTGGGCGCATTTGGAGGGGTGAGGCGGATTTCTCATGCCTTAGAAACTTTTTAAACTTTTCCCTCTTTCATTTTGGGCGCATTTTGGCCTGGCAGCAGGACGAAGATCGTTGACTTTCTTTGACCTTCCTCAGCTTGGGCGCATTTTACCCCTTGAGCAAGATGAACTTGTATCTTGAAAATTTTTTATGCCTCTTCATCACTCTGGGCGCATTTTGCCAGGCCTGCTGGACGAAACTCCAGACTTAGACAAATTTTCATCATCCTTCGCCAGTATCGTGCCCTGCTATTTATAGTAAGTCTTCTCGATTTTGCACTTCTGAAGCTCGGATCAACTTGAAATTTCAAACATAGCTTTTTCATAACCTTATCAACCTGTCGGCACTGCCACTTTTAGTCACCCTGCTATTTATAGCCTGTTTCTGAAGGTGGCTTACTATAAATAGTAAGCTCATGTTTCTGATAGCTCCCAAGCTCCGATCGAAGTTGAAATTTTAATGAGGCGCTCCTCACCACGTGACCTGCTGGCTGACACCGGCGCATGCACTCAATTTACTATTTTAGCCAGTTTCCAAATTGACTTACTATAAATAGTAAGTGCTCCGTTTGACTTGAAATTTCACCGGCGGATAGCTGAAGAGCGTTGATCGCGGTGGTTTACCGGTTTCAAAAGATTTTGACTTTTGATGCCTATTTTTAGGCTCAGGAAACCCTAATTTGCATTGCATGCGTATCAAAAGATCTCTGTTTCTCTTTGTTTATGGCATTGCGTGTGATCAAGGGAAGAGACACATGCTAAAAATAGCAGTTCCTTCTGAGTGAGAATCCTCGTTTGCATGTCACACCATCGCGAAGCTCTGGGAAAACCCATAAGGAATCACCCGACATGCAAAAGAAACCTCACATGCAAACCCTAAAAATAGCCTCGGAAGGCTGAATCCAAAGTAGTCGTCTCATCTTGCATGTTATACCATCGCGAAGGTCTCGAAAAACCGGAAGGAATATCGGACATGCAAAGAAAATCTCTGCATCTGGACCCTGAAATTCGTGCCGGAAGCCGACTGCTAAAAATAGTAAGTCGTCTGTTTTTGCTCAAATTTGGCATGCAAGCAATCTGATATACTCTGAATGCAGTGTGATGATCGGAATCTCGAAATAGCTGACAAATTGCCCTGAATTTCACACTTACTAAAAATAGTAAGTACCTCAAAATTCGATGAAACTTGGCTGGAAACCTGCTGGATGTCTGCTGACAACAATATTAAGTTCAATTTTCAATTTTCTCACTTTACTTGACCTTGGACTGACCAGAAACGATGAAACCCTAATTTTGGACTTGGTCAGTATTTTCGCGTTTAAGCTCAATGACGGACACAACCCCCCGAAAGGCAGACATCAGAAAAGAGACAGAGCGGGAGAGAGAAGAAAACCCAAGCCAAAAGACCGGAACGGAGCAAAATTAGGGGGTCCCCATCTTGAATGGGGCGATGTGTGAAAAGGTCACAACAGGATGCAAGGATGAATAAAGATAGTATTCAAACGTGCAAACTAACTTTTCTTTGATGGAAGTGAATCCCTTTCTTCCAAAATGTGAGGTATTTATAGGAGAAAATGGTGAATCGAGGGTCGAGATCAAGTGGATCAATCAATGGTCAAGATGGAATCAAGGGTGAAGACATGGATCAAGAGAATCAAAGATCACATGGATCAAAGAATCAATCAATGACTCACAATGATTCAAACAAACACACTTTCAAAATTGTTAGAAAGTTTGTTAGGAAATAATATTCTATTTTTGAACTCAAATGAGAGAATATTTCAAGTGAATATTCTCATGCAAGTGGATGGGTGACAGAAAATTAGTAATTAGTTAATTAAAACATAGTTTTAATTGTGCAAGTTGAGGAATATTAGGATGCTCATTAAATAATTTATTTATTTAATGAAAAGGGGATGCAAATGACATTTAAAAAAATGATTTAGGATTTATTCAATTAAATGAGAGGACATAAGGTGTTTAAATTAAATAATTTGTATTATTCAATTAAACATGATGAAAGGTTGATGTGAAAGGGGAGGAACTGACCTAATAAAATTAATTAGATTAATAGATGAAAATGATGCATTTAATTAAATAACTAGGCTTATTCAATTAAATAGTTGCAAAGAAGATGCATTTAGGATTAAATGGTGTTAATAATCAGACTCAAGTGTGTAATATCATTCAGGACAATTTTAAGTGTTTACAGTTTTCCCCTCTTTGAAGCAAGGTACCTATTACGTTGATTCAAAGACTGACGCTTTTTGGATTAATGCCGCTACTTAGATAAAAAAATTAAAAATTTATGATTTTTTGGATGCCCCATTGTTGCTCCAATGGAAGGAATTAAGCTGGTACATTGCCCCCTTGAGAGATTGGGCAAAAATTTGGAATTTTGGGTCAATGTGTACATGACAAAGGTTCAACATAGGTTTAACAGGCTCTAAGATGCAAAGACAAGCTCAAAAATGCAAAAAAACTCAAAGTACGCCATATAGCTTAGAAATTGGCAAAATAGGATAAAAACTCTAGTTTCCCCCTCAAATTAGGGCAAAAACCCCTAATTTTTAAGCATTAAAAGAGGTTAAAGGGCCACTTTCAATTCATTTGCACTCTTGTCCTCTAGAGAATTACTGCTCTTTTGCTCTGACACCTTAGCGATATGGCGTGATGCGAGCTTCCTACACACCTTTTTGATAGAGTTTGAGAGTACTAGCACCCAACAGACACATGACCCTGGGTATGTGTTTTGAAACTTTTCTCAATTTTTGCATTTTTATTGCATTTTTAGGGTTTGAAATAGGTCGATTTAGGGCGTCACTATATCGTGATGCATTTGAAATGGTCGAAAATGGTATTGATTCTATAGCAACACACTTTCCTTTTAGTGACGCATTAGGCAATTTAGGTATAGTGACATATTTAGTTTATAGTGATGCATGATTCAAACAACGATGCGCCGAGGGATTTAGATCTAGCGATGCCATTTAAAAACTATGACACACTTTCTCTATGGTGAGACACGATGGATTTGGTTAAAGCGACACACCCAAATGCCGATTCACTTTTGAATTATAGCGACGCACTGGTCAAACAATGACACACCTAAAAAAAGGTTAAAGCGATGCTATTGAAAATATCAACGCTTTTGCAGATTAAGGACTTGGACACTCATATTTTAATTAGTTTTAGCCAAATTGACACTGTTCACTTCATGCGTGCAGAAAGATATTTAGCCTCTCATGTTCCAGGATGTCATTATTTTTGTTGACTGTCATGATACCATGTTAGCATGAAAAGAAGATAAAAGAAGATGAATGGATTTGACCATTGATTTTGAGATTGATGTAGAAGTCCAACAAGTCCATGAGTTGTCGAGACTTTATTAGATATGGTGATGAGAGTGATAATATGCTCATTTTTGGTATTGGGACACTACATCATTCCTTATTTTTTTATATAACACATAGACACGATGCATCAAGGTATTGATAACAAGGATGGAATTGTATCTTGTGCGGTGGACCTTAACTCTACAAATAGATAGGATAATCCTTGTTCACCCCTTGACATACAAAAACCTTGTTCAAATGTATTTTAGAAGTTTAGAATATTTCAGACCAAAGCATACGCAATAGTCAACAATCTATCCCAAATGACCTCCCTACACACAACTAAGCAAGTATGCACCAAGATTATTTTACAAGAATATCCCACAAGCACAACAAACGAAATATAATGATCGATGCCCCATTCCTTTCTCTCTAAATTGTTTAGACATTATCAAGAGGTCCTCGAAATGGGTCAACAAGATAAATCATAAGAAAAGATTAAAAAACAAATAGTCAACGTTATTTATATCTTTTTCCAAAGGGTGTGTTTTGTTTAGGATAAGTATCCAAAATAATTACCAAAGATAATTCCCATTGTAGGAAGGGTGCATCCTAGGACATGTTAGTGGATGGTGGCAAGTTTATAGGTTGTTTGAAAGGCCGTTGATATAAGGTTTGATTGACATGTTTGATAACAATAAAGAGTTTGATTTTGTTGCGTTTAAAGGTTCTACCTTTGTTGATTGTTGTACTTGTTTTCTATTTGTGTTACCAAAGGGTGAGTGTGATGATCGATATATTATGGATGAAAGTTTATTGTGAGTGCAAGAGAAATGAGATGGGTGGTTTTGGACTTTTTCATAATATTTCAATGTTTTTGGTATTTTTGCAATGTTTTGAGGTTGTTTTTGGTCTTTTTGAATGCTTATGTGAATGCTTATGTTTTTAGGTTTTATGAGGTTGTTAGGAGTTTTGAATTTTTTTCTAATGTTTGGGTTTTCAAGTTTTCCAAATATTTTTGTGTTTTTTGAGTTTTCATCTGTTTTTGAGTTTTCTAAGTTTTAATTTTTTTTTGTGTTTTCAAAGTTTTGACCAAGACCTAAGAGGGACTAACTTAGGGCCTCGGGGGCTTATCAAAGATTAGCCTTGCCTACATTATACACGTAGAGACCATGTAGTTCAACTGACTTTGAATTGTAACCATTTATTGATGAGATATGAACAATTGATGGATTGTCAATTTATTATGACATACTCCTAAAGGACTGAAATAAAGTGTCTCGGGGGCACATTAGTGATGGAATTGCATACATTCAAGCTCAGAGACAACGTAGTTCAACAAGGTAATGTTTTTGATTTTTTGATGTTTTGACCTGTTAGGGGATTTTGATGTGTTTTGGATGTTTTCAATTTTGACTTTACAACTTTTCAAATATTTTTTGGATTTTGGCTATACAATATTTTGATGTTTTTGGGTTTTTTTAGATTTTGCAAGTGTTTTCCAATTTTGATGATTTTATGAATGTTTTGGGATTTTCCAAGAGATTTTGAGATAAACGATACCTAGATCACGATGTTGATGTCACCTTGTGAGATATACGACATGGATCAAGAGTTATTTGAAAAAAAGAGTGCAAGAACCTTCCCCTAGTGTCTAGTAATGTTTCATAGATCAATGGACAAACCAAGATAGGCAGTGTATATGCGAAGAGTTCAACAGAGTTTTAGCATGCTAGATATGGTCTATGGGACTTCATGGGATGAAATGGTAAAGAGCCTGTCAAGATTTTTCCATGAGTAGAGTTGAATTATACGCCAAACCTTTGTCAAGATCAAGATAAGCTAGAATATCTAGATAAAGTTGGATTGGATGGATGGAGGGAACATTGGATTTATCATGACAATGATGAGATGCTTCTATTTGATAAGGATCATATAGGCCCTCGATTCTTCTCATGATGCCTGTTTGCCAGGTTTTTATCATAGTATATGCCCAAAGTGCCACCAAAGTGCTTTTCACTAGAGGATGATTTTTATTTTTACTATTTTCTTGATTTTTTGATTTTTTTGGTTTTTTTTATCATTTGAAAATTTAACTCTCATGTTGAACCACCTAGTGGTACTGATGTAGAGGCCACTATCATAACATCCCAATGATATCCTACTTGAATATTTTAGATATCTAGATAAATGACATCGCTAAAAATAATGAACATTACTTTCAAATAAATAGGGAAAAGTATCATTCATCTAGTTCAAAGAAAACATAAAATGTTGAACCACTCTATTTGATTGTATATAGAATATAATTCTATACTGTTGTGCATGTGCATATATATATGTGTGTGTGTGTGTGTGTGTGTGTGCACAGTTGAGAGACGTGCATGAATATGGCGAGCAATGCTTCATTGCTATAATTTTCTAAGCATATTGCAAATTCAAAGATATGATGCTAAATTAGTTATACTTCAAATTTTATTGAAGGCTAAACCATCACGATATATTACAATGATAAAAAGTATTACAATAGTAAAAATATGTTTACGTTAGTGTCATATTAAGTTTCTATGCATTTCCAGAATTTTTGTAATTATTATGGATTGCAATAGCTCGAAGTTCCTTTAGGTTCCAAATTCCACTTTATGTTTTATTTCAAGGCTGCTCAAATTATTTGTAATTTGTATTTCATCCTGGGACATAAATTGGCTTAAAATTTCCATGCAATTTCTTTCTTGAGGTAATCTTTACAAGTATTATCATGATGAATTGTAGAGGCTTGAGTACCCTCAATTTCTCAAATTTAGCTACACAATGTTCTATTTTAAGGTGAGTTAAGGTATTTTTAATTTTAAATCCAAGGAGGGTTCACAAATTTTCACTAGATGTTTTCATTGAAGTAAATTTAATAAGTATTATGGATTATGTAAGCTTAAAGTAGACTCATATCTTAATCTTGAAGTAACTTTAGATATTAAGTCCAACAACATTGTGTTCTATTTTAGAACTTTCATTTTGACTTCAACAAAGCCATTAGAGTGTTCACCATTTTTGGATTCTCTGTCTCTATCCAGTTCATTAATTGCTCCACTTGAGTTAAATATGTTGGTAAGGCCAATCACAACAAAATAAATTTAGGATGTAATGTTTTGCACATATTGAAACCGAAATTAGCTCATTCAATTGTTAAGAGCTAGAGTGTCATTCTAAGAAGACACTAAATTCTACCGCTACTGATACAAATAGTCCATAAAGCCAAGTACCATACATTAATAATAAAATATAAATGTAAATAATATGTATAAGATAAAATGAATATATTATATTAATAATAATATACATTAATAATAAAATATAAATATAAATAATAATTTTAAATTATTTTATATTAAATAAAATACAAATAAAATCAAATGACAATATAATATAACTATAGAAAAAAATGGATAATTATTTAAATATAAAATTTATATAATAATTTTGTTAAATAATAATATGTATAATGTACTATAAAATTTAATAAATAATAGGGGTGGGGGGCCTAGCTTGATTGGCTAAAGCATCTTGTTGCAAGCAAGAGGTCACGAGGTCTAGTCTCCCCCTTGTCCCCATGGTATCAGAGGGTGTGTCATACCAACGTCACCAATAACTGGAAAAGGCGCACCCCAATTTATAACTAAATTATAATATAATAAATATTGTATTATTGTTTTTACTTAATATAATTTATATATATAAATATATCAATAATATAAAATAATATAATATTGATAACATTTTTTTTTTAAACAAAGGGGTAAAAACTTTATTGAAAATCAGAACACAACAGTACAACAAAGATCAAGAGCCACAGCCCCAGAAATCAGCCAAAGACAACCCACCCAACATAGAAATAAAAACAATCAACCAACTACAAACTCTTGTCTTCCTCAAGTAACCGATCCAAATCTTGACGTAACTCAGGAGAAACCTATCTCCAATCCTCAACCTTCCAGCCATCCTCATGCTCAGAAGCCCACTTGGCCAAGCATTCAGTAACTTGATTCCACTCACGTGGAATATGAACAAAGGACACAACCTCCAACATAGAACTAATTTGAAGAATCTGTTGAACCACCACCGCCAGCTGCCAATTAATATCACTCACCTTCTGGTCATTTACAAAATTAATTAAAATATGAGAATTCGCTTCACAAATAACCTTTCTCCATCCTAGAGATAGAGCCCTCTCAACTGCATAAAGGATATCCAGACCTTCCATATAATTAACAGTCTGAGCCCCTTCATGCACCAAAAAAAGAAAGATAACCGACCCCGCAGAATCTCTCCCAATTCCCCCAATCCCAACAAGCCCAGGATTACCCCTAGAAGAGCCATCAATATTGATCTTCAGAACTCCATTCGGAGGCGGTATCCACCTACCCACCCACTGGACTCTCTACTTCCCCTACCTACGAAACTTGTTACCACCAGAAGAAGAGTGAATTTCTTGAAGACCCAGTCTTTCCACCAACTCAACATTGCCTTTCTCCAGAGGGAAGACCATCTCACTTTTAGTTGCAACCGATTCCTGAATCATTCCTAACAAATGCCACCAAACTTGCTAAATCATCAGCTTCTCCCCACGGAAGATCCTACGATTTCTCTCCAACCAAATTTTCCAAAGAAGAAAGGTAGGACCAACATACCAAACATCTTGCAAAAAGGAAGCCATCGAGGGGGGCCTACCCATACTATCCCAAAACTCAATCAAAGAAGAAGCATGAACACAGGGCCACTTCCAAACTCCCCACCAAAAATGCCAAAGCTGAGAAACAAAGGGACATCGAAAAAATAGGTGTGAAGAATCCTCCTCCTCATTTCCACACAAAACACACATAGAAGGCCCTTGAAATCCATGCTTACGAATGTTATCCTAGGTTAAGCACCTATTCCAAGCCAAGGTCCAGACAAAGCAGTTGCATTTTGGCCAGGAGAACTTGTTCCACACCCTTTTCCACCAATGAACCTCCCCGCCATCCAACCTATGAGCCAAAAGAACTTGATAGCCAGAGGCAAGAAAAAAAATCCCCTTAGGGTTGTGGATCCATGCAAGGATATCCTCACCTGGGAGAGAACAACAATGCCTTCTACGAAGGATGTTATGAAGCTCAACGCTCCTTTCTTCCAACCCAAAATCTGGCCATTCCGAGGGATCCTTCCAACAAGCCACCCCCAACTGACCCTTGAAAGAGAGAGATTTGAAGTCTCTCACCCTAGCCCATCCAGCCGCAAGAAATCTCTAACACAAAGGAACTAAGTCGGGTAACTGAGAGATAAGGGGAGGTTGGCCATCCCAAGAGTCTGACCAAAAAAGAGCATCAGAGCCTCCTCTGCAAGTCCAAAATAAACCATCCTTGATAAGCATGGCACCCTTCTGCAACGTAGACCAAATCACCGAGCCCTTCCCCTCTAAAGAGTACCTAGGGAGATCTTGACGAGGGATTCCTGGGAAATACTTCTGAGATAAGATCCTAGCCCAACTTTGGTCCTACTCCACACACCATCTCCAAAACAACCTAGTAGCCACAACCTCCCTCGACAGAGCCGATTGTCGAAGACCAAGACCACCATACTGTTTGAGGCTGCACATAACATCCCATTTGACAAGGCTCCACTTGGAAGATGTCAAACTACCAGCCCATAGAAATTGTCTTTCAAGAGAATCCAACTCCTTAAGAAAACCAATTGGAGCCACCTGAAGCATGCATCTATAGGTTGGGAGAGCTTGCACCACCGACTTGAGAAGTTGAACCCTTCTAGCAAAAGATAGCCATCTATGGGTCCAATGATTAACTTTCACCTGAAATTTATCAATAATACTCTGCCAAGAGCCTTTGGGAAGTCTGCCAACAGATATAGGAATACCTAGATAAGTCATAGGGAGAGCCCTGATCTGAAACCTGAAGATATTCACAATCCTTCTTTGAATGGGAACTAGGGTATTGAAAAAGAAGATGGAGGATTTATCTTCGTTAATCAACTACCCCGAAGCTTTAAGATAAACATCCAATACCTGCCGCAAATTAGTAGCTTCCTTGATAGAAGCCATACCCATCAAAGCAGCATCATCAACAAACTGCAGGTGAGACTGTGGGGGAAAACCTCCCCCCATTGCCAACCCTGAATGATGCCCATCTCCACCCTTCTCATCAAGCGGCCAATACCTTCAACAAGAAGCAAAAATAAGTATGGGGAGAGAGGATCCCCTTGACGCAAACCCCTAGAAGCATCAAAGAGCTCAAAGTGGCTACCATTTATCAGCACCAAAAAAGAGACAGAAGTGACACAACTCATGACCCATTGAATCCACTCTTTGCAAAACCCAAAAGCCACCAAAACCTTCCTCAGGAAAGGCCATCTAACCTTGTCATAAGCCTTAGCCATATCCAGCTTAATGAACATAGCCTTCTCATGGGATTTAGCCATCAAATGGATGGTCTCCGTAGCTATAACAACTCCATCGAGAATTTGGCGCCCCTCCACAAAACCACTCTGCTCCTCAAAAATCAACACTTTAAGCCACTTTTTCAACCTTTCAGCTATCAATTTTGAGATAATTTTATAAACCACATTGCAGAGAGAAATAGGTTGAAACTGAGTTAACCTATCTGCCCCGTCACATTTAGGAATAAGGGCGAGGAAGGTGGAATTAATAGCTCGCAACATTTGTTTATTCCTCTGGGATTCCTGTACAACTGCAAGAAGGTCCACCTTTATGATATCCCAAAATTCTTGAAAAGATTCTACTGGAAAACCATCAGGTCCAGGAGCTTTTCCTTTCTTCATTTGGAACACAATCCCTTCCAACTCCTCAAGAGAGATCTCTCCCATCAACTACTCATTCATCTCCCAGGAAACTAACTGGGGAATGCACAAGAGAACCTGAGCTTCCTCATCAGAGCCACCAGGCAGCTCCTCCCTGAATAAAGAAGCAAAGTACTGTGACGCCTCAACTGAGATTTCCTTAAAAGAGGCAAGATGATCCCCCTATCATTAACAATAATAGAAATGGAATTACTATGCCTCCTATCCTTCACAGAATTAAAGAAAAAGGCAGTGTTTTTATCTCTAGCTTGTAGCCATTCAACTCTGGCCTTTTGCTTCCAATAAATCTCTTCCCGTAATTCACATTCCTCAACCACTTTTAAAGTCCTAGCCTCCTTCCTCAAAAGCTCCTCCGTAACCCCATTCTCCCGAATCGACCTCATGATTTTATTCAGCTCCTCCTGAGCCGCATCCTTAGCCTGAAAGATGTTACCAAAACACTGGCGATTCCACCTCCTAAGCTGATACTTAACAAACTGAAGAAGATTAGCAAAAGTGTACATAGCCGTACCAAAATAGGTTAGCCGGTCCTCCACCAATCAACCACATGGTAAAAAAGAGTAGCATCCCTTAACCACATCAGCTGGAACTTAAATGAAGGAGTCTTAGGCATACCAACCGGAACAATACTAAGCATAATAGGCCAATGGTCAGAACCCCTCCAGTCCAGAATCTCAAACCAAAAAGACCACACACCACCAACCTAGTAACAAGAGACTAAGAACCGGTCTAGCCTCTCAGCAACACAATTCGCTCCAATCCTTCTATTGTTCCATGTGAAACACCCATTACTAGGTTTCACATCAAAAAGATTTAAGGATGAGATGCTATCTCGAAGCAACAAAGCAGATGGCTCTAGCCTTGCTGTTCCACCCCGTTTTTCTGCCAACTTAACAATGGCATTGAAGTCTCCAGCCATAATCCATGGGTGATAAGGAACCAAGCTGCGAACAAATCGAAGATGGGTCCAAAGAAGTTGCTTACCCTGAAGCTCAATAGGAGCATAAACATTCGAGAAGAAGACCTTTTCTCCCATCTCAAAGCTAGAGGCCACAAAGGAAATAGAAGATTTAGAGGACATCCACCAAAAAGGACTAATCTTCCGAGGGTTCCATAAACAAGCCACCCCCACAAAAGAGCCAAAATCCCCAATACACTGACACTCGCCATTTCTCCACAACTTAGGTAATTTACCAAACATACTCTCAGTAGATAATTTAGTCTCCTGTAAAAAGATAACATCTGGAGATTTACTTTTAATCAAATCTCGAACAACTTTTTGTTGAGGGCTATTATTCAAGCCCCTAACATTCCATGAGAGAACAATCATTTCAAAGGGTAAGATAAATGAGAATCGAGGGGCTTGACTGCCCCTGATTCCACCAAAGTCTCACCAACAATCTTTAGCTTTTCCAAGTCCTTCTTCCAACCCAGCTTTGAGGACTTCTCACTCGCACCTTTCTTTGGATCCTTTTGTTGAATACCTATACGAGGAGAAGAGAGAGAGCTCTTCCCCACATCCATACCATCCTTCAGGGATCTAGGAGACCCCCCACTTCCTGACTTTGCTACCCTAACCATATCATCTGATCCTGCCTGAGCAAGTGAAGGTTAATCAGTATCCATTTGCCCAGCCCCCACATCCTGTAAGACCTGCATAGCCTCCACAGGAGGTCCTTCCTGTCCAGCACCCAAAAGCCCCTGATTTAAATTAATCAAACCCGGGTTCACTTCCTGCTGACTGAGATTATCCAACACCTCAAACCTGTTAAAAGTTTCATCATCCTGCCTTTCCTTGAAAGTCCTTTTTTGTCCCCTGTTCCTATTACAAGCTTTGACAGGGGAAAATCCATCCTCACCAGCTCCATCACCTGGAATAGTCTCCTTCCCCTTATCAACCCTAGGTGGGTTGCGATGAGGCATAGAGGGTTGCTGCTCCATAGTCTTAGCCCTATGACACCTACATTGTAAGTGCCCATACTCATGACAAAATCGACATCGAAAGGGAAGGGTCTCATAGTCTAGTTGTTGAATCCAAGTATATGAACTTGCACTCACTTCCACAAAATTTGGCAATGGCTTGCTTAAATCAATTTCCACACATATATGGGCAAAATTCATTACCTTTTTGAACTGTGTCTGCTATGATGAACCAACAGGCTTGCTGAGCATTGAAGCCACCAACTGTAGTACATCCTCTCGCCAGCATTCAACTGGAAACCATGATAGCCGAACCCACACAAGAACCCGATTCGGGAGTTCATCAGTCGGATTGAAGCCCACATGCCATGACTTAATAAACAAACCCACCTGGTTATAAAAATAGGGACCACCTTCAAAAATCCTATTCCGATCAACCATGCAATCAAAGGTTATCATAAAGTAGTTGTTCGCCAAGAGCCTAATCTTCATCTCTCCTTCCGACAACCATGTCCTTTGAGCCCATGATTCCAAAAATTGTAGCAAGACTCTCAAACCCATAAATTTCCAATAAAATGAATGCTTCAAATAGTATTCAATATCATCAACAAGCATCTCCATCGAAATAATCAATTTCGGCCTCTCCTTGCGACTCTCTAGACACCCATTAATCTTCACAATCCGAGATCCCCCAGACGAACCCGAACCATACATATCTGTCTCTGAAGAAAATAAATTATTATCAATTATCTTCACATTCTATGTTAGAGGCTTCAAACCAAATGCAGAGCGAAAGTCCAACTTGGGACTAGCCCCGGATGATTCCCCACGAGACATTGAGACAAATACTAATCCCAGGCGGGCATGCAAGCCCCGAGACATAAAGAATAAAGGAAGACTTCAACACAAGGGTAACCAAGCCCCCACGCACACCCCACACCGACTCCCAAATGACAAAAGCACAACCTAACAAGGTTGTGACACCCCAAGGCATGAGACCTCTGCACACTATCCTAGACGAATGAGATCCTACCAACCACCCCACGTAGCCCACACAATAGCCAAGGCCCGCAGCCCTCGCAGCCAACACGACACGTAGCCCACCCAACTACCCCGCACACACGGTGATAGCGATCAGACACTGGGCATGAAGAAGGCGGACTACCAATCGCAACCACACCCCACACTCACCTCACAACTATCAAAGGAGGATATCCACACCCAGGAAACACAAAAAATTAATCCAAACCCCCCTTGAACGCCAACAACGCCCCCCACAATGCATGCACAAAGAAGAACAAAACAGAGCTAGGGCACGGGCGCCCTAGCTCAGGTTGCAGAGCGCACAAGCCATCCAATCCGCTCATCCAGTCCCATTGATAAGATAACATTATTAACATATAAAAGACATTATTTGTTTTTATATTTAGATAATTACACAAAAATTATATTATATAATATTTTACTTATATTACAAAACTTAAATTGAAATTAAATATTCTTATATCTATAATATCTATCACATCTACACTATCTATCTATATATAGTACTAGAGATATAACTATCTATAATATAAATTAGAAATGCTTTGTTGACATTTACTATCATATATACACTATCTCTAATAATATGTATAATATAATATAAATTTTAATATATGTAATAATAATAAGTATAATATAATATAAACTTTACTATTTGAGTTTTCAATTAAATAATTAAATTTATATAATAATTATGCTAAATAATATTTGTAATATAATATAAATATATTATAAATTTTAATAATTTATTTTTAATTAAATAATTAAGTAATCATATAAGAAAAATAATATTATTTAAACATAATATAAATATAAATATAATATAAATTTTACTATTTCACCTATGTATGAATACTCACAATATTTATAATATATTATATTATATTATATAATATGATATAATATAAATTTAATACAATATATATTTTTTTGATATGTAATAGAGTATATTTTATTAATATATCAAAATTTTTTACAGTGATTCGCCATGAGAGATACCCAGAGCACCATGTGTGGCAAATTTTGAATCAAACTGCCCTAACTAGACAACGACCATGCAGGGTCACATTTCAAAAAACCAAAAGGTCATGACAAAAAACCCCCATATATAGTTGAACCTGATATAGCTGAAACCTTTCACCAAACACCCCCATTACAGTCGAACCATATAAGATAAAAAACACAAAACTAAACAAACTCCACCATTTAACCTAGAAAGCCATTGGCAACAGCGAAGGCACATAAGTCTGACACCATGCAATGCCCAAAGGAGTGCTCGACATTGAACGCCCTCAAAAGATAGCTTGCCCCCACAGCTGCGACTTGTTTGTGCTCCACCATAGCCATTCCCTTTAGGTCGAGGAGAAAAGGATAACATTTCACCACCTTGCTCGGTTTGAAGAAGGTGGGGTAGTCATGAGGACGTGACACACCAAACCTAGAGATGGCAACTGTGAGAACTTCCTCCATGCCAACCAAACGACTTGCAATGAACAAGTGCCACATTAAGGCCTCAACATCCTTTTTAGCCATTCTTATCTCCAAAAGCACAACCAAAAACCTTTAGGTGATGTGGGTTCCAACCTGTTTAGTTTCTCCATTATTAATAAACCCAGTGCCCAAAACCATTTTAACTGTGGCAAGGATGAAAGAATCATACTTCTTTAGAATTCACTTAAGCCTTTGTTCAGTGACAACACCACGAAAGGCCATTTCTTGAATCAAGCTATCTAGAGAAATGGGAGTATTGGCGCCAATGTTGGTTAGTGTCTCCACAGACATCTTAACGACAAATTTAGACCACTCACCCATGGCAAACAACAATACACATGTCAACACAATGCCATGCCAAAGACACACAACCAAATATGTAGAAACCAACACCTGTCTGGCAAATATAGAGGGCAAGTGGAGGTAGAGGACACCTCATTAATGTAATGACTTTGACGTGCCAAAAGTCACCACGCCAGCTCATGAGAACCACCAAAAACATGAACTTGTCCTCACTCTGCGTCCCAAGGGCGAAATTCAAGAGGTGGCACGAACAACCAGGATAGGCTTTGTAAATCACAAGTTTCCATTATTACATTGACAAAGGGTAGGGAAAACATGACGAAAACCATCCACCAAAATGCCCCTTCGTACTACCAACGATCCCATTGACCACCTTAGCATCGGGCGAACAAAGCCACTAAGTGTACTCCATATCACCCCATGTGGCAAACTCCACCAAATAGTTGGCAACATCCTTCAGCCCCACTCCACAATGAGTGTGGGAGGGGTGCCAACCCTGCCACCGAAATAAATTTAATACAATATTATATATTATTTAATATACTATTTATATTATTTATATTTATATAATATTATATGTATATTATTAATATAAATATTATTTAGACATGGAAAAAATTTGAGAATTAAAAATCTGTCACATGGGAATTACCCCCCATCTTTTGGTAATACTTACCTATAAAAAAATAAAATAAAAAATAAATAAATATTATTTATATTTGTATAATATTGTATTTGTATTATATAAATTAGTATTTATATAAATTAATATTTGTATTATTAATATTTTATTGACTATTTAGATTATTTATATTTTTATATTATTGTGTTATTCATATTATTTTGCTAATTTTTAATTATTATTTTAAAATGATTTCATTTATATTAATCTTATGTTAAATAAAATAATGTAATGTAAAATAAATGCCTCAACAAAGATAAATTATTTAATAAAATATTTAATTAAGATTAAGATTAAGATTCATATACATATAAATTTAAAAATAGACATTTGCAAAAAATATGTCAACTATTTTAAATAAAGATATATATGTTAGTTTATATAAAAACAATCCAAATTAAATATCTTAAAACAAGATTAAAATAAATTTAAAACATAATAAAATAAAGACAAAACACACTTTTCTCCTCTGCAATACATACACCTATCATAAAACCACTTCAATTAACATATTTATAAGGAACCAGAATTAAATATCAAGACTATCTAACTAAAAATAAAATAAAATATAAAACAATACAAATACTCAAATTTAGCAAACCAAGCGTCCTCACATTTGCAAAAAAAATTAACTTTGAACATATGTGGGTAGTTTTTTTCTCAATTTATTTTTCTGAATTTCCAAGGTGGATGGATAAAGTAGACCAAAGCAAGACAACGAAATCAAAATTGCTTTAGATTAATGCTTCTCCATCACAAACACATAGGTCATTATGGGATTATCATCAGAAAGAAAAACCAAAAAGGAATGGGAGTAACAGCAGCGAGAACAACAACAGGCACAGGATTTGTGCAAGCCAGCCTTCCATTCCGTAGTAACAATGGAAACACAAACCCAAAGAGGACTAGATTTCATTCAACATTTATTACTACCGGTTGCAGTGCTTCCAAAGAGGGAGATAACAGAGTATCATCATCCTCATCACCATCCAATTTAATTAACAGCGTGGGCAAGAGGCTTCAGAGCTATTTGGACACTTATAGAGAGAAGAACCCTCTTAAAATGAGTTCCAATACCGATACAGAATGGGACTGGAATCGATGGCAGGAACATTTTGCAGACATGGAAAAATACGAGACCCTCATTTCTGTTTTGAAGGTATCTCTGCTTCAAATTCCACATTGAAGTTCTTTTTAACTTTTTTTAATAAAGTTTTAATTTTCAAATTTGTTTTCTGGTTAATCAGGGCAGGGGCAATATTTTTTTATTTTTAAAAATGTCCCTTTTTATAAGGCAGGGGAAACGTACCATTTAAAAAATTAATCCCTTTTTGACTAGGGCAGGGTTAAACCTTTGGCTTAGATGCAGCATGAATTTGATGTGTGTTGAGTTACGCTATGCCCACAATTTGTTGAGGTGTATAATTCAATATTTAATGTCTTCAAATTCATCTAAAGCTTGTACCTGGGCTTGTCAGTATAGGTGCAATGCATTCAAAATTGGATGTGTTACCCAGAGCTTGAACTCGCCTTTTCTGCTGAGATGTGCGGCGCCCAATATTGAATGTGGTATGTTATTCAGTTTTATACATACACATGTCGCCAAAGTCATCGAAACTTGAATGCAGTATATTACCCGATTTTATATATAAAACTGTCTCAATCCGATTCTATACATAAAATGTTCCACACTCACGAGTAGCTTTTGCACCTGGCCTTGGCTGTTGAGATGTGCCTCACCGTTAATTTGATTTAGTCTAAGTTGCCGTATCTGGTATGGGTACGGTATGTCCGGCTAAGCATGTTTTGGGTATATCTGTATACAATATATAATTAAGTTTAGAATGCCATAAACCATGCATATGGTGAGCAAAATCATTACAAATTTCAAAATTTGAAATATAATATATTAATTTAAATTCAGTAATTCAATATTAAAAGGATAAAATTTGAATGTCATGATAAATAATCATTGTTTAACTTTACTATTAAAATCATACAATTTGTAATTAGTTTAGTAATCAGCATCATATGGGCCATCATCAAAACCAAAATCGTCATCTACATTAACATTAGATGATGCAAGTAGATTAGGAGAACTGCATGGAAGCTCACTACCACTTGGACTAAAAGTATAGGCTACTTAACTCCTTTTAAATTGAAGATTGTGCAACTGAAGAAAGATCAAAGTCAGTTCATTTCGGTTCTACATCTACAACTTTGTTGCCTCTTCCTTATACTCATCATCTTTGTGAGTAAGAAGGTGCAAGTTGGAATACACGTAAACTAGCTCCTCTACATTACTTGATGCCAATTGATTATGCTTCATTGAGTTGATGAAGGAGTATGTACTCCAATTCCAATTAGTTGAAGAAGAATTAGCAACCTATTGAAGAAAAGGGAGCTCTCATTAGAGTTGTTAAATTAATAAATTGTAAATCAAACCTCAAATTTGAAAATAGTAATTTTTCAAATGAAAAATCAAATTTAGAGAGTGGGTAAAAATTCTTAAACTTACTTGTGATAAAATTTTGATTGCAAGAAGTTGGAGGTGTGGTAATTTGTGGCCATTGAGGTACCACCAAGAGTGAGCATCCCTCCCATACTTGTCATGGAGAGCGGAAACACTTTAACTAGTGGAGGCTGCAAAATCAACAAGCTCACTTGTAATTGCATCTTCTATATCAGGATCAGGGAAGAGTTTAGTAAGAGTTGCCCTAAACCCTTCGTTGACTTTTGCATCATAGTATGGTGGCACCCTTGTTGGCATAGCAAGGATTTCTTCGTTGTAATATTTAGGAGTCAATGTGAAGGTAAGAAGATGGAGTGGGGTGGTCATTTTGTTTCACCGTTGAACACAAATTGATTGCACGTCTTTGAAGAAGGTTTCTTTCAGGATCTTGCTCGTTTGTACTTATGATGGATTTTATATTCTCAATCATCTAGTCAATGCCATCATAAACCTCTCTCAAGCATGGCGTATCCATGTCAGTAAAGCGGATCATTCTCATGATGGGCTTGGTTAAATTTAGAAGATATTCCACGTGATGCCACCAAGTGTCATCTAAAATTATTTGCTTTACATTTGTTGCCCTCTCAGTGTTGGATTGCCTCCATATGGACCATGATTGGCTGTTGACCATACCAGAAAGCACCTCTTGTGCCTTCACAAGTTGTCTCTAGACGATTGTGTTGGATTCAAATCTAGTCTCAACAATTCATTTGAAAATAAATAAATTTAAAAACAAAGAAGAATGCATAACTTTTTTAAAAATAAATTACTAAAGTAAATTATAAAACTAAAAAATTGCATTTTTTTAATTACCTTTAGTAGCTTTAGTTGTGAGAATGATCTAAAAATAGCCTGTGACATGTGGTGGTTTGTGATGAACATTTGGATCTCTTCAACCTCAACATAGACTTGCTTGATTCAATTTATTTTTCGTACACAACTTCTGTAGGATGAGGTTGAGTGAGTGCATAGCACAAGGTGTCTAAAATTAATGTGAGAACCAATTCTCAACTAACATACCAGCCACGTTGCAATTCTTTGCATTGTCTATTATGACTTAGACAACATTTTGAGGACCCACTTTGTGAATGCACTATATAAGAATGTCAACAATAAATTGTGTATTTTTCATCTGTCCCTCACAATCCATCGCTTAGAAATAGCCCTCATTTTTCTGTTTTAAGTTTCATATTTCTCATGACATTTCTAAATATTTCCAAAACATTATCCATACTTTCCTGTTTACCTTAAGAATTAAAGCACTGAGGATGGTATATGTTATATTGCTGAATGGTTCTGTTCATTTATAAATGTTTATAAAATATGATAGTGTATTATGTTAGTTATGGTAATTAATGATGTGGAGATACTTTTGAGAAAAACTAACCCCTTTGCAGCAAAGGACTAGTCATCTGCAACAAAGGTTGTTTGTCAACCTGCAACCAAAGGATTGTTTGCTTACAGCAAAAGGCACAGCCGTTTGCAGCTGAAGGAAGCAATAGCCAAATATTGTGGGAGCGGTTTATTCATAAATCATTCTCTTTATCACTGATTCCGTCAGCAACAATGAAGATATCTGCGATGATAAGAAATAATTTATGACAGCAGTAGATCATAGTGCATAAATATGAATTATGCTCTGTTCTGCATGTTTTCATTTATACCTACCTTCTTTATGATGAAGAGTTATAATAGGACTATGATACTTGCACCTCTACATGATTAGTTTTCTATTTGTATTTTGCTTAGGATTGGAATAAGTCCTCTCCCCATGTTTGTGGATGAGTTGACATTTTTTGTTAAGTTGTTTACAGTCCAAAATAATTAGACTGTCTAGATCATGTATATATGGCAGATCCTGTATGAGTCAAGGATCTAGTAGGTTTTGCTATCAGCACTCTTGTTATCAATACTTTTGTTATAAAGCTTTGAGTTACAATTCCAAAATGCAATAAAGAAAATCAATTTAGTCAATTAGATGGATTCTTGAGTTTATACTTGATTAAGATATTGTGAGATTGCAATCACTCAAGAAAGGGACACTTGAGGTAACTGCAATACTCTTCGTAGTTTAGATTGTTTGTTAATGATTTGTTAGAATAGATTGTTAATAGCTGTGTTCCTTGATTTGATTTAAATTGATAAATAACAATAATTTGATTATCAACAGTTACTTAATAATAGTTGCATCAGCAAATAATTACAACACAGTTGAAGTATTCGATTACTGTCCCAACATGAACATATACCTGTGTCATGCCCAAATTTCAAATCCAAACACAGGTTGAAGTAGAACGAGATCGCTATAAACCATAGTCGTCCCTCACAGGGCAGTGATGAGAAGAGATAAAAGAAAGCGATTATTTAATGAAAGAATGTGATTATTTAATGAAGGGGATGCGATTGAATTAAATAATGCTCAAACCCAAAAGACACCTCTCTTAAAAACAGCAATCAAGATAATAATAACTAAGGGTGGTGGACTTCATAAATGAGCGATTTCACAAGGAATAATGTTAATCAAATTAATTATTCCTATTTGCAATTAAGAAGGCATTAACAAGGAGTCATGTCTTTTGGCGAATTCATATCTTGAAAAGTTATGACCCTTAGCCCTATCGTGGTATAAAGGGTGAACAATTCAAGGCAGAGAAGGCATTGATTGGAGAGAGAATTACTCAGTCTGGAAAATCAATAATTTCTGAATATAAAGGCAGCGATCATCTGCAGATATAAACAGATAACAGGGAATAGAAGTCTGCATCCTCCAAGTTATAAATAATCAATTATTTAGCATTTGTGCAGCAGTCCGATTTCCTAAGTTGGTATGCAATCTGATTTACAGTTATATGGTGCAGCATAATTTAATATAAGTGATTGTGATTATTTAATTAGACACTAATGATACATTGCTGTTATGACTGCTTCCTTATATCAGTAAATATGATTAATATTTGTTTGACATAAGCCTTAACGTTTTAGCCATGATAGAGGGGGCCGAGATTAAAAGAGGGAAACAGTGATGGGGCACTCTCCTAGTTATGCCACCTTGGGGGACCAAGTAGTCCCAAGGAGGCCAAGGGGGTACCAATGGTACAACGCCTTGGGCTTAGGAGAGATGGCATTTTTGGGGCACCTATTGTAATCTCATCCCTCCATCACTGTGAATCAGCACAAGAGGTTAAACCATTGAGAGAGGGAAATGGTTGGCAGGATGAGGGGATAATGGAAAGGGCACACCTCACTAGGTAGGCCACCTCATATGGATGACATGGGCCACATGAGGCAAAGAGGGATGGTATATCCACTCTTGGGCCTAGGGTAGAGGACCTAAGGCACCCCATCCAAGTCACATTCTCCCATGCTCTCCTATGATTGAGCTCTCCAAGGATATTAAATGCTTTGTGATTGAATTAGTAATTTGGCCATGAGTTTACTAATATTTAATTATGATAATTAGCTAATTAGTATTATTGTGGTAAATGGTTATAATTTGCTAATCGGTGTGACTGTGGTAAATGGTTTCTAATTTGTGTGCAGGGATTCAATCAGGTGAAAGGTATTCTCTTACCCATTTGTTTGAAAATTAAGGATTTGTGGCAATTTAGGGCATTCCCAATTAGGGGACATTACAACCTGCAACAATTGTCAAATAGTTAAAGTTTATAAGATAGGTTTTTCTTTTAGTCGAGTTTACTTTCAATCAAGTCTTCTATACACAATTCCTAGGACAACTTAGAAATCCTTAATTGCATATACAGTGCTAGCACCATCCAAGAAAATACGATTCCCTGGTTAACATAATTAAATGTAACACACTTAAGTCAATAAGTTGCTTGATAAGGGATCTTTTGGTCTATTGAATTGAATACATGCCCTTTCTAGATAAATTTATTGGATATAAATGGAGTTTCTAGATCAATTTATTGGATATAAATGGAGTTAGACAACTTTTAGAAACATTGCTCCTTTAGGGCGCATTGCAATCACATTGATTAATGGTCTATTTTTTGCATACTTCCATCTATTGGAAATGATAGACACGTCCGTTTATTACTATGAGGTCATAATGGGAGCTAATGAAGTTTCTATATGTTTGACCTCTTTTGACAATAAGGTGTCATGCATCATCTCATAGTTTGGGCTTGTGTACCGTTTTGGAGATTCATTTACTTTTTTTTATCATGTCTTGCCAATACAGTGATCAAACTACATTGAAGGACAAACCATTTGCATAGAGGCATCTTGCAATGGTTTGGCCAACAATCTCTCTAGCATAATTATTAAATGCCCTCGCCAACAATTCCTTTGCTCTTTTCATGTTACTGACATTCCTACCCAAAAATGGGTGGCTTCTACTACAATATCAAAGACGACACTATGAGTATGTAATGTCCCCGATTTAGCTCTACACTCTTCATTTGGAATTAGCCTAATTTCGGAAACCCGTAGGCTAATCAAAAATGAAAATTAGGGTTTCCTATTTTATAAGAGGTTTTGAAGGCTTGCATGCGAGAGTTTTTGATGCATGTCTGGTGGAGCTTTTTGGGTTTTTGGAGAGCTTCAAGGTAAGGTAATGTGCATGTTGAAAAGATGACATGCATTTCTCTTTGGTACCTTGCATGCAGGAAAGGTTTTTGGGTTTTCAGAGAGCTTCAAAATGGTGTAACATGCATCTCCATCTGACAACCTTTCCAGGCACTTACTATTTTTAGTAAGTCATGACAACTGCCTGATTTGTGCTCAAAAGGCATTTGGGAACACTTACTATTTATAGCAGTTCGCTATTTTTGGAAAGTTCTATTTATGGCAGTGTCATCCTTGCAACTTTCCTGGAGACTTACTATGTATAGTAAGTCATGTTTTCTGCTCAGTTTGGCTTTCTGTTGAATTTGAGGTGAACTTACTATTTTTGGCACTGGCTATTTTTAGTAAGTCTATTTTTAGCAGTGGCATTATCAATAGCTCAGCTCAGATCATCATGCTATTTTTGGCAATCTGGCAAAATCAGTTTTGGGTGTTGGTTTTAGTTGCTTCATTGGACTGAGTTTCAACACTTAGTCAATTTCATGATTTGAGTTTGTACCCCACGCCTAGGCAATGATTCTTAAGTTGTTTTAAAGTTGGGGCCATAAAGTGGACGCCTCATTAATGCATTTAAATGTTTTAATACAGTTTTAATATTTCCTCAAAGTGGGACGATTTGGGAGAAAACATAAAGTATTTTAAATATTTTAAAATGGCTTTTGAGGTGGACATCTCTTGGAGAAATTAAAGAGTTTCTTGGTTGGAGTTATAGGTTGTTTCAGTCGCCCATTTGTGCTTATATATTGATGCTTTGCTATGAGTTGAGGATCTTTTGGGAATTTTCATAATGTTATGCTATTGAACTAAGTTCAGACTTTGCTACGGAGGTTGCGTGCCTTCTAGCTTTTTGATATCTTTCGTTGGGCCTGAAACTATGGCTTCCTAGATGGTGACTGAAGACCAAGCTTCATTTAGGAGTGTGGATAGAGCTCAATTTCTGATTTTAAATTACACGCAGGTTGCTGGTTTATAATCTGTTTGTACTGCTGAAGACTATGGCTGAAGTGAATTTCTGTTCGTAGCTTTGTCTCTGATTTTTATCTGGTTTTGGGTACTGGCCCATGCTGTTTCTCTGTGGAGTGCACTCAATTGTGCTGGTCTTGTTTTGATAAAGTTGGAAAAA
This sequence comes from Sequoia sempervirens, assembly GCA_007258455.2. Classification (NCBI taxonomy): domain Eukaryota; kingdom Viridiplantae; phylum Streptophyta; class Pinopsida; order Cupressales; family Cupressaceae; genus Sequoia; species Sequoia sempervirens. Next base: position 532,340,277 of record VDFB02000015.1, on the reverse strand, counting down.
ATTAAGGGGGAATATTATAGTGGTATCAGAGCTTGTTTTTCTCCCATCCCATGAGTTTAGTGCTTCAGTTGTTAGTTGAATGACAGTGGAAACCGGATACTACACCAAAGGACAAAACAGAGTTCAGTTTCAGCTTCTAGAAGTTCCAGAGGTTGATAGTTTTTCAGAGGTTTTAAGAAACAGTGTGTTGCTAGATTGAGTTATGGCTTCAGATGAAGAGAAAGATTTGGCAAGATCTTTATACATTGCGGGCAGAAGGCTGAATGAGGAATGTCAATCAATGCAAGATTACGTAAGCATATTTCATGTGTTAGAAAAATGTTTGAGTAAGGTGAAATAGTCAGAAAAATGTTTGAGTAGGGTGAAACAGTCACCCTTTGAGATAATGAAAAAAGCATTAATTCCTGAAATGATTTCTATGAATCAACCTTATTGGTTGAGGCATCCTGATGAAGAAATTAGTTTGCCGATCACTTCATGCCTTAGTGAAGTGATGAGAATTTTGGCACCATTGATGCCATATGATGATAATACTATGAAGAGAATTCTTCATATGATTGTGGAAAGTTTTCAAGACCTTGACGAAACTGATAGCAGTCAATACTCCAAAAGAGCTGCTATGTTGAAGACATTTTCAAAACTCAGAACAAGTATATTGCTGATAGGTTTGGATATGCAAGATCGAATACATTATTTGATCCATTACCTCTTCATTTCAACTTGGAGTGAACAAGAGGAGGATGTAGTTGCAGCAATGAGAAACATTTTAGTTTTAACTATCAATGAGATGTATGACATTCCAAAATCCGTCCTATCTTTTTCTGCTAAACATTCATGAACAAGAAGGAAAGAATTCTTGTACTATTGGTATGTTGATCAAAGATTTGTTCAATCAGTGTGAGGGAAAATTGAAGCCACACTTGAAGAAGACAGAGCAGATAAATGAGGTGGTCATTAACGTAGAAAATGAGGTGGTCATTAACGTAGAAGATGAAAATAAAATGTTGTTTCTCAATGATTCTATGGCGGTTCCTCAAGAAGACCTCCTTGGTATGCTTGTGACTACTAATGAAGAGATTAGTAATATACCTACACATGAAGGGCTTATTGAAGACAAAAAGGATAGAGTTTTCAAAACAACTAGCAATGATGATCCTTTACTTATTTCAGTGAAGATGACATTGGTGGTCATGGATTTGAATTGTTTGATCATCAAACTAAGCTATTGGAGAAAAATACTTATGAAAATATTAGTTTTGGTGAGATGGGAGGTGTCTCATTTAAAGAGTCACCACTCCAAGAGGAATACGAAGTGCATTCTCCTTTTGATTAAAATAATCAGCCCTTCAACATTTGGGATCCGGGTGTGAAGGCACCTAATGCTGCTAAGGAATTTGTTTGGAATAAATTTCCCTTTGATCCCAATAAAGAACAAAATTCAGATTTCACTGCAAACTTTGAGATGGCCATTGGAGGAGAAGATGTCTTTGACAAAGAAGCTTGCAAGGAACAGCCCCATAATGAACCCTTTAAGATGGTTGCAGCCACTAAGGAAGAGTTTGTTGCTGCTAAAATTTTCAAGACTGCAATCAATAATGACTCATTGATCAAATTGGGGGCTACTTTAACATATAATCAAGGAGACAGTGAAGGGGAAATAGAGCTAGAAGACCATAGGGTCTTTGATGATGAAAAGCTTAAAGAGGTCCTCAAATTCAAATCAAATTTATCTCTTCATGAAGCTGATTGTAAACAAAGGCCCGAAGAATTGGTAGAATTTGATCCTCTTCATGACCTTGAGCATTTTTAGTTGGCGGATGGTGAAAGACGAGAGACCTGGAGCAGTTATGAGGGCAGCAAAGACAAGAAACCAAGTTCTGATTTTGATATGCAGCTTATCAATAGTTCACCATCCTTGCATATTTATGAGTGGTAAGGTCAATTCATGATATCCATTGAGGATGAAGTGCATGTCCTATTCAGATTTGACCGCTCACATAGTTTGATTGAAGAGAGACAGGAAGGAGTTAGGGATGGAGTCACTCTCTTTAATCTGCAATTCATTAAAGACTCCTTGGAGATTATGAAATCAAAGTATCTATGCTAGATTAAAGATCAAGATTACACTTACGAATTCACAAAGAAGACCATTGGTGCATTTCAAGGAAGTGAGAGAAAGCTTGATAAGCTTACACTGGAGCTTGAATCAACGAAGTGCATGTTAGAGAATGCTTAGTTGGATGTAATGGAGGTAGAAGACCAGCTAGCTGATTTCGAACATCCTAGGAAGGATGAGGATGAGTTACACTTTGTGATTGATAATATTCCAAGCTTGCTTCTGAGTGAATGCATAAGAGGTTTAGAGGATTCAGTCTCTATATGGGAAGTGTTGATTCATGATGACTTCCCCATCTTTGACATCAAGGTGTTGTCAAAACATGCTATGGTAGCTGCTAAAGGTTTATTAATAGCAACAAGGAGTAAAGATTTTAGATTGGTTACTCATGAAGTTTGGGAGATGGATTTGAAGACAGTGATTGTTCCTTATTCCTTTGTTTCTGAAGCTATCATGGTTTGGCTTCATGGGTTCTCTAGAAAAGACACCAACTTCTTGAGTTTGTACTTGGTTTTGATTAGTACTCAGGGCCATGTTGAGTATTCTTTACAATGTGTTAAAGATCACTTTTGGTTGGGTATCCATGCTTGGGATCCTCAACATGGTTTGAAGAAGATCACTATGTGTGGAAAGACGGATTCTTGGAGGGATAAGCATCAAATTATCAGATTTTTGGGTGCTGTCTCTTGTTTTACCAGCCATTCAAAGATTTCCTTTGTTCAACTACTAGTGGATTTGAGAGGTATTTTGAGCAAAGGATGGTACAATGTGGTGCTGGAATCTTTAGAGAGGTTGTTACCAGCCTTGTTCATGAGTAGTTATGCCTATTTTATTGAAGATTTTCCATGTAGTAGCTGCTGCTTACATTCTGGGATGCTGATTTTCCATAAATCAGATCTCAAGATGACTAAATCAGACTTGATAGGTAGCTGGTGTATTCATTTTTAGACCTTCCAGTCCCCTATTAGGATTGAATTTGGGCCTCATATGGGAAAGGGAATGATTCAGTGCAGCCAAAATTATTTTATGGGATGTTCTCCAACGTTAACCAGTGGCCTTCTCTGCATTTTTTCCTATACTAATGTTTGGGGCAGTGAGCTTTTAACTAATTTGGTTCACTAGTTTGAGACTTTTGAAGTGAAATTTGTGAATTTTTCTTGGAGTTTTCTCAGTTATATTAGTTTGTTTCAAAGTAGGCACTATATATCCTTATGGAAATTTGAGGATGTGATTGTAGAACTTCTGCAAAGAGTTGCTTTCCACTTTACAAGAAGTGTTGGAAGCGTCACATATACTGTTGTGACTTTGTTTGACACTATGAGGAGTTATGTTGAGGAGCATGTTTTTGAGTTGAGTAGACTATCTTCCTTATTGCTCAAGAATATGTTAGACATTGGCATTGCAAATTTTGACTCCTCAGAGTTTTTAGGACATGAGATGCTGCAGGTTTTTGTTTTCAGTTCCACCAGAACTGTCAATTTGAGTTTCACGTATGGTAACCTTTGGGGGTTACAAGGAAGATTAGAGCAGTTTTGGATCATTGATTACACTTGTGAGACCAGAGTGGTGCAGCATTGGCATGGTGGATCCTCTTAGAGATGGATATGGGACCCTGGGATTCTATATGTTTTGGTGTGGATCAATTTGGAGTGTAGTGGCATTGCTTGAGGACAAACAATTTTGGGAAGGGTAGATTGTAATGTCCCCAATTTAGCTCTACACTCTTCATTTGGAATTAAGCCTAATTCCAGAAACCCGTAGGCTAATCAGAAGTGAAAATTAGTGTTTCTTATTTTATAGGAGGTTTTGAAGTCTTGTATGCGACAGTTTTTGATGCGTCTTTGGTGGAGCTTTTTGGGTTTTTTGGAGAGCCTCAGGGTAAGGTAACATGCATGTTGAAACGATGACATGCATTTCTCTTTGGTGCTTTGCATGTCGGAAAGGTTTCTAGGTTTTTTCTGGTTTTCAAAGAGCTTCAAAATGGTGTAAAATGTTAGAATTGTGAAACAAGCACAAAACCACGAGCCACAGGATCAAACAACAAACAAATACACCTTCCACGCAAGAGATTTGCAAACAATATATGCAATATTCTTCAACAAGAAAAAACTACAAAAGAGACTTTCAAGAAGATATGAAAGCTCCAGATAATATCTGAGAGTTATTTACAATGAGGGTTGAGTGCTTATATGAGCAAAGTCCTAAATGAGAAAGGGATTAGATCATGACAAGTGTCAACATCACATGAGATGAGACATAATGATCTAATATTAGCTCAACTAATAAAGCATTAAAACATTCCTAAGTTTAGTTTAAATGCACAAGAATAAATTAGACTAATAATCAATTAAAGATTAATTAATTATTGGCTAATGTATGATAACTCTGACACCCCCCCTTAAGATGAACTTAGGGAGTAGCTAAAAACCCTAAAAAGAATGCATGATGGGTCTCAACAAACACGGCCAAATAAGGTACCCATGTACAAACATAAGATCTCTATAATGCAGAGAAATAGAGAAAACCTCAGGGGAAAAGCTCTACTCCAAAAAGAGATGAAAGCCAAGTGAAGGACTGAAGAAGCCTCTAAACAAGACAATGTTCTGAAAAATAGGAACATGTAGTACATTCAGAAGCACGAAGCTATAGACTACTGTCGAAAGATGACTGATAGAGTGCTGAAATGAAGAACCTCTAGAAATAGGAATGCAAGAGTGTCCATATGGTAAATGATCCATCTCATCAAAATGCATGTAACTAGCCGCTGATGTACGCTGCATCCGAAAGTACATAGGAACAAATATTGTATACATAACTCACTCCAATGCGAAACCAAAGAAGCATTAGCACCAACAGTAGAAAACCTCCTCATAATGTTGAAAAAGGGAGAGCAATGACAGGTACACTGAAAAAACAAGATGTGCATGTAGGAGAAACAACCTGCAAATAAAAGGGTGTGCAAACTAGGGCACACACGCATGAGGCATGAATCACTGGGATTCACTGCTGTTGTGGAAGGGACACTTACTTGACAAAGGTGTGATAGCAAACAAAGGCAAAATATCAAATCCCTCATGGCATTTTATATCATAGTGCGAATACAAAAGGCACAACAGGATGTGCAAAACCCCCAAAAGATATACACCAGAATGACACTTTATCTCAGTGCATCTACATAATAAGAATGTGCATTAAAAAGATGTATACAATTCCCAAATAGGACAAAATATTGGAAATACATAAAAAAAACCACAAACGAGTCATTCCACGCAATGAACAAGTTTCCAGGAGCTAAAATGCCCAAGTAATTCACCAGAGTGCGAAAACACAAAAATCTAAATAAAATGTACTTAGAGAACAATATGGGAAAACTACATGGATGGAACTGAAAAGCTCTGAGAGACAGTTCCAACGATGCTAGGATCGTGAAAAATGGAGAAATTGGTCAAAAGTTACGAGCTTGGGACTAGAAAAAACTCTTTTGACTTCAATAGACTATAGAATGCACCAACAGCAAAATAAAGTGACGAGACCCACACCACTTTAAAGTTGGTGGAACCAACTTTCCGACGATATCTTGTTTGCCCATTTTCGACATTGTATACAAAAGTTATGCCGAAAACATTGAAGATAACTCTAAAAAAGAATGTCCCAAAAAAAATAGGAACAAAGGATGAACAAAAGAACACCATTGATACTATGTCAAAATTGTGAAACAAGCATAAAACCACGAGCCACAGGATCAAACAACAAACAAATACACCTTCCATGCAAGAGATCTGCAAACAATATATGCAATATTCTTCAACAAGAAAAAGCTACAAAAGAGACTTTCAATAAGATATGAAAGCTCCAGATAATATCTGAGAGTTATTTACAATGAGGGTTGAGTGCTTATAAGAGTAAAGCCCTAAATGAGAAAGGGATCAGATCATGACATGAGATGAGACATAATGATTTAATATTAGCTCAACTAATAAAGCATTAAAACACTCGTAAGTTTAGCTTAAGTGCACACAAATAGATTAGACTAATAATCAATTAAAGATTAATTAATTATTAGCTAATGTATGATAACTCTAACATAATATGCATATCCATTTGACAAACCTTTCTAGGCACTTACCATTTTTATTAAGTCATGACAACTGCCTGGTTTGTGCTCAAAAGGCGTTTGGGAACACTTACTATTTATAACAATTTGCTATATTTGATAAGTTCTATTTATGGTAGTATCATCCTTGCAGCCTTCCTGGAGACTTACTATTTATAGTAAGTTATGTTTTTTGCTCAGTTTGGCTTTCTGTTGAATTTGAAATGAACTTACTTTTTTTGGCATTGGCTATTTTGAGTAAGTCTATTTTTGGCAGTGGCATTATCAACAGCTTAGCTTAGATCATCATTGTATTTTTGGCAGTCTGGCATAATCAATTTTGGGTGTGGGTTTTAGTTGCTTCATTGGACTGAGTTTCAACACTTAGTCAATTTCATGATTTGAGTTTGTACCCCACGCTTAGGCAATGACTCTTAAGTTGTTTTAAAGTTGGGGCCATAAAGTGGACGCCTCATTAATGCATTTAAATGTTTTAATACAGTTTTAATATTTCCTCAAAGTGGGATGATTTGGGAGAAAACATAAAGTATTTTAAATATTTTAAAATGGCTTTTGAGGTGGATGTCCCTTGGAGAAATTGAAGAGTTTCTTGGCTGGAATTATAGGTTGCTTCAATCGCCCATTTGTGCTTATATATTGATGCTTTGCTATGAGTTGAGGATCTTTTGAGAATTTTCATAATGTTATGCTACTGAACTAAGTTCAGACTTTGCTATGGAGGTTGCGTGCCTTCTAGCTTTTTAATACCTCTCTTTGGGCCTAAAACTATGGCTTCCTAGAGAGTGACTGAAGACCATGCTTCATTTAGGAGTGTGGATAGAGCTCAATTTCTGATTTTAAATTACAGGCAGGTTGTTGGTTTGTAATTTGTTTGTATTGCTAAAGACTATGGCTGAAGCGAATTTCTGTTTGTAGCTTTGCCTCTAATTTTTATCTGGTTTTGGGTACTGGCCCATGCCAATTCTCTGTGGAGGGCACCCAATTGTGCTGGTCTTGTTCTGATTAAATTGGAAAAAATTAAGGGGGAATATTATAGAGTATGAGATGGAGAAGTAGGTGCCCTCCGTGAGCACCTTCCTCTCAAAGGATGCTTTGTTCTATTGACAACTTTTGCATCTAGTTCCTCTTTCTCTTTGATATATTTTGCTATTTTATACGCTATTATAGGTACACTAGGTTTTCTTGGATAGGCTTTGATTCCCAATCCAAGAATGGCACACAAATGGCCTTTCACTTGACTATAGGAACTTGTATATCACTTATCACGCTTGCTACATATCCAACATATTTCCTATCATGTAGAATTTGCTCTACCATTTCTACATGCATCCACAATGGTGAATTTGCCTCCACAATGGTGAATTTGAGTTGCTTTCAGAAAGGTGAATTTGAGTCAATTTTGAAGGAGGGTTTATTAACGGAACTAGAATTGGTTGCCATCATAAAAATCTACGTGCAATAGGTATGAATAAAGAATTTTGAACAATGAAAAACAAAGTTCAAATAGTTTACAAAACGTCCAAATTTTATGATTCATGCAAAATTGATATTACATCCCATTCTAGATACTTAAAAACAATTTTACTTTTTGCAATTATGACAAATGAATGATGCAAATTTTGATTGAATATTGCAAGAAATGTTGAGATCTTCTATGATTGAGTTCTGTTAGAGCAATAAGGAATTATGCCATTATGATATGAGCTATGATTTATTTTAGTAGGAATACATTGTGTTTATCATGCCTTAGAAAAGGAAAAGTTGGTAAAGAAAAGTTTATTTCTTCATTAAATGCATAGATAGAGAATATGCAATAATGATTTTATGATATTTAGATGACAGACTAACTTCCATTTGTTTGGAGTTTGATGCATGGTAGCACATACCACAAGCCCCGAAGGAGGGAGAGTATCATCTGAGTAGAGAGATAGTGTTGGGATGATCTGGAAATTGCCATATGAGTCGGGACTAGGTTAGAAGGATCTAGGAACCCTAGAAGAGTGTAATAGGAGTCTTAAGTTGAGGTAAGTCTTATGTGAACTTTTTGGGCGTGGTTTTGTAGTAAGTGGAATTAGGGATTCTATACCAATTTTCTACTTTCTGTAAAAAATTAAGCCAAGTAAGCGTATATGCACATGTAAGAACTTGCATACATCACCACAGGTATACGCATATGGACACAGGTGCATGATGGTAGGCGAATTTACGAGTTTGTGATCGTGCATATGCGCATATGCATATTGATGCATACAAGCCATTACATGTGTATGAACAACTGCTCAGTTTAATTTATTGCCTTTCCTAACGGGAAACCTAATTTAACACCTTGAACTCATCAGTAAGTTATTACTACCTTTTGAGTTTGATAACTGTGCCGGTTGGCCTTACTAAATATAAACTGCCAATATTTTACTTCTACAGGCACAGTATACTAATGATTCATGATTGCTTATAAATTAATAGCTATTGCCTGGAGGCATTTTATTGAATACTTGAACTATCACTAAAGGTCTGAAAGATCAACATTTTTAAATATATAAGTATTTAAGTGATGATATATTTTCAAAGGAGGATATTTTATTTAAGTCAAAGAGAAGAAGTGTATATTAGGCTTTTTGCCAAATTGATGGAGATAAAAGATTTAAATATTTAAAATATATTTATAACCCACACTCTCGAAATAACAATGTGGGGCCACCTTGAGTTGGCGAAATGTGTTTATCTCATTTTGAATTTGATAAAATTTAAATTCCCACTTTCCTTGGGCATATGGCTACAATCTTGCAATTGGTTCCCTTTTGATAGCCACAAAAAGTGGCGTAGCCTTAAGGAAGATTGTTGGTGGCTAAATCCGTCACATATGAACTCATCTTTTGGTTTTCATTCTTGCTATATCAAAGTTCGATTTCTTTATGAGGAGGGAGTTAGAGAAAATTTAGGAGGAGGTTATCATAACCACCTTGAAACCAATCGACCTGCTTTTGTTGGCATTCTTTTGCAAAAGAAACATATATTTTTCTTGGAAAAGGAGATTCAATGGTTTTCTTTGGGGAAGAAGAGAATAGCAGATGCTAGCAATAGAAGAACTATCTTGAGCCGCAAATTTCTTTTAGAAGAGGAAGAAGACAGGGATTAGCAGCAGGGGCTGGGGTTGAGCTGAAGAAACCTGGAGTTTCTTGCAATCATAGTTGCTCACATTCAGTTTATTCAGACTTAGAGCTTCATTGCAGGCACGTCCTACCCTCTTTGAGTATATTTTCTTGAGAATTAAGTGCTCTCTTGCATGAAGATAATCCAAGAGATTATTGCAGCATGTTATTTTGTTCTTCATAAATAAAAAATAGCTGTTTCTTGCTTGTCAACTGTTCTGTACAGTATGAATATAGTGTGCTTGAAGTAGCAAGCTTGTTTATTATGTCTTTGATAGACGAAATCCTTAGTTGCAGCTTCTTAGCGCCCAAACCATCTTATTGGTTATTTTGGAAAAAGCATTTGTAGGTCGAACCCGTAGCATGCATTTAATTTACTATTGTTTTCCTAGCAAGAAATGATAAGAAATTAGGAAGGTTAGAATGAAGCTTAACCAAAAACAAATGATATTATAAAGAATGGCAAGAATTAAATTACTAGAATGAACATGCGGATATTAAGACTGTATAGGAGCGAATTTGCACCCCTTATGCAAATTCCCCTTTTTCCCTCCTTCACTTTAGAAAACCAAACTCGAAGGCTAAATTCCGCATAAGCCCGCTACCTTTGTTCCACTTGGCGGTTGTTTTGTGTGTTGGTAGAGGAATAACTATCGGGGACGCTCGTGCGGCATGCTTACACGCAATGTTCTTGTCCCCCTCTTGCAGCCAATCGATTCAAGCCTTCTGTTTCCAAAAAAATTCCTCCCGTAACTCCCATTTAGCTAGGACTCTAGAAAGTCTAGTCTCTTCCTATAGTAATTCCACAGTCATTCCCTCTTCCTTTATTCTGAAAGTGATGCTATCCAAACGAGTCTTTAATATGGAATAAAGACTCGTATGAGAATATTTTCTTTGAGAAAGCAAATTCCCATGTCTGGAGCCTGCAGAGGTGTTACACTTCTCATTGGAAGTCGACTTGTAACGCCCCCTTCGACTGACTGACCCGAATATGGCCGTTTTCTTCATTCCTCCTTCAAATTCCCTCCTACATGCATTTCAACTTCTTCACAACTTCTTTTGCATCCTCTAAGCTGTCAACCCATTTTCCTCCAAACATTCTAGCATTCTAGCAACAACAACATCACTCCATCAACTCAATAGAGCAAGTGTGGAACAACACCATCGCAACAGGGGTTTGAGTCCTCTCATTTTCTCCTCCATTAGCCTTGAGTGCTCTTGGTGGAGGTGGTAAGCTTTCTACTCCTCTCCTCTACTATTTGGTTGAGTAGCACATTACTGTTTGTAGTGTTTCAGTGTTCTTTACTTCATTTATTTCTTTAGCATATATTACTCCATTATCGCTATCTTGGCTGTTCGTGGAGGTGGAAACACCTAAACGAGGGTCTAACTAAGGCAGGCCCCTATACAACCAGCCAACAATTTTCCTCTTCATTGTGTGTAGTTGGACGTGTCGCTTGGAGTTAGCTGGCGAACGAGTACTTCTGTGAGATTATTCTTGCCATCCTAACTCTTGTTTATTTGCTTCATCATATTCATACATATCTTGCCTACTTCATAGTCTTGTTTTGGCCCTTTGGAAGTAGTTAGTTAGGCTATTAGTCTGTTTTCTAGTGTTTGACCTTGCTTCTTTAGTCCTCTAGTCCTACGGACGCCAGCGTACCTGAGAGACACCAACGTGAGGCGTTGTCCCAGAACCATGCTTCCGTCCTCGGGCAGAGAGCTTCCTGAGGCATAGAGTTAAACTTGAAAATTGGTTTTCCTAGCCCCATTTTGTGTTTCAGGTCAGTAGAGTGATTTGAGGACATTATAGTCCTGATCATTCTCGTCTCGCACTTCCTAACACCTTGTTAAGCTGAGGTAAGTTAGGGCAGCCTTTCGCTCTTGGCTCTCCGTGACCTGGGGCTTTGAACGTGGTTGGTCCCCCTCTCTTAGATTTTTGGTGAACCTGACGTGAACCAATGTCTATTCATTTGTTGGTGTTGAGGCTTTCCTCTTGTGCCTTGCGATTGTTGTGCTCCTGAGTGTTGTGAAGGTTTACAAGCATCACAACCCAGTCCACAACTTCCGGGTATATTGTTAGGAAAAGTATACAACACCACCCAATGGAAAGGACGAAGGTCACTACTAGTTTCTCCACAGGCCTTTTCTCTGATCCTGCCGTTGGTCTGGTTGTGCAGGAGCAGATGTCAAGGGGCAAGATAGGATTCTCTGACAAGACTGATCACGTCCCCATTCCTCTTGCGACTCCTACACCATTGTCAGTGGACGAGTATGAGGCTGTTCAAATTCCTTCGGAATATGTCTCCGCCCTTAGCAAAGGGTTGGGCGCCTTAGAAAATCACTTGGAAAAGAACCCGAAGATGGCCAGGGCCGCTTGGGCCATTAGTGAGTTGAAGTATATAGTTGGAAAAGATCAGACAGGCGTAGAGCTCCTGGCTAGTCTCAATAGTCTGACCGATGTGTGTGCTCCTCCGAACAATCCTAACATTGTACGAGGAGTCACCTTTGAAGACCATGAGAGACAGCTAGGACTGTCGATGCCTCCTACGTCGATATACATGGCTAATGCCGTAACCTTGATCAATATCCCCTTTGCCTCCGAGGGATTCAAAATTGTTAGAGTGAACAAGATCCCCTTGGGTTTTAGCTTCACCCCTCCTGTCACCTCTAGTAGTGGAGACTTTGTCGGGATGAGCGGTGGGGGCTTTGGTAGTGGCGGTGGCTTCAATGGTGGAAGCAGTGCTGGCGGAGGTGGTTCTGGTGGAGGTCATGGTGGTGGCTTCGGAAGTGGAGGTGGCTCCGATGGAGGCCTTATTGGTGGCGGTGGCTTTGGTGGTGGTTCTGGCGGTGGTCACACTGGTGGTTCCGGTGGCAGTTCTGGAGGGAGTTTCCTCTAGCCCTCTATCTTCTAATGACCCTATTTTGAATACTCTTCTTTAGAATATGGGTAAGATGCAGAGAGTTATTGAGTCTCTCCCAAGCTTCTGCCCAACCTATCTTCCAACCCTTCTTCCGACACAACCCGTTGTCGTTTGCTGAAATATGCTAACCAATTTTTCGATGAATTAACACAACATAACCAGCAATAGTTAACTGGATTAGCGTTAGCATCAAACTGAAAAACTGAACTTGGAATAAAAACTACTCAACGTCAAGAATGTGCACTCAAGATCCCACTGAGGGCGAGGTGCTAACATATGACGGAGTGTTGAAATTTGAAATTAAGAACTGATAGGCGGATAACCAGCCATGAAAAAACATTTCCACACTACCACTAAATAGTGGGGGGAAAAGATTACAATAAAAACAATTCGTCCGCTGCGGCGGGCATCCACAGAGCTGTGGGAATTCACCACTATGAAAGTGGGTATAAGAGAGTTACAAAACAGATTGTCCACACTGGCGGTAAACCATCTAGGGGTAATTTAATGATAAAACAGAAAGTAATTGCAGAACTGAAAGATTGGTTGGATTAGTAATGCTTAATCTCAACCTTACAAATTAACTCTGCAGATTACAAATTACAATGATAAGGAATGAACCTTAGATATTAAGTATGAACTTTTACAATGATATAACTCTCAAATACTGAAGTATATGATCAAAAACTGGAAATTGCAACAATCTGATGTAAAAATCAGAATTCTGGAAATTCAACCAGCAAACTGTGAATTCATAAAATGCTCATAAGTTGGTCAATTTACCTCCGAATGACGCGAAGTAAGTTGCAAATGCTCCCTAGGGGTCTGGCGCCCAAGATGCAATCCAGAAACAGCCACCAAAGACTCCAGATTATTTGGCACGAATTTCAATGCACTTCTAAATGGTACGGCCTTCTTCAAAAATCGATTTTGCAAGTAAAAAATAAATACTTGGAATTAAATTCCAATTCTTTGTGGAAGGTGGCGCCTTGAGTCAACAAATGGATTGCCAAAGTACCTAGAACGAATAAAAAATCACTCCAGAAGATATATTCAAAAATCAGCTTCAGCTGTAGAAAACCAGGAAACTCAAAACTGAGAAAATACTCCAAAATTCTTCAATCTTTGATGCTCAATCTGCTAGTCTGATGTGAGAAGCAGAAATGTTCCAACTAGGTGTTGTATTTCAAACACGAAATTGGGAAGGGGCTAGGAGGTAGCATCCTCGAAGCAACAGCAAAATGTCCATAGTCATTTTGACAGCATAACAGTAAGGTAAACAATGGATACCAAAAGCTGGAGAAAAGACTTCATTTTAAAGAACACTGAAAAACTCTTCACATTCCCTGAGAAACGCCAAGAGACACCTTTTGAATTCTTTTCCATCTTTCACAAATATTAATCCTCAAAAAGGTGGCGTCCAAAATTAAGCTGGAAGAAATATTCAATAAAGAATAAATAATCTTTTAATGAAGGCGTACCCTTCATGGCCCCACTTTAAAACAACTTAAGTTATCACCTTAGGCCAAGGGGGGGGGTCAACAGAGAATTAAAACATAATGCCTTTAATTAAATATTTTTCACCAAAAAAAAGCTTTCTGAAGCCCAAGCCTGAATAACAACAACTGCTCCAGCTGAGAAGGACTGAGAATAGACAACTGCAACTGCCAAAAACCACTATTTACTAAAAATAGTAAATAACATGAATTGCTACAAACTCCAAGCCAAGAAACCCTAATTTCACCTCATTCCAGTCTACGGGTTCCAGAATAGACTGATGAACTGCAAGGCTAATTCACTGATGAGAAGGGGACATTACATTTGCAATCCTAAACACTCCCTTCCCCCAAGGAATGGAGATTCCTAAATTTGAGAAATACGGCGGCAAAGGGGACCCATAGACCCATGTGTCTACCTAAAACACCTTGTGCACAAATTTCTTTCGTCAAGATGCGTTGATGGCCAAATTATTCCCTTGATTTGTCAAGGATACAACACTCGAGTGGTACTGTTCCTTGCCTAATAATTCTATTTTCTCATTCGACCAACTTGTGAACCAATTTTTACGACAATTTCAAGCTAACATCGGGCCGAATATGATGTTTTCGGATCTCGTTCGATGCAAACAAGGAGATAACGAAAAGATCACTGATTTTATAGTGCAATATCAAACACTCTTCTCACAAATCTCGTATTTGCTGCCCGATTCTGACGTGCAAAAGGTATTCATAGGGAACTTACAAAGGCCTTGGCAAGAGAAGTTTGCCCTTATGAAATACCCTTTTTTCGCGCATTTGTGTGTAGCCCTATGAGAGTATTAGTAGACAGTGGTTCAGTTCGGGGGATCCTCCTCGTGCTCCTGTTCTGAAAGAAAATCTACTGTGTCGATCTCTGGAAAAGGTAAAGCTGTTGCGAATGTAGTAGCCGCTACAGATGACAACAACCTTAGACGCAACCGAAAATTCACAAAGTTATCAGAATCTTATTCCTCCATCTTGCAAAAGTTGTTGAAGTATAAGATCGTAACCTTGCTAAGCCCTAAACTCCTTAAGGAGCCATACCCTAGTTGGTATGCTGGAAGTACTTACTGTCAGTACCATCGAGCTAACGGACATGATACCGAACGCTGTATGCGCCTGGGTCATGAGATACAGGACCGCATTGAGGACGGTACTATTTGTCTCGAGTAGCAAACAAATCGGTGGTGAAATCCAACAATGAATTGTAGGTATACACAAACCCCTTTCCGTCACATTCTGCTAACATGATTGTCGATCTCACTGATTCTATCACTTAGCTCGAGGCCTATGTTAATATGGTCACGGTTACTTCTACTGCACAGCTTGGGACTGGTTTGCCGGATATAACGTTTACATCATAGGACTTACCCTTAAATAACAAGCCCTCGTCTCTTTATATTCCTGCTCGCCTCAATGGTAACATTGTGACAGGGGTCCTAGTAGACCCCGCGATTCGAGTGAATATTATCACAGAAGAGATGTTGTGGCTTAACTCATTGCATAGAAAGGAATACGAAGAAACCAAATCTACCATCCGTACACTCGATGGTCTCTCCCTGAAACCCTATGGGTCGATAACTCTGTCCGTCCTAGTTGGACCTAGGGCTGTTGACACAGTTTTTGGCGTCATCCCTGAGTTAGATTTGTTTAGGATGAAGCTAGGCATACCTTGGCTAGCCTCTATGAATGGAATTTCCTCCATTATCCACAAATGCGTGAAGTTCTTCCATGAAGGTGTTGTGCACGTAGTGCATGACATGGATATCAGCCTCTGGTGTCCCGTGGGGATTATCTATTAGACCATTTTTGGCCTGCCCCGGTTGGTCCACTTCCTCCAAGAACAAACCTGCCCTACAAAAACTACGTAGAGTATAAGATTGGGGGCAAGGGTCAGCCAAAATTGGCTATTCCTGTATCACAACAACCAGCTGCCTCCCCTTCCCAAAAAGGGAAGGAGAAGGTGACCTCCCTTCAAGATGACTCGTCTACTCTCCTCTCTTGGGAGGATTATTGGATGAGCAAGCTTGGCTTCTACCCGTTGAGTCCGATGATCCCTCCTTGGCGTAGACCCAAGATCAAGATATTGGATCTTCCTACCAAACCACCTGGACCATGGCACTACTTGTATGGTAGAGGAAAAGGTCCCTGTGAAGAGTACTCTTTTTCTCAACCTCCGCGACCTCCTACCGCTCCTACTCCTAAAGGAGTGAATGGGAAGAGGCCCACTGCCGAGGCACTTGAGCCAACTCCCCTTGCTGCTTCTCAACTTGCCCCTCCTGCTCCTGTTTAGGAGTTCGTTCCTCCATTGCAAACGACTGTAGTGGACACTCCTATGGCTGAGCCAGAGCCTTCTGTTCCTTCGTAGCCTCCGACCTTTGGTTCGAAGAGTCACAAAAACCATTTTGCGTGCGAGCGTAAGCGTTGGCGAAAGGCTCTCATGACTGAGTAGGCTGCCTTGTAGAGGAAGAGGAGATGATTGCCCCTGTATCAAGGCCTCTTGCTGCATCCTCCTCTCTCCTCCCCTCTGCTTCCGTTCAAACTAGCTCTGTATCACTTCCGGTTTCTGCTGCGAGTACAAATGCGCCTGACCCTAGAAAGGTGCAGGTGTTCATTGCTCTTTTGGTGGAGCCGCCACTATTGATGTCCCTTCCGGATGTCCAACCTTTCTTGAAGCCCGTGGATATGACTAACATCTTGGTTGTATCTACTGTGGTTCTTTCCTCCTCTTCCTTCGCACCTCTTGCCTCGTCTGTGGGGAGTTCGCCTCCTTCGATGAAGTAGAAGGCAGAGAGTGGTCCTTCTAGCAACGAAGGACGTAAGAAAAGTTCACCTTCTCCGAAGGGTGGCCCCATGCTGACTTGTTCTGTCGTAGTGACGGAACCAGTTCTGGCTTCCCCTGAATTTGTCAACGCTCCTGAATCTTTCGGTGAGCCTAGTGGTGAACCTCGGGCGCAACCTTCCTCGTCCGTTGAGGTAAGACATGGCATTCCTATGAAATGCATGTTCAACTCTCTGGACGAGGTTCTGGCCTTGTCGACGATCTTCGCGAAATCGCTGACCTTAGCTCCAGAAGAGCTCGGTGGAGAGGACCTTGTGAGGCCCTCTTCCTTGGCCCTTGTTGCGGGAGGGCCGAATGCTCCTCCTCTTAACATCCCACCATTGTAGGCTTGTCCTCCTTCCCCCTACGATGATCTAGAGTGGGAAGCGGATGACCTCTTGGTCGATTAGTGTTAGGAGGAGGCCTCTTCTTTATCTTTAGATTAGGTGTGTGTGTGTGTGTTGTGATGTGTTCCCTTGTGATTGTGCTATGTGTGTCGGGATGACCCTCGTCAACCCTATTGGTGCTTGGATACAAGCGTGGTTTTTGTGTCGTAAACCTTCCTCTATTTGTATCATCATTCTTCCATGTTTGTGACTTGATTTTCGATAAATTGGGGACGATGCAAAGCATTGGGGGCATTTAGGCTTCTCATCCATGTTGACCCGATTTTTTATTTTTACTTTGTCTTCTCGTGCATTTTTCACATGGTCTGATATAGTAGGGGGTTGAAGACAGTTCATTTTATATACTATTACTATACATATATATGTATTTATGAGTAGTTCTGACCTCGAAATATCAGGCTACCCCTGTGCCCTCTGTTTGTGTTTCTTTTCCTTTTTTGCTTTTCCTTTATCTTTTTCTCTTCTTTTCTTGAGTTGTCCCTCTTATGCGTGACAACGCCTTTTCTTCAACACTTTGACTTTCAGAAAATGCATTTGTTGCCAACGGATTTTTCTTGGAAGTCTTCACAAACTTCCTTTCAAGAATTGCATTCTCAACTTGAAACCCTAATGGAACGTGTTTCCTTCATCACGGGTTCGTAAAGAAAGAATTTGAGAACCTTTCTCCGAAGCGGGAACAACTTTGATCTTCCCCTTGCGTGGGGGCATATTCTTCCTTTCAATTCCTTGATGAAGTGGACATCTTTCAAAAGGATTCCTTGATGATGAATCGATTTGGGAAAAACATGTTCTTCACACTTTCGAACAGCGTGTCCCTTGAGTGGACCCCTTTTTCACGCCAGGATTACCAAGGGACCCCTTTGAAAGTCTTCCAAATTGTTGATGGTTTGCGCAACTGTCCGCTTAGGCAATGCTTACTTGCCTACATGGCCGTTTTCTGACTCTGCGAAGTCCACTTTCCTAGGTTTCCTCCATGCGAGAGGTCTTGGGGGATACCTCCCTGCAGGTCTGCGGGCCTGTAGGGCGCTTCCTTTGAGCTTCCTCCATGCAAGAGATCTTGGGGGTGGCTCCCTTGCAGGTTTGTAGGTCTGTAGGGTGCTTTCTTTGGGTTTCCTACATGTGAGAGATCTTGGGGGATACCTTTCCTACTGGTTTGCGGGTCTATAGGGTGCTTTCTTGGGTTTCCTTCATGCGAGAGATCTTGAAGGACACCTTCCCTGCAGGTTTGCGGGTCTGTAGGGTGCTTTCCTGGCTTCCTCCATGTGAGAGATCTTGGGGATGCTTCCTTATAGGTCTATGGGTCTGTAAGGCGCTTTTCTGGGTATCCTCCATGTGGGAATTCTTGGGGGACACCTTCCTTGCAGGTCTGCAGGCCTATGAGGCGCTTTCTTCATGGGGCTTCCTTCATGTGAGAGATCTTGGGGGTTGCCTCCTTGCAGGTCTGTGGCCCTGTAAGACGCTTTCATGTTTTTGCTTTATAGTTCTGCGGGGCTATGAAGTCCTTTTCTTGTCTTGCACTCTCGAGTTCTCCAGATTGTGGTTTGCTTCCTCAACTATTCAGGTATACATTTCTAACCTTACTACTTCTCCGATCTACTTTACTGAAGCACTCATCAGTATTCATGCTCGCTGAAGTGGGGGCAAAGTGTATAGGAGCGAATTTGCACCCGTTATGCAAATTCCCCTTTTGCCCTTCTTCACTTTAGAAAACCAAACTCGAAGGCTAAATTCCACATAAGCCTGCTACCTTCGTTCCATTTGGCGGTTGTTTTGTGTGTCGGTAGAGGAATAATTGTCAGGGATGCCTGTGCGGCGTGCTTACGTCCCTGGTAGATTCCCGCATCTGGAGCCTACAGAGGTGTTACACTTTTCATTGGAAGTCGACTTGTAATGCCCCCTTTGATTGATTGACTCGAATATGGCCGCTTTCTTCATTCCTCCAAATTCCCTCCTACATGCCTTTCAACTTCTTCACAACTTCTTTTGCATCCTCTAAGCTTTCAACCCACTTTCCTCCAAACATTCTAGCATTCTAGCAACACTCTTGCACTCCATAGCAACAACAATATCACTGTATCAACTTAGTAGAGCAAGTGTGGAACACCACCATCGCAGTAGGGGCTTGAGTCCTCTCATTTTCTCCTCCATTAGCCTTGAGTGCTCTTGGTGGAGATGGTAAGCTTTCTACTCCTCTCCTCTACTATTTGGTTGAGTAGCACATTACTGTTTGTAGTGTTTTAGTGTTCTTTACTACATTTCTTTCTTTAGCATATATTTTTCCATTATCGCTATCTTGGCTGTACGTGGAGGTGGAAACACCTAAATGGGGGTTTGACTGAGGTAGGCCCCTATACAGCCACCCAACAATTTTCCTCTTCATTGTGTGTAGGTGGACGTGTGGCTTGGAGTAAACTGGCGAATGAGTACTTCTGTGAGATTATTCTTACCATCCTAACTCTTGTTTATTTGTTTTATCATATTCGTACATATCTTGCCTACTTCATAGTCTTGTTTTGGCCTTTTGGAAGTAGTTAGCTAGGCTGTTAGTCCGTTTTCTAGTGTTTGACCTTGCTTCTTTAGTCCTCTGGTTGTATGGACACCGGCACACTTGAGAGACGCTAGCGCGCGACACTGTTGTCCCGGAACCACGCTTCCGTCCTCGAGCAAAGAGCTTCTTGAGGCGCAAAGTTAAACCTAAAAATTGGCTCGCCTAGCCCCATTATGTGTTTCGGGTCAGTAGAGTGATTTAAGGACCGTATAGTCCTCATCATTCTCATTCCGCACTTCCTAACACCTCGTTAAGCTAAGGTAAGTTAGGGCAGGCTTCCGCTCTTGGCTCTCCGTGACCTGGGTACTTGAACGTGGTTGGTCCCGCTTTCTTACAAAGACAATAAATGAAAGATCTTTCCTGATAGAGGAAAACGTACTGTTTGCTTCAAGAAGAAAGAAATAATTTCTGGTTTTGTTTGCTTGCTACTAAGTACCTAACCATGCATGCCAATTTGATAGTCAGTAAGTATAAGTGCAGTTTGAGCACAGGAATTGTCTTGAGGGTTTTGAAAGGTTACTGTTTTGCCTTCTTGGTATGAAAACCTTGTTGTTTGCTGTTTTAGAAGTGTTTATTCCAAGTTGAACTGTCAGCCATGGGAGTCATGAAGGGATTCGTAAAAACCCTAGTTTTATATATATTGGTCATATGTGGTAGGTAGCCAAGTAAGAGTGTGTATTATTTGGAAAACCTAAATAAGGTCAAGAAATTTTGCCCTAGGATAGGTGTCCTTTGTAAAAGTAAAGGGCGGAGAGAAAATCTCTTGAATGCCCTAGGTTAGAAGAGTTTTCCTAGTCGAGCAGGGTGGGTGAGTTTGTACAGAAGTACAAAACTATGGCCATAGTAGGTGCAAAACTATGGCCATAGTAGGTGCAAGTGCCATTGACTGCACTTTAGTACTCATAGCAACCTAGATACGTAATTAACCAGAGTTGCCAGCTTAGTAGGAAGGTATCCTTTGTAGCATGGCAGCGTTAGATAGGTAGGGTTTATCACTAGAGCTCAAATGGCAATTCTTGAGGGTTTCCAACATTGCCTTTCGTAACAAGGGAAGGGCCCCTTCCAGTTAGGAAGGTGTGCGAGGGATTGCATGAGTCCGTGGTTGGCGGAAAAGCACTCGGATGATGCTTTTTTTCTCAAGCAGATGGCGAGCCGAGTCTTGGAAGATGCAGTATCCAGATGAGGATTTCTAATCTCTTACTTTTGTAACTCTTGTTATGGTACTTGAATAGGTGAATTCAACTTTGCTCATGTTCTTTAAGTAGAATGATATCTTGAATGTTACTGCAACGACTAGATGGTTAGCATCTTACTATGTTTCTTTTCAAGAAAAAAAAAAAAAACTCTAGTTTGAATGAGACATTTTATTTGTTTTTAAGTTCAATGAAAGCAGGATGTTACAATTGCAATAAAAATTATATTTTGCATTATTTAATAATTAGTAATTTAAACTTTAATAAAGTTATATAAAAGTTGATGTATTGCATATTATTTATTACGCACATTATTTATCACTCTATGTGACAAATACAAATCAAACTAATATAAAAAATAAATTAAAATTAAAATAGTTAAAGAATTTACAATAAAGACTAGTAATTCCTATAATACATTGTATTAGTTTGTGAAGAGCCTAGCTGGCTCCAACTCAAACCCCTATAGTTTTGCTTATCTTTTTGTTTTTTTTAAGTTTTTTAGAGAAAGTTTCTAGACAAAAGTAGAAGGGGTGATAGCATATAAATGCTCATAAAGCACAAATCTGAGCTAATATTGATTAAATGTAAATGCAGAAAGTATTAAACATCCATAACAATGAGATTACAAATGATAGACATACCCGAAAGCCTCCAGATTATTTAAATAAGAAATCATCCAAGCTTGCCAACCGGAAATTGTGAAAACTGACAAAATGGGACGCCTAGGCTACAGATCTGACTTCTCCCCAACAAAAACTTGATACAAATAGTTATGAAGGGTGGACACCAAGAATGAATCACTATCAAATGCTAGAAAGAAGGCGTTTAAGCAAGTTGCTTCACACACCTAGCCTCTAGAAGACACTTTTCCCAAGGCAGAATGGTACGACCAAGGCAAGGAACTGATGAACCAATGCTGAAAGCTGCAGAGAGCCTGAAGAAGACGTCTCTGATGATGAAACCCTCTTCTCTATTGTAAATTGATAAAACTTGAATAGAAAATCCTGATTAAAGCACTGAAGAACTCCTGAAATGAAGCTCCCATTGTTGCAATCATTCAACTGATCTTGCACAGTCTCACAATCACAGATCTGTGAAGAATTGTCGCTCTCCAAAGATACAATCTCCTGAAACCCTTGTCTCAGAGAAACCAAGCTCAGCCAAAGCCAAAGAGAAAATATCAAATAGTCAAAAGATGAGTTCGAATTTTCCTTTGCTTTCCTTATAAGGCCCAAAAAGGCACGCATCTCAAGAAGTGACACCACTTTTATTAAAAATACATTTAAAATGTATTTTGCACTTTTCAATAGTCACTTATTAAAATAAATGGGCGCTCCTTTTTGTAAAGTGTTTTAAATTTCACTTAAATAAATTTAAGTGATTACTTTATTATAAAGTCAAGTCAACTTTATAATATTCCATCAAATAAAGTTAAAACTCTTTAATCTCACTGAAATATTAATATCTTGCTCATAACCCATCGTATTGATGTGCCGTCAGAAGCTATCAATCACTATTCTGCCAAGGCCTGCTGTGAGCCAATCATTGAACTCAAAGGATGGAAATGACAAAACCCACCAAATAAAGCCACTGACCCTCTAACCAAATCCTGTCAGCCTACAAGGGTCCAAGAGATAGGCTAACTCAACTACTCCTGAGAATTGACTAGAGCGGGGACATTACATAGTTTTACTATTTTGTTTTACTCATACAAATTAAGTATTAAAATGATGGAATTATCATTTAAATATCCTATTTAATAAGCTATATAATATACTGTATTTTATTTTGTATAAGTCTCTATTCAATATTTAGTATTTCATTAAATATTATTATATTATAGTATACTATTTATTTTTTAATGAATACTTTGAAATACAACTTAATAATGTTTATATTAAATATTAAATACAGATTTAATAATGTTTTTAGTATTTATTGTAGTCTTGACTAAATAGTAAGTGTGTTTTTTAATGTTAATGTTTGCCCTAGTTTTGACTATGTTAAGTTGTTAACTATATTTTTTAATGTTCACGTTTGCCTTGGTTTGGAGTTGCAGTGCATAGGGTTAAAAATGGCATGAATCATGTGTAAGTTTAATAAATTCATTGAACATACATTAAGAAAAGGAGCTTGAGTCGTTGTTGATCGTTAGTTGCCTACAAATAGATGAAACACATCTTTGGTTTCGCTGCAAAATTGGAAAAAATCTTCTGTATTGGCATCTTGTGCAAAAAAAAACGAGGAAAACCTTTGAATTGGTCAAGAAATGCTTCATCTTAGGGTTTTAAAAAAAAAGGAGAGTCAAACCTATGCTTGGAATCGGTTTGGAAATGGTGTAGAAATGCGTCACTGCTTGAATTGCATGGGTACCAGAAGCTTTTGATGGATTTGTTTCAGCACCAAAAAAACCAAACCCTGGACAAATTTGTAGGTGTTTCAGTTTGTATTCCAATTCAGGGACATTTCATATTTGGAATCACTAGGGAAGTATGCTGATTCGGCAATGTAGGATTTAGTGTGTTAGTCAATTTGTTAATAAACATGTAGCCAAATTCACTAGAGTTTCTCATTGGTTTATGTGTGCATCACCCAAATTTGGATAAGGTATATTATTCAATCCAATACATTACCATGTCATGAAATTGATTTAGAACTTGTGCTTGGCCTTATCAACTTAGGTTCCACTACACCCAAAATTTGATGCACTATATTATTCAATTTTATACATAAACATGTCCTCAAATTCACCCAAAGCTTACGCTTGGCCTTTTCTGTTGAGGTAAATTGCACCCAAAATTGGATGTAGCATATTATTTAATTTTATACACAAACATGTCCCCATATTTAACTTGGTCTTGCACTTAGCCTTGGTGTTGAGACACACTGCACCAAAAATTGAATGTGATATTTATTCAATTCTATACATGAACTCGGGGTGTGCTATGAAATCTCCTTAGATTTATCATTTGAAGTTATCCCAGTTGACCTATTCCATCTTAAAGGTGAAAAAAATAAATGTTGGGATAAGATGGAATCTGAAGTTCGTCCCAATTGACTTATTCCTCCTGAAGCTTGAATATGTAAATCTTGAAACAAGATTTCTTGTAGATTTTAGCATATGTTTAATGCATATAGATATCATTCATTGGGCCTATTGATTTTATTATTTTAATTTCTACGTGTTTATTTCTGAAACCCAATTTCCCAAGTCAATAATTTAAGTAGATTCATCTAACTCTTGTGCAATTCTTTTCCATCATCTTCTACCTTTTGCTTCTTTTTGTTAGGCAAATAGGGTCAGGCTTCACAGATATAAGCTAGCACAGGACATATTGGCATCTATACCAAAGCATAACATTAGGTTTAAGTGGTTTTGACATAATCCATTTTATGATCAGTATCTGGACTTGCAGTTGGCAAGTTGGTGTCAAACTTTCAACTTGGGTGGGACTTAGCACCGAGTTAATTTAAATAATTATTCATATATAGGAAAAATCACAAAAAAGAATTTCATTGTTGTCCACCAGTGAAAATCTAAGAAAAAATTCTTTACTCAAATCTACAGTTGAAAATCATTGCTGACTGGCAAAATTTGTTCACAAATATGCCATTCATGATGAAAAGTCAGTTCCATGGAGGAGAAAGGAAAATAAAATTGTGCATTTGGATTTCTTTTTAGGTGCTTTTATTCTCACTCAGATGGTAGCCTAGTCTTACTAAGTCCGTTGTGTCTCTGTAAGTTTAGCCAGGTCAATCCATTTCAGCTTCTTTTGAATTACCCAGGCTTTGTACTTGTCAGTTTTTCTGAGTCTTTGTTGCATAATACATATGGTAACTCTAAATTATGATAACTCTAAATTTGCCTAAGTTTTTCTGCCATGTGTTCAGATTCAAAGTTGTGCGGAGAAATTGATTTGCAAGGATCTCAAAAAACTAATGAAAAATTTACCAGAAGATGAGTAAAAAATCAAGAATTTTCTCAAGAAACAATTATGATATTTCTATAAAAAAAGGAATAAATGGGAGAATATTTATTTCAACACAATGCCACCAGAATACCTGAATAAATTGTAACAAATGAAAAACTTAATGAACTCACTGGTTTGCTCCATTGAACTCCCAATGCTACAAAAATTACTTGTAAGGACTGATATGTAATGTTTCTAGCAAATATGGTTAACCAGTTTGAGATTCTGGTTTTGAAGGATCTGCAGGATGTTGCCAATGCTCCAAGCAAACTGCCAATAATCCTTTTTGACTTGTTTCAATCAAGCAGCGTACTCTGTTTTCCTCCAGTTTACTGTTCCAACTTATATGTGCCAATTGATATAAATAAGATAGTTTGTATTTACTGCAATAGAACTCAGACCTCACTAAAGAGAGCTCAAAAATATTTTATATTTTCTCTGAAATGTCTCCAATGAACATGCAACATAAGGAATTCTTATAATAAACTTAACTTTTTATGGAAAATGACAGTGAGTGAATAAAGAGAATTTTCATGGTTTTAATACCATGAAAGAACTTGGTATAGAACAACATTATGCACAAGCTGAAAAATTGGTCACAGTTGGATTTATATTAGCATTATGGCATGTGTAGATGTCTTCTACACTTCATTAAGTTAGGACTTTGTCCCAAACTTATTTTTACGAGGTGCCAGTGACATTTGGAATGCACCAATGACCTTCCTTTTGACATTCTATGCTTGACTCTTTGTATGCTCTTATTCTCATCATGTACATACAAATAGAATTTACTATATACCTTATGATTGCGTAAAGTACAACATTTAATACTAGTGGTCAACGTGATAAAACTTAAAACACTAAAGATAAGAACAATCAGAAATCCTTGAGAGGATAGCAAATGGTTCCTTAAGAGCTATTTTTTTCCTATTGCTTGCTACAACGATAACCCTTTCTCTATTTTCTCCTACCTCTGATACATCTGTTACTTACTGCAACAATCTCTACAAACAAGAATTTGCATTTGTTGTGACTTTGTTTTCCACTGGTGTAGATATTAAAGCTGCCTGATGCTGTAGCATTAAGGTTCCACCTCAAACTGTTTCAAATTTTTTCTTTATCTTTCCCTAACCTTCACTCCTTTTGTTTTGTACAATGTCAATTTTTTAAAGAGGAAAAATATGAATAGCCATTCAATGGTTTGTTTCTGAAATTTGATTATTATATCAGAGCCATTATGCATATCCTAATTTCTATTTCAAAAACAGATCAATTAATCTTTTGCTAACATGCATGCTTTCTTGTAAATAGTCCCAACTAGATGATGCAATAGGGAGTGAAGATTTTCAGGAAGCATCTCGGCTGAAAAAAGCCATTGCAGCAATAATGGCAAAGGACACTGTTGCTGAAGTTATGTCTGAACTTGAGGTAGGGAATATTGCATAAAGTTTTGAAAATTTCCAATAAAAGAATGGATTTATCATTTCACTTGGAAATTTGGTTTTGGTTCAATCTATACCTGCAAACTTTTGCAGAAAGCAATAGAAGAAGAACATTATTTGGATGCAGTTCGACTCCGTGATGATGCAGGTGCTGGTCTGGTAAGTCATTTCAGTATTATAAATTTATAATTGCTTAAGTATTCTACAATTATTATGATTTTTTGGAATTTTCTGTTTTAATTTTTAGGATACTGTTTTTTATTTTGAAAACTCAACAGAGCATCTATAACTTATGTTATATCTATTGCTTATGAATCTATGATACTTAGTTTCATTCTTTTGTTGATTAAAGGAGATTATTTCTGTGTTTTTTGGAGAATGGGAATTTTTTTTCTCAAGGCTTATATTTTCATTTTGGAAAGGATTTTGAGCAGGCTTCAGATTTCCATTCTAATTGTGAGTTGTTCTAGTTTAGCAAATTCTGTTGATGGATTATGGTTGTCTTTTCTCTGTTTTGCCTACATTTTAATCAAGTTTAGCATATTAATGCTTTGATGATAACTTTTTGCTATCTTTTTCATGAAAATGAGAATGGAGTCGATTATCTTTGTTGAGATAATTTTGTATTGTACAAGTTTTCTAATATGCAGCAGAGAGGGATGATCTATGCATTCAAGGGATAAAACCCTGGCTTGTAGGAACTATTCAAGAAACAAATATAACTCAACAACAGGTGTTCACAAAACAAAGATTTCCTATGTTCTACCAAGTCTTTAGAATAGGGGGACGCATTTCGGGGATGGATTCTTTTGAGGCCATTTTGGGGACAGCAGGGTACGGCAAAGGGAATGGCTATATAAAAATCCAGAAAATTTTAAAAATGAACAGAAGTTTCAAATATTCATACGATAACATTGATAAGGCATTCATCATATTGACATATACTTTATAGAATCCATAAAACACAACAATAGAGTTCATAGGAGAGTTGAACAAATTAATATTTAATTGCTTCCATAATTCATTGTCAATGTGCATCCGATATAAAATTGCCCAAAGGCTACAAGTTTGCACTACAAATGTCAAAATGGCAGTGTCACAAATGTCAAAATGACAAAGTCACAAATGTCAAACTATAAAACATAAAGTATGAAGCTGCCTCTAATCAGCATCTCCCAACACTGCATCAAAATCAGAGTTTGACTCTGATTCATTGTCACTATGAGTATGAGGCAATGTTACCTAGGGACGCGTCCCTGGGTCTAAACCCCCCCGTCCCCGTTCCGGAAACGTCCCTGTCCCAGAAATGGTTAGGGGGACGACAATAGTGTACCATGTTCTTTTTATTTTGATTTTCATATTGTAATTGATAAAAAACTATATTGGCAATGAATTCTTAACAAAAATGTTATAAGCTAAGTTTCTATAATGTATATATGCATGCTTTATCCTTGTTTTCATATGAATATTTAATGTTTCCCTATATATTTTAATTTTTTCTATATTTTATATAGCCATCCCTTGCAATCCCTAAATTTGGCCTCAAAAATCGGAAACTTGGGGACTCGTCCTGTCGTCCCCTACCGTCCCTGTCCTGGAAACTTGGGGTAACCTTGGTATGAGGGGTTGGCTCTCATCTAATGGGACTCAAACTCAAACGAATCCCTCTTGTGTGTCCTCATCAATCTAGGTGGCATCCTCTGGATCAACATCCCACCGTAAAGTTGGAGTCTGCCAATACTTTAAATTTTGACGATCTTGAAGTCGCAAAGCACTATGCATGACCACTAACTTCTCTGCACGTCTAGAGGTCAACCTATTCCTCATGATAGAGTGAATAAAGTTGTATGTGGACCAATGCCTCTTTGCAGTAGAGGAACTAACAGCCTGTGAGAGGAGGCGAGTAGGGAGCATCCTCAACTTTGGTGCATCTTTGCCATGTCAATCCACCATCCAATAGGATCCATTTGAGCCAATGTAGCTCTATCTATTTTCGCCTTTGGTTTGCCGAATGTTGGACCATGAAGATTAGTAAAAAGCAAGCCATTGGGTTGAAAGTAAACTCGACTCCTCAGTTGAATACATCTTTCCAAGGGCCTTCATTAACTCTTCTTTTACCTCTTCATCATCACAAGGAGGAAACCTACCAGATTTTGGTGCATACCATTTGGGATTGAGAGCAAAGGCTGCCATATGAAGTGGAGTGTTTAGAGTGTTCCATTGCCGCATCACAATGGGCTTAATGTGTTGCTCATACAATTCCAAATTAGGATCCTTGTAAGAAATTGCTTGCTTCATTTTTCTAAGCACGTTGTCAAATGTCTCATAAATCTCTCCAAGACTAGCAGAGTCCATATCAACATGTCTAATGACATCCACAACTAGTGAAATGAAGGAGCAAATATATCTGCAAGTGCAAACAAAATTTGAAAAAAAAACTAGTTAAAAAAAAAAAATCAGCAATCAAATTATAAGTTATAAATTTATGAATAAAATGAAAATCAGCAAGTTAATAAAAATAACAGTATTTTACCTCACATTGGACCACCAATCATCATTAAGAACATTTTGTTTGACGCTTTTTCCTTCTACACTATTTGAAGTAGACCATCTACTCCACTTTGAATTAACCATCATCAACTGTAGAGCCTCCTGCACCTCAAGCATCCTCTCTAACAAAATAAAATAACTGGCATACCTTGTCTTCACAAGTTTGAGGAATTCTTTCTTTGAAAATGTCTTGAAGAGAGCAAGTGATGTGTGATTGCTGCAAATAAACATCTGAATATCTCTAGCTTATATCACTACCTGCTGTACCCAATCTATTTTCCCTATGTCTTTCAACGTGTTGTTCAACACATGAATACAACAAGGGGTCCAAAGATGTGCTTGTAAGCACCTTCCACCATCATGCCAACTAATTTGCACACGTGCCAAATCATTGACCACCTACATAACATTGGAGACCCTATAGCATCTCTCAAAATATGAAATTGAAATTTTGCATCCTTGCCAGTGATTTTTTTATTGGTTAATTATGGAAATTTGGGAATCCAAATTTGGCTAATAGTTCAAAATGTAACGTGACCTGAATCGCCACATTTTTTACACAATTTTATTTTAGTCTTATTTAAATCACCAAAGAATTTATTTTTTAAAACTTTTTAACTCAAAAATTCTCCACAATATTCGATACATGATTAGATTAGATTTGCCTAAATTTTATATCATAATTATTAGTTTCTTTAGGGCCATATTTCCATTATTTAGTTAACACCATTGATTAAAATATAATCTAATGAACCTCATTGTATTATGTGAGTTAAAATGTACTTGGGATGTAATTGTCATGGGGCCCGAAATTGCTTTTGGATCGTTGATCTCAATGGGCTGTTAGATTATATTTTAAATCAATGGCGGCAACTAAATATTATAGAGTCTAACCCTTAGTTAGACCCATTGATCATTTCCACCCTCAGGCCCCTACTTTTCCGTAAGAATTTAATTTTTTTAAATGGAAGGATTCACCATCACAATTAATGAAGTTTCCTTTTATTTTCCAAGATTCACCAATATTTTCTACAAAATTCTAGTGATGTAAAAAAATCGCCAATAAAATTAATATTTTTTTTGAAAAAAAGGAAAGATCTGCCAGTAGAAATTAATATTTTTTTTCTAAAAAAGTGAAAGATTCGCCAAGATTTTATCTTTTCTTGAGGGGGTTGGCGAGGGGGGGTTCTTAAAGTTATCACTAATCCTTGCGCTTCCTAGAACAACGATAGCTCTCAGAAAATATGAGCCAGCTAAACATTTGACTATGATGTTGATATGTGGCCGATGTCTAATATCGGTCTACCCATCCATGACAATAGAGCAATCTGTCCTAATCCAACATTGTTTCATGCCCTCCATCACCGAACTCACCTTGGAATATTCTTGTCAAGGAGTGTTTTGTCTAGTTTATGTTCTCCAGGAGGGGTGAGTGAGGAACCAATTATAGTTATATTTTTGAACATTTGTTTGAAGTAAGGAGAACATGCTACATGGAATGGGATGGCATGGGCATAGAAAAATTTGGCAATGGATGACTCTACCTCATCTCATGCATGCACATTGAACAAACTTGCAAATGTACCTAGTTGCTCACTAGTAATAGTCTTCCTCTTCCCTCTTGTGGAAACATGAACGTCACCACTAGCACTACCAACTATAGAGGGCATATGCTAATGATATTGTGATTTTTATCGTATATGTTGATTATCTTGCCATTATAGAAAGCACAAACACTATAGTTCAACAAGTAAAATCAAAATTACGTTCGGCTTTGGACATTATTGCCAAGGAGTTGAGCTTTGATAGTTTGATGATTGATCATTGCATCTTCATGGTTCAAATCAAATATGCCACAAATCTTTTGGAGCATAATCTTGTACATCTATGGAGGTTGGATTGAAGTTGTTAACATTTGATGATTCATCTCCGATCAATGAATCATTCTACAAATAGTTGGTGTGCAATGCTATATATTTTACATCCACTAGGCTAGATCTTTGCTTTGTTGTTAACTATCTCCCAGCTTTTGTCAAAACCAAATCTTTCTTATTGGATAGCTGCAAAGTTAGTTTTGGGGTATGTCAAAGACATTCTTGATTTTGGCATGCTTTATCAGAGGACAACAATTTTGGGCTGATTGGATATACAGATCTTGATTAGTGGATCAATTGATACTTAACGGTCTAATCTTGAGTACATCTTTCTCCTTGGGTTTAGGAGTGGTTTCATGGCAAAGCGAGCTTTAGCAAACCATAGCTCTATCTTACACTAAACTGGTTACAAAGCAGCTGTGAGTGCTAGTTGTGAAGTAGTTTGATTATGAAGGATTTTGATAGATTTTCAACTTCCTCAACATACTCTTACTTTGCTTTTTTCTAATAATGAAGGAGTATTGAAGTTGGTGAAGAATGTAGTGCATCATGCTCAAATCAAACACATCAAGATTCATTATCACTATATTTGACAACTAGTGGATTGTGAAGCCTATAATGACCTAGGGTTTGATAGTTAGTGATTACCAAACAAAACAAATAGCCCTAGTGCAGTCACTTCCAGCAGGCAGTACAAAAAACACGTCTCTGCCTATAATTCCCTCAGTATTTTATAAAATGATGCAAACCAACACACAGACAGACTGATCTATTCTTTGATAACAAGATTGGAACAGATATAATTGAAATGCAGTAATAAGGAAAAATTGTTACATAACTCTCCTTCAGAAACATACATAAATCTTGAAGCCTCTTAGGTGGAAGATTATTTATCAGGGTTGAGGCTTCAACTGCTAGTGGTTAGGGCTTGCCAAAACTCAGAATTGCAGGCTGCAGGTTAGATCACAACTTGACAGGGCCAACTGCTGAAATCGCCTCCCAAGGTCATTCACAAGGTTCGCACTAGATCTGGGATTTGGCGACTGGATCAAATTGTTGGAGCCGCTGCCATATGGCTCCAAAGCCTATACCAGTAATGGTACTCTGTCCTCAATCACTTCTCCTAGGGTTTGAGGTGTGGAACCCTCAAACACTTGTAACTTCTTGGACAAGCTCCTTCGAAATTAATCTCCATCTTTGGCCAGATCTGTGAGGACAGTCTGCCTAGGTTAAGCTGTTGAGTACCTAATTCTGGAAGTGTTCCAGGTTTGTGGTAAGTCTGCTGTATGCTCCTCTCCGTGGTGGCCTTAGATCTGGGTCATAGATGACCTGAAGATCTGCCAGAGACCTTGCTATCCTCAAAAGAAGCTCCTGTTGAACTGACCTGCCTCTCCAGTATGGTGGAAACCCTTTGCTCAGCCTGGAAGTGTTTGACAGTGGTAATTAGCAATCTGCAAATGTTCAGTGCAAAATGTTCTCTTCAAATTTAGGGACAAACTTGGCATTGTCTTTGGTTTAATCATTAAGGGGGGTATTGGAATGTTAGTTTAATATTATAATAAAATGTATGTATACACTTGTTTGTAATAAGTAGTTGTAGTTAGTTTATTACAACTTACAACTTCATCAATTTTTAGACTATTGTCTATTTTAAGTATGTAATTACTTTTTATTTTTAGCATATGATCAACAATATTATTTGATGCTCTCAACTTGAGAAAGCATGCCATTTCCTCTCAATCTCATTCTTCAGTTTCTTACCAACAGAATCTATGTTTGCTTTCATCATAGAAGCCACATGCAAGATTGATTGAGGCACATTCATGATTGCCTCTCAATAGGAAAGCGATAAATTCAGCAAAATTATTTTGTATGTAAAGAGAAGGCATATTGTTTCTTGGTGTTGTTTTCCAGAATCTTCATAGTCCCTTAAAATAAATAATTTACTTGAGAATGTAAAGCACCATATTCAAAAGCCTCTAGTCATGGATATCATCACAGATCTTGATGGATGCCTTGAGCTCCAACAAATTAAATTGGTCTAAGAAGATCTCTTTAGAAGTTAGGTAAAACTAGTGAACCTTAGGCTCAGAAATATTTTATGGAATTCACATACAGGAAATTCTTGAGAAGTCATGTTTTTTGTATGTCATGTAGTCATGATGACAAAAAAAGAGGGAGGTTAGAGTCTTCTGCACAATCACGTATGACAGCATGCCTTGCAAATCAACATCTCATCTTCCTCTGCACACCTACACATTAATACCACTTGGTGATTAAGCTCACGAACATTTGCACGCACTGGATCAGAGAGGAAAAATAAGGAGCCATGGCAATGAAAGACACAAAAAAATTTCAATATGTGGCAACTACAATGATTCATATAAATACGTGAGGTGGTTTAGCCACCTTTCAACCACGACGTAACTGCCCTTGTTAATTAGGGATGTAATTAAGTTGAGCTATGACTTAGGAAATAGGAAAAGGATTATAGTCCAAAGTTAATAAATGTGAGCATATCCAACAAATTGTATGAGTGGCTGGGAAATTGGGAATTTTTGATATTATAAGATAACAAGTAATGGGTGGATGTGTCATATGGGGCATTGCTTCAACATAGCGACATGTATTTCATCCATGTAAGAAATAAATTTTAGTTGCAGTAAATTACATTTTGGATACAGGAATATTTGCATCAGGCTAATGTAGGAGTTGAATGTCAACTCCCAACACCCCAGGATCTGCTGCCAAATCTAAATATCTTCCACCAGAGAGAAAATGGCAAGAATAGCTTGCTTGATTATGGATGGAACATTGATTGATTAAATATGAAATGTACGTGAGATGCCTTGCTTATAAAGGCAAGGTTGTGAGATAAGATTAGACAAGATCATGACATGTGTCTTAATCCTATACAATGAGACAATTACCTCAACAATTATCAAATGACCCAGGACATGAATTAAATGACATGATAAGATAAGATAAGATCACATGACACCTAAGACTTCTAGAAAGATTCCCTAGGACCTAAGTAAACTTAACATGTGAATAGGACCTACTAGTGTACTAGTTAGGTAAAACACCTAATTCACACCAACTGATAAGATTTTGTTGTTATAGACATCTAATTTTCAGTAGTGTAGGCGTGTATTTGGGTCACAAACACATTAGGATCAACATAAAATTTAAATGATGTAGATGACTGTTTACAACTGTAACACATATCAGTTTTCAGTCTATATATGTTAGGTTGCAGTTGTTTTTTCATTGGCTCAATATCATAGGAAATCTGAGGTCTGTTATGAAGATTTCTATCAGGCATAGCTTGAGATCATCATAGATCAGAGTTTAATTATATTCTCTGCCCATGAAATATTTGCACTCCAATCATTACAACTTTTTCATTGACAAACTTTCCATCTATTGCTGGTAGATTCCTGATCTGGCCTAAATTGAGAATGGCACTGGTGCCAAAATGTAGCATAGCAAATAGAAATAAATTATGTGCAGCCAAACCTGAGAGAAATGTACAAAAAAAGATTAGAATTCAATGCTTTTTCATTGTATATGGTAAGTACGACAATATCACCAGGAATAAATACAATGACTGCTCTCCAACACAACAAAATAAAGACATTGAGTGTAACTGAGAGGTGTGTTGTTGGCAATATTTGACAACCACCTAATGTACCAATCTCAACTAACCAAATACAAAACTAAATTTGTCCAAATATTCAACACCAGTCAACTAAATGCCTTTATTTCACGTCTTTGGCATGCCACTACAATACAAGAACAAACTATAACAAAAGCCTAAAGAGATTAGAGATTACATCTAACTATTGTAAAACTGATACCTACAGAATTGATCTCATGGCAGTGGGGTTTTTGTGCTTTGAGTCGCTTTTCTTTCTTATGCATTTTCTATGCAAAATTAGAACATATGAGGACTAGTTTGAAGTTTTAATCTTCTGATTACATGCTTTCCTTTCTATTCTTTTTGTTCCAACTGCTTGTAGTTAAATCCATGGTTTAGTAAGTTTGGCTGGTCATTTTGAGGATAACAATGTTTGTACCTGTTTTTTTTCTGTTGCCTAAATCTATCTATATGTTGCTTAAATTTTTTCTTGGACTTTGGAGTAGTCATGGAACATCATTTCTTTGTGGTGTGTGTGCCTATGATAGTAAGGTTTAACTGGAAAAGGAGATTTTTAAGAAGATGATTAGCAGAGCAGGTATATAATCAGTTAAAGTTTTTAGTGGCAACCTTTTGTCGATTATAGTTGACTAATGTTCTCTCTGCAGGTAGGTTGGTGGGTTAGTCTGCCACAAGGTGAAAAGTACCCATATGGTCGAATTGTAAATATCTGTCCTGCACAGGGTAGATTTGTGGCCAAAAGTTACAGTGCAAGGTAGTTTGTGTATAGATGCTATCTTTGTGCAATTTAGTTGCTAAAAATCAACGAACTAACGAAAATTTGCATTTCCTTTTACCAGGCAGTTGGCTGCTGCAGAAACAGGTGTACCCTTGTTTGAAATCTTTGTAACTAAAAATGGGGATCTTAGATATAAACAGCAGGTAATTGTTATAAGTATTATGGAATTGATTGCTTAGATAGTGTTGGGACGAGAAAAAATGTTTCAGTCTTGCTTTTATTTTGCTGGCTATGGAGTAAATATTTTTGAGTGCTTAAATATATGCTGGGGGGAAATATTAAAGTTGATACCATCTTTGGCAGGCAGTTTATTTACAGCGTGCCAAAGAGACTTCAAGTGATTCTATTCCAGCATTAGAATCTCTAGATGCTGATCTTTTAGGTTCCTCAAAAAGTTCACTTGAAGTAGACCAAAAATATCAGAGTTTGGAAATTTCTGCAGATGTGGAGAATGAAGGAGACAAGAGTGATAACAAAGATAATATGGATGAGCTGAATCGTGTTCTAAATTATCTGAGAGA
Source organism: Sequoia sempervirens (assembly GCA_007258455.2). Taxonomy (NCBI): domain Eukaryota; kingdom Viridiplantae; phylum Streptophyta; class Pinopsida; order Cupressales; family Cupressaceae; genus Sequoia; species Sequoia sempervirens. Next base: position 532,304,688 of record VDFB02000015.1, on the reverse strand, counting down.
TAGGATACCAGGTATAAAATTCAAGGTTTTGAAAGTCATTGCGCCTGAAGGGGCGGAGATGGACACAAAGATATTTGAGCAGTTAATACAGGAGGATGATGAAGAGAACGATGAGAGTGATTCTAGTGAAAGTTCTGAAGATGAGGAAGATGAGATTAAAATTGAAGGTGACCTAAAAGATGATAAAGAAACTATTGAAGATATTGATTTTACAGAGAAACATAAAGAAACCCCCATCAAACTTGTGATTGGCGGGGTTTTACCAAGTAGCTCAGAAGATAAGGCTCCAAGAGTTGTGGTACGTGTTCCAGCCAAAATAGAGTATAGAGGGCGGGATGCTTTTATTTTCCACACAGAAGAAAATGACAATCAGGAGCCATCTTTAAAAGATGAACTAGCTATGAAAGTGGCGAAAGTTGTAGCACGGTCATCTTCAGACCTTGAGTTACCTAATGTTGCAAAATCCCTGTGGAAATCCAAAAAGACTGGTTTAAAGGTAAGTGTTTATGTCTGCAGACTTTGTTTGTAGGGCTATTGTTTATTGTCTTTATTTTAATGGCAAGCATTTACGTAAGCTGTATGTTTCTCTGGAAATTTATACAAGTCTATAATTCATTCTTCCTCTTTCTGTGCATTTTTTCTATTTCAGACATTCATTTTAATGCTTACTTTGTAGAAAGTTGCACTTCAAAGCTTAAGGGACAACTCATGTAAGGTATAGCACTGTCTGCTAATTAGAACCCTAGTCATTTAGAAAGGATTGAGGGATTGTAGCAGTGGTTTTTTGTTCATAATGGTAACATTAAATTTTTAAATGAGTTTCGGTCATGGTTAAAAATCCTTTTTTGCAAACCATGGCATTCTTGTTAATAATTTTAGCATGAGGTACCTTCTCAACTACTTAAGCCAGAGAGATGAAGTATAGCTTACATGAGATATACACATTACCAAGTCATCTAAACACACTGACAAATACAATGATGCACATAGCTTAATGTTTGTCTGTAAATATATTTAAGTGGATCTCACGAAGAGCAACTGAGACACAATCCTATTTTTACCATAATAAGTGATTACAAGCCAACTATATAGTTGACCCGGCACAACTTCTTTAGAAAATTACATTGATTACATGTACCATATTGACAATCAAATACTAATATCATTGACCGAAAACTGTCAATAGGTAGCCACCAAAAGCACTCTATAAATAAGTGTTTTGGAAATTAAAAAAACTCAGTAGACATAATGAATCCAGAAACATCTATTCAATTGTTACTCCTTGAACATCATTCCACTCATAATTTTTGCGTTGTCATAAGAAAAAACAATGGTGATGGGAGTTGGAGAAATTTACAGAGGAAATACAAAGAAGATTTCAATCGGGACCATAGTTCCACGGGGACGCGTCCCCCCCGAAAAATGGGCCGTCTCGGAGACGGGGACGTTTCCGAGACGCGGAGACGTCAGGGAAACGTCCCCCCGTCGTCCCCCCGCCGCCTCCCCGTCCCTCCGCCGTCTCCTGAACGTTTCCCTGAAAAGGAGACTTCGTGGCGTCTCGGAGTCTTCTGGGCGTCTCCACTCGGAGTCTTCTGGGCGTCTCCAAGACTCCAAGTTTCCCACGTCCCCTATAAAATAATGATTTTTTAAAGAAAATTAAAAATTTACATAGTTTAAGTTATAACTTATAAATGAATATATTTTTTACACGAGCTGAGCAATTTTCATTTTCATTTTTCACTGTGGCGACTGGCAACCGGCGGGAGACTGAGAATAGGAGCCAAAACTGATTCCACTGCAAGTCTGCAAGTCTTAACCTTCAAGCGAATTTTTGCTAACCAGGTAGGTTTCAGATTTCCGTTTTTTGTAGCATTTTTATTTTATAAACCCCAAGCATTTGAAATTTCAAATAATGGACGCCTCAAAGAGGCCACGACAACGGGCGAAGCGGGTGCCCGCATGGGATCGCGAAAGAGGCCCGTCCGAAAATAAAAAATAAAATTAATTTTTTTTCAAAGTTTCATATGAATTTCAATTTTTAATTTTTAATTTTTAATTTTTATTTATTATTAATTTATTATGCCTCGTGGGCTTGCAAAATGTGGAAGCACAGGCAAGGCATGTGGACTGTTTGACAGAAATTAGAATGAAAAAATTAAAATGTGGAAGCACAGGCAAGGCATGAACACAGTTCACATGCCTTGCCTGTGCTTCCACATTTTTTCATTCTATCAAACAGTCCACATGCCTTGCCTGTGCTTCCAAAATGTGGAAGCACAGGCAAGGCATGTGGACTGTTTGACAGAAATTAGAATGAAAAAATTAAAATGTGGAAGCACAGGCAAGGCATGTGAACTGTTCGACAGTTCACATGCCTTGCCTGTGCTTCCACATTTTTTCATTCTATCAAACAGTCCACATGCCTTGCCTGTGCTTCCACATTGAGGCATAATAAATTAATAATAAATAAAAATTAAAAATTAAAAAAAATTGAACAATCAAACAGTTCAAACTTCACATGCCTTGCCTGTGCTTCCACATTTTCATTTTGATTTCAGACTTCAGTCAAACAGTTCAATTTTGTGACTGTCAAACAATTCACATGCCTTGCCAGTTGCCTGTGCTTCCACATTTTCTGTTTTACACTTTTACTCTTCATGCATTCAATTGCCACTTGCCAGCATTCTGTCAAACTGAAATAGTTCACATGCCTTGCCTCTGCTTCCACATTTTGATTTTCCTGTTTGTATATCTTGCAAGCAGCAATATTGCAATTCATGAGACCACATTTCTTTCTAAGTTTTACTGTTTTAGTCTTTTAGACTTTTAGTATATACTTTATAGGTTTGATTTTTAATTTTTTTTTGTTTACATCATAGGTCTGATTATTTTTTATTTTTTAACATTGTTTTTGCAGCATAATCATCATAATGAGTTCACACAACATAAGTGATGATGAACCAGACATTCAAAGTGCAAATGATTCATCAGATGATCATGATCCTGACTTTCAAATAGGAGGGGAGGCTGAGGGTGAAGTTGAACCACAAGAACAACATGGCTCAGCCTCAAATACTCAAACTACCACAAGTTCCATTTGTAGTAAAGCTAATAGCTGCCCTTCAGAACTCCTTCAAGAATGGGCCAAGGGCCCCTTTGATCCAAAAAAACCTTTAAAACAATTTGCATCCAAGATAGCAGCAAAGCCTGGGGCAACTGGGGGCACTAGATTATGGAAGTGTCACATGTGTGAGCTTACATGGTTTGGCAGCATTACAAGAACTAATGCACATTTTCTTCTTGTTCGAGGCAAAGGTGTAGATGTATGCAAAGCTGTGGCAAATAATTTGAAGTATAGGGCTGAAATTTTAAAATTATGGGGTTGTAATGAGGATGAAGTGCCTACATCTGCTACATTGCAACATAAGAGTTACATGGGTGATCATATTTCAGCAGTGTCTACTTCTACTTTGCAGAGTCAAAGGCCACCAAATCCGTTCAGTTCAAGTTTAGCAGAGCCTAGGGGGAAACGTAAGATGGCATCTTCACAACCTATAGCAAGTTTATTCAATGTGCAGGCAAAGGATGAGGCAGATGATGCCATTGGCAAATTCTTCTTTGCCAATGGCATTCCATTCCACGTGGCTCGCTCTCCTTATTATAAGGAAGCTGTGTCAAAAATAATAAGGGCAGGACAATCATATGTGCCACCAGGGGAGAATAAATTGAGGACAACAATCTTGGATCAAAACTATTCCAAGATTAATATTTTGATGGAGAAGATGAAGAGAACCTGGGTCACAAGTGGATGCAGCATAGTCATGGATGGGTGGACGGACATTAGGCATCGTCCACTCATCAATATCATCGTCACATCTGTAGCGGGCCCTTATTTCCTTAGGGCTATTGATTGTTCAGGGCATAGCAAGGATGCCCATTATCAGTTTCAGATCCTCAAGGATGCTGTAGAGGAGGTTGGGCCACAAAATGTGGTGCAGGTAGTGACAGATGCGGCCCATGTGTGCAGAGCTGCAGGGAGGTTGATTGAGGCAACCTATAGACATATTTTCTGGACTCCTTGTTGTGTGCATGCTATGAATAATGCACTTAAGGACATGGGTAAAATCAGCTGGATCAAATCTATTGTCAGTGATGCTAGAGATGTGCAGATGTTTATCTGCAACCATCATCATTCACATGCACTTTTCAGGTCCTTCTCCAAGAAGGAATTCCTGAAGCCTGTAGAGACTCGATATGCATCATACTTTATTCTCTTGGAGAGGATGCTTGAGTTGCAAGAGCCATTGCAACTAATGGTAATGACAGCAGAATGGAACAGATGGCCTGAGTCGAAGACACAGCAGGGATTGAGGGTTAAGGAGGTGGTGAAGAATGATGTTTTTTGGGCTGATGCCAAATATATTGTCTCCATCATTGAGCCTGTCTTCAAAGTTATTAGATTTGGGGATTCTAATGCACCTTCCCTTGGAGAGGTATACGAGTGCATTGATTCCATGCTTGATCAAATGAAGGCTAAAGTGCGAGAGAAGGACCCCACAATGCAATTTTACACCGAGCATATTTATCCAATCATTCAGCATAGATGGGAGAAACTCAACACTCCCTTACACATGGCTGCCTACGCATTGAACCCAAAGTGGTATGTGCCACGTCCCGGTAGAGTGACACCTATTGAGGATGTTGAGGTGAAGGAAGGGTTCATGAAGGCCATTGACAAAATTTATGATCCTATAGAGGCCAGCTTGCTTCGTACTGAGTGGACAAAATTTGCTACTCTTTGGGGATATTCAGAGGCAGCCAAAGTAGATTTGGAGACTATGTCACAGGAGGACCCCAAGTTGTGGTGGACTATGCATGGGCCTAGATCTTTGATTACTACTCTAGCCATTCGTTTGCTGTCCCAGGTTTCTAGTTCTTCTGCTTCTGAGAGGAACTGGTCCACTTATAACTTCATCCACTCTGTTAAGAGGAACAGGCTCACTTCTAGGAGGGCAGAGAAGCTTGTGGCTGTCCATAGTGCCTTACGTCTCATTGATCGCAGCACAACTACATACAAGGAGAGTCCAGCAGCCAGATGGGATGTAGAGCCAGAAGAGCCAGCACAGATAGATGAGGATGCTACACAGACAGGGCTGGTTGGTATTGGTTTAGATGAGCTTGAGCATTTGGGGTCCTCGTCCGATGGTTCCGATGATGAGGAGATTGGCATGGAGCTTGGAGTTGGAGATGATTAGATCATTAGAGGCATCATGCCATTAGCTATTTAGTATTTACTATTTAGTAATTTTAGTCTATTTTGTTTTTGAAGTTTGAAGTTTGAACACTGTTGTGTTGATAACTTGATACTTGATTGTAATTATGAATCATGACTATGAAATTTTGAAATTCAAATTATGAAACAACTAGTTCTCATTCCAATCACAATGTCTATTAAGTTACAACTTACAAGTTACAAGTATATTTTCATTTTAATTTTCATTGTTTCAATGTTCACTAGTTCAATGAAATCATTGCAATGTGTTTAAACTCTAAAATTTACTTATTCCTTAGGCTTTTACAGTTATACATCTTTTTATAACTAATTTTTCAAGTACTATATGTATTTCAGCGCACCGCCCCCCCGCCGCCGTCCCCCCGCCGTCCCCTCCCCGTCCCCAAATTTAGGTCCCCCGCCCCCGCGCCCCTGAGACCCGTCCCCTGCCGTCCCCCCGTCCCCGTCCCCGAGACTTGGTGGAACTATGATCGGGACAAATACTCACAAAATAGAAGCCTTGGAGTTTGCTCCATTTGCACAAGTTCAGGATAAGACACAGCTTCATCCTTGTAAGGACTTAAGCTAGATAAAGTAATTAAGTGGTTGTACTGAACTAATGCGCAATTAGAAATCTCATTGTTCAACCCTAGTCTTTAAAAATCAAATAAAAGAACAAAGCTCTGATGCTTGTTGCAACAAAGGTATTTTTCACTTTACATTGTATATATGGTTTGAAATTTGTGCCTCTTTCGATTTTATCCTCTCTACAAAGCATGAGAATAAACTCAGCCTTTCCAATCTGTCTACACTCTATGAGATTATAAACTCATGTGGCTTGATTGGTTTTATATTAGGTTGCTGGTTTAGGTACAAGATTTGGTACGGATTTGGGGTTTGGGTTTGCCGGTATGGCAATTTTTGTTCCTAGCTTCAGTACTGCTGGGTTTGGCTGTACTCTCTCTCTCTCTCTCTATATATATATATATACATATACCCATAATTTGAAAACAATTCACAGATTGAAAACACAGTTGAGATAATTGATAATTCAATGTCAAATGTCAAATCAATATAAAATATCTATGTCGCAAGGTTTGTGTTCGTGTTTGTATTCGGAAAAGATAAAATTCCAAGGTTCTACAGAGTTTCTTAATGGGGGGATGGGTTTCGAGAACGGGGGGGACCAAGGGCCTAAGTTTGGGGACGATGGCGGGGGGACGATGGCGGGGGGTGGTGCTGATATACATATAGTACTTGAAAAAATAGTTATAAAAAGATGTATAAGAATTACAATGGAATTTACAAATGAAACTTTGGCAAATTACTAATTAAAATACTTAAATACTATAAAACTATTAATACTACTTAACAGCTAAGTTATTAACATTGAAGTTTGAACAATGAAAATGTCGAATTCGAATTTTATATTCAAGATTTCATAATGATGATTACAATGAGTACAATGATGTCAAAATAACAAAATGGAGTGAAGTGAGGCCTCTAATCATACCCAAATCCTCATCACGAGAACTACCGGAAGTGGACACATGGTCAAGCTCCGCCAAACTAATACAAACCAGCCTTGCCTATGTAACTATAGCATCCTCATCAATCTGTGTAGGCTCCTTTGGCTCTACATCCCATCGTGTTGCTGGACTCTCTTTGTACACAAGTGTCTTGCGGTCAATGAGACACATAGCACTATGTACAACCACAAGCTTCTCTACTCTCCTAGAGGTACCTCTATTCCTCTTAAGAGAGTGGATGAAGCTATAAATAGACCAGTTCCTCTTAATAGCTCAAGAACTAGAAACTTGAGATAGCAATTGAATGGCTAGAGTGGTAGTCAAACAAATCGGCCCATGGCATTTCCACCACAAAATTGGGTCCTCTTGTGCCATAGTTGCCATATCCATCTTGGCCACCTTAGAATAACCCCTAAGAGTAGCAAATTTTGTCCACTTAATACGAATGATGCCGGCCTCTATAGGACCATACATCTTTTCGATGGTGCAAAAGAACCTTGCCTTCACCTCAACATCATGTAAGGGTGTAACTCTACCAGGCTTTTGCTTGTACCACTTGGTGTTCAATGCATAGGCAACCGTGTGCAAGGGACTGTTGAGCTTCTCCCATCTTTGATGAATGATTGGCTGAATGTGCTCATTGTAGAATGCTAATGTGGGGTCCTCTCGCATGACAACCCTCATTTGGTCAAGTATACTATCAATGCACTTATACACCTCTCCAAGGTTAGGTGCATTGGCATCCCCATATCTAATCACTTGGAAGACTGGAGTAATTATGGAGACTATATATTTTGTGTCACCCCAAACAACATCACTCTTCACTACTTTCTTCACTCTCTTCCCCTGCTCTATCTTGGACTCAGGTCACCGATTCCATTTTGTTGTCATAACCATTAGTTGCAATGCCTTTTGCAACTCAAGCATTTTCTCCAAGAGAATGAAATAGGATGCATATCTAGTCTCGACAAGTTTCAAGAACTCCTTAAGGAAGCTCCTGAAGAGTGCATGTGAAGTGTGGTGGTTACAGATAAACATCTGCACATCTCTAGCATCATTGACCACTACTTGTATCCAATCAATCTTTCCCATGTCCTTGAGTGCATTATTCATGGTGTGCACACAACAAGGAGTCCACCAAATGTGTCTATAAGTTGTCTCAATCAATTTCCCTGCAACTTTGCACACATGGGTTGCATCTGTCACTACTTGGACCACATTTTGTGGCCCAACTTCCTTAATAGCATCCTTGAGGATTTGAAATTAAAATTCAACATCTTTGCGATGTCTAGAACAGTCAACTTAAGAAAATATGGGCCCTCTGTACATGTAACCATGATATTGATGAGTGGACGATGCCTAATGTCCGTCCACCCAACCATGACTATATTGCATCCACTTTGCACCCAAGATTCCTTCATTTTCTCCTTTAACACATTTATCTTGGAATAGTTCTTATCCAAGATTGTGGTCCTCAATTTTTTCTCACTTGGTGGCACATATGATGGTCCTTCCCTTGCTACCATCGACATCATCTCTCTATAATAAGGAGATCGAGTCACATGGAATGGAATGCCATTGGCAAAGAAGAATTTTCCAATGGCATCATCTTTATCATCCTTCAACTGCACATTGAATAATTTAGCTATTGGGTTATCACTACCGACATCACTTGTCAACTTGCATTTCCCCATAGCCTCTACTGCATGGGCCCTTGAAGAAGAGCCTAGCATATGTACAACTTGCCTCTACAAATTAGAAGTAGAATCATGTGGCTGACCTTGATGACCCTGTGGCTTATGAGACTGTTATGCCCCTACCCCTATAGTTTGTATAGTGTTATGAGTAGTCGGTTTGTGGCTGCCTTAACTCTTAATTAAGTCATATTATCATTATTATATTGTTATTTAGTTATTTAGGTCAGCCTAAGGCTTATATAAGGTTATCTAGGTCGGATTGGGTGATATCCTAGACATAATGGTATATATAGGGGGTATAGGTAGGTTATTATCATCAGGTTGAATATTGAGTTCTTGGTGAAGAAGATTCGAGGTATCCCTCTCGAAGTGAATTAGGAGGTTGCCCCCTTGAAGTGACATATTATTGTCAAGTATTTGCAACATATTTAATATGATATTCTTCTCTTGTAGGTTGTCCCTTCCTAAGCTATTTCATAACAAGTGGTATCAGAGCATGATTTTGGCATCGTGGCAACAAAACATTTTTTTTTTCAATTTTGGAGGTCATTTTGTGAAACACATCTCCCAAATTTTGATGAATTTTTGCCTGATTTTTAAAGGGTTTTTGAAGATCATATTATAAAAACTACAATCCAGATTTGAGAGAAATTGGAGCAGAATTAAGTGATTTATTGCAGAATCTGAGTGATTTGGTTTCTTCCCAATTTATTGGGAAAGTGCATATCTTCTAAATCTTGCTAAATTTATTCCTAATTTTTATTGGGTTTTTGGAGCAGTAAAAGAAGAGCCTACAAAAACAATTTCAAAGTGATTGGAGCCTAATTAAGTGATTTATTGTAGAATTAGGGTTCCTAGAAAATTCGCTCTCTAGGCTGCAAAACACCTAATTTTTGTGAGATTTTTCTGGGAAAGTGCAATCTAAGCCTTGGTAAGTTACAAAAAAAAAATCAGATTAGTTTGACTTAATTTGTGTGATTTATTGCAAAAATATCTTTCTAGAACTTTTTCAAAACAAAAAGTATCCTCAAAAGAGAAGAAAAAGAAAAAGTAAAAGATGTAGAAAAAGAAAAACAGCAAGAGCAAGAGAAAGAGAAAGAACAAGAGCAAGAGAAAGAGAAAGAGCAAGAACAAGAACATGAGCAAGAGCAGGAACACAAAGAAGAAGAACAAGAAGAAGAAGAGGAAAAAGAAAAAGTTAGCTTTGAGAACAATGCTTTTGTAAAGAGGAAGGCAATGTTATGCCCCTACCCCTATAGTTTGTATAGTGTTATGAGTAGTCGACTTGTGGTTACTTTAACTTTTAATTAAGTCATATTATCATTATTATATTGTAATTTAGTTATTTAGGTCGGCCTAAGGCTTATATAGGGTTATCTAGGTTGGCTTGGGTGATATCCTAGGCATAAGTATGGTATATATAAGAGGTATATTTAGGTTATTATCATCGGATTGAGTATTGAGTTCTTGGTGAAGAATATTGGAGGTATCCCACTCGAAGTGGATCAGGGGATTGCCCCCTCGAAGTGGAATATTATTATCAAGTATTTGCAGCATATTTAATATTATATTCTTCTCTTGTGCAAGTTATTTCATAACAAGTGGTATCAAAGCATGATCTTGGCACTGTGACAACAAGACATTTTTTTTTCAATTTTGGAGGTCATTTTGTGTAACACATCTCCTAAATTTTGATGAATTTTTGCCTGATTTTTAAAGGGTTTTTGAAGACCATATTCAAAAAGCTACAGTCTAGATTTGAGAGAAATTGGAGCAGAATTGAGTGATTTACTGCAGGATTAGTGTTTCTTCCCAATTTATTTGGAAAGTGCATATCTTCTAAATACTGCTAAATTTATTCCTAATTTTTATTGGGTTTTTGGAGCAGTAAAAGAGGAGCCTACAATAACAGTTTCAGAGTGATTGGAGCCTAATTAAGTGATTTATTGTAGAATTAGGGTTCCTAGAAAACTCACTTTTAATGCTGCAAAACACCTAATTTTTGGGATATTTTTTTGGGAAAGTGCAATCTAAGCCTTGGTAAGTTACAGAAAGAATTTCAGATTAGTTTGACTTAATTTGTGTGATTTATTACAAAAATATCTTTCTAGAACTTCTTCAAAACAAAAAGTGGCCTCAAAAAAGAAGAAAAAGAAAAAGATGTAGAAAAAGAAAAAGAGCAAGAGCAAGAGAAATAGAAAGAACAAGAGCAAGAGCAAGAGAAATAGAAAGAACAAGAGCAAGAGCAAGAGAAATAACAAGAGAAAGAGCAAGAGAATGAGAAAGAGCAAGAACACGAACAAGATCAAGAGCAAAAACAAGAGCAAGAACATGAAGAAGAAGAACAAGAAGCAACACTAGAAAAGAAGCAGAAGTAAAAAAGGAGATGAAGAAAAGAAAAGCGAGCACTGAGGACAATGCTTTTGTAAAGAGGAGGGCAATTTTATGCCCCTACCCCTATAGTTTGTATAGTGTTATGAGTAGTCGGCTTTTGGCTACCTTAACTCTTAATTAAGTCATATTATCATTATGATATTGTTATTTAGTTATTTAGGTTGACCTAACACTTATATAGGGTAATTTAGGCCAGCTTGGGTGATATCCTAGGCATAAGTATGGTATATATAGGAGGTATAGGTAAGTTATTATCATTAGGTTGAGTATTGAGTTCTTGGTGAAGAATATTGGAGCTATCCCCTTTGAAGTGGATTAGGAGGTTGCCCCCTTGAAGTGGCATATTATTATCAAGTATTTGTAGCATATTTAATATTATATTCCTCTCTTGTGCAAGTTATTTCATAACAAGTGGATTAGGAGGAAAGGTCCTTGAAGTCGAAGAAGCCCAATGAATTCATGTCCAAAAAAAGCATTATCTTCCACCTTAGTAGGCGAGTCTGCGCCCTTACAGTTCATCCCTTGAATAATTGTGTCCAACTTCTTAGAAAATTCATTTATTTCATTCCTAATAAATGAATTTTCACTCTTGACCTTGTTGATCTCATCATTAGGGTTAACATCGTCAATTTCTACCTCATACTTATTTGAAGATTTCCTCGGTGTGGTAGCATTCTTTTTGCCTCTTGTTGTAGGCCCCATCATGATGGTAGAAAATAATTTTGCAATAAATCACACAAATAAATTCAAAATAATTAGAAGGTTTTTTTGTAACTTACTACGGCCTAGGTCGTACTCTCTCAGAAAAAACTCCCAAAAATTTGGTGTTTGTAGCCTTGAGAGTGAAATTGTTGGAAACCCTAATTTTGCAATAAGTCACTTATTTCTACTTCAAATTCTTTGAAATTTGGATTGTAGGCTCCTCTATTACTTTTTCAAAAAACCCACTAAAAATAAGGAACAAATTCGGTAGCATTTGTGAGATATGCACTTTCCAAATAAATTGGGAAGAAACTCTCATTCTACAATAAATCACTCAATTTCATTAAAGTATTATTGTATTATATAATGGTCATCTTAGCCTTTAGTTAGCTAGTACTTTACTTTTAGTTAACTTAGTTTGCTTAAGTTAACTTTTAGTAACTTTCAGTTATTTACTTTTGTTAACGATTGTTTCCTTTTAAAATCATCGACCTGTATTGTATTATTTAAGGAGTTTTCCTCTCCTTTGTAAATAAAGAATATTGAATATCAATTATCATTTCATGGTATTGGAGCAAAGTCTCTTTTTTTGACAATTTTTTTGAGCAATAAAAATTTGTGTTTTCCTAAGAATTTTTTGAATTTTTTTTTTATTAAGTTTTTTGTCTAATTGTTTAAATAAAAATTATGAACTCCTACGGATTACAAATCTCATTCTTTTTTAATCAGCTAAAAAGAAAAAAAATCGTGGAAGATTTGAAGCTAATTTTCTTGGGGTTTGTGCTGCTACAAATCATGTTTTCTTTGCTGAAGCTCGTAGGCTTGAACTCAAGAAAAAAATTTGTCATTGTTATCAGCTAAGTCGCAAGGGTTTTTCATCTGGGAATCGTGAGTTTGCCTAGGGAGGAATCGCGTCATTCTTTTCTAGTAAATTGCGTTTTTGTTTGAAGAAGAATCACAATAGTTATTTTTTTTTGGTAAAAGAATCGCGTTTTCTGCAAAATCACAACTGAAAACCTGAATTTTTTCCATTTGGAGTGATGGGTTGAGATTGTAAAGTCACAATTTTTTCCTCTTTTTTTCCGTTGTGATTTCTATTAGGGTTTCATGGTTTTATTTTGACGGATTTTCTTGGCATTTTTTAGTTGATTCGTGGTGTTTTTTTGTGGCAGCAACGGGTCTGATTGACGGGTTCTTGCCAGTTTTTAAAAACTCCAGATGTGTTTGTGACGATTTACTAGGGTTAAATGCTTGTGTCAGAAAGTCCTGAAGAGTTTTTAATGTGATTAGGGTTTTCCAGAATTTCATGGGTGTGTAGTTTTGAAGAAATTTCGAAGATTTTTTGAAATAAAATTGTAGTTTATTGTCAATTTTTTAAAATCATAAGAGTGGTGCTAGCTGATCACAAATTTTACTTTGTTTTTCATGCTTTTGGAAAAACGAGAGGGATGGTATCTGTGCAAGAGTTTAGCTCTTATGCATTAATGGTTAAAAGACTAGCAAATCATGTCAAATCATCCGCATGATACATTGATTCTAGAGCCTCTCGACATTTCACAAACAAGAGAGATTGGTTCATAGAGTATATGGCTTGCTTCGACTTTGTCATCTTTGGTGGTGGCGAAGAGTATACAATTGTCGGCAAGGGCAACGTCCAGATCACATATGGTGGGAGAAATTTAATATTTCTCAATGTATACTATGTGCCAGGTATGGAGCTCAATTTGTTCTTGGCGAGTCAAATTATGTGACAGTCCAAAGTTGGGCATCATTTTCAGTTCACACAAGTGCCAAATTGTTTGATAAGGAGTCCAAGAAAACTGTGGCAGTTGGGCTCGAGGATCATGGTTTGTATCGGTTTTGCTTGATACTGGAGATCCTCTGGAGCATGCGTTGGTTGCAAGGAGTTCATCTATCAACACTCTTTGGCATTAGCGGTATGGGAATCTCAGCATTGCCTACCACTCTCAGTTGGCTCATGAGAATTTGGTAGAAGGCTTACTTGAGATTCAGCAACAGACACATGGTGTTTGCGAAGTTTGCCAAGCAGGGAATCAACATCGTGCTCCATTTTCAAATGGAAAGTCTTGATGAACATCCAAGGTTCTATAGCTAGTTCATGCAGACATTTGTGGACCAATGAATACTGCATCAGTCACTAGTGCTAAGTATTTCGTCCTGTTTGTTGATGACTTATTAGAAAAATGTGGGTGTATTTTCTCAAAGCAAAGTCACAAGTATTTAATGAATTTTAAAAGTTTAAAGCATTAGTTGAAAAAAAGTCTAGATGTCAAATCATCACTCTTAGGTTAGATAATGGGGGTGGGTTCTATTCCAACCAGTTCACCAACTTCTGTGCTAAACACGGTATTAAACATCAGCTTACCACACCCTATATCCCATAGTAGAATGGTATTCTTGAGTGGAGGAATTGTACCATCACAAAAATGGCCTGTTGTATGGAGAACAAAAATATTCCCAAGAAATTTTGGGCTGAGGCAGTGTATACTATAGTATACCTTCTTAACTGATCTCCCACGCAGGCCGTTACGAAGATGATCCTAGAGGAAGCATGGTCGGGGAGAAAACCAAGAATCATCCATTTCAGGGTTTTTGGTTTGACTACAAATGTTTGGATTCCAGTTGTCAAGAGAACCAAGCTGGATTCCAAGAGCCAGAAGTTGATGCTAACAAAATACAGTGACAATCATAAGGCCTATCGGTTGATTGATGTTGCAGTATACATTCTTAATTCATCTCCCACACAGGCCGTTAAGATGACCCTAGAGGAAGCATGGTCTGGGAGAAAACCAAGAATCACCGATCTCAGGGTTTTTTGTTTGATTATGTATGTTTGGAATCCAATTGCCAAGAGAACCAAGTTGGATTCTGTTGGTGTACATTTTATCATGCACCGAACACTTTAGAATAAAAGTCCAGAGACACTTTATCTTCTCTTGAAAAACCACCATGTATGTTAAGATTGCTAGAAGATCATATGGCGATTCCAAGGTTTCTTTTGTCAGGTCTTGACGTGTGGATAAACTCAATGGGCATTGTGATTTGCTAGTAATACACAAAGGGACTTACGTTAACAAACTTCTTACAAGTTATGACTTAGACTAATTTGACAATAATGCTCTCTTTTGTTATTTCAGATTTTCCAAAAAAAAAAAGTGCAAAAGGATGGGGGTTTAGAGGTTCTATACTATTCCTATGAATTCAAGAGACGGTAGAGATTAGGTGAAATTGGTAACCACGCTTTGCTTTGCCTCCCTAGGACAACTGCACAAAGTGGGTGCAATCTTCAAGGGGTGTGCTTACAATTTTCATGTCATGAACAACTACTATCAAATTGATCAATACTCATCCAGACAGAAGTTAAGCATCCACAATTATGAGCTCAGGCTAACTTTACGCATCGAATAAAAATCATCTATTCGAAGAAAGTATGAGCTAAATTTCACCATAAATCAGTACTATCAAATCTCAGATTCATCTAGCATACATTCAAATTAAATTCTATTTTAATTCTAATCTATTGTTGAAGAAGCTATGCAACCTTGCAACCACTTAACAATAAAAAGGATTCAAAGCAAATCATGCATAAGAGCTTTTATTATTCAAAGTAGCTATATGCAACGATTTCATAAACTTTCTTCACACAAATGAAAGTGAGTGTAATGTCCCCGTCTCAAGCCTGATCTTTTCAGTGACCGTTGGCCTATTCCGGAGACCCGTAGGCTAGTCGGAAGGTAAAATTAGGCTTTCCTATTTTGAAGGATGTCTTTGCTCGGAGTTGGTGGATTCAATGGCGGATTCTTTCTGGGTTTTCAGAGAGCTTCGCAGTGGTATGTTCTTTGTGGCATTCTGAGCATCTTCAGGAATTTACTATTTTTAGTAAATTCTATTTCTGGCAGTTTTACAGTTGGGTTCAGCATGGTTGACTTCCTACTTCAGTTTGGTCAGTTGGCTTGCTCATTTATGGCTTCGGGGCACAATTGGAGAGATAAGTTGAGCTATTTAATTAAAAGTCACGTTTTAATGTTATATTTTAACGTTGACCCCCTTGGCCTAATCTATTGACTTCATGTTGTTTTGAAAAGTAGTCTTTTGAGGGTGGCGCCTTCATTAAAGATTATCTTATAATTTATCAAAGTCAAATCAAGCCTTAAGTGGACGCATTTATTAAAGTATTGAATTTATTTAAAAATGTCAAGTTTGAGCTTTGAAGAAAGGGACGCCATCTTATGAAGGGATTAGGGTTTGACTCTGAAGAGAAGTTTAGGGTTTCGAGAAGGTCAACAGGAAATTATAAAAGGAAGCCTCTGATCCTCATTTCATCATCTTTGGTCTACAGTATTGTTATGCTGCCGGTTTGGCTCTGGAATTGCTTCGAGGAATGAAGGCCTCCTAGCTCGGGCATTGCTTCTTGCTTGCAACACAGCAACTAGTGGTGATTTAGTATAGTTTGTGAGTTCATTGGGATTTGTGCATTGTAATCAGCATTGTGTCTAATTAGTTTCTGATTTTTGCATATTAGAGGTTTCCAGATATTGCATTTTAGCTACAGCAGATTTGAGTTTTAATTCATAAATCCGAAAATATCAAAAAGATTGTTCTGGGTATTGCTTCATTCTTTCTATCTTGGCTAGGCGCCCCTTTGTCCTAAGTTATAGAATTTTTAGAAGAGTCTTCAATTTTTAAATGCAAAGTCGCCCTCTTGCTGGGCCGTACTGTTTCAGATCTGCCTTGTTTTCCGTGCATAAATTAAATGGAGGGTTTTGATCAGCTTTCAGTGTTCTAATTGGATCGCCATCATACTAGGATCATTAGGCATTTCGTCTCATGAGATTTGATGAAGTTTTGAGCAAGCTGTGAGTGGATTTGTGAAGTACAGGGCTGCTGTTCGTGCACAAGGAAATCTGGACTGTCAAAAACCAGAATTTGAGGTTGGTCTGTTTAGTGCCTTTTCAGATCTAAGCTTCATTCATTCAGTAAAGGAAACTCCTATATATTGTTGCAGCTTTATTTATCTGTTGATTCACATTGAGAGCAAGTTATTAACTTATTATTGTAAGCTGGCAGTAGTACTGACAGTATTGGTTATCTTGCTTATCATAATTTGTAATGCCCAGTTTTCCGTTCAGTAATTGCAATAGTATTTCCTTTACCTCCGCCCTATGGTAGCTACTTTCCCACCTCGGGTCAAAAAGCACATTCTGGGTGTTGAGTACTTTCAGCATTTCAGTTATTTATTTCAAGCATTGTAATTTGTAATACTCCGCCATATGGTCGCCTCAATTCCATACTGGATTGAGTAGCACATACTTGGTGTCGAGTTCCCTTTTAGTACTTAGCATAGAAGACCCGCTGACCATATGCTCGCCATCATCGGCCCCATTCTTGGTTAGAGTTCCTGCATCCACATTTTGATTAAGATCCTCTGACCAATGCTCACACCTTGCCCGCATCGGGATCCTGGTGTACATTCTGGTTAGAGTTACTTCAGCAATGTTTTGGTTAATTGCTAACCTTAACGGGTGCTTTGCTTTGTAATTTGTAATTTGAAAAAACGAAAAAATTTGGCTCGGAATATTTCAGTGAGAGCAAGCATTTATAGAGTTTTTGAGAATAAATGAAAGGCCGAGATTAAAACAAATTTACGGCTGAGATTATGACACATCAATCCTAATTAGGGTTTCCAAAAATAAAATTGACATTAATTGTATGCGAGACAAATGGCGCCCAGAGCTACTTTCAAGGACGTGCATCTCTATCCTCTCGGGTGGCAGTGTGTTCAATGAACCTAGACACGATCGAGACGATCTCCTCCATTGTAACCTTTGGCAGCATGTTGATCCCGAATTCCATTCCGTTGAAGTCCTCAGCATATCTGGCAAAGGCATTCTCTCATTCCAATTCTTGTTTCAGGAAGGTGTCCCGGATGGATAAGAAACTCGCCACCCTTGTGAAGTCCTGTCTTAGAATCGACCTTGTGATGGAGAAGAAGATTTCCTGAACCTTGTGCCTTAGTCTCTACAGCTGCATTTCATTCTCTCGGACAATCTCTTTCTCTAATACATTTGCAGCTATGAGGTAAATCTTTCTTTGAATTTCTCTGATATGCTCCTCAACTTTGAGTCCATCAGCTCTTGCTCTTTCCAAGACTTCGCTTCGTGTTGTCAATGCCCAATACCAATGGTGGAAGTCATAAGTGGTGCCTGCTGCAATTATCTTTCCCTCGACCAATTCCTGTTTTGGGACGCCGTTCACTACTTTGAGGCATGGAATAAGCCTGTCCTGAATGTCTGGGAGGTTGTCCTAAACTTCCGTTATGACAGCAAGTCTGGAAAGGAATGAAGAGGTCTGTCCATAGGCAAGTGTCAATCTCTCCATGAATGAAGCCGCTTCTGCGCTTTTACTTGCCATCCATTCCTTTGCCTCCTTAGCCATAACTATATCTTCTCCAATATCCTTGGTTGTTTCCTGTGAGGAGTTTAGGAGAGGAGGAGCTACTGCATCATCCTGGTTGAGCGGTTTGGTCAGGTGCTGAATATACTCCTTCAGGCACTCATCCTCCTTCTTGTATTCTTTCTTTTTTGCCACTTCCTTCTCCAGTCTTGCCTTGATAGTAGAGACTGAGTTATCCAATTCCTCAACTTCCTGGCCCTTTGTTGTTGGACCCAGGTCTATAGTGGTAATGGCGTACTCATGGGGAGTGATTTCATCTTGTGTTTTGTCAACTGTTGGCACTGCAATTTGTATGGAACGATTGCCGGTTTCGTCCCTCTGAATCGTGGAGAATTTCTTGGCAGGCTCCTTCATAGCAACTTGTTCTAACCTGGCTAAGAAATCCGCAGTGTCATCTTCTTCTTGAGTCTCGACTGGCACCTGTATCTTTAGTCTTTCCTTCAACCAGTCAGGAATGGTAGGTTGTTCTACGCCGTCTTCCTCTTGAACATTTCCTCCACTTGGAATATCCAAAACTCCTTTAAGAGCGAAAATCATTCCCTCTTGGAATTTATTATTTTGGACATCCATTTCGTCCTCCGAACCAAGTACCTCTGTGCCCGTAGGAGATGGGGGCTTGTCACCATCTAGCTGGATTGGTTCAATGTTACCTTCCCGAATTGGAGAAGGAATCATCATATTGTGTAATGTCCCCATTTTGGCCATACACTCTTCTTTTGGATTTAGCCTATTTCCGGAAATCCGTAGGCTAAGTTGAAGTAGAAAACTAGGGTTTCCTCTTTCAGATACTGCTCGGTTGGCGTTCAGAGGATGTTGTGCAGACTTACTATTTATAGCAGTTTGCTATTTTTAGCAAGTCTATCTTTTGGCAGTATCTATCTAGCAGCAATTCAATCCTTTGTAGTTCAGTGTTCAGTTTGGCTTTCTGATGGTTTTGAAGTTAACTTACTATTTTTGGCATTTACTATTTTTAGTAAGTTCATTTTTGGCAGAAGCATCATCATCAACTTGGTTCAGTTTGGCATTTGTCAGTTTGCTATTTTTAGCAATTCATTAGTTGCAGCTTGGGCATTGTATTTGGTTATCTCCTTGGACTGAGTTTTAGACTTAGTCAATTTTCATGTCTTGAAGTTGTACCCCACGCCTAGGCTTGATGACTTCAAGTTGTTTTAAAGAAGGGGACATAAAGGGGTCAAGTGAGCATTTAATTATTTAATAAATGCTTTATTGTTGCAATATGAAATGGATGCCTAAAAGGGAAGTTGAATGATATTTTATTATTTCAAAAAGTAAAAGGCAAAAAGGTGGCGTCCCTTTTGGAAGTTGAAGTGATTCAACTTCTTGGAATTTGAAGAGTTCTTGTTGCTTCATTTGCCAACTAAAGCTTATATATTGCTGCTGTTTGAAGAGTTGATTATCCATGAATTTATGCTAAAGTTATGCTGTCGAAATGACAATTGATATTTTGCTTCGAGGAAAGCTTACCTCCTAGCCTCTCACCAATTTCGTGTTTGAAATACAACACCTAGTTGGATATTTGCTGCTTCTCAAATCAGACTAGCAGATTGAGCTCAACAGATGAAGATTTTTTTGATGAAATTTCCAGTTTTGAAGTTGCTGATACAGTCACAGCTGAAGGTGGTTTTTGCATACAGCTTTTGGAGTGAATTTAATTTGCTTGTGGGTACTTTTCCAATCCATTCCTACACCCAAGGCGACCATCTTTGGAGAGTATCAGATTTTAATTTTTAAGTTGCTGATTTTTAATGTCAAAATCGCCCCTCAAGGAGGGCCGTACCATTCTTGAAGCATTGGAATTCGTGCTTGAATTATATGCTGAGTTTTGGAGCTGTTTTGTGATCTGTTTTTGGGCGCCAACCTCCTAGAATGCTTCAGCAAAAGACATCACTCAATTTGGAGGTAATTTGGTGAAGTTATGAGCATTTAATTGGTTTCACAGTTGCTGGTTATGCATTTCCAGAATTGTTATTTTACATCAGACTTGTTTAAGTTTGAATCTTCAGACCTTTCTTCATCATTTATTGTTGATGTCTAACATGGAATCATCCCGTATCATGGTACTTTGAATCTATTGTAATTTTCATCTAATTTGCAGCTCTTTTCCATATTGTAATACTGTAAACAGTAGTACTGTTCCAGTCCCTTATTGCTGCAATTCTTTCTTTAATTTCACATTAGTACCCCTGGATGGTTTACCGCCAGTGTGGATAATTGGATTTGTATTACTCTTGTACCCATTCTCAAGTGGTGAATCCCCACTCTTAAGTGGATGCCTGTCGCAGCAGATGAAGTGTTTTAATTGTAGTTTTTTTTCCCCCCCCCCACTGTTTGGTGGTAGAGTGGAAATTCTCTTATGGCTGGTTATCCGCCTAATTGTTCAGTTTCAATTAATAACTCTGTCATATGTTAGCACCTCGCCCTCAGTGGGATCTTGAGTGCACATTCTTGACGTTGAGTTTGTTTCATTTCAAGTAATTGTTTTTAGTTTCTCCGCCATATGACAACACCTATCCTTCCTTGGGATTGAGTGTGCATTCTTGGCGTTGAGTTCTTTCAAGCTTGGATTTTCAGTTTTTGATGCTAACGCTAATCAAGTTGGCTAGTGCTAGTTTTTATTGTGTAAAACTATCGAAAAAATTGGTTAGCATAATTCATATTGGCTAAGGATTCATCTGCAGTAGCCACTAGTTCATCAATATTTCTGGATGCAGCGGAATGAGATGGCTCCATCCTTTGTCTTTTTTGGACAGGTTTTGTGTTTGCAGTTGCTTCTTTTCTCTTCTCAGAATTGGTAATTCCAATCAACTCGGCAGTATGGGATGTGCCTGCATTTGAAGAGTATGATTCCGTCTCACTCAGCAAGTCATAAGTTAGTGTTATTCTGTTCCGCCTCAACTCTTGGACCTGCTGGTCAACCCACCACTGAGAATACTTGATTACTGGCCTCATTAATGTGTTCAAATCCGCTAGCTCAGGTTCTGATCACTTCACTACAGGAAGAGGCCAGTTTTCATCGAAGCACGGTTGGACATATTCTCCGTCATCTTCCAACTAATCAGGTACTCAACAAAGTTCGATTGCTCTTATCAAATGCACTGGCAATCTGGACCATAACTTTCTCCTGACTTCATACTCGTCTACAGCATTTTCCCAAAAATCCTCCAGGTCTACTCTGTGTTTATATCTTTTTCCATCCACAGTCTGAATGTGGTTATGAGGGTCAAAGTTGGCCCTAGACCGATAAGTAGTGAACGGATACCATTGTATTTCTAACCTGGCACTTTCAGCTACTTGTGCCGAGGGACAGGATCCCAACATGTTCCCAATGAAGAAAATAAAAGTGATAGCTACTTTCTATTTTGGCCTCTAGATGTTTTGGTAATTCTCCAGTTGCTTGAGGACTTCTAGCAAAATCATCCTATTTGTAGGATAGATTGGAAGCCTATAAGGATTTCTAGTGAATCCTTGGATCCTTATGTATGGAACCTTGGAAATTGGATAAACCAGGATCCATATCTTCTAATCAAGCTTTTGGCTTCATGACTCGGCCTTTGGTGAGTTCCTCCTTGGAGTATTCTGGTGATGTACATGATGAAAGCATCGTGCGCCCGTCTGAAGTGAGATTTCTCTCTGAGTTGCAACTGTGGGTAATAGTCATACGACTTGAATTCATTCTCACCATTGCCTACTCTGCCTTTGCGTATCAATCCTGAATATCTGTACGTCCTGGTCAACAGATAGATGATATAAGAGCTGATGTGGAATGACTTTGTCCTTTCCAGATTGATTAGCTGCTAGTGGAGATTATCGCTAATCATTTGGGACCAGTTGAACATCTTAACGCTAGAGGAGATTTCATCGATGAAGTAGTACATCCACGTCTCAAAAGGCACGCCTTGTGGATTGTTGACTATTCTATTTAACATCAGAATAATGTCCCCATACTCCTCTTTGAAATCTGTCCAACGCAGCTTCTTGGGCATTTTCTTGGCGGAGGCTCTCGGTTTTTCTAGCCATGATTTGTTAATATTTGTGGCACAAAGTTCAGATTGGTCTTCATACAGCTTTCTGGCGTCATCCATAGTTTTATATACTATCCGATGGTGTGTCAGGATGCCAAATGCTTCCTGGATTGCCACTTCTCCGAGGTGAGCTAAAATCCTCCCGTCAGGTGCAACAATTTGTCTCTTCTGCGCATCATAATGGATGGTGCACTCCACCATTAATTCAACACATTCTATTGCAGGCGGAAATTCGGGTGCCTGGAAGATGCCATTCCTCACCATCCGACGAGCAATTGGTGTCGACAATTTATCGTGTCCATACATCCTTTTCCTGAATTCTTCAAAGTCTACATGCCCGAGATCAGTGTCTGTAATGTTTTTCCACTTAGAATTAATTTTTGACTCTCGTTGCAACCCTTTGCTGGCAAACTTCATTTGCGCCCCTTTTGATGATTCTCCCCTAGTGGTCATTAACTTGCAATAATAAAAATAATTAACATTAGTACTTTAAAATCTGGTATTTTTTGGGCCTTTGTTCGAAAGTTTTTACTTTCAGCTTGTTGAAAAAAATAAATTATTGTGAAAAACCAAGCTGAAAATGGGCGAATTTGGTTGAGTCTTGACAAATTTTGCCAGAGTGATGGAAAAAGAATGGAAGAATAGAAGAATTTAGCCAATCTAATTTAAAAACTCTTGAAAGTAACCTCTGGCTGCAGATTGAATTCAACTTCTGAAAATTTACTCCAAAAATCCAAGAAAAGATCACGCCTTTTGCTGAGAAGTACGCCCTTCAGCCAAGAATTCCAATTCCAATTCAAGAATTTCAACTCTTTCTTCGTTCTTCACCCTGAAAAGTAAAATATTCTTCCGTAATTTTGAGAGATATTAATTCTCTTCTCAATCAAACTTGGAAGAATGTGTTGAAAATGACTTGCTGAATCCCTTTATAAAGTTGAGAAGTTCAATTTATTTTGGTAATTTCAGATTTTATCTTGAGTTCATCGAACTTGGACTTGTTTTTCTTCTTTTTACCCAGGCAAGTTTCCAAATTTTAAAATCTTTAGGATTCTCCTTTTTGAGTTCGAAATCCTTTTGAGTGTCAGGATAAGTGTTGGAAAATAATAAAGATTTTATGGATTTTTGATTATTTTTCCAACCTTTTAATTTTTATTCCTCAAACTTTTAAAATTATTTAATCATGGCAAATTTTAATTTTCCCATGGCTAATCATTTATTTTCCAAGTTATTTTAATTTCTCTAGCCAAGGCGAACTTCATATTTATTTTGCCATGTTTCATGCTGGAGGTGAACTTTAGACTTTTCTCTTTTAGCCTAGGGCGAACTTCACAGTGTCTTAGACAATTTTCATCATTCCAAGGGCGAATTCCCTTAATTTTTTTCCATCTTTTCTTAGGCAGACTTGTCTTCATGTTTGGCATTTTACTCTCCATGGCAGACTTCCTAGATTGCTTGCCATTTTCCTTCCTAGTCCAAGGCGGACTTTATATTTATTTTTCCATTTGTTGGGTCGGACCTTGAAATGAGTCTTCCAAACTCTAGGCGGACTTCTAAGTGAATTCTCCAAAGATATGGTGGACATCATAGATTCTTTTCCATCCATTGGCGGACTTTGGAACTTCTTTTCTACGTGTATTTTTCTCTTCATACTTAGCCAAAATTCAAATTTCATTTTTCGAGGTATCAATCACTTAGTCAATTTCATGAAACTTTCTCCCCAAGATAACATTACATAGGCAAGACATTTATACTTAGCCAAATTTCTCAAGTTTTCTCCCTCAAAGGCGTCCATACTTAGCCAAATTTTTAATTTTCTTCTTTCTTCCAAGCTGGGTGGACTTCACCAACTTCTTGCCAAGGTAGGGCGGACTTCACAAATTCCTTGCAATTTCCTCATTAAGACTTGGGTGGACTTCACCAGCTTCCTGCCAAGGTAGGGCGGACTTTGGAGTAGGCTTGCCATTTCCTTTTCCATGGCAGGGCGGACTTGCCATGATGTTTGCCATTTCTTGGAAAACTTCCCAATGCCTTAGCCATTTTCTTCTTCATGGGTGAGCTTGAAGGTTGCCATCCCTCTAGACTTAGGCGAATTTTCTCCATGAATTGCATGCTTTTTGGTTGATTTTTCATTGATTTTCTCATTCTGGAGGTATGATTTTCATGATTTTTCAATTGCCTTTTACTTGCTTTTTAGTTGATTTTATGATTTTCACATTGATTTTTCCAGATTTTTGCATGCCTTTTCCATGCTTTTCTTGATTTTTTGTTGATTTTTGCATGCCTTCTGATTCCAAAGATGGAAATTTTGACTCCATGACCAATGGGACCTTGGCACTTTCTAAAAATAGAAATTGCTAAAAATAGAAAAAAACAAAAAAACAAAAAACACAATTTCTAAAAATAGTAAATCTCAGATTGGTCCAAAAGTGCCAAAAATGAAAAAGCAAAAAGCAAAACAAAGCAGATTCCCTAAAAAGTAGGAAGTGTCAGAATTGACCCAAAGCATAGGCGATCCTCGTCCTTCGGATCTTCGAAGCCCTTCTATGACATTTAGGCACTGTTTTAGGCTTGGACTCTCCACTTGACTTGGATGACTTCTCAAAACTCTAACTCGAAGCTCTCAAATCAATGGCCTATGAAATCATAATGCGAAGGCAAAACCCTAAAAAGCAAACTACTGGGGGTCCCCATTTGCAATGGGGTGATGTGTGAATTAGGTCACAACAGATTCCTAGAGCCAAAAGTTGATGCTAACAGAATACAGTGACAATCATAAGGCCAATCGACTGATTGATGTGGCCATCGATCGTTTGACATTTAGTAGCAATGTTGTGTTTGATGAGGGGGGTGGGCCCTTTTTGTTCTCTTCTCCCATCAAGAGTTCTGACAATCAGCCTCTAAAGACCAAGGATTTGGGAGCTAAGCTTATAGTAGCTCCACCTATAGGGAGGGATTCTAATGATTCTGACATTGTGGAATCTCCTAGGAAAGATTCTATCCCAACAAATTTTCCTTAGGATAACTTATATCAGCATCCAGATGGTATTATTCTAGGCAGCCCAAGTCATGATGATGTTCATCCCGATTTGGAAGAAGATGCATCTCCTCATCCTAAGTGGTGGGTGAAGCTCATTGGTGATGTTCATGATGATGAGCTTGTCGAGGGAAGATCAAGAAGAACACAATAAACTTTGCTCTTATGGCCAACATTTAGAGAGTTTATGAGCCTTTGCAGTATTCAGAGGCCAAGGGAAAACCTAAATGGGAAAAAGGCTATGGATTCTGAACATCATAGTCTTTTGAAGAACAACACATGGGATCTGTCAAATCTTCCACCAGGGAAGAAACCCATTGGCTGCAAATGGGTATATAAGGCTGATGGAACACTAGATAAATACAAGGCTCGGTTGGTGGCTAAGGGGTTTTCACAGAGAGAAGGTATTGGCTATGAAGAAATCTTTGCTCCTACAACAAAGATGAGCACCATCCGACTTGTTTTGGCCATGGCAGCACAATTTGGTAGGAAGGTCCACTAGATGGATGTGAAGAGTTCCTTTCTCAATGCCGATTTGGAGGAAGAGGTATACATGATGCAACCTCTTGGTTTTAAGGTTGCAGGAAAAGAACATAAGGTATGTAGATTGCTGAAGGCTCTTTATGGCCTAAAGTAGGCACCTAGGGCATGGTACCTAAAGTTTGAAAAGTACCTAGTTGCATAGGGGTTTTAGAGGAGTCCCTCAGATGCAAATTTGTATGTCAAGAACATTGGCAGTGATATCATCCTTCTTGTCATCTATGTGGATGATACTATCATTACTGGAAGTAGGTTACATTTGATTGAACAAATCAAATCAAATTTGTGTTAGGCATTTGAGATGACGGACTTGGGTCTCCTACACTATTGTCTTGATGTAGAAGTTTGGTAGATAGGTGGCAGTATCTTCATTTCTCAGTCGAAGTATGCCAGGAGTTTGCTTGAAAAATTCAGGATGGAAGATTGCAAAATCTCATCCACTCCTATGGAGAAGGGACTGAAACTTTCAGCCAAATCAGACTTACCAGTGGTAAACTAGTCTGCATTCAGGCAACTAGTGGGCAGCCTCATCTATCTTATTACCACTAGACCTGATCTTAGTTTCGCTATGAGCTACATTTCTCGTTTCATGACCGCCCCTAAGGCGGAACATTGGGTTGCCGCAAAGCGACTATTGCAATATGTCAAAGGGACACCTGACTTTGGCATTCAGTACAACAGATTCAAAGATCCTAGGCTGGTTGGCTTTATAGACTCAGATTGGGCAGGTTCAGTTGGTCACAAGAAGTCCACTTTTGGGTATGTTTTCAGTCTTGGTACAGGTGTAGTCACATGGAAAAGCAAGAAACAAGCAGTAGCTCTTTCCTTGACCGAAGCAGAGTATCGAGGCATAGTTAAGGCAGCATGTGAGGCAGTATGGCTTTGAAGGATGCTTGCTAACACACAGATGTCTCAAGTAGGGCCTTCACCCTTGTTTTGTGATAATCAAGGGGTCTTCAAATTTGCTAAGCATCTAGTTTTCCATGAGTGAACCAAGAACGTTGAGTTTCATTGTCACTTCATCAGACAACTTGTTGAAGATGGATTTGTGATGTTGTAGTATGTTTCAACTGAGGATCAGACTACATACATTCTCACCAAGTTTCTCAATCCAGATAAATTTGTAAAATTTTAGGATAGGCTTGGTGTAGTTAGAAGGATGACCATTAAGGGAGGGTATTAAAGTATTATTGTATTATTTCATGGTCATCTTAGCCTTTAGTTAGTCAGTAGTTTACTTTCAGTTAACTTAGTTTGCTTCAGTTAGCTTTTAGTAACTTTCAGTTAATTACTTTTGATAGTGATTGTTTCCTTTTAGAAACATCGTCCTGTATTGTATTATTTAAGGAGTTTTCCTCTCCTTTGTAAATAACGAATATTGAATATCAATTATCATTTCAAATTTTGCTCCAATTCCTTTGAAATCTGGATTGTAGCTTCTTGAATATGTTCTTCAAAAACCCTTTAAAAATCAGACAAAAATTCTCCAAAATCAAGGATACATTTCACAAAATGACCTCCAAAGTTGAAAAAAAATGCCTTGTCGTCACAGTGCCAAGATTAGGCTCTGATACTCCTTGAAGTGGCATATTATTAAGTATTTGCAGCATATTTAATATTAGCTTCTTGGCTAATTCCATGTTGATGAAGTTATACTTGCTGCTGGGGTTTATAGAGACAATAACCTTTTACTTCTGAATGCACCCATGAAATTGAAGGATTGAATCTTCCTTCCTTGGAGCTAAAGTGCATGTACATCTATCATCACCTTCTTCCAAGTCTCCTCCTCCTCCATCTTCTTTTCTTTCTCCACTTCTTCCTCTTCTTCTTTACTTTCTTCCTCCACTTCTCCCTTTTCTTTATTTACTTCCTCCTCTTCTTCTTCATTTTCTGCCTCCTCTTCTTTATTTTCTTCCTCCTCTTCTTCCTCTTCTTCTTTTCGAGCCCATCTATCTAAGAAAACTTGTTCTAGTTCATCCAAGGAAGAAATATCTTCATACAATGGTAAATACCATGTGCTAGGTTCACCTCTTAATAAACACAAACTTTATTTTCCATGTTATATTTTTACCATAAGATATTTTATATTTGATCCATCATTCCAATGCATCTCCACTTCCATCAAAATTAGGAACCTCCCTTGAAACTAGGATTTGAGAAAAAAATTCTTGCAATATATAACCATTCTATCAAATCCAA
Organism: Sequoia sempervirens; assembly: GCA_007258455.2. Classification (NCBI taxonomy): domain Eukaryota; kingdom Viridiplantae; phylum Streptophyta; class Pinopsida; order Cupressales; family Cupressaceae; genus Sequoia; species Sequoia sempervirens. The sequence continues at coordinate 532,276,804 of VDFB02000015.1, read as the reverse complement.
TTGACCCAACTTTGATCTGACCAATAAATGATGAAGTTGGCCTCAAAGTAAAAAATGCAATTAATAGACCCCTATTGAATTTTGATGCCCTTTCCAGAAATGTAATTTTTATAGAAAAATACCTTGATTTGTGGCCTACAGGGCAAATTTATGAAAATTCATAAAACTGTAATAACTTGGAAAATACTGAAGATAAAAACCTGAATTTTTGGACTGTAGCTTCCTTTTATGATCCTTCAACTTCAGTTAAAAAATTGTGGAAAAATTCACAGCCATTTGAAAATTATAGGCGAAACTTCAAAAACTAGGGTTTCATCCACTATTGCCCAAGTCGATGCTCTGATACCACTTGTTATGAAATAACTTGCACAAGAATAATATAATCTGAAATATGCTGCAAATACTTGATAATAATATGCCACTTCGAGGGGACAACCTCCTAGTCCATTTTGAGGGGGATACTTCCCATATTCTTCACCAAGAACTCAATATTCAACCTAATAATAATAACCTACTTATACCTCCTATATATATCATACTTATGCCTAGGATATCACCCAAGCCGACCTAGATAACCCTATATAAACCTTAGGCCGACCTAAATAACTAAATAACAATATAATAATGATAATGACTTAATTAAGAGTTAAGGTAGCTAGAAGCCGACTACTCATAACACTATAGCTAGGGCATAATAGAGACAATGTACCAGATGCAGGTGCAGCTGCATTGTCTTCATTGACACCCTATAGCTTATATATCTCAGCTTTGTATTTCAAGTTTGCTGGTCTCCCCAAAAACTTACATGCTTCCACACCTTTCCCTCGGATATGAAGGAGGTGGGCCTTAACTTTGGTAATGCTGCCAAAAAATTCAAGGCCACAAAGTGGCACTTCCATAACCTTGTGCCCCTAGATGTCCTAGGCTTGCTTGGTAACTTTTTTGCAAATTGTTTCAAAGGAGACTTACGATCAAAATGACCCTTAGCTTACTCTGCCAATAATGTTGAGGGGCAATTAATACTTTTAGTTGCACTTGCCATGGAACTAGTGGTTTGGATTTGAATGTCATGGCCACCCCTCTCAGTCTCAGCATCAGCCTCAGGTGCGTAATCGGATTTAGTACTTTCACTGTGAACCTCAACCTCATCCTCACTCATGCCATGAAAACTCATTGTGACACTGCAATAAACAATATAAAATTTATAAATTTATAATTTTAAAATTAAAATTCAAACTATGCATGCAAAGGATTAAGACACAAATTTCTTTTGTTTTTCTTATTTTAGATCACACAAAAGTGCAAAAGTAGAGCGTACACAAATAAAAATTATTGCTCTTAATCTTTGTCAACCAAGGATTTCACTTTCTTTTTTTTCCTTTAGGCGGCACGAAGCATAGAAGCAGAGGATACACAAAAGTTTTAGCCTAGTTTGACAAACTTTATTGTTTTTAAAATTTCAATATTAAACTTTGATAACAATATGAATAATGAACAATGAAAATTGCAATGAATGATTGGATATGCACTTGCAGCCATGTCTATGAGATCATGAATAAAATTAAAATTTGAAAATGAAACTAATAAAATAAAAATAAATTAAAAAAACTTTAAAATAGTCATAGAATCCTACCTTGTGCTTGAAAAATCCTTCCAACTTGGTGTAGAATCCCTCTTCTTCCTCTTCTTCTTGCTCCTTCTCACCCCTCTTGCACTTGCAACACTTCAATCACACTCTTTCACTCCTTCACTCACTCTTTTGCTCTTCTTCAACCTAGCTGTTGAAATCAAATTGTGAATAAAAATGAGGAATTTGGAGTGTTTTATAGAGTTTAGGGGGCATTGATGGGGCCCATTGGCCATTAGGGTTTGACCCTGGGCTCTTATTTTTTTTAAAAAAAGATTTTTTTATATTTTGCCACTTTATGGATTGGCGGCCATGGGAGTTTTCTGGGTGCCCCTGAGATGGTCAAGGGATGCTTGGCCATCCCTGTGACATCTCGACGTCCCTGTCATCCTAGCGGTGTCCTTGTTGTCTCGGTGGTGGTGGCGTGGGAGTCACCTCTGCATCCGGATCACTTGGTCAGAGGAGCAAAGCGTCGGTCAAGGAACTCTACCACTTTCTCCTCGCTCTGCCACAATGCTTTACCTCTTTCCCAGGTAGCCTCATGGTGTGGCCTGTTCTTCCAGACCACTAAGAACTCTTACATAGTTCAACTACAACTTGCAGAAATCAGGCTCTAGTCAGTTCTCTCCATCCCAGTTGGCTACTGGACAACAACCCTTGACCCACACATTGTGTTGACTGCTTACTAGGGTTTGAGTAGCACAAATGCAAGTGATTATTTGAAGGAGTGGAATGATCAGGTAGACCTTGCGACCTTACAAAGGCGAGCGACCGTATGAAAAGAGGTGCTGATTCTAGTTGTAGGGAGGTTGAATTCCAAATTGGCGATAAGGTGTTGCTAAGTATGGACCCTCAGCAGTTCAAGTTGCAGAAAGGTATGAGCCAAGCTCTCGTCCGAAGATTTGATGGACCATTTGAGGTGATAGGTCGAGTGGGCAAGGTTGTGTATAGATTGAGGCTACCCCTGCACATGAAGGTGCACCTAGTATTCCATGTGAGCTAGTTGAGACCCCATCATACCGACGAGGATGACCTTTTGAGAAACATACCTATGCGGGGTCCTGCTAATGTCATTGACATACCAGAGCATGAGGAAGAGGAGGTGATTGACATGAGAGAGAGGGGATTTGGTAAACATCGGTTGCGAGAGTTCTTAGTGGTCTGGAAGAACAAGCCGTGCCATGAAGCTACCTAGGAAAGAGGTGAAGCATTGTGGCAGAGTGAGGAGAAAGTGGTAGAGTTCCTTGATAGGCGCTCTGCTCCTTCGACCAAGTGATCTGGATGCAAGGAAGACTCCCACATGGCTGTGGAGGCTATGTCGGCATCGAGGGCGTCGCCTATTTGAAGTGGAGGAGAATGTTGTGCTTGGCGAGCGCTTGTTTCGTCCCAACACGAGTTTGAATCCGAGTTGATGCAAAATGTCCCTAAGGTGTTGGATGCAATGCAAAGGGTTGTAAATTGTTGCGGATGAAGGATTGGCTTAGCGGTAATGGAAAAGTGCAAGGATAGGTTGCACATGGGTTGTTAGTGCCCGATACTTTCGACCGACATTGTTCCTTGAATGCTTATCTTAGCCCACGAGTTAAGGTACTCTCTCATTGGTCGAGCTTGGATTTCTAACACTCCTTATTGGATACTCGGATTGCGCTCCGATTGCTCCAATTTGATTGGTTGAAGTGGATTTCCACTTGTCGGCTCCAGTGTTTTATAAATAGAGGAGCGCTCCAAGGAATGAAGGGGAATACATTTTGTTTTGTAATTTCTTGTAGGATAGGATGGTGTAGTTTTGAGTTTCTTTGTATTTTTAGGAGTTGGGAATTCTTTGTATAGTGATTCAAACCCTAGACTTGTGAGCCTTGTTTGAGGGTTTGTACATGCTTTTAACAGAGGGCTTTGCTAGCTCTTGAACTTGGAATAGTGTTTATAGGCCTTAGTAGTTGAGAAAAGGTTTTCAGATGTATTTTGCGTGAAGAATCCAAAAGGGTTTGGAGAGTGGACTTTGTTTGCTCCTTGGACAACTTGTAACACTGTATTTTGTTGAGGCGCTCAAACATTGTCGGTTGTGTTACCTTAATTTTGGTTCCCACCCTTAAAATTGACATCCCTATTCTAAATTTTATTAAGTTAAGGCCGGGTGGTGTTTTGTGAGGTATTGCTAACTTGGGCGGTGTTTTGATTAGTTCATCTAACTTCCCCATTTACCACCTTTGTCATTTTGCTTGTCTATTTCCTCACGGGCGGTGTTTTATGGCATTGGTGTAACTTCCCGAATATTCTAAGTCTTCAATTTAGGAGACTGGTGGTTCGTACCCAAGGTTCGTGAACTAGTTGAAAAGATCGCCAGTGACAAATTTCTAAGTCTTTCAAGTTTGAGTGGGAGTTTAAGTGGTTTCTAAAACTATCAGCGGTGATTTGTTTAGTTTCCTATTTTACCGCCCAAAAGCATTTTTCAGAAGAAATTAAGGGGAAAACAATGCAGTTTATTTTATTAAGGTGCATTCTAGTTTTAAAATGACAAGCCTATCAATGCAGAAGAAAATAATAGATGCTATTCAGGTACAATGAATGAAATCAAATAAAAAATAAAAGATAAAACTGCTAAGAAGAGAATGCGAATACCAGATTTATAAAACGCTGTATTTTTATTATATATATATTGTTGGCATTACAAAATTCATTGTTCGATTACAAAAAATTGGGGAACACCAAAATGACATTTTCTTCAGGCACAAGGCAAACATAAGTACGCGGATTGCTTCCACCACACCTGGAGGCGCTCTATTTGGGTTGGTGACAACAAGTTCTCAATGAGACTGCAGGAATTGGGCAAATAGCCCCATGTTGTTCCTCACAGGTCTTGCATGAAGGGTCACCGCTTCCTTAGTGGCTTTATTTTGGGTTGCAGTCGCAATGCAAATGGCCTCACCGACTAGTGCACTTCGTGGGTAGTTGTTGAGATCGACAATGGCTACATTAACTCGGTGGAGAAACTCAGGTCGAACCAGGTGCTCTACTCCTCTCATTCCCCAGTCACGACGCCCGGAGGTGCGAATGGCAGCATACACAAAATGCTCCGGGAGCGTGGCATTGTGTACATGCACCTGATTCAAAAATGCTTCTCCCAATATACTGCGCAACACCTCTTCAATCTTGTTTTGGACGATGAAGACTTCTTTCAGCTAGTCTGACAGTCACCTGAAGAGGGGACTGCACTCAATTTCCTCAATGACGATGAAGTCATTCATGAACACTCCATCACTCTGAGCACTTGCCATGTTTGACACTTCATGATGGCGAAGTGTGGTGGTGCCTGTTGAATTTATAGAAGGTTGGTGAGACATTTGAGCTAAAGATTGATCAAGGTGATAGGATAGCAATGTGGTCAAAATTAATTGTTGATTTGACTAGGATTTAATTTACATTCCAAATTGATCTTTCAGGTGGACAACTTGCACGTGCGACTCCATTGCACCTCTGCTACAGTTATTTAATGCTAGTTTGTGAAGCATGCTAACACACAAGAATTGACGGCCATGGGGCAGGAATTAAAGCAAGAAATGCTTGGTTACTGCCTGAAGTCATATCATTGGCGATGTAATCATTCCAGTTACTCATTCTTTCCCTACCATCGGTTTTCAAGATGAACAGTTAAATGGCAAGAAAACGTTACTATGTTCAACAACTGATTAGTAACTGTCAAGAAGGGAGGAAAACTCCTATATTTGGGTAGAGAACGATTCAATGAAAGTTTGATTCCTGAAGAGTGCACTGTGTTGTAGTCGAGGGAGGAACAATTTTATTCTGCTTTGAATTTCATTTATTTTCTGGTTGCAATAACTCATAATTTGTGAGTTGCGAGTATGAATGTAATGCTGATCGTACTAACCTGTGTGTCATGTGCGTATTTCTGGAATATATTTTTTGTGCGAAATCTATCCTGCTGCATTTATTTCATTTATTGCAATTATGAAACCTTTCTATTTCATTTACATCAGTCATTAGTCATTTCAGTCAGTGTGCTAGTTGATTAATGATCCTTTAAGGTTTGATTTGCATTAGCAACATTTTTATGGGTTGATGTTTGTCACCTTTATCACTTTCTGGTTAAAAGCATATTAATTGTCCATTAAATCATATGATGGAGCTGTACCTCTAAAATTTAGAGGAAAGTCACAAATGCAATTGTGACATTTCTAGAATTGTTAGTGGCTTGGCCCCAGTGCATTATGGGCTAGAGAGTTGATAATTTTAGATAAATTTCATAAAGGCCAATCTATACGCCAATAGAGTTTTGGCGACTCCAATGGGGAAAAGTTTGTAATCTCTGACAAATCGCCATCGTGTCATGTAGCAAGATGGTACTTCCCCATAATAATGTGTTTCGTGTACTTGAACCTAATTTAGATTGGATGTAGGCAGAGCAGGAGGACATCATATCACAATTAAGTATGCTTGCTTGGAGGTACAAAAGGAGTGCAATAGATTATATGTAAGCCAATTTTCTCTTGGAAGAAGAAGAGCGGGCCTGTTGTCCACCTAGACCTGTTATTGAACGCCCTCCAAGGTTGATCTTTGAGTATTACTATGACCCACCGCACTGTCCCAATCTGTTCCCAGATCAACATCCCAATCAACATCTGAATCAACAACCTAACCAGCCGCAAAATCACCCTCCAGCTCAATCGCCACCTTGGCAGTAACCTAGGGGTACCTTTTTTTACTCCGTTAGGAGTTGGCGACTCTGAATACCCATGGCTTTAATCCCCTGGGGTAATTGTATTGGACCTTTCACCCTACCACAATGTAATGACTTGCCACCTGGCTCTAGGAAAAGATTCCCTAAATTCTCTGGTAGAGGCACTCAAGATCCCGAGGAACATGTTTTGGCTATGACTGCAGTAAGTGGAATCCTGGGAGTTTAGGAAGAGGACGTCTTTGTAAGACTTTTCGTTGATAGTTTAGTTGAAAAAGCAGCCAAATGGTTCAGAGGATTAGAGAAGGGCTGTATAGTTGGTTGGAATATCCTTCATGAATTTTTTTTACAACGTTTGAAAGGTCCCGTCAACGTTGCTGCTTTACTTAGACAATTCTTCCAGATCATCAAAGAAAGGAAAGAGCCTATGAGGGATTTTGTCTATCGATTCAACCAATCTCTTCTACAGATTCCTACACCAGAACAACCGAGCAAAATAATCCAATTCCATGTATTCACTTATGCCCTTGATCTTGATGTCTAGCTACTTTTAAAAAGGGATAAAATCTCTGGGATTGAATAGGCTCAAATTGAAGCAGTGAACATTGAAAATGACTTAATTGCAGTAGGAAAATGGAGGCTTGATGATGCTACCAAGCGTGTTGTCAATTGCCCACCTCTTGTTTGTAGTTTCTCTGGATTCTTAGTTGTTACAAATTACTCCCGTCCTACTGTTGAGAAAATGAACTTGACAATATTGATCGATGTACAACCCTTATGTGAAAAGAACAAAGATGAAAGGAAGGAAAACTAGGGTTGGTATGCCCAAGCATATAGTTTAGACACTTCAATTGAACCAGATTACAATGTCAGCTCGTCAAGTGATGAGGAAGACTTGAGACCACGAGGAAGGTATGCCCTCACGTTTCAGTTGATTCCTCCGTCCCTCCCTGAAGATAATTCATCTCCTTGTAAGTCTTCCAGAGAAGATCAAATACCAGATTCTCGTTTTATTTCAGAATATGAGGCTTTTACCTTTGAAGATATCACTAATGAGACTGTATGTGCGATTGAGGAGAATAATGAAGACCCTTCAAGTGAAAACACCAAGGGTGGAGTAAGGTGGTCAGTTAGTTCAAATCCCCTGTTCATTTTCAATGAGTTTAAAACTTATGATAATCTTATGTTTGAAGACTTGGAGTTTGGTTTGCCAGAATCGTCAGCAAAGGAGGTTGTTGGTTTTTTAGTTGACAGTAAAGGGAAGGATTTTGCAGTGATGAAGGATCAAAACACCATTGAGTCACCATGTAGTCGTGATGATAAGGTAGTTGCTTGCAAAACAAAAAGTTATGCTGTTGCAAAGGGTATAAAAAATTCAAATTTGTCTCAAGGGCGGGAGACTATTCCATTGGTGAAATCTCAGGAAATAGCTGAAATTTTTCTAAACATCTCTATGCGGGACTATTTGCACCAGGGCGAAGTTTATGATGAGAGATGGTTATTTGGGAACATTGAAGTCGGTGGATTCCTCAACTACAATGCCCATGTTTGGGCAATTTGGATCTCTGCCTTACTTTAGAAGCTGCATGCATTAGCGGGCCTTTTCAGGTCTGGGTCATTCTTCTCACAACCTGTCAATGGTTTCGTGTGATTTTCTCTTTTCCCTCCCCTTGGTAGGTGTAGTCCTAACCTATACATAGTCTTTTGGTGTGTCGTTTTTGGTTTGGTTTGTTTGGGGTTTGGGTTTTGGGTTTTGTTCATTCCTCCTTTTGCTCGACTCTGTACCCAATGGATATAGGACTAGTCATAACACTTCTGGGTCCCTTGCTACGTCCTTTTCAGTTCTTGTCCCTAGTCAGAGCCACTGTTACCTTAATTTTGGTCCCCACCCTTAAAATTGACATCCCTATTCAAAATTCTGGTTAAGTCTAAGGCTGTGCGGTGTTTTGTGAGGTATCGCTAACTTGGGCGGTGTTTTCACTAGTTCATCTAACTTGCCCATTTATTGCCTTTGTCATTTTGCTTCTTTATTTTCTCACGGGCGGTGTTTTATGGCATTGGTGTAACTTCCTGAATATTCTAAGTCTTCAATTTAGGAGACTGGTGGTTCATACCCAAGGTTTGTGAACTAGTTGAAAAGGCTGCCGACAACAAATTTCGAAGTCTTTCAAGTTTGAGCGGGAGTTTAAGTGGTTTCTAAAACTATCAGTGGTGATTTGTTTAGTTGTGCTAACTTCCCGTTTTATTGCCCAAAAGCATTTTTTAGAAGAAATTAAGGGAAAAATATTGTAGTTTATTTTATTAAGATGCATTCTAGTTTTAAAACGACAAGCCTATCAATGCAGAAGAAAATAATAGATGTTATTCAGGTACAGTGAATGAAATCAGATAAAAACTAAAATACAAAACTGCTCAGAAGAGAATGCCAACACCAGATTTATAAAACGCTATATTTTTATTATATATATACTGATGGCGTTACAAAATTCATTGTTTGATTACAAAATATTGGGGAACACCAAAATGACGTTTTCTTCAAGCATTCAAGGCAAACATAAGTACGTGGATTGCTTCCATCACCACCTGGAGGCGTTCTATCTGGGCTGGTGACAGTAGGATCTCATGAGACCACAAGAATTGGGCAAACAACCCCATGTTGTTCCTCACTAGTCTTGCATGAAGAAGTGTCACCGCTTCCTCAGTGGATTCATTTTGGGTTGCAGTCGCAATGCAAATGGCGTCACTGACTAGTCCACTTCGTGGGTAGTTGCTAAGATTGGCGATGGCTACATTAACTCGATGGAGAAACTCAGGTCGAACCAGGCGCTCCACTGCTCTCATTCCCTAGTCACAGCGTCCAAAGGTGCAAATGACAGTATACACAAAACGCTCCAGGAGCGTGGCATTGTGTACATGCACTTGATTCAGAAATGCTTCTCCTAGTATATTGCGCAACACCTCCTCTTCAATCTCGCTCTAGATGATGAAGACTTCTTTTAGCTTGTTGGACAATCACCTGAAGAGGGGACTGCACTCGATCTCCTCAATGATGATGAAGTCATTCATGGACACTCCGTCGCTTTGAGCACTCGCCATGTTTGACACTTCAGGATGGCGAAGTGTGGTGGTGCCTGTTGAATTTATAGAAGGTTGGTGAGACATTTGACCTGAAGATTGATCAAGGTGATAGGATGGCAATGCGGTTGGAATTAATTGTTGATGTGACTAGGATTTAGTTTACATTCCAAATTGATCTTCCGACTGGACAACTTGCACATGCGACTTCATTCCACTTCTGCAACAGTTATTTAATGCTTAATTTGTGAAGCATGCTAATGCACAAGAATTGACAGCCATGGGGCAGGAATTAAAGCAAGAAATGCTTGGTTACCACCTTAAGTTATATCATTGGCGATGTCATCATTCCAGTTACTCATTCTTTCTCGACCATCGGTTTTCAAGATGGACAGTTAAATGGCAAGAAAATGTTACTATGTTTGACAACTAATTAGTAACCATCAAGAAGGGAGGAAAACCCCTATATCTGGGTAGAGAACGATGCAATGAAGGTCCGATTCCTGAAGAGTGCATTGTGTTGTAGTTGTGGGAGGAACAATTTTATTCTGCTTTGAATTCCATTCATTTTTTGGTTGCAATAACTCATAATCTGTAAGTTGTGAATATGAATGTAATGTTGATCGTACTGGCTTGTGTGTCATGTGCGTATTTGGAATATATTTTCTGTGCGAAATCTATTCTGCTGCATTTATTTCATTTATTGCAATTATGAAACCTTTCTATTTTATTTACATCAATCATTAGTCATTTCAGTTAGTGTGCTAGTTGATTAATGATCCTTTAAGGTTTGCTTCGCATTCGTAGCATTTTTTTGGGCTGATGTTTGTCACCTTTATCGCTTTCTGGTTACAAGCATATTAATTGTCCATTAAATCACACGAGGGAGCTGTACCTTTAAAATTCAGAGGAAAGTCACAAATGCAATTGTGACATTTTCAGAGTTGTTAGCGGCTTGGCCCTAGTGCATTATGGGCTAGAGAGTTGATAATTTTAGATAAATTTCGTAAAGGCCAATCCATTCACTAACAAGTTGAGTCCAATCGGAGTTGTTCTTGTGGTTTTTGCTTTGATATTCTTTGCACTGTTGGATTTCTGTGCATGTGAATAAGGGGAAAGCATTTTGTCCAGTTCTTTGTGTACAATTATTTTCATTGTTGTTTTGAGTACTTTGATTTTGAATGCATGGATGCACTAATGAATTTGTGAAGAGGCGTAGTTTGTTTAACTCTGCTGTTGAACTCCTTGAGCAATTAGCAAATTAAGTCAGTGCCACGGGGACTCGATCTTGGGTCCTCAATAGTTGCCTATCACCAAAACGCCTAGTTTTTGAGGGGGGACGTGTCCCCGTGGTTCACTGGAAAGAACAAACATTATCCATATAGCCATGAGAAAACATTTAACTTGGTAAACCCATTTGGAAAAACTTAACACCAAAAGAGAGCAAAGAATTTATGATTTTGCAATATCATAGAGCTCAAAAAGCAATTGTAATCTCCTTCACCTCATTTTCACATTTTGGTGACATCACTACAGGTCCTACCAATTGAGCACATTGATGATGTTAGATGGTATCATTTTAGGTTACACTAATCATTGAGCACTCCTTATGCAAAGATCAACAAATGATGATGATTGTGCTCTTATCTCATCAAATGGCTCTTAGGACTTTGGCTTGGGGAAAACTCAAACAACACCAAAAAACCTTGAGAGCCCTCTGATATGACATGTCATAAGATGATCACTGATTCTCACTAGTTCTTAACAATGCGCATCATAAAGCACAAACCATCAAAATTGATGTGGTCTTTTCAGCTCATGTTGGTGGTTGTAGACTATTTAGTCTACTCTATGAATATGGAATTCTTTGCAAGTGAACAACACTCAGCTCATCAAATTCCAACATGATGTTGCGAGGGCTTGATCCTAGGATATGGTTATATTATTGCATTGTTTAGTCTTTGTTAAGATGTATCTTCACCTTTAGAATATGTTTGAAAATTTGCCTTTACTAAAGTAGTTGATGTTTGAGTTTACTTTGAAGTTGTTTTTACCAGTGATATTTATAAAATTAAAATTAAGTACTTTTCCTTTGGAGATTTTGTTTTCCTATCTTTCATTCATAACATATGAAGTCATGGACTTTGATTGATGAAAACCAAAATAAATGATTTGTCTGTTATTGAGTATATTGATGAGTTTATGATTGTTGAAGTTTATGCTAGTTAGTGTCTTCTAACATGGATCGATGCTAGTTTTGCAAAAAATGACGTGTCATAGAAGAGTCAAGAACTCTATTCCAGTATTCCTATGTCTTCTATTAGAAGACATGTCATGAACTTTGCATGCACTATGTGTGCTTTTGGCATGACATCCTGATTTCTTGAAATGAGTTAAATACATTGTAGTTTATGACTTTGCTATTTGTAAAAGTTTGATGTCATTCTTCAAAATGCTTGATTTGAAAGATTTGTGCTGCACACATGCTGGAAGCCAAATAGAAAATTAAGCATAATTGTTATGCTGAAAATATTATTTCTGGTTCAAGGGTTTGCATTGTTAACTAAGGGTTTATTTCTGTCAAACTTTTTGAAGTTTTAACATCTACAATTTAGTTTCTTTTGGAATTGTCTCATATATAGTCCTGCACACTTTCTAGTCATACAAAGGGTGATGTACAAGATGTTTAATGCTTTTCCAATTAGCTGTGGAACTTGTAAGCCCTAGATTGGTGTAATGTCAATTTTCCTCCAAAGTTATTTTAAGTGTTGGCAGAGGATTTAGTGGATTAAATATTAGAGTGAAGATAATTTATAAGCTGCAATACTATTAAAATGGATGTGAATAACCAATGCAAAAGACAATATGTGATAACTTAGTAAAAAACTCCAAAATAGATAGTTAACATGATAAATTGAATACACATCCATATAATTCATATACATTAACACCAAAATCATATATATATACTATTCTGAATATAATTTAGAATCAATGGTTTCAATACTTGGCTGAATAATAACACTTGGAACAGCCACTCTCACCCTAGGAAGATGCCAGTGGTATTAGCTCTTGCTATGGAGCAATTTGGGAGAAATAAGTGGACTTCGCTGCTCTACATGAGTGCTGGTTTCACTGGAACAATGCTCAACACTGTGCAATACCCAAGCCCTGGCCAGGACAGTCCTGAGTGCACTTGTGTACCTTAGGTTGGACACACACGTAAGATGTGCCCCCTTCTCTGTCTTGCCCATAGGTCACCAACCACTTCTTCTTTGAATGTTCTCCATTCCTTGAATGTTTCCCATGTCTCACACAAATGTTTTATATAGGTCTTAAGGGGTGGTTTTCAAACCATCACACCCTTTCACAAAGGTTGCCTCTAATAATTATTTAAATAAATAATTAGTCTTCCCCTTTTTTAAAAGATATTTATACATATTCTAAAATTATTATTGATATTCATGATTGGCGTGTTTACAAAAGGAGACAAAAGCTCCTTATAAGGAAATTTACAAGACGATGTTTCTAAAAAGAAACAATCTTTAACTAAAGCTAACTAAGGCAAAAATCAAAAATTTGCTAAAACAACTAAAGCGTAACTAAAGTTACTAAAAACTAACTAAAGCTAAGATGACCATTAATATTACATTTAATATTTTAGTACTCTCCCTTAATGGTCATCGTACAAACAAAAACTTAGTCTACCCAAATTCTTCTGGAAACATATCATCGGTGACTGATATCTGGAGAAGCATAACTGCCTTGCAACTACTGGTCCTTTCCCGCAGAACAAACAAATCTAGACACCAACACTCGAAAACAATGAGTTTTTGTTGCTTCTAGGTAGTAGAATTTTTCATTGAACCTCTGCATATTTTCCAACATGATATTGGACAAAGACACCATCCCTCCCGTTTTCCAAAACCCTAAAAAACGAGGTAAAGTTTGTGATCAGCTGGCATAAACTCTGGACATCAGTTAGCACAACACTCACGAACTGTAAGATTTTTCAGAAAAGCCTTCGAAATCTTTGAAAAAGTATGTTTTTTTAGAAAAAATCCTCAAAAAATTTTTGAACTGCAAATTTTTTATAGAAATCTTTTCAAAAACTCTTTAAAATCTTCAGGTGCACGATTTTTTGTTGAGAAAAAAATCGCCTAAAAAACTGGTTTGCAAACCCTAGCAGCAACTCACGATTTTTTAGATAGGAAAAAATCGTCAAAAATCTCTTCATAAAACAACACTTAGTAAATTTTTTTAGAAAAAAATTCGAAAAACTCTATGCAGAATTTTTTATTTTTTCCTAAAAAATTCTGTCAAAACTAGCTCCAAAAATCAACTCTTCATGCTGCCATGAAATCTGAAAAAATAGGTTCAGAAACCCTATGTTCTTCAAACAAATCCTCAAAAACGCCCACAAACTCCAAGACATATATTGTAAGCACCCACGAATTTCAACGAATTGCACCCAACAACAACCAGAAATGCGTCTTCAAAATCCTCGAAAAAAAATAGCTGCAATTTTCTGAAAGAAGAGCCTTGAAAAACTTCACCACAAACTTCACAAAAAAAATCCACCTTAAAATTTTTTTCCTTAAAAAAAAACTTAAAAACCCTCGATTTTTTCAAAACTTTCTCAAAAATCTTCACTAAAAACAAACTTTGATTTAAAAAAAAAAAAAAGGCTAACCAGGTTCGATCCTCAGCTTTGATACCATGAAAAGATAATTGATATTCATAATTGCTTGATTTACAAAAGGAGACGAAAGCTCGTTATAAAGAAATTTACAAGACGATGTTTCTAAAATGAAACAATCGTTAACTAAAGCTAAGGCAAAAATCAGAAAGTTGCTAAAGCTAACTAAAGCTAAGATGACCATTAATATTACATTTAATATTTTAATATATTCTTTATTAATATCTCTTTTAACTAAAGGATCACAATATCCTTTATTTTTCTATCTCCCTTTTTAATTTCTCAAAGGGTTATTTTATAACTTTCTTTTCTCTTGGGGAAAACCAAAAAAGTCACATAACAATTCTCCCCTTGTAAATTAACTACTGTCCTCAGTAGCACAAGATGCCTCTGCATCACAACTCATAGAAACACATGGTCAATAATTGAAGATACTAACATTGAATATTTGCAATCTTCATAATAGATCTATTTTATTCTATACTTTATCTACATTATTTGCTTCTGTTAATTCATAGATTATCCTTTTTAATTTTATTTTAAATTCACAAGTAATTTTAATAAAATCACTTTTCCAATCCAAATTATGATGAGAACTATATAAGATGTCTTATGGAATATATCATGAATTTATACTTGAAAAGATAATTATAGTTTATGTACATAACCTCCTATCCTTCAACTTTATCATTTTACTCACTCATATTATTCCTTTAAATTTTTAAAGTATTACAATGTAAGCACACAATAATTACTATGCATATCAAATACAATGTGGTCACTCATAATTTATAAAAGTATAATCTATAAATTCAACATACATTACAAGATGGTATTTAGGCATTCTGGACTACATGAATATCCTCTTTTCATATATCAAAATCAATGTACAAATAAAATCTTAGTATAAGAAGGCAAGTGTACAAGGTTATTGGGTTGATCAAGTCCAATAACAAAGTATGATAGAAAATAGAAAAAAATTTCCATTAAGCACCTTAAGCAAAAGAAAACAACAATAGGTTATGACTGATAAAAATACTAGGTCCAAATTATTGATATGAATCTTCAATAACCCTATTGTTTTCTTATAAGTTTGACAACATAGGAAATTTCACTAAAATGATTTATAAAAGAAACATGTGAAAGATTTAAACATCATATAACCTACTTGCATATCATAGAAAAGGTTGGAATAGATAGTTTCTCCCCCTATAAGATTTGACATGTTCCCATGTCTAAGCCTAAGAGCCTATTTGGTTTCATATCTTATAAATATGTTATTCTTGCCGACTTATTTCAAACATAGTGTCATTTGTCCAAGTTTAAGAAGTGAATCCAAGGACCCGTGGGTTATGGGGCCACAATGTAACTTATGTTTAAACAAATCTAGATGTTGGTTTTGAATAAAAATGAGTATATTATCACTATCCTTGGAATTCACTTTCCAAGTTTACAAAATAAACCTAGACACAAAAACTAAAGGTTCCAGTATTTAAAAATCTCTCTTAGGATTATAACTATTAAGGTCTTAGACATAGATATATAAAAGATATATTGGATATAAACATCCATAGACTTCTTTGAGTATGTATCTTACAGAAAAATATGACTTTATATCCTTGCCTAAAAATCCTTTAACCTTAATCCAAAAGAATTTCTTGTGCACTAAGGCCACTTCATAATAAGTTTAGGTAATAGGCCTTTCAAATTAGATTATAGATTTATTTAAAACATGTAAATAAAAAAAAATAGTCAACAATCATTACAATCCATGTTCAAATTCATCAAACTTACTTATGCAAGTAGAATCCTATTCATATGAGTCAACTTAAGAATTAGACCCATAACTCCTACATAGGTTAAAGACTTTGTAAATAAACTTGAGACATAACAATCATGACCCAACACCATATTACCTAGACAAAGGCTCCAACTCAATTTAAATTAGTCATTATATAGAACATATGTACAATTGACCCTTATATTGCACTAAGGGAGTAAGTTTCATAAGAAATACATAAGCTAATAAACTAAGACATATCAACCTCTTATTGGACAAAAAAAATCCAATAATTTGTAGCTTCAACTATAAGGTTGGGTCAAAACATGGATAGTGCAAGCAAGCTTCAACATATTACTAAGTCCATAACCCCCAAATTAAAGCGAAGATACTGACTTAACTAATCTCTTCATCAATAATATTATTGAAATTGGCCATCTTCATACCAAAAATCATTCCCGTCCAAGCATGAAATTTTGTGTATTATTTTGTTTAACATAAAGTTTTAAAACAAGAATTAACTTCTATCTTCATAGTTCCACAGAGTTTCGGGGACAAGGACGGGGGGACGGGTTTTGGGGGCGTGGGGGTGGGCGGCCTAAGTTTGGGGGCGGCGGGGGGACGGCGGCAGGGGGGTGGTGCGCTGAAATACATATAGTACTTGAAAAAATAGTTATAAAAAGATGTATAACTGTAAGAGCCTAAGGAATAAGTAAATTTTAGAGTTTAAACACATTGCAATGATTTCATTAAACTAGTGAACATTCAAACAATGAAAATTAAAATGAAAATATACTTTTAACTTAATAGACATTGTGATTGGAATGAGAACTAGCTGTTTC
Organism: Sequoia sempervirens; assembly: GCA_007258455.2. Lineage (NCBI taxonomy): Eukaryota > Viridiplantae > Streptophyta > Pinopsida > Cupressales > Cupressaceae > Sequoia > Sequoia sempervirens. The sequence goes on along the minus strand of VDFB02000015.1, from coordinate 532,260,088 downwards.
ATAATTTGAATTTCAGAATTTCATAGTCATGATTCATAATTACAATCAAGTATCAAGTTATCAACACAACAGTGTTCAAACTTCAAACTTCAAAAACAAAATACTAAATAGCTAATGGCCTGATGCCTCTAATGATCTAATGTTTAATCATCTCCAACTCCAAGCTCCATGCCAATCTTCTCATCACTAGAACTGTCGAACGGGGACCCCAAATGCTCAAGCTCATCTAAACCAATACCAACCAGCCTTGTTTGTGTAGCATCCTCATCTATCTATGCTGGCTCTTCAACTCAACAGTGTTGTTTCCCTTGCCCGTTGTGGGTATTTTGAATGAAATAAAAATAAAAAAAAACCTAAATCATATAAAATGCAAAATGCCTACTGAATAATGCCGCCCTTGAAAGATATATGATGAATCTTGAGCTCTCCTTTGGTTCAGTTCGCACTTCTTAGACTCTCACGCAGTCTCCATATGCAATCACACAGGCACGCATGGGTAGAAATGATAAATAAAACAATTTTTTTTAATTTGCACTTGATTTTAGACTTGAGTGAAGTCTTAAAAATTTAATAATATAATATATTATATTTATATTAAACTTTAAATTGAACTATGTAAATCTTTGTTTTTAAATTTTTTTAAAAAATCATTATTTTAATAGGGGACATGGGAAAATTGGAGTCTTGGAGACACCTAGAAGACTCCGAGATGCAACAAAGTCTCCTTTTCAAGGAAACATTCAGGAGACGGTGAAGGGATGGGGAGACGGCGGGGGGACGGTGGGGGGATGTTTCCTTGACGTCTCCACGTCTCGGAAACGTCCCCGTCTTTGAGACAGCTCATTTTTCGGGGGGGGATGCGTCCCCGTGGAACTATGTCTATCTTTATACTTCTATTAGAATTCATAATTTATTTTCTTATTTAATATTGTACAAGATTATTAGCATGACTAAAATCTCAATGGAAGTAATCAATACTATAATTTTGACATATCATACTTAGTCCATAATTTAACAAATGTATATTATTATTTTTATTTTATTTTCTTCACTATTTTGGAGAGTTTTGTTTATGTTTCTTAATTATTTGTCTAGAGTAAATGAGGCAATGCTAGTCATCAAACATTGAGAGCTTTTCTCAAGACACGACTATTTCTTGTCCTATGATTTTTTTTCCCATTTAGTTTGTAGTTAGCAAAACCACTAGAACACAAATGAGTGAAGGTTAAAGTTGAATTCTATTCGCATCCATCCAAATGAGACGAAGAAGTATGGAATAGTAAAAGGCATTCTTCAAGTATTGAGCAATGTTATCATTAATTCAGTGTGCAATTGATAAAATGTAGTTGATTTTGGTACAGACCTGAGTATCTTTCAGAATACCATGAGGATCACAGGTTACAGTCCACCCAAGTTTCCATCAGGAACAAGGCATTGGTTTGATATGGTTCCAAGGGTAACCAATGGAACAATGGTTGGAACAATCATATTGGCACAAATGGCTCATTACCAAATACCATGGGTGAGTATGTTTCATCTGATATAACTAATAAGCCTAACTTTTTGCTGTCTCTGCAAGTTTAGCTAGATGGCCATGACTGAAAACAACACCACATGGATTATTAGGATTACTAAGAACAATTGCTACAGTGTTGCTGTCAGCTATTGCTTCAACTTGGTCTAAATCGACTTCCCAATCCCTTCCAGGAATTAATGCCCGGCTTGGATATCATTGTATGCTAATAAAACATCATAAAGAGGGTACAATGGTCTTGGCAAGAGAATGTTTGCATCTTTACGACTCAGAACTGCGAGAATGGTATCCATTGATTGTCTACAGCTGGCAGTCAAGTAAACATCATCTTTGGCTAGCTTGTAAGGAAGGCCAGGAGAAAGATAGTCTACAACAGCCCTTAGAGGGTTTTGTCCTATTTATTTCACAGACTCTCCAACTGCTTTTGGTAAATTCAAGCATTATTATTATTATTATTTTTAATGGTATCATGTTAGATTGGTTAAAGGGATTATGTCCAGTGACTCTATGCTTCTGAATCTCTGATTACTGAACCATACACTGAGTATAAATTACAATATCTTAAGTTATCAAGGGATTTAAAAAACTTATCTTTTGCTGGAAAATTACAGATATAATTCCCAAAATAAGAATATTCAAAGGTTTTAACTCATAATCTCTAGGCTTTGAAAGAGTATGAATGACTCCATATTATCTATGCAAAATATGCTCACTCCTGGGTCCTGACTCGTGTCATAAGTTTGCATGAATAATAGCTGAGATTTATGCATCACTTTCTTTCATAACAAAAGTATCATAAAAAAAAGACCACCTTGCTCAGTTGTATCTGAAAAATCGATGGTCTTTCTCTGACAAATTTTTCATTAATTAATTCTCATGTCGAATAATTTTTAAGTTGTATCTCACGCACTCCAGAGGCATAACAATCCAATAATCTGGTAATGGTGGTTATATTTATATTAGGGTGTTGAGGGAACCTCCTCTATCTATATGATGTGGTAAAGAGTCTTTTCAATGGTTGAGCCATCATCAACTTGATCAATAGGAGACGATCTGGTCATTGATCATGTTACGTATATATGGGCAAACCATTGGAGACTCTGTAATTTTCGTGCATTCAAAGGAATAATCATGGTTAATGCTTCTATCGATTCTTTCCTTACCTGTATCAATTTTTAGCAGATGCAAGTCATGACACAAGTGAAAATTTCCATCTCAGCACCTATGTCGTTGAACAAGGACTCTAATTATGTTCATATTTTATAGAGTAGTCTACTTATGCAACTCTTGCACAGCCAGTCTATTAAAAGATGCCGGAACTCTACATAGCAAATATTGTGTCAACATGTGAAAGGATGTCATGCTTAAGAGACATGATCCTTGACACAAAAAGTCTCAAGCTTTAGGATTATGTTTTCCAATGAGAGTCCATCATTCTATATACTCTTGTACAAATATTTGGATGCAAGAAAGTGTAAATGCTTCATAGTTTACGGTGGTCTAAGAAGATATCAATGATCATATAATAGAATGTGAATACCTGGAGTGATCTAGAATGATTTATATATGCATCCTAAAGAGGATAGAGATTTCAATAAAGTGAAGCATAGACTTAAATTTAAAATTAAGGATAAATGATTTATATAATTTTTAATATTAATAAGTTATTATAATTAAAAAAAGATTATAGTTTTATAGATCAAGAATATATATATAGAATTTTTATTAATAAGTTATGGATATTGTATTTGAAGTTGAGTCTATGTATACATAGTAATGTTCTCAAATAAATGTTAATTCTTGAATATGAATATGAGCACACATGGATGATCTAAGGATTTCCAATAATGCCAATAAAATTAGGTCTTACAGAATTAAGTCTTATGACTCAAAGGTTAGGACAAGTGTATAGTGTTAGACCTACACAAGGAGAATTTTAAAGATTGGTTAATATGAAATTTTTAAAAAGTAAATAAGATTTCAAAGATAGGAAGGCTGGATCATTAGGCTCTGATACCAAATGTAAAGTCACTTTTCCTCCAAAGTAGTGTTGGCAGTGGATTTAGTGGATTAAATATAGAGTGAAGATAATTTATAAGCTGCAATGCTATAAAAATGGATGTGAATAACCAATGCAAAAGACAGTATGTTTAAATTTAGTAAGAAACTCCAAAATATATAGTTAACACGATAAATTGAATACACATCCATATAATTCATATACATTAACAATCACTCTCACCCTAGGAAGATGTTAGTGGTACTGGCTCTTGCTATGGAGCAATCTAGGAGAAATAAGCGGACTTCGCTGCTCTACACTAGTGCTGGTTCCACTGGAACAATGCTCAACACCGTGCAATACCCAAGCCCTGGCCAAGACAGTCCTGAGTGCACTTCTGTACCCTAGGTTGGACACACGCATAAGATGTGCCCCCTTCTCTCTCTTGCCCATAGCTCACCAACCATTTTCTTCTTCCTTGAATGTTTCCCATGTCTCACACAAATGCTTTATATAAGTCTTAAGGGGTGGTTTCCAAACCATCACACCCTTTCACAAAGGATGCCTCTAATAATTATTCTTCCCCTTTTTTAAAAGGCATTTATACATATTCTTTATTAATATCTCTTTTAACCGAAGGATCACAATATCGGATATCCTTTATTTTTCTATCTCCCTTTTTAATTTTTCAAAGGTTTATTTTATAACTTTCTCTATGGGGAAAAAGTCACATAACAATTGGTGTAGAGATCCTAGGAGCTAAATATCCAAAGGTTAAAGGAAAATATGTGTTTTAGGATTGAGTAGCTAGTAAATGCTGAAAGGTGTTCCCAATGTAAAGTACAGTGTATAATTTGAATGAGTTTTATGTTACTATATGCAGGCTTTTATATTTTGTAGGTGTCAATAGGTATTTGTTGGGACATGCATACATACACTCTTGTAAAAGGGTTCTTTTTTTTGACCTGTTGATTTTCTCTAGCTTACGACCAAATTACAGGCTCTTTAAAATGGATGTAAGAGAGTCCTTTTGCGACTGAAGTTTACATCTACTTTCTTTCATGTTTACAATGGTGGTTATATTTATCATGATGGAAATACCTCAAGTGCATCATGACTTGGGTCAGTGAAATCTTTGTATTATGATTAATTGTTTATATCATATGGTCTCAACATGAATTGATGTATCAAGATTCTATCCCAGTTGAATTCTTGTTATCATTCTTTTCAATTGGTTAGACGTTTCCTATACAACAAAATAAGCTGATTCTTTAGTGATTTTAATCTATGTCTATCTGGCTAGGTTTACTGATCTTTTGGCCAATGAATTGGGAAAGTGGTAATCGTAATCAAAATTAACAATACAGTTTGTTTATCAGTGCTATTTGCAAAGCAGTTTCTCCCTTTTATAATGCAACGGGTTTTACTTTTCTTACTCTCTGAATCTTCAAAACATTTTTCTGTTGTATAACTATAAGGTCTATGCAGGAACCCAAGGATATAGAAGAAATAGTTGAAATAATTAAGCTTGCATTTAGCCAAGCTCAGAAAAGGAATGTTTTATCTGGGAGCAGAATGTTCCGCCGTTTAAATGTTGCAGAAGCTAATTCAGATATGTTAAGTGGTAGTTTACGTGAGCCATGGATCTTAATGCTTTTTATTTACTAATATAGGTTATGGTTGGACTTCTAAAAATATGATGTTTTCCATGGTTCTCATTCAGGAATATATATTGGGACTTTTGGTCGCAACAATTCAGAAGTGGTTCAGCTAAGGCGCAAATATGGGCATTGGCAGAACACAAATGAAAGTCTGAGTGAAAATTCTAAACTAGAATTCTTTGAGTATGTAGAAGCTGTAAAATTAACTGGTGACCTGAATGTACCTGCTGGCCAGGTAGAGAGCTGTGATCATATTAATTATTTCCTTTTTTTAAATAATTGCCTTGTTCTTGGATATTAAGTTTACTGAATGCTGTACTATTGACCATGAGACTTTTCATTTCTACTGTCATATGCATGGATTACTTTATTTTGATTATTTGTCTTATAGGAGTTTGATTTATTCATGCAGGTTACTTTTCGAGCAAAAATAGGCAATACAAATTCTCTATCAATTCGTGGAATTTATCCAGAGGAACTGGGAGTGGTAATTTAAGTTCTAACTTCTAACTGTACAACTTAGATAATGTCTATTCATTGTAGGCCGGACTTTCTAGCTTCAGTTTTCTGTCAACTGGAAACCTAAATTATATACTATGCAGATTGCTAGGTACAAAGGTCAAGGAAGAATTGCACGGGCTAGTTTCCGTAATCCACAGTGGATTGATGGTGAACTAGTGCTACTTGATGGAAAGGTAATGATGGCAGTAGTATAGGAAACTGATTTATTAATTATAAGAACGAACCTTATGGCCAGGCTTCGTTTTGGGTGTTCTGCTTTACTTGCTCATATCATTCGAAAAGACCATTCTATAATTAGATTTCTCTTCAAGAGAAATAATGTGGATTTTTAATTTCTGCATTCAGGGTGGCGGTCTTACAGAAGGTGCACAGCTTGGCTTTGTATATTGTGTGTCTGAAAAACACGTTCTTGTGTTATTCAACCGGTTGAAGCTTCAAGAATGAGATTTAGTTTTTTCATTGTCCATATCCGCTATTCATTGCAAATGTATTTTTATAGAGAACTTGACTTGTTCGGTCAAAGATATTTGGCTTCCTGTATGCCATATTCTATGAAGTTAAATTAATTTTCTCTTGTACATTTGACAGTATATTGGGGAAATTGATCTTTTTAGACATGCAAGTCAGAGGCAGTGCATGCTAATTTTATTGCTTGGATTGACTCCAATACAAATTGTCATCAGGGCTCTTTTACTAGGAACATGAGAGATAAGGAGTTAACATGAAATCATTGCTAAGATGATTGAGTTCAAATGTAATAGTATGGATACTAAGAACCTGTAGAGCATATTGCATTAGTGATTAGTCCTTAGAACAGTCTTACTGTTTGACAATGATTGTGAACATGGAATTTAGAGATGTTAAATTACATCTTCTAATGATGAAGGCTCCAAATTTCTGTAGGGTACATCTAAATCAGTAGAAACTTGGTTTTGGACTATTTTCTGTGGTAGCAAAGTAAAATTAGATTATCAGTTGTAATTTGCCTCGATGGTGATTTCTTGCTTTAACTTAACTTTATATTTAATCATACACCTGAAAATTTTCATTTTTGTAGCATTGCTTGAGTTGCAGAATCGTCAATTTAATGGCTTTTATACTTAATAGAGGATCATAATGTTGAAATGCTTTGAGATGTATTATGTATTTGCCTTGTATTAATATTGGAATTTTTGTCCATACTAGGAACTGCAGCTGTTCTAATGATGAGATTTTTTAATTAACCCTCTACAAGTATCACAAAATCTGAGAAAGGATTCTTATGACTATGGTGTTAGTTTTCAATAGTTTTATCTGATTCGTCCGTAAATGTGATCTTAGCTTAGTCTTTCTAGTTTTGATGTTAACCGAGTTGCTCTCTGCTTCAATTACTGCATCATAAAGTCTAACGGGCCAAAGTAGGCAATTCATTGTTTTCAAGGTTCTCATCACGAAGGTGGAGCTAAGCTTGTGTCAAGTCATATAGAAGAAACAAAATAAGATAATGGATTGGAGGGTTTACCATACCCGTAAATATGACTTGCAACTGTTCATTCACCTATAATTTTGCCCAATGTTTGATCAGTGAAAACTCAAAAATAATTTTCATCCTTTATATTCCTGGGATTATACTTGGGGTGTACTCACTATACTGGGAAGTTTACTTGGAATTCTCACCATTTTGGGGAGTACATATTTTTTTCTGTGCATCTTTTTCTATTGTATCCAAAAAAAATATTTTCCAAACGTTAGAACTTGGAAACCAGTTTCCAGGATTGCAAAACCACTTCTCTGTCTTTGAAAATTATAGACTCCTAGAGATGGAGTTAATCTTTAAGAAAGGATTCCGAGAGTTTCTAGCTGTACACTTGGAGTTTCCAGAATTGAGATGCCAAAACTCTACTTTTGAAGTTTTCAGAAGTATTCATGATCATTTCCAAAGTGTTTGAAAAATGTCTTTATAGTTTCCGAGAGTTTCTACACTGTTTCTAATTTTGTGTCTTGCTGCTTTCTATTACTAAGTATACTCCAAAATTTCTGTCACATCATGGTCCACCCATCCATGATTCTGATATAGCTGAAGTTCTTGAGTACTTATTTTTAATTTGTGATGCAACCTAACTTTTTCTTGCAATTTCTTTCGTCCTTATCTTTTATATTTATCAGTATGGTGTGTAGGTCATGTCAAACCTGTCTCAATGAAGGAGTGGACATATTTAGATGCATGACACGTTGAGCAACATAATTTGTTTTTGCTGGGGACATTGAACTCATAGTAGAATAGTGGTGAGAATCAGTGAATCTTCTTTGGAAATCCAGAACTGCAGGCTTCCCTCTCGCACACTCTCAGTGAGGGCTTTGCAAGCAACAAAGTAAAGAGAGATTTATCAATTAGCAGAATTTTCCAGATTCAAACACCTCAGTACCCTCATCATTCGTCTCTCCTACATTGTGGTACCTTTTCCCCTTGCTCTGGTGGTCGTTGCAGAGTGAGGTCATTGCCATGTCTTTTCGTGCTTAGGCTATTTTTTATTTTCTTCTATGGCATTATGAGTCATATTGAGAGTATGCAGGTCAAGCTTGGGATGTCCTCAAGGATCTCTAGCAAGCTTTCCATCCATGTATATTGTAAATTATAATGGGATTGCTTTCATAAGTCCTAGTTGAAATTATTGTCGATGCTCAATGCAAGGATCTGACTTCACAAGTTTAGAGAGGTTTCTGATGTATAGGGATCTTCCCCAGTAGAGTCAATTATGATAGATTTCTGAAGACGATTCACAGGTTGTCATGAACAAGTGAATATTATACGGTAGGATGACTTTCAAGAGACTAATAGTAATCATGTTGGCATGGGGAAGATAATTACAAGGAACAAGATGCTTGGATCGGTGGGCTAGTGAGGTTGATAATTATTTCTTGCATTGGGAAATCATTACACACATTTCTACTTCAGACACCTCTTTGGTCAAATTCTCTACGAGGAATAAAATTCAATATGATGCAGCTGATGGAGATTATATTACATTTATATAGTATATTGTAGGTTAGATTATAGTAGTAAGTATATAAATAAATAAATAAATAAATGAAAAAAATGTTAGTTTTGAGAACTTTTCCATGAGTAGTTGGTTTGGGGGTTAGTTTCATAGCTATTCACGGGAATGGCTTATAGGCAAATATGATATCATCCTGATTGAATAAAGGAATGAATCCTGGTGAAATCAATAAAATAACAAATTGTACTTCTGTGTAGGAATAATGTAGTGAGTTTTATTTTTCTTTATGCTTACCATTTTCAACGTGGTTCAAAGCAATACACGATCCTATGCTTTGCAAAGAAGACACGAGTGCTAGATGGAGGAGGGTGATGTTGAAAGTATATGCAGGCACAGAAGACTGCTAAGTCATGGGCATGATGGTTGCTAAAAAAGGGATTCGATGCCATAAGGGAGGCAGAGTAATTGATGTGGAGAAGATAAAGTCAATTCAAGTGAAATCCGCCAATTCAAGTGCTTCTGCCTGTAGCCTGGTACAGTCCAAGTCACCGTATGAGCTAAAGGACATAAAGGGACTGTCAAAGTTTCCGTTGCACGTTGTCTTTTCAAAAGTGTTGCCAAAGCATTAATTTTCTTAATCATTGATTTAGAAATAAATCCAGCAAACACACATGAAGTCAGAAATATCCTATGAAAAGTATAATTTCACCCAAACTTTATTTGTTGCCTATGCAGTTGAGAAGATTGGAATTTGGCAACAGTAATATGGCATTATTTTCGATGAAAAATGACTTATGACATGGGAATTCAAAAGAAAAGTGGGTGGTTTTGCAAGTGCTGTTGCAAGATGCCATTGGAGGCATATCTGGGAACTAACATCAAGCATATTATAATTCTGGCTGATCAACAAATGATGATAAGGTAATATTACCGATCAGCATTTATTAAACTTAATTACTTACATGGTAGTAGTTTTTTATTAAAGGGTAAATATGTTTTAATGGGCTCTTAAAACCTAGTAACATCAAAACATGAACATAAAAACTGTTAACCAGCAACAAAACAACTAACTAGAATAGGTTTTAAAAGGGCTTTGAACTTTTTACAACACATTCAACTTACACAATGCCATTATCCATCTTTGCAATTTTCATACCCTTAATCTAGGGATGGGATTCCAAAATAGATTTAGTAAGATTTATTTTCCTTCTTTGAACAGTTGTGAAAGACACCCATTTTCAAACAACTTCGATTGAGGAGAGATGAGGAAGCCCACAATAGAAACCTCAAATATGTTTTATGTTGTATCAAATCCTCAAAATGAGCAAGAGCATGAATTCTTCTATAGTCCATCACCATGGCAATAGAAGCATATATAGTAGAAACCTAAGTTGGTTCCAGAGAAAAAGTTGTATCAAGGGATGACAGTTTTTTGGGTTGTACTAGCCCTACGAGAAGCAACATTAGGGGGAACATCCCCAATCAAAACATTATTTGTCATTAGGGAGGTAGAACTAGGACAAGGAATTTTATCAACCAAAGAGGCAGAGACAACATAAGCATCCATAGTGTCACATCCTCAAGTTAGGACCCCCTTATGGGCTAGAAATTAAATAGATAAAATATTGATAAAAATACAAAAAAAGGGAAAAGAAATAATTAACAACAAAAAGGAAGAAGAAATGAGCTAGGTTGTGGCATTTATACCAACTACCCAACATGGGAGACAACCCAAATTAAATGGGCATGGCTTTGGTTTGCAAGGGAAGGGCATGAGTATGCAATGAAAGGGATGCCCAATGTTTAAGGCATTGTGTCCCACCTTGAGTCGTCCAAATTGTAGGTTAGATGAAAATGAATGATGCGTAGGGAAGGAACATGATTGTGACCTCTTAAAATATGTTTTGGATAGAGTGCAAGGCAAGAAAGTGTAGAGGAAGGACGTGGGAAGAAGCAACTGAGATTGTGGTGTGTGAGGAAGGCATTCTAGAGATTGGGTGTGGTGTCTAATGCAATGTGTAGGTGTATCACACCCTCATAACCAGAGATTGGTGAGTAGGAAAATAAAAAAAAATGAAGTAGTAGGGTGGTTGACTATGGTTGGAGAAAAGATTTGTAGTTGCCATTAGTAGTTCCGCATGACAATTGGAAGTGGTCAGTTTTGCAAGAGAATTTCAACTAAGGGGTAGGCGTTGCACCCTGGGGTTTGATCTTACCACTAGTTAACATTTTATATTGGTAGTGTGTAATGGAAAGGAAGGAGAGAGGACAACCATGGTTGCCACTTAACTCCCTTTTGATGAGCATACACTTATATTGAGAGGGGGGGGGGGGGTTAAATCAGTATAAGTTAATCTTTTACCAATTTAAAAATAATAATCACAACAATATCAAGCACACAACATCAAACAATTAAGAACACAAGATTTACATGGAAACCCTTTCGAGAGAAAACCATAGGGATGGATTGCTTGGATCTATAGTCCAAATCTAGCCACAAAAATTTAAATATTTCTTACAAAAATATTTGTAGGCAACAACCCATTACAGACACCAATCCCCACTACTAAGCACCAACTTAGTAAGAGACACCAATTTCTTCTAGAGAGAGGCACCAATGTCTAAAATGAACAAAAACTTCGACTTCTTGAGAATCCTTCTTCAATGGATGACAATTAAATAGATCTCCTTGACAAAAAAATGTCTTGAATGATCGTCTATATTGCTCTCCTACAAAAATCTGCTTGTGTTTGAATGCTATAACTTTTTATTCACCACTTGCTTTCCATCCACACTTCTTATTTCATTTATACCTTCATACCACTTGGAGAGGGGTGCAATTCTATGAAGAGAGGCAACTGAAGAAAACACACACATATTGAGAGGGGGGTGTATCAATATATGTCTAACTTTTCAATTTATATGTTTGGCAATTGTAAAGCAATAATCAACATATCCACACAAGCAAGATCTGATAATAGATAACACAAGATGCACACATGATTTTTATGTGGAAACCCTTATGGGATAAAACCAAGATAAAATATTGCTTTTATAGGAAACTTCTTACAACTTCATAGGCACCGATCCACAGGAGACACCAATCCCCTCCACTGAGCACCAACTCAACATAGACTCTAGATCTTGCACATTAGAAGGCACCAACCTTCAAAATACAAAGTGATTAGTGTTGTTGGATCTGCCCTAGATCCCTTCAAGGACTTAAAAAATTTGCTCGCTTATTCACACAAATCTTCCTTGAATCTCTTCTCTCAATCCTCTACTCAGATATGCAATATGATCTTGAAAGTATGCTCAGATTTGCAATGTCTTCACATGAATCTTCAATGATGTTCCTTCATGGGTTCGCACCAATAAGATTAAATGAGTCATAAATTTGCTCAAATATTTAATAGATAATTTCTACAATAAATTTTTCTTTCTGCTTTTCATGCACCAATAAATCCGCTCTTAATTGGAACAATATTGCAATTGAATTGATGATTAAATGTCCTCCAAACCACCTTTATTTATACACCTTCAAGTGGCTCTTCATCCAAGAGTTGCACCTCACCAAAACTAGTTAGCCAACATGAATATTTTATTTTTATTTATTAATTTTGCCTTGCCCAAATTGGCCACACCACTATAGGGGGATCGACCCCTTATGTTTTTCTTTTTAATAAAAATTCCTCTAAGTGAGGTAGCTCCAATAGGGGTCGTCCAAGTTATTGAAATTTAATTTTGCATAAGGAAACTTCCAAGTTAGCACTTTGACATCAATGACAATCAAATTTTCAACAATCTCCCCCTTTGTCATTGATGGCAACCTTGTAATAGAATTATCTTGAAATGCAACATGATCATACTTCTCCCCCTAACTAAATTGCTCACCTTGAACCTACTCCCCCCCTTTGAAATCAATGGCAAAGGGTATTCGAGGAAAATTGAATAAGACAATGAATAGCTCCCCTTAAAAAATGCTTCTCTTGAAGAACTTAGTGAATGGATGAGAGTGACATCACTCCCAACTTCTCCCTTAGGTACTCAAAAGTCTCTTTTGGAAGAGGCTTTGTAAAGATATTTGCAATTTGGTCCTTTGTAGCAACATACTCCAACTTTACTTGCTACTCAAGTACTTGCTCCCTCAAGAAATGGTAATCAAAATATTCTTTGTCATGGAGTGCATAACTGGATTTTTTGATATGTTGATGACACTTATATTATCATAGAGTATGGGAATGGGATGCTCATACTCAACACCTTTCAAGTTTATTTCATCCATCAAACTTGTGTGCAATAGGATGCTGCTGCAATATATTCAATCTTTGTTGTAGATAGAGAAACTGATGCTTGTTTTTTGCTTGACCAAGATACAAGGAAATTTCCAAGGAAGAATGCTCCTCCACTAGTGCTCTTCCTGTCATCAACACTGCTTGCCCAATCCACATCCTATATGCTATAAGGGTGAAATCTTCACCTCTTGGATACCACAATCCAAAATCCATAGTTCCCTTCAAATATTTTGATATTCTTTTGATTGCATTAACATGGGTTTCCTTTGGAGCTATTTGAAACCGTGCCACTAAACCAACAACTTGCATAATATTAGGCCTTGTACCTGTGAGGTATAGAAAACTTCTAATCATGGATCTATACATAGTCTGATTTGTTCTAGGAGATTCATCATCTTTGCTCAATTTACAACCAATAACCATAGGAGTACTTACGAGATTACAATCTTCCATCTCAATTTTCTTTAACGTCTCTTTAACATACTTGGTTTGAGAGATAAATATCCCTTTATTTGGCTGAGACATTTGCAATCCAAGGAAGAAAGATATCTCACCTAACATCGACATTTCAAATTCCTCTTGCATGCTAGAGGTGAAGTCTTGGTACATCTTATCATTGTTGCCCCCAAAAAAGATGTCATCGACATATACCACAATCAACTTATCTCCTTCATTCTTGATGTATAGGTTGTTATCCACAATTCCTCTTTTGAAGCCTTCTCCTTGAAGATACTTGTCTAACCTTGAATACCAAGCCCTTGGGGTTTGCTTTAGTCTATAAAGAGCCTTATTTAATCTACAAACACAATCCTCATTCTCTGATAGATTGAATCCTTCAAGTCGTTCAATATACACTTCCTCTTCTATATTTCCATCTAGAAAAGCAGATTTGATGTATCCATCTAATAAAATTTAAAATTCTTGAAACTTGCAAGAGCCAAGAACATTTTGATAACCTGTAATCGAGTAAGTGCAAAAGATGGGGGTCCAAAAATGGGGCTTAAGTGGCCACTTTTTCTTCTTCTGAAACTCAAAATTTTGAGATGCAACAGAAACAAGGATTGTAGTGCTCCGAGTCTACTTTCTAAACTACTAATTTATTTTGAAAATCATTGAGATTAAGGGGTTCAAAAGAGGGGTCCACAAAATTTGGTGTTGTTTTTGTCAGAAAAATATAACATAGAAATTTTTGTGGGAACATATTATAGTGAACTTTTTTTTAGTATTTTTAAAATCGCTTTGGTGAGAAATTAGCTAATAGTATGTAGTTGAAGCACGATTTTTTTAATAATTTTTAATGAATATTTGATTTTTTACTAATTTTCAAAGTGGAAACTTCCTAAAAAACAAAATTTTGGCCGTGCTACCCCTACAAATTTTGGAAACTAATTGATTTTTTTTTTAATATTTGTAGAATGGAGTCTAGTTTCTAAAAATGTAATTTATTTGAAATTTCAATGAATGGTTAATTTATAACAAAAAAAACACCAAATACTAGTTTTTTCCAAAAAAGAGACACACAAACAAAAGAAATCATAGATCAAAGGCTTAACATTGTCAAAACGTGAACAAAATTACATCATTGGATAGCTAAGAGAACCTAACATTACCCAGGTGTTTGATTTGTTCGACATTGAAACACGTGCAATCCTAATGGTGAGGACGAACTCGATTATGTGAAATATTGTAGAATTTGCAAAAAACATGTCTCTGGTAGTTGAGAAGGCTCTCCAAGTCTTTGGGTTGGTATTCCAAGGAAAATACCAAGCCCAAGGCTTGGAGATTCCCAAAGAAAGATATAACGCGAGTGCGTTATAACACGCTCACATTATATCTTAGTTTTGACATGGTTTTTGCATTTGTGCAAGACATGTCTAGCAAGGCATAACACAAGCGGGTTATGTCTTGCTTTGTGTTAAATGCTACTCTATTGAATGTATGTTTATATATTTGTATGTTTTTATGTACATGTATGCTTGTATGTCATGTATGTATGCATGCCTATATGTTTATATGTATGTATCAATGCATGTATGCATGTATGCCTATATGTATGTATGTATGTAAGATTGTATGCACATATGTACATGTATGCTTGTATGTATGTAGGATTGTATGTAAATATGTATTATGCTTGTATGTACGTAAGTATGTATGTATTTATGTATGTCTTTAGAGGGAGGGAGAATTTTAAGAGAGAGAGAGAGTTGTCTAGGTAGGGTGGGAGGGAGAGACTTGAGAGAGAGTCTTGAGAGAGGGAGATGGGGTGGAAGGGAGAGACTAAGTGAGAGGGAGTGGGAGATAAGGGGTTGGAATGAGAGGGACTTAGCTAGGTAGAGTGGGGGAGAGAGAGAGAGAGAGAGATGGGGGAGAGAGAGAGGGAGAGAAAGAGAGAGTTATGTAGGTAGGGTGCCAGAGGGAGAGACTTGAGAATGTGAGGGGGGGTGAGAGGGAGAGACTTGAGATATAGGTAGTGAGAGGGAGTGTGAGAGAGAGGGAGTGTGAGAGTGAGAGACCTGAGAGAGGGAGAGGGTGTGAGATGGAGTGAACTGAGAGAGGGGGAATGAGTGAGAGGGACTTATCTAGGTAGGGTGGAAGGGATAGATAGAGAGAGAAGGGAAAGAGAGAGAGTTACCTAGATAGAGTGCTAGAGGGAGAGACATGAGAGAGAGTGGGGGTGGGATGGAGAGACTCGAGAGATAGGGAAAGAGAAGGAGTGGGAGAGAGAGGGAGTGATGGAGAGGTAGTGGGAGGGAGATAGAGAGAGATAGATAGAGGGAGCGAGAGAGAGTGGTAGGGATTTATTGAGTGAGAGGTACCTAGAAAGAGGGAGAGGGTAGATAGAGACAATTAGAGAGGGTAGGAGAGAGGGAGGGAGAGATAGGTGAGATGGATAGATAGAGAGAAAGGGATAGGGGTTGAGGGTATAGGGTTGAGGGTAGAGGGTAGTAGGTTAAAGGGTTTAGGGTTGAGGGTAGAGGGTTTAGGGTATAGGTTTGAGGGTATATGGTTGAAGGATTAGGGTTGAGGGTCCAATGTATAAGGTAGATGGTATAGGGGTTGAGGGTTTAGGGTTTAAGGGTTGAGGGTTGAGGGATTAAGGGTTGAGGGTTGAGGGTTTAAGGTTGAGGGTAGAGGATTGAGGGTGTAGGGTTGAGGGATTAGGGTTGAGGGTCCAATGTATAGGGTATAGGGTATAGGGGCTGAGGGATTAGGGGTTAAGGGTAGAGGGTAGAGGGTTGAGGGTAAAAGGTTTAAGGGTTTAGGGTTGAGGGTAGAGGGTTTAGGGTATAGGTTTGAGGGTATATGATTGAAGGATTAGGGTTGATGGTCCAATTTATAGGGTAGAGGGTATAGGGGTTGATGGTTTAGGGTTTAAGGGTTGAGAGTTGAGGGATTAAGGGTTGAGGGTTGAGAATTGAGGGTTGAGGGTCTAATGTATAGGGTAGAGGGTTTAAGGGTTTAGGTTTTAAGAGTTGAGGGTAGAGGGTAGAGGGTAGAGGGATTAGGTTTGAGGGTCCATTGTATAGGGTATAGGGTATAGGGGTTGATGGATTAGGGTTTAAGGGTTGAGGATAGAGGGTTGAGGGTTGAGGGATTAGGGTAGAGAGTTTACTTGGGTTTATTAAGGGTTTAAGGGTTGAGGGATTAGGGTTGAGGGTAGAGGGTATTGGGTTGAGGGTAGATGGTTTAAGGGGTTAGGGTTTAATGGTTGAGGGTTGAGGGTTTAGGGTTGAGTGTTAAAGGGTATAATGGTTGAGGGTATAGGGTTGAGGGATTAGGGTAGAGAGGGAGGGATGGATGAAGGGTGAGATAGAGGGAGAAGTGAGAGTGGAGAGAAGGGAGGAAGGGATAGATATATATGAGGGTTGAGGATCCAATGATAGGGTAGAGGGTGGGAATTGAGGGTATAGGGTTGATGGTTTAGGGTATTGGGTTGAGGGATTGGGGTGAGGGTAGAGGGTAGAAGGTTTAAGGGTTTAGGGTTGAGGGCTAAGGGTTGAGGGTAGAGGGTTTAGGGTTTAAGGGTTGAGGGTTGAGGGATTAAGGGTTGAGGGTTGGGAATTGAGGGTTGAGGGTTTAATGTATAGGGTATAGGGTAGAGGGTAGAGGGTTGAGGGTTTAAGGGTTGAGGGATTAAGGGTTGAGGGTTGAGCAATTAGGGTAGATAGTTTACTTGGGTTTAAGGGTTTAAGGGTTGATGGATTAGGGTTGAGGGTAGAGGGTATTGGGTAGAGGGTAAAGGGTATTGCGTTGAGCTTAAAGGGTAGAGGGTTTAAGGGTTGAGGGTATAGGGTTGGGGACCTATAGGGTTAATTTTTTAGGGTATAGGGTTGAGGGATTAGGGTTGGGGGTAGAGGGTAGAAGGTTTAAGGGTTCAAGGTAGAGGGTTTAGGGTATAGGTTTGAGGGTGCATAGTTGAAGGATTGGGGTTGAGGGTCTAATATATAGGGTAGAGGGTATAGGGGTTGAGGGTTTAGGGTTTAAGGGTTGAGGGTTGAGGGTTTAATGTATAGGGTAGAGGGTAGAGGGTTTAAAGGTTGAGGATTGAGGGTTTAAGGTTGAGGGTAGAGGGTTGAGGGTATAGGGTTGAAGGATTAGGGTTGAGGGATTAGGGTTGAGGGTAGAGGTTAGAGGGTTGAAGGGTTGAGGGTTGAGGGATTATGGTAGAGTGTTTACTTGGGTTTAAGGGTTAAGGGATTAGGGTTGAGGGATTATGGTTGAGGGTAGAGGGTATTGGGTTGAGGGTAGAGGGTTTAAGGGTTGAGGGTTGAGGGTTGAGGGTTGAGGGTTGAGTGTTTAAGGGTTCAATGGTTGAGGGATTAGGGTAGAGAGGGAGGGATGGATGGACAAAGAGATGGAGGGAGAAGTGAGATAAAGAGTAGAGAAGAGGAGGGAGGGACAAAGATATATGAGGGTTGAGGATTCAATGTATAGCGTAGATGGTTGAGAATTGAGGATATAGGGTTGAGGGCCTATAGGGTTGATGGTTTAGGGTATTGGGTTGAGGGTTGAGGGATTAGGGGTTGAGGGTTGAGGGATTAAGGGTTGAGGGTTGAGGGTTTAAGGTTGAGGGTTTAAGGTTGAGGGTAGAGGATTGAGGGTATAGGGTTGAGGGTCCAATGTATAGGGTAGATGTTATATGGGTTGATGGATTAAAGTTTAAAGGTTGAGGGTTGAGGGTAGAGGGTTTAAGAATTGAGGGTTGAGGGTTGAGAATTGAGGGTTGAGGGTTTAATGTATAGGGTAGAGGGTAAAGGGTTTAAGGGTTTAGGTTTTAAGGGTTGAGGGTCCAATGTATAGGGTAGAGGGTATAGGGGTTGAGGGATTAGGGTTTAAGGGTTGAGGGTTGAGGGTATTGGGTTTAGGAATTAGGCTAGAGGGTAGAGGGTAGAAGGTTTAAGGGTTTAATGGTTTAGGGTTGAGGGTAGAGGGTTTAGGGTATAGGTTTGAGGGATTAGGGTTGAGGGTCCAATGTATGTAGAGGGTATAAGGTTGAGGGATTAGGGTAGAGGGTAGAGGGTATTTGGTTTAAGGGTTAGGAGAGAGAGAGAGAGAGAGAGAGAGAGAGAGAGAGAGAGAGAGGTTTAGAGAGAGAGAGGGTAGAGAGATAGAGAGAGAGAGAGAGAAAAGAGAGAGAGGAGAGAGAGAGAGAGAGAGAGAGAGAGAGAGAGAGAGAGAGAGAGAGAGAGAGAGAGGGTTTAAGAGTAGAGGGTAGAGGATAGAGAGAAAGAGAAAAAAAACCTATAAAAAATCAACTTTCTCATAATGTGATCGCGTTTTGAAGTAGTAGAGATATGGCCGTTATTTTAGCAAGACATAACATGAGCGCATTATAATGTGAGCGCATTTTGTCTTGCTTTGAAAATGGTAAAAATATACCCATGATCTCAAGGACCACATTTTGCATATTCTCCTTGTTATGTGCATGTTTCGACAAAAAATAGTTTTTTGATGATTTTGTGAAGTGTGCATGCAAGTTTTTCACATTCCACCACCTTTTTCATGATCTTTCCACCACCTTTGCATGAAATAGTAGATTTTTCACTTTGAAAGGCATATAATATCAATTCAAGTCTTAATTCCATTCAAGAGTGATATACAATTGAAGTTTTGAGGGGAACAAGCTTTTGAAAAAGTCAAATTGTTGAGGAGTTTGAAGAAAGAAGAAATTTGGGCTACATAATTGGGTAGAACTCCACCATTTGAAACTCTGGTTTTTTAGGTATGTGAAGTCTTTACACATTTTCTTTCATTCTATTTTGGCTTTCCTTGATTTTTTTTATTTTGCATATTCCATGTTGATCATTGTTTGTTTGTCATTATAACCTTAGCTTGTCCATGCACATTTTAAATTACACAATTCTTTACACTTGCCAATTACATTTTTAAACCACATCTCTTTGAGGCATTTTGATAAACAATTGAATTACCTTGTGTATGATTCCACATTTTGTATAAACATATATATGATAGAAGTTATACATCATTTCTCAATCCTTTACTATGGATGTGCATAGCCCTCTCCAAAGATTTCATTTTGGTATAGGCATGGGGGATGTTCAAAAATGTATTGGAATTTTGGTTTTACACCTAGAAATTGTATATGCTTGAAATTTTCTAAATCCTTTTCAACAAATCTATTTTGTGCATATCCTACAATCATTATAGTCCACAAGGACATATCTCATTGAGGTATTTTGTCAAATAGTTATACCAAGCAATTGATTGCCTTATCTATGCTACCAAATTTTCCATACATGTCTACCAAAGCATTTTATCAAACAACATAGACAAGGCAATCAACTATTTGAAGAAATGCTTCAAAGAAATGGGGTCTCATGGTGATGTGCATTTTATCAAGCAGTTGATTGCATTGTCTATGCTACCAAATTTTCCATACATATCTCTACAAAATTGGAATATACTCCTCCCATATTGATAGATTTTTAAATCTATTTTGGTTTTCATCTCTATTTCTAAATTTACCTCATACTCCTCCCATATACTCCTCCCATAATGTTGTGATATAATTTAAATGTTTCCTTGATTATTCTACCTACAAGGGATTCTTACCCTTCTCTCCATTGTTTGTAGATTGGTGTGTGGGTTTTTGGGGGTTTTCTGGTTTTGAAAGAAATTTGAGGATTACAGTAGATTTTTGGGCTCATATTTTGCTTCAAGCTGGAGGTGAAGTTTCTGGGAAGAATTTAAAAGTTGGAAGTTCCAGAGGCGAAGCTTTGCACAACTCTTGCTTCTTCAGGCTTCAGAAAACAAGTTCTTTACTTTTTTGTTTAAATGATTTCTTGTTTTGAAAAGACTGTCTGTTATTGTCTGTGTAAGAGGAAATTGCTATGAATTGGTTGTAACCCTCTGTAGTAAAATTTATTAAAAGTTCTTTTGTAGAAAAACTGTGTTCCCGGCTATGAAGTTTTTGCCGTTATTATTTTGTTACCTCTGTAAAAAAAAAATAAAATTACAGTAAAATCAGAGAACCTCATGAAATGAAATAAATTCATTGTTAAAACAGTAGAAAACCTCTTTAGGTTGCAGTGGAAACCTCTGTCCAAAATTGTGAAATTAAAAAAAAAACTCTGTAGATTTGTAAATGAAATCCTTTGGTTAAACTCGGGAAATTAGAAACCTTTGTGTAATTTTCTTAATATTTCCTGTAGATAAATATTGTGCTTTTTCCCAATTTATTCTATCTATTTGGAAAATAATATCTTAGGTAGAAATTATGAGGATAGTTTTATTTTTCCTGTGAACTCAGATTTGCCTGAGAATATATATATATATACCATGAAATATATATATATATATAGTTAATATATTAATTATATTAACTATATGTTTAGGAATTTTTTTTGAGAAATTATTCTTTTCCCGTATGGATCTGATAATTAAAAATAAAATAAATAAAATAAATAAAAATAAAAATAAAAATGAATTGGGGAGGGGAGGGTCGGCTGGCACCGCACCTCCCCACACCCCAAGGGGTGGTGTGCAGCCATGGTGGGGCTGCGGCCTCCCCACAGGGAGGATGCAGTCCTCCACTGCGACTTCTTTCTTTTTTTTTATTTTTAAATTCGTTGCTTTGTTTAATGGATATTTAAGTTTTATAAATATTAAATTCAATTCAAAATTAAATTTGTGATTATATATATATATGTATATGTATATGTATATATATATATGTGTGTGTATTTATATATATGTATATATGTATATGTATACTTATATAATTATATGGATTATATTTATTATGCTAATTTAAAATTGTGATAGTAGATGAAATATATATATATTCACTTGGTCAAAATTATGGAAAAATATTATATAAGTTATTTATTTTGACTTTATGTTGTTACTGGACTAATTGAAAGAAAATATTTTACCAAAACCAATTGAATGTTTTATTTAACGAAATAGTTTGAGTTAACTGATAGTTAACTTCCATGGTGGATTACGTGCAAAGAGTTACATTTAAATGTGATTGTTAAGAATAGTGAATTTGCATTTTTAAACAAAACCTTGTTGTTAAATAATTAGTTAATCCTTTGACTTTCTTGAGTTCCTTATTGGGTTTCTTGAGTTGGGATATCAACATGTGGGGACCCTTAAGTTAGTTAATATTTTTAATAGGAAATAAGGTTATTGTTAAAACTTCTAGAGGTATCGGAAAATGGTGGTTTAATATGTGATTCTTTTTATTTGATACTTGTCTCGATTTTAACTACAGTTGATAACTTGAGTTTACATTGGGTTGTACCATTTTGTTATGGGAGTTGAGTTATATGAATTTTGGGTGAGAAGGTTTTTCCTCGTGAATGTTCTATTTTGTGTTTAGAGTTCTTGTGGGTACAACCCCTTGGAATTTGTTGTTGTGTTTTGGGTTCTAGGGAGAGTGACTCTACGTGGGCGTTGGCGCACAAAGGGGCTGTCAGGATAACCCATGTTAGAGTTTGAGTAATAAGTGAAAACCCAACTAATTAATTAGGGGGTGGGTAGTTAAACATTAATAAGATAATTATGGATACCTCATCCACTTGTTAGAGCTTTCATAGTCTAAAGGTGGCCGAGAAGGCCGTGGTTGGCATAATCGCGACCTCGTCTTCATGAGAAGTTCACGATTCTGCATGAGTCACCCTATGGAGCGACACCTTGAGATAGGTAGTCAGGATAACCCTAGATGGAGGCGGCACCTTGTGATAGGTTGTCTAGATAATCCATGTAAGGCCATGCGATGACACTCTCCTCTAGCATTCCCTTTGAGTTGCTTAATTGGAATCCTCTAGAAGTGGTTTATTGATTTGTTCTGGTGATTTATTGCTGTCATGTTTAGGTAGTGGTCCTTTGATGTTATGTTTTCCTTTGTGTGATTTACCTTTCCATGCTTGGAGTTTAGCCTTGTGTATTTCTTTAGATGTTTTTGGTCGGGGACCCTTTCTTATCTACTCCTAGCACGGGGGTGGTCGGGTGGAACGTGCTACGCACCCCGTTGGGTTCCCTATTTTGCAGATGTACCTTTCAGTGCAGAGTTTGCTAAGTTAGCTTGATCCAGAGTTATATGTTTCCAAATGTATATTTGTACTTCTGTCATACTTTGTATATTGATATGTTACTCTCCTATGTATTGGGTAGACTTATGATGTAACCTTGGGAAATTGCTCAATGAGATATACTTGTAGAATGATGTAATGTATAAACACATTTTGTAATTCATGCTTTATCCATAATTGTATGTAATCTTGATGTTATGTTATATTCGAGAAAATAAGTCCTTTATGATTCCAAGATAAATTTGTTTAAATACATGTATGGTTTCTATTTGGTTCATTCTTGTCATAATGCTTATCTTTAATAAATGTTTAAATGATGACATGTGAATGGATGGGTTACGTTAGTAGAATTTGGTAAAATTCTTTTATCAATTTTGTTATTGGATAGATTACGTAATGTCACCTTGTGTGCCCAAAGGGACTTAGGTGTTTAACTTGTAATCATTAGTTATGTTAGTTGCATTAGCAAACTTAGTGTTTATACCTTATGTTTTTTTTTTATAAAATTGTTGCATTTTTAATTGTTCTTTGGGGTTTACGTGACGAGGTGTTACAAACATGGGGAAAGGTGCAACCTATCTTGCAATCATGGTATGCCAAACCACATTTATTTAAGGCATTGGATCCAAAAATTCATGTGAGTATTGATAATCTAGTGAGATCACTAGCTTGTCAATGCAGTAGGGTTGACAAGGTAGGGGCAATGTGAAAAAATGCCTCATAGAAATGGGGGCTCATGGTGATGTACATCACTGTGAGCCCCCATTTCTATGAGATATTTTTTATGCTGCCTCTACCTTGTCAAACCTACCATATTGGAAAGCTAGTGTTTGACAAAACACTAGTTTGTCAATGTGGTAAGGTTGACAAGGTAGGGGCGGTGTGAAAAAATGCCTCATAGAAATGGGGTCTTACGGTGATTGCAATCACTATGAGACCCCATTTCTATGAGGCATTTTTCATGCTGCCCCTACCTTGTCAAATCAACATGAGACCCCATTTCTATGAGGCATTTTTTCACGCTGACCCTACCTTGTCAACCCTATCACATTGGCAAGCTAGTGAGCTCACTAGCTTGCCAATGCGGTAGGGTTGACAAGGTAGGGGCAATGTGAAAAAATGCCTCATAAAAATGGGGTCTCACGGTGATTTGTAAATCAGATCATAGAAATGGGGTCTCACGGCGATGCTCACTAGCTTTCCTCATAGAAATGGGGTCTCATGGTGATGTACATCACCACGAGACCCCATTTCTATGAGGCATTTTTTCACACTTCCCCTACCTTGTCAACCCTACCAAATTGGTAAGCTAGTGAGCTCACTAGCTTGCCAATGCTCACATGAATTTTTGGATGGAATGCCTTAAATACATGTGGTCATGTGGCATGCCATGATTTCAAGATAGGATCAAAATGGAAGCATGGACAAGGCATGTGAATTGTTTGACAATAATGTTTTCATAGACATGTATACAAAATGTGATAGAATTGACAAGGTAGGGGCAACGTGAAAAAATTCCTCATAGAAATGGGGTCTCACGGTGATGTACCATTTCTATGAGGAATTTTTTCACGCTACCCCTACCTTGTACTTAGTGCTTTAATACCTGTTTGTTCTTATTATGGATTCTAAGTGGTGGCAATTCAAGTGGATTCCAGAGAAGCTTTTTAATACCTTGTACTTAGTGATAAAGCATATGATGGAACTCTTTGAATTAAACTGAATTGAGATATGTAAGAACAAGGGAGTGTTGGGAAATACATTGCTCAAGGATCTTAAATGAGCCTTCTTACCAAATTTGAAAAAGCATGATAAGTCCATGGTTGAAAATTTTGTAGTCATCAATTTGGGTACTAATTCTATATTATATAGATCATAATTCTTCTTTATCTTTAATATATTCTAAGTTTGGAAATGGTTTCACCAAGCAATGAAGGGTGAACTGTTCTTTATTCAGTTATTCCTATTTGGGTTCATTTGCCTCATCTCCCATTGCAATTTTGAGTGGATTATTACTTTCAAAGTATTGGGAATGCTTTGGGTAGATTTATATCCATTGATTTGATGGACATAGAAATATATCGAAGGGGTTTCTTGAAAAAGTTTGGTTGACAGTTTGGGAGTGAACATGAAAACAAGCCATTGATTATGAAAATGTTAGTGTAGAATATTTTTCCTAAAATATTCCTTTAGATAAGTTTTCTAGTTGTTATATTTTTACAATAATGATTGTTTTGTTGTGCAATCTTGCATGGAGTTGCATGCCTATTTTCTAGTTGGAAGTTTCCATTCTAGAAGGCTCATCTCTTGATATATATATATACCCATTCTTAATCAATTATCAAGTTAATAATCAGTGCATTTATTCACAGTTAATCTTTTCTTTTCAATTTGTGCAATTTTGTAATTTGTAACTCTACTAGTATTCCTAGAAATATTGAAGTTGTTTAGCATCAACTAATAAATTTGTTTAGCATCAATCAATAAATATTCATGAAAAAACATGAAGGACATCAATGATCAATGCTAAGGCTAACCAATTAATAAGTATACACGTGAATAAGTCAAGCATACATGTGAATAAGGGAAGCACAAGTACTCAAATACACATAAGCCTTGAAGTATACACACAAATACATAGTATACACAAATTAATACAAAGCATATGCATGGATACAAGGTATACACATGAAAACATGTAAGTCATAAAGTATACATTGGAATACACATAAGTCACAAAGCATACACATAATTTGTAAAGTATACACTTGAATACATGTAACCCATATCTATTGAACTGTGGATTTATAATGCAAATATTAACACCATCGATAAAAGATTTATATTAACCAAATAGCCATGTAGGAATACATCAATGTATGTCGATATAAGTATAAAATATATACAAAATACCATATAGGATTACGAGAATGCCATATAGGCATATGATGTCAAATATATCAAATACAAAATATGTACAAAAATTCCATATAGGCATACAACAAAGGGCTTTGGAATCAAAAGTCATTGTTCTCCATGCTCTCGAAATAAATTCTCGCCCTTTGCTTGTTAGTTGGATGCCGATAAGTCTGTCACTCATTTATTCTGAGGTTGAGGAGTGCTCCTGGTGCTCCTTCTAGGGTTTAGTTCCTGGTCAAGTTGTATCTATTACAATAACAAGTAAAGACATTAATATTTAGAGATTACATTATAAAAAATGATATATTTAACAAAATAATCACTTACCGCCACTAGACAATCACTCACCTCGAGGGAAATATTCACATGCCCATGCTGAGGTGTACTGAAGCCCTGTAGAAACCATCCAAAGATAAATTAAACTACGAATCAATAATGGTTTTATTTTTCACTAACTAATAGCTATAACAATGAATGTAAATTGAAATTTAGTAATTTGCTTCATACCTCCATGAGAGGCATTGAGGAGTCTATAGCAAAAGAAACACCAAGCTCCATCTCCCTATGAACATGTGGAGGTGTATTTGCTTGCAACATCTAGAAATAAATCAACAAATTATTCAATCACGAAAACTACAATAGTGATGCATGTCATGACTTATAATGTATGAGATAATGAACAAAATTTTGAGCACTTATTAAACTATATATTTATGACTATCATGCTTACTATTTTCCCTATCCATAGCTTTTTCGAAAGTGCCTATTTTTAGGCTTTTTTCCATAGCAGCAAGCCGATGAACCATTTGATAAAATGCTTTGGTAGACATGTACAAAAACTATGGTATCATAGAGAAGGCAGTGGACTATTTGAAAAAATTCCTCAAAGAAATGTGGTCTTATGGTGATGGAATTCCATTACAAACAAATGTGTCATGGCATTCCATCACCATGAGACCGCATTTCTTTGAGGCATTTTTTCAAACAGTTCATTGCCTTCTCTATGGTATTATGTTGGGATGGGGTGGATGGTATAGTGTGGTATTGGTTATGAGATGGAGGGAGATCATGACATGAAGAGGGAGGGGTGGGGACATGAACAGGTGGAATAAAATGTGGAAGGTTCCATGGATTGGTAAATTGAGGATGACGATGAGGACCTTGAAAATAATTTGGATGGGAATTTTGGCTAAAGGCTTGGTTTCTATTCTTCTGGTAGTGAGTAGTTTGAAAAAATTCCTCAAAGAAATGTGGTCTCATGGTGATGGAATGGCATTCCATCACCAAGAGCACATTTCTTCAAGGCATTTTTTCAAACTACTCACTACCTTGACTATGATATTGTTTACTATTATGCTTTGATAGATTTTTTCCAAGCATCCATAGTTTGTTGGAAAACACTTATTTTAGGCTTTTAACTATAGTAGCAAGGGTGTGAGTAGTTTGATAAAATTCTTTGGTAGACATGTATGGAAAATGTGGTAGCATAGAAAAGACAGTGAGCTGTTTGAAAAAATGCTTCAAAGAAATGTGGTCTCATGGTGATGGAATGACATTCCATCACCATGAGATCATTTCTTTGAGGCATTAAACTACTCACTGCCTTGTCTATGCTATTGTTTACTATTATGCTTTGAATTTTTTTTTCCAAGCATCCATAGTTTGTTGGAAAGCACCTTTTTTAGGCTTTTAGCCATAGCATCAAGGAAGTTCAAGTAGTTTGATAAAATGCTTTGGTATACATGTATGGAAAATGTGGTAGCATAGAAAAGGCAATGAGTTGTTTGAAAAAATGCCTCAAAGAAATGTCGTCTCATGGTGATGGAATGGCATTCCATCACCATGAGACCATTTCTTCGAGGAATTTTTTAAAACTACTCACTGCCCTATCTATGCTATTGCTTACTATTATTCTTTGATATATTTTTTTCCAATAATCCATATTTTGTTGGAAAGCACCTTTTTTTTAGGATTTTAGCCATAGCAACAAGGAAGTGAACTGTTTGATAAAATGCTTTGGTAGACATGTATGGAAAATGTGGTAGCATAGAAAAGGTGGCGAGCTATTTAAAAAAGTCCTCAAAGAAATTGGGTCTCATGGTGATGGACATCACCATGAGACCAAATTTCTTTGATGTATTTTTTCAAACAACTCATTGCCTTGTCTATGGTATTGCTTACTATTATTATTTCATATATTTCTTCCAGGCATCCATAGCATAGACAAGGCAGTGAATTGTTTAAAAAAATTTCTCAATAAAAAGTGGTCTCATGGAATGCCATGACAAGAAACTGCAATTGGCAGCTGCTCCTAGTTATTACTTATTCTATGTGAAGTAATTGCATCACTATTTATGTTGAATTTCTAAACAACTATATTGTAGTTGAAATTTTGTCATCTATCAACATCTAGTTACTAGTTATGGAATGTGAAGTAATGATTTGAGTTTGAAATATGTGCAATGCAATGTAATCAACGATATGAATATAAACTACACAAATCTATTAAGTATAATTCATTAGTTAAACTCTTTATTCTATTACTTGCATGTAAGTTTTTCTAACTCCACTGGCACTAGGAGGTGTTCCCATGAAAACCTCCAATATTAGCCTATTCAACATCCAAAATTAGATATTAGAATACCATTCATATAACAATGCTATTCACATGTAATAAATTTATAATTGTTTACTAGTTACATACCTCAGCGGTAGATGCAATGGAGTAATAAACAGGTGGAGGGTCGGTGTATCCAATATCAACACTGTGACCCTGGAATTTTATTACAATCATAAAAATAAATTAGTTAATCTTGCATTTCAAAAATGAAATTTAATAAATTAAATTCAATGGACATGCTAACGTT
Source organism: Sequoia sempervirens (assembly GCA_007258455.2). Taxonomy (NCBI): domain Eukaryota; kingdom Viridiplantae; phylum Streptophyta; class Pinopsida; order Cupressales; family Cupressaceae; genus Sequoia; species Sequoia sempervirens. Next base: position 532,231,750 of record VDFB02000015.1, on the reverse strand, counting down.
TACCTGAGTATCGATGCCATAAGCCTCATTCAAAATGTCATATTCCCTCACCATCTTCATAGTTGTAGATGTATCCTACATATCAACCTCCTAAGTGTCTGTGGGTTCATATGTACAAGTCCCCCTGCAAACCTGACATAATGGAGTGGAAGCCTACCACTCGAAGACTCCCTTGGATGGCGCTGTAGTATAGGACTGGCATGCTGGATGATACTTTGGGTCAAAGAGATGATAAACTACAAAGTGTCTACCTCAACACTCTCCTTCGCGATGGAAGGGATAACAACGTGCTCATGAGCTGACCTAGTGAGAGCTCATCTCGCTTGCCATCGAGGGTCCAGTCATGAACCAGGTCTATCTTGTGCCGACTCCCCACCTCTCCCCTGAAAGTCCCTCATATCAAAATAATTGGGGATTTTGTTGAGGATGAACTCACAGTAGAGTTTCCTCAAGAAATACTGGGGGACTTCATAATTATTGCATGGTGGATAGTCAAGTACCATGTACCACCTATCCCAAAAATGGTTCCTAATCCCTTGGTGGTGGCACCAATGGATAGGAAACCTCTTGTCATTAAGGTCAAGATTTTGATTTATGCGTGGGTTGGTGAATAATGAGCACAAACATATTTTGTATTTTTTTCATCTTTTACTTCTTTATATGACAATTTATCTACGTAAAAATTCTTAGCCAATTGCCTCTTATCTACCCAACCACTTAATTGTTTTTTTATTGCATCTACATGTTTTAACATTTCTTTAAGTGAACTAGCAAGTGTTCTTCTTTCAATGGTTGAACTTATTGGATCATTCAACCTCGTAATTAACTCCTCAATCTATTTTTTATTATTTTCAATTATCCCCATTAAATTTTCTTGAGTGCCAAGAGGATGTTGAGGAATTGGTGGAGGAGATTGTTGTTGTGGTTGTTGAGGATTTTGTTCATGTTTTTGTTGTTCTGGTTGTTGAGGATTTTCAGGAGGGATTTTAGGTTCTTTTACATTTCCTACAAATTAAACAAATGAATATAAAAAAACCTAAAACTACCAATTTAATAACAAATTCATAATAAAAAACAAACAATCCTTACTTGTTCAACCTCCTTGTTGATGTGGCAACATCTTGGTGATGAAATAGCAAAAAATTGATGAAAAAAATGCAAGATTACCTCCTAGGATGTGAGCGCACAAGAGAAGGGTTTTTAGCTGCAGGCAGCAAAAAAATAGTCACAATAAAAATGAATTCATTTTTCATTTTTCATTTTTTGTTTTAATAACCTATAATGTGAGTGAATTATAGGCTCGATGTGGCCGAGCCTTAAGCTTGGTCACACCAAGCCATAATGCGAGCACATTATAAGGCGCTTGCGTTATAGCCTATCAAATGATTTATGAAATTTTGGCTACAAATTGGCCCCCTATCTTTTTGCACCTACCCAATCATGCAACGAAAGTAAATGTTTCTTCAAAGTCTATTCCTTCAACTTGTGCATAGTCTTTACACACAAGTATTTCCTTGTTCCTTATGACTTCCCTATCTTCATTTAGCTTGTTTCAAAAAAACCACTTGGTTCTAATGAAATTATTGTCCTTAGGTCTTGAGAAAAGCTCCCAAGTTTCATTCTTCTCTGTTTGATCCAATTCTTCCTCCATAGCCTTGATCTAGTATTTGTCTTCACTTGCTTCTAAAAATTTCTTTGGTTCAACTTTGGAAAGCAAACACAGATTTTCTTGTTTTGTTGTATTGGTAAGTCTTCTTCTTGCCTGGGTTTCTATGTCTTTGTCTCTAATAATTAGATCTTTAGGATGGTTCTTTTGAACAAATATAGATGGTCTCTTGGGTGGTACGTTTGATGGAGTATTTGGATTTCTTTGCTCAACTTCTTAGTTTTTAGTTTCTTCTTCTTTACAAATTTCGTCCTTTTGATAATAAATTTCTTGTACTATCTCTTTTTGATGCCTTTCTTCGTCAACCCTCACATTTGCACTTTCAAAAACTTTGTGCAATATCTTGTTATAGCATTTATAAGCTTTTCTCCTTGTGGAATATCTAAGATACCTTCATCACTTCTAGAATCAAATTTTCCCAAATCTTCCTCATCTCTTCTTATATAGCATTTTCTTCTAAAAACCTTGAAGTAGTTTATTGATGCACACCTTCCCTTCCAAAGTTCATATGGAGTTTTGTTGTTATTCACCCTGACTTATGCTTGATTTGAAATATAGATAACAGTATGAACCACTTCTTTCCAAAAAGCATTAGATATCTTGGACTTATTTAGCATAGCCCTTTCCATTCCTTGAATTGTTCTATTCTTTCTCTCAACTACTCCATTTTGTTGTGGAGTTCTTGCAGCTGAATACCATCTCTTTATCCCATGCCTTTCATAGTATTCTTCAAATTCATTTGAGGTAAATTATCCTCCTCTATAAAATCTAAGGAATTTGATCTTGAACCCTATTTCATTCTCCACTAAGGATTTGAATTCCTTAAAATTCTCAATTGCTTCAGATTTTTCTTTAAGAAAAGCTTCCCAATTCATGTTGGAATAATTATCAATCAAAAACATAAAATAACTCTCACCTTGCATTATTTTCATCCTTGTTGGCCCACACAAATTAGTGTGAACAAGTTCCAAAGGATTTGAAGTGGAATAATCCTTAGATTTGAAGCTTATCCTTGTTTTTTTTTATCACATTGACATTGTTTACAAATGATATTTGAAGGATTTTCTATCTTCAACATGTCTCTTATGGCTAGCTTTTTTTTAATCTTCACAATGTTATCAAAGTTCAAATGTCCCATCATTTTGTGCCTCAACCAACTCTAATCTTCTTTCCCCATATAAAATTTCTCACTTTTGACCTTATTTAGAACATACATATTACCATTTGTTTTATAAGCATCAACTATTGATTTTCCATCTTTCATGATTTTACATCATCTAGAATGAAACATGAAATTGTCCATTTGGTCACACAACTAACTCACACTTAAGAGATTATGCTTCAATACTTCAACATATAAGACATCCTTAGTTTTAGTTCTTCCATTATCTAGACTAAGTGTGCCTTTACCTTTTATGCTTATTGTAGTATTGTCCCTAAATTTCACCATTCATTCACTTTCTTTAGAGAGTTTTTTTTTTGTCACTAGTTGTGGGTTGAACAATCACTATCAACATACCTTTTATCTTTCTAATCTTAGGCATGTAACATGGTGACCCACTTAGCTCTCCTTTCTACCATAGGTTGAATCTCGAGATCATACTCTTGTAACAAGGTGACCCACTTAGCTCTCCTTTCTCCCATCTCGTTCTGCATCAACAAGAGCTTCACTGCTGGGTCAGGTACAATGGCAAAGACTTTGTTTCTCAGGATATAATGTCTAAATTTCTTAACACCCCAGACTAGAGCATAAGCTTGTTTCTCCACATTCGAATATCTCAACTTGGCATCCCTAAGATGAACACTCATAAAAGCTATAGGGTGTTCATTCCCCTCATACAACTTCTGGGTCGACATACTTGCACAAGAATGGTCAGATGCAAAAGAATATATGTAAAAGGGATTATGATAATCAAGACTCACCAACATTGGGGCATAAACTATATCCCTTTTGATCTCATCAAACACTTGCTTAGCCTTGGCATTCCACTCCTCTTTGGAATCTTGTTTGAGCATTGCATTCAATGGATTCACTATTTCGGCAAACCCAGTGATGAATTTCCGGACGAAGTTAATCTTTCTAATGAAAGACTTCATCTCTTTCTTGCTGATGGTGGTTGAATTTTTAGAATAGCCTGAATTCTATTAGGGTTAATTGAGATACCACGTTTTGAAATGACGTGTCCCAAGATTTTCCCTTCAATGACCCCAAATATGCACTTCTTGGGGTTGAGTGAGATGCCAAATTCTTTGCATCTTTGGAATACTTTGCACAGGTCTATAATGTGATCACCCCTTTTCTTAGAGAAAACCATCAAGTCATCCATATAGATAATAATGCATTTACCAATGATGTCATTGAAGGAAATATCCATTGCTCTCTGGAATGTTGCCCTTGTTGGATTTCTTCTATTGGCATTTTTTTCCTTGATGTCAAAACTACAGTTGGCTGCACTATGGTATTTAGTTTGCATTGGTTCACTTTTTTCATGGCATGCTTTGGTTCACTTGGTTATTGAAATTTCAATGAAATACTCTTGGTTCTTTGGTTCACTTGGCTATTGACATACTCAGTTGGTTAACATGCTCATTTGATGATTACTTGATCCTTGATACTAATCTCATGTGATTATGTGTAGTGATCATGGATATGTTTTTCCAAGTGGTATCATTTCAGTATACTTATATCATTGGATCTTGGTTGATATATAAATGTGTGGCACTGTTCTTACATTGATAAGGACTCACATGTGTTCATGTATATATTTAGCTGTTGGTTTAATGACATGTGTATATCTGCAAAGTTTTTGAGATTATGTCATTGGAAATATGGTTGTTCACTTTGACATTCACAGGTGCTAGTAACAAGTTTATAAAATGGTATCTACATGTTATATTGGCACTTGGTTCTTTGAGTTTCAATCTTTCACCAAGGCAATATTTTATCACTTGCATTATATTGGTTTGCTTGGCTTCACCATTGGCTTCACTTGGTGTTTACATCTTTCACAAGGGGACACATTGTATTTTCCTTTGGTAATTATTGAGCTCTTTATATTTGACATGGCTTTGTTATTAGTTTTTAACAATACACTTTGGCATCGTTGGTTTTGATTCACATAGCCAAGACATGCTTTATAAAGGAGATCAGGCTCCTATGGTTTCAATTGGTAAATGAAGTCACATGTATCGCGCTTGAAGGAATTATGGTTAAAGTTTTAAATGATTACACACATCAACCTTTGGTGATTAAAATTTAAATGGCTATTGGTTATCACATTGTCGGGCTTCGCTTAGCATATCGACCACATAGTCATTGGGCCACATCTTATTTATTTGGTCTTTGGTTTCATTGTTTTCGACTTAAGTTATAAGTCGGTCTTGACTACTTGGACAATCACTTTGCATTGGAGAGTCGACATTGATTATCATTTGGGCACCTTATTTGTATCAGTCTTGATGGTCACATGGACATTATTTTGTGTCGGCCTAATCATAAAGTATAAATTACTTTGTCTTGGATAGTCGAGGGAAAATAATGACTGTGATATTCATGACTCACATGGACCACAATGAATATGTGGATAGGTTGACTTGGCAGTGATAGTATTATAGGTATCTCAGACTTAAAAAACATATTCATTGCATTTTTTTCAGACTCCAAATGATTGTTTTGTTTGACAAAGGGAAGTGTAAACTTTTTTAAAGGAGATAATTGAGAAACCCTAGCCACCGTCCAAACAAAAAATTGCAGAGCTAGTATTGAGACTTGGTGAACTCTTATTTGAGTTAGCTAGAATGAAGGAAGAAGTTGCAAGGTAGTTGTTGGTTGACTTGCAGCTGGAAATGAAGGTAAATGTGGCAGATTGTGTGAGATTTTTATTCGGTTATTGGCCACCATGACAGGTATTTTATCTCAAATCTGGAAGATCTTATGTCTCTTAAACACATAACTGAATATGGTTAAGGTTTATAGAAAGTGGTTTCAGTGTTGCATAACCTGAGTTCTTCACTCAAGGGTTTCACAGTTATTGGTTATTCGGAATATAGGTTTTTTTTTTTTAACTACATTCATTTATTGTATAAATGTATGGCTTTTAGCCATTACTTGTGACAAGGGTTTGATGTTAAAACAAAATACTTTGAAAAAGGTTTTGATAGTGATATTCTTGATTTTGAAAAGTGATAAAAGAAAGTTTGTGTTGATAACATCTCTGGTTGTAATAACAAAGATTACATACAAATTTCAGTGAGGTTATTCTTTTGTACTATAATATTCAGTACACTTTGTAGTGGGAATTATTGAAAATTTCATATATTTGTACTTTGTTGAGATTTTGTGACTGCAGACATTAGTGCAGTTATAAGGTCCTAATAGTTTGCAATTTCATAAAGATACTTTTCAAAAAGAGTTGGTGATCCTAACTTGAAGTGGGTGCTTCAATTTTCTCTTAGAGTTGGTGCTCCTGATTGAGTTGGTGCTCTAAATAATAAAATAAATTATTCGAGTGGTTTTTTATACCTCAAGAGGCTTTTTCCACTCAGGACAAAATTCTGTGTTATGTGGTGTTTTTTTAATGTGTTTGATTTTGATATGTTGTCAAATGCTTAATTATTAGTCTTTCATTTTTGTCATTGTTATGCCACATTTCATATCAATCATTCAAATCATTCAATACAACTCATGCAATGCTTTGATATTTGACTAAGCAGTTCATTCTGTTATGAAAGTTTTCATGAAGTCTTGTGAAAATAAAGTATTAAAAGGAACTGTTCAATCAAGTTTACATGAACAATTAATAACATGCTTTGACATTGTCTTTTTTCAATCTATCATTCTGCTAAAAATCTCTTTGATGTGTTAGAGTTCACTTTTTAAATTAAGTGGATTCACTTTGATGTTTTTTTCAAGGTCATCATTTATATTTGTATTTCAAGTTTTAAAAGTTAAATTTGCACATTACTCTGATTCATCCCCCCTCTCAGAGTAATTCATCTTCCAACAACCCCTGCATTGATCAATCCAAAAGGCATTCTCTTGTATGCGAATGTCCCCATTTGGTTTTGAAGGCATTCTTATGCGTATCTTCATATTGGACCATAACTTGATTGTAACCTAAGTAACCATCTAAGAAGGATATCATCTGAGACCCATTCACAATCTGTAGAACCTCATCCAAGGAAGGTAGTTATCCTTTTCAGATGCTCAGTTAAGATTTCTAAAATCAACACACAACCTTATTTTCCCATTTTTCTTGCGGACATGAAACAAGTTAGTTACCCATGTTGCGTGCCTAACTGGGAATATGATGTGAGCGAACAATAATTTTTGCACCTCTTTCTAGATGATCGACACCAACAAGGTGTTGATGGGCCCATGCCTCTGTTGGAAAGGGTTTGCTCCTAGTTTCAAGGGGGTGGTGTGCATTATGATGGAGGTATCATAAGTCTTCAGATCTTCATAGCTCCATGCTATAACATCCTGATAAGCAAGTAGTGCATCTACAAACTCTTCCTCTCTTCCAGAGTACACACCTTACCAATGAACACATTCTTAACATCATCAGGAGTGCCCATGTTGTAAGTATCGCACTGAATATTTATGGAGTCTGTCTTGGTTTGCTGATCCTGGTTTTTTATCCTATCAAGGTAAAAAATCCTTTCCAATTGGACCATCCCTCTTGTGATCATGTTTTTTTTTTTAGATTGAGGACCCCTTCCATATCCAATTCTTCCTCTTGGGGTTCCGTCTCATCGATCACTTGTGAAGTGAACACATCAGACCTAGTTAGGAAATCCAAGATGTGCTTTTCATCTTCGAACACTTGAAAGTTTGAAACATTGTCTGGTACGGAAGGGACTGGTGTTAATTCAATAGTGAATTTCTTCAATCTAGACAAGAATAAAGGCTCTAGTGTACTAGCTTCTTGGGCTAGAGAATCTGTGGTGTGATTCTTAGTTCTCAGAATCAACTGGATGTTAAATGCATCAAAGCCTTCTATCAAATTCCATACTCTATGTTGGTAGTTGGTCATTCTCCTATTGTGATAGGAATATTACCTTCTGACTTGTTTCACCACTAGTTTGAAATCTCCGAATATTTGCAATATCTTAACATTCTTCCTTAGTGCCATTAGCAACCCATGGATCAACGCATCATATTTGCCAACATTATTAGTGCACTAGAATTGTAGCCTATGAGCAACAAATAAAATTTTCCTTGTTGGACTTATCAATTCGAATTTGAATCCTGCACCCTGTTTACATTTTGATCCATCAAATCTTAAAGTCTAGATTTTGGGAGGTGAACAACCCTTTGAATCTTTAGTACTTCCATTTCTACTGAAGGGGGAATTACCTTGCATTGACAGTTCCTTTCCCCTTTCCGCTTGTTGTACTTCCTGCACTTTAGGTCTAAATTCTGGGGGTGAATTAATGCACTTCTTAATCTGCTCAATGACAATCTGGCAAAGACAACACTCAAACTCCAAGTGAGAGGAATTGTGTACCCTGCACCAGTTGGTTAGTAACAACTCCTCGAAGTCCATTTTCCTTCCCAAACTAACTTGATCCTTGATGTATTTTTGAATGAACTCTTGGAAATTGTTAAACAAACCAAGGTTACTGTTACTCCATTCAGAATATTCCTCCTCTTCTATGATCACCTCAGTGTTCTCAGAGGATTGAGTCAGATCTATAGGCATGTCATGCATCATGAAAACCTCTTCTGCTCCAGATTCTTCAACAATAGTGGCTAAGACATAATTTCCTACGCTTGCTTCATAAATGAGAACTTTGTTGGAAGTATTATGATATTCGGTGATTAAGTACCTTAGTCGAGGTTCCCTCTCAATCCTAATTTGATTAAGGACTCCCTTCCATGGAAACCACATATGAGAGTGATCGATTGAGGTGTATCCATTAAGAACTCTCATGAAATCTCTGCCAAGGATCATCCCATAGGCATCGGGTATATCAACCACCTAGATATTAATGACTTGCTGTACCCATGGGTTTGCTGCTACTTGCATAGGTATCATATTCAATTATCCTACCACACTCACCTTAGTTTTGTCCAATTGAGTTAATTTATGTTGAGATGGAGCGAGAGTGATGCCTAGGGCTTTACAAAATGAAAATGACATCAAATTTGTGGAGGCACCAGAGTCCAACAAACAATTATGTAGATTTTTTCCAAAGATTCAAACAAAAATAAAAAAAGGAGTGTCTTGCTTGGTTTGAAGTAGACTTACTGAAGAGTCAACATTAACTACTTGGATTTTATCCTTATCTCTACTCCTTTCAATGGTCTATGTTTGTGGTTGTTCTTTGGCTACTTGAGTGTTCTGATTCAGGACTGATTGTTGGCTCTGTGTCTTTTCAACCACATCTTTCACCAAGGGTTCAGTGAACCCAACCCTTTTTGCAGCAAAATCTTGTGTAGAATTTGTGGAGGTATGATCACTTAATGAACTTTGCACAACACTCCAAATAGTGGGGAATATTAACAACTCGAAGGAAGAAAGACTAACCTTCACCTTCTTAAGTTCCTCCACCATGTATTCTCCCATTTGGAACATAGTCATATCGACCTGGTTGCTCCTTGTTGACGTCCCTTGTTGATCCTTGGAAACCTCCCCTCTCAAAGTATCAAAGGATCCTCCTTTGGAGAAATATTGCCTTGGTATGTGAGGATACAAAGGATTATTGTTGGAATTAGGATCGGGAGAAGTGTTAAAATTGTTCGGAGGAGTGGAGGTAGTGTATGGCCCACCGACCTGCCTATCCGGAAAATCATAGGGCCGAGTCCTTTGATGAAAAATTTGTACTTCATCAATTATTTTTTCTTCTTCATCCAAAGGACCATTATCAACAACCCCATCAGTTTCAAACAACTCTGATATGGACTCTTCATTGCAGACTTGTTCTGATTTTGTGCTTTCTTGAGAGGATTCTTCTTCAGGTCCATTTTCTTCTCCTCTAGGAAATGGGGCATGGTTCAAAACCAACACAAGAGAATCATAAGGATTAGAGGGCACTATTTCTTGACCATATGAAGGACCCCCTGTAATGTCTTGTACCTCCATCTAGAATATGGCTGCAACAGTTTGGAACTCAGGGCAATCAAACTTCGAATGTTGGGTGGTCTTGTGAAGTTGACAGTATGCCCTGAGAGTGGATTTTGCTAAGAGGACTATGCTAGTAGTTTTTTTAGGATTTCTAGGCTGATCCAATGGTGTGGGAACCCCTCCATTGTTAGGCTTGGTGTTCGATGCCCGATTTTTCCTTGGTGGTTGTCTCTTATCAAAATTTTTTCTCGAAGACTGGCCTCTATCATATCCTTTCTCAGATTCCTGATCGTCTCTATTATAACCAAGATCTTTATTATCTCTATGGTAACCAAAATCTTTGCTGTCCCTATTCTCCTTATTGTAATTGGATTGAATTCTCCTCTAAGCTGCTTGCAATTGATTATTTTTTTTTCTCAGGTATGTAATCTCGGTGGAAAACTTCTTAACTTGCTCTGTTAATTCATCCAATCTCTCCTTGTCAAAATTACTTGATACAGACCCAAAATTTGTAGTATTTTGTAGATAGATGACATGTGGACCTTAATTCAAGGATTGAATTAATATTTCAAAATTTTGTAACTCGAGATATAAGTTTACTGTTGGGGAAAAGGTGCTTTTCCCACATTGTGTGAATAATTTGGTACAACAAAATCTTGATTCAGAGGAGGACCCAAATGGCTATGGGAAATTGTGCGACCATATTCATGATTGGGGTATGATTACTTATTACTTGATTTATGGCTTGAACTTGTCCTGGGTGAGCAGTGGGTCCTAATGATGGTAGAGGTCCTGACAAGTGTTGTCTTAAATATGTACTTGCCTTAACTACCTCCATGTACGCATTCAACAGATTGTTAGGGGGATTATGCTTCCTCTTAAGGAAGGTAGAAGTTAGACTATCCAACGCATCATAGTAGACTTCTCTTGCCCTAGCATCATCTACAACATAGGGTTCTTGCAATCTGGTGTAGGCACGATGGAACCTATGGTTAAAAGAACCTATTGGTTCATTGACCTCCCTTTTAACCCTAGCGAACTGCAAATATAACTCATTGGCACAGATGGGAATTTTAAACTTAAGTAGGAATGGATTTTTTAGATCAGTCTAGCTGGTTATAGAACTAGCTAGCAAGTGATTATACCAACAAAAAGATTCTTCACCTAGGGAGTATGGAAAAATTCTACAGGCAACATCTTCATGGACAATCCCCCTATCCCTTAGGGTGGTTTAGAAAATTTTGTTATGCTCTTCAGCTGTCCGATTGGGATCACCTACATAAAACTTGGAGTAGAAGTGCTCTGGGTTCTTAGGCATGAGATTATAGTTGTTGAAGAGCAAAGGGGAAGGGTTATTCGCTAAGAAGACCATTGGTTGTGGTGGAGGTGGTGGGAGAGGTTGGCTAACCAATATTTGAGGTTGATTGGCTTGTGTTTGAGGCTATTGAATGATTGAAGGATGAATTTCAGTAGGGGTGGGTTTGGTGAAAGTGGACTCAAAATATGAGGATGAAGAGGATGATGAAGGCCAGATGGGTGAAGATGATGAAGCTCCTCCTTTCTTGGTCCTCCTTGACCTGGTAGGAGGCTCTAACTCTTGAAAATATCCTTGTGATGTAGACCTAGTTTGTCTCCCGAATCTCCAAGGAGATATTGATGACATAAATCACCTCAGCTTGTTGAAGCAACCCTCCTTCTAGCGCCAATATGTTGATGGTGTTTTCTGCACAACAACAACTTAGAAAAAATATAATATCCTATCTCTCTTGAAAGGTAAATCTCTATCATCAAGCCTCAAGAGATAACCCCAAGGTCTCTAATGTCAGGTCTTGACAAATGCAGTGAAACAACTCATAGATAATGTGAAATTGCTGGTTTTCCACAAAGGGCCTTACATATAAGCATTGGACCTCTTGAATTCATCAAACATGACAATAAGTTGATTCTTGTAGATCCTAAACTATCCCAGATTTCAAATAAATAGCAAAAGATATAAGGGTTCTAGAAAAATCCTAATATGACTAATAGAATTAGTAGTGAAAGCAATAGAGAACCTAAAGTAGACCAAACCCTTCGAAACTAGTTTCTGCTAAACCCAGATTGTCCTGCAATATTATAGAAATAGTGCTATCTCCTAAGGTATTTGAGATTTTCAGATTGTAAAACATTACTCATTAACTGAAATACAACATTAAAATGAATAAACACTTTGCAATTGAACTAAGCACATGAGAAATTGGCCCATGATAACTTTACATAGCTACCCAAATTCAACAAGTAGCTAAAAGTATGGACCAAGAGTTTTCTCAAACACTTCAGAATTTCTACCATGAACACAACGTAAACATTAACATATCTAAAATTTTCTAGAGAATAACCTACTCAAAGAAAATTTCTAAATCTGAAATACATGAATCATAAGAACCATGCACAAATGGCTAACACAATGAAGAATCACCTAGTAATAATGTCTTCTTTGTATTTACTTCATCAAAAATTTGCAACAATTTGAGTTTTTCTAGTATCTCCAGCATTACAAAGCTTTCTAATGTATTCACTAAACTTCTAACACTTTTTCCAGCAATGTCTAACCTTAACAAATGAGGGAGAAACCCCTATTTATAACATTTTTACATCAATGGCGCCCAAATTGGGGTTTCATTAATTAGGCTGACCAAGTAGGTCGGCCAAGCATTCCCTCCAAAATCCCAAGTTCAAAATATATAATAAAATAAGGGAGATCGACCCCCAAAGTCAACCTTTAGCATTTAATGCTTGTTAGGTGCAAGATCCAAGGTGTTTCCAACCTATTCCTCAAGCAAGAGCTGACATTCAATGACACGTCCCCCTAGGTTATTGAGCTAGGTCACCCATCCCTTCTTCACGTACCTCATTTTTTCCATTAATTTTTTTTAACTTTGAAAGGATTGGATCCAGGTCGGCCTGGGTTGGATTAGAAACAACATTAATTCTGGACTTGACTGTTTTTAACTCAGCCTCATATTTAGCCAAGGTATTCTCCTAGTCAACATACAAATCCTGGTACTTATCTAGACAAGAGATACAAATTGCAACATCCTCTAGTTGGTCTTTAACTGCTAGGCCTTCAACACTTGGAGAGTATACTTCATGCCACCATTGTTGCATGTTCCACGTTCAAATCTTCGTGCTTGAATTTCTTCCTTCCCGTGATTGTTTCCAGGAAGGTGTTGCAACTGTCAAAGACCTCCTGGACCTTTGCTTGTGCCTTAGAAAAATTCTTAGGGGCCTTCATTCTATGTTCATTCTTGAAATTAATCACCTCAATCCATTCCATGGCATTGTGTGTATCCTGCATAGTGAAGACACCTTCCTGAACCAAAGTCTCAACTTCAATTGCTAGAATCTTCTCCAATTCCTTGACAATGGTATCATTAGGAAGTTTCTTGCAATCCTGTAGGAAGTAGTTTATATCATTGAAGATGAAAGAGGCCTTCTCATAATATGGCAACACCTTCCCGATCATTTCATCTCCCCTACTGCTAATTCCTTGAAACCATTCCTAAGTGTCCTTCGCAAAGGACTTCAATCTCTCTATTTTTGTAACAACTTCTTTTAACAATAGACCTTCTAGGAATGAAGAGCTTTCACTTCTTTGAGACTATAGGGGCTTGATTAAATGTTGAATATACCTATGCACATCTCTTAACTGCCTCTGCAATTCCTCTTTTTCTGCAGTCTTCTTATCCAATCTTCTCAAAATTTCTTGAGAAGATTCTTAGAAGTCCTCCTTCTCCTGCTCTTTTTTGGTTGGGCCTAAATTCATAGTCTGTACTTTGTAATCTATGGGCCTCAACTCATCCTTATACTTATTTTCTAGAGGAACAACCACATGGACAATTCTTTTGTTGAACTCATCTCACGCAAACTTGGAGATAGTTTTGGCCCTTTTTTTCTCCTTTGGCTGCCCCCATTTTTCCAACAGTTTATCCCAACTTGGAGTATCATCCTCCACAATAATGGATTTCTATTTTAATCTTTTCTCCAACTAGTCTAGAGCAGTAGATTTTTCTATCTCTGTATTCCCCAAAGGAGTGTCATGTTCGGGTTGGTCATGTGGAGGAATTTCATCCACAACCTCTATATTCTCCTCATCCTTCCCCTGGTCCTATTGTTCCTTTTCTTTACCATCTTCTACTTTAGGCCTTTCCTTTGTATGTGACACATCAATATGTTTGATGGTTTGGGGCTGGGAAGGAATTTCACTATGACCTCGAAGGTAGTTTCTTTGCTGATCTCTACCTTCTCCCCTAATTCCTTGGCCAAATTACTCAATTACCTATCCTTAGGTGTAGATACTTCTCCAATTTGTGTTTCTTTATCAAGATTGTCAAAGGGACCTCCCTCCCCGTCGAGTTGTCCATGTTCCCTTAGAATCTCACCCTCTGGTATGTTTTGTATTGGGGATAGAGAATGATCCCTTTGGAATTCCTTTTCAGCCCCCGCTGTTGGTGACCTTTCAATTCCAATCCCTGATTCTCCTACATGAGATACACTTTGTCTTGGCGAGTTCCTCTACACATAAACCCAGGGATTCTCTCCTGAGCTATCAATCTCAACTACCTTAGGAAGAGTGATTGAAACTTCAAAAGTCTTTGCCTTCTTGGCTAGCCTTTTCCCTTCAGTTACCAACTTCCTCTTCTTAGCAGGTTGAGGAGTCTTTTCTCCTTCCTCAACAGTTTCCCTAGAAATCTCCTTTGTCTTTGGTACCAGCCGCCTTTTAGTCTTCTTTGCTTGCCCTTGGCTCCTTGTTCTCCTCTTTAGTGTTATGGGCTTTAAACCCTCTTGTTCGTCTCCTTGTGAGGTTTCTGCAGTATCATCCTTGGTGGCCTTAGTATCATCTTCAAAATGGGATTCAAGATTTTCCATTAAGTCGTAGGTGAATTGAGCAACATCGGCCTGCAGCTCCGCAACCTTGTGTTTAACCCATAATATGGAGTATCTCTTCATAGGCTCAATTAATTGGTCAAGGTCAACCACCTCTTCCTCTGACCAATTTACTGATGGTAAGGGTTGATTCCTGTATGGTTCATAGTCGTGATATTGTATTAGGTCTCCATCCTCATCGACCTGATCGGGCAGTTGCTCAAATTTGTAGAGCTTGATAAGCCTCAAGGGAAATCTAGAATACCTCCTTTTTATCACCTCAAACTCATCTTGAAAATTTTCCCAATAATCCTTTATATGGTCTTGATGCTTGTATTCCTTGCTAGCTTTTCTTTGTGCCTTTCCATAGGGATCAAAATTATCTCTGTTGGTATGTGAATATAGTTCATATTGTGCCATCTCTTTCTCTGGTTGTTGTGCACTCTGGAGATTGGGGCAAGATTCAAGGGTGCCAATATTCAAAGGGAATTCATTTGTAAGCCCCTTTCTGTGCATGTCTTGCAACACTGTCTCGAATCCTACCATCTGTCTCATTAATTCCATCAGGATGAGTTTATTTGTTGGATACCTTGGAAATCTGAGTGGAACTATAGGATATCCCTATATTCTAATGTAAGTAAACCTCTAAAACTGTATGAACCATTGTCCATACTTTCTGATTAGGTCCACTGTTTCCGTAGAAATTCTCATATGGAGGGCACCTTGTAGTAATTGAGGAATATACATGAAGAAGGCATCGTTAGCCCTCCTGTACTTTAAGTTGTTGTACCAGAGTTGAGGGTAGACATCCTAGATTCTATCCTTCCCAGGAGTCCCTCTAAAACTTAGGCCCCTATATTTGTATTTGCTTTCCAACATATAGACAAGATAGGATGTCATTGTGAAAAAGTGAATATCTTGCACATTCCTGAGTTGCTTATCTAGATTGTCACTTAGGATGCCTACCCAATGGTAGTGTATTCCTCCCACAATTTTTGTGATTGCATGGAACATCCATGTCCTAAAGGTGAAGGTCTCCTCCAATCCCATTACTCGGCCTAGGAGTGTGATAATATCATGGTACTCCATCTTGAAGTCACTCCTGTGTAATTGCTTGGGGATTTTGGAGTAATGTGGCTTGGGATTAGCTATCCATGATTTATTCATCATGTCTAGAGCATTGGAGACATCTTTTGCATAAAACTCCTCTGTGTCTTGGATGTTGACCTCTTTGATCAACTTGTGGTGGGAAGCAATGTTGAACGTTTCAGCGATAGACTCCTTAGTCAAATTAGCCATAACCCTTCCTTGTGGGCCCACTATTATCCTTTTGTCTGCATCATAGTGTTTTGCACATTCCAATACTAGTTCTGGACACAACTGTGTGGGTGGAAACCCTACTTCTTGAGCTAAGCCTGTGTGTGTAATGAACTGTGCTAATTGGGTAGCTCCATTACCAAACATCCTTTGTTGGAAGTTATCGTAATCCACATGCCCCATATTAGTGTTTGTGATCCTTGACCACTCAGAAGATATCCTCGATTCTTGCCATATTCCTTTGAAGTCATATTCATTATATCTATTCTTCTTTGTAATGCCCAAAACTCACCAACACAAACTTAGCTAAGGACATAACACAAATACCAAAATTTCAACCTCAAACTTAAAACTAACACATGAATAGGTTTGTTTTCAAACAAGTGTGGGGGAACCTAAGGGGCCAGACCTAATTCCTCGGGGGCTCATCTCTGATGGCCTTGCCTACGTACGCGCAGCGCAGAGGAATCATAGTTCGACACAATGAGTTTACTGTAACTTATAGTGGATTGACCAATACCAATACACTTCAATCATGATCAGCTCTCTCTCAAATTACCAATAAAAATTCAACATAAAATTATTCTACATCTACGAGTTTGTTGATCACAACAAAAAAGTGCAGCATTAAAAGGGTGATTACTCTCACGATACTAACCCAAAATTTAAAATCAATATGATCTAAAAAAATAAGAAGGAATGGTGGACAAAACCCATAAATACCTTTGCATAAAATCCAATCAATCAAAAACAGATTGGTCTGCAACTAAACTCACTAGAATCCTATAACATGCTGATTTTAAACAAAATAGGGCTGAACTAAAATAGACATAACTCTATCATCCCTTGGACAAATTTAAAACTTTAATATGTTTCAGAAAAGGGAAAGATCAAGGAATAAAACCTAGAAATATTCTAGCATGAATCTCAAATGTGTATGAGCAGCTTTTTGTGCAACTTAGTCCACTAATTTTAGAAGATTTAACAATTTCATAATTTTTTTACACATTAGACTAAATACCAATATAATTTCTATAAATGCACAAGTTGTTTAAACGCCACCATCATCCATAAAATGGCTTACTAAATATAATAAGAATTATGCCACAAAACTAATTCAATTATATAATACTTCCTTAGAATAAAATTGTAAAGAGTAAATATAATGCTCACAAATTCAAAGCTGATCTTTAAAGTTGAGAGCATTCTTTTAAATGCTTCCAATTGTGAACTACAAACTAAGATTGCATTACTATCATGCAAAGTTTTGGTAATGCCAATGTGCATGGAATTTAATTGAACTACTTATATTTACATGGCAATCACAACAAAGATAATAACTTAACTATTTTGTAGACATCTACAACATATATAAAAAAAAATATACTTAAACAAAAATAAATACTGTAAATATATGTGTGGGAAACATAAATTATAAAATTAAATGAAGCAATCAACTCACTTAATTAGAACCTCTCTAAATATACATTATTTCATTATTATAAACAAATAAAAATCAGTTTTCTATTCATATTATAAAAGTAAAAATGAAAATAAATTTTCTGTTCATATTCAATGTATTTTCCAGCTACTGGAGCACTGTAGATTATAGATCATTTTGCACAGAAGTTAAAAGAAAACCTTGGTAACTCAAAAGGGAAATTTACAGCTACCATAAAAGATGAAAACCCATATCAAGTTAAGCAGATTAATATTAAAGTACAGATCTATTAGATTTGATGAAGAAGGTGCAGCTGGGAGTGCTACATATTTTGAGCCTAAATTTATTACAAGGATTGTAGAGTCTGCCTAAACTGGATTTGTTACCATGTTAATGTGGATGCACAGAAAGGATGTGTAAATTGCTTGGCAAATTTCCTTGTAAGTTTCTTCTATGGATTGGTAGAGGGCAGTACGGTGGAAATAAAATCTATTTATTAATATTACTAGTTCAGCATATAGATTAGCATACACAATGTGAGAACTATCTTGCACAGAGATTGAATAAAAATTGTTCCGAACTGACACTAGGCAATCACTTAATGCCTACTCAAGGAAAATCATGACAAAAGAAGAAAAACATCACAAGAAAAACATCACACTATAATTATATTGACAAATTCAATTCTTTAATCATTTTAAATTCTGCCAGAAGTTTCTCTATGTAATTGAAATAAGGATGGAACCAGATTTACTTACTTGTAATTTCCACTCTGTCCATTCTTATTTGCACCTCTTTCTTCCCAAGTTCTCTCTCGATTCTTCAACTCTATATTTGATGATGAATAAACATTCGTTGTATCCTTTTTCTCCAAGATTATAAGATTGATCTCCATATTCTCAATGTCTGCTCAAGAGTCAATTTTTCAAACACTTTGTGCTTCCTTTCCAGCTGTGATAGTCACCCATTGAGACTGCAAAAAGAACCTTGTCTCGAGCTCAAGAATCTGATAGCTCTAGCACTCCAATATTTTTATATATTCTTTCATTCATTATGAATAGAATGAAATAGCAGCCGCCCTCCTTGTTACGCTAACTTAAAACTGATTACATGGGAGTTCTATGTAGATCTATGTTGGTTGTTAAGAAAACACCACATCATGTTCATGGATTACTCCATCACCTTATCTTTGTAGAAATTTCTATATCGATCCTATGACTTTAGAATTGCATAGCAATGTATTTCATCTGGTGGGTCAAAGATCAGAAAGTTTTTCCCATCTCATGCTTACCCCTCTCTTTTAAATTATCGCTGAAAAACTCCCCCCCTAAATTTTTCCATGACTTCCAGTATATATCCTCGATTCTTTCCATATTCCTTTGAAGTCATATTCATTATATCTATTCTTCTTTTTCCTTCCTCTTGCACATGTGTAGACTTGGCTTTTGAAGCCTTCCCAGGGCTCCCTTCTACCTGCATTTGTTGGAAAACAAGATATCCTCGATTCTTGCCATATTCCTTTGAAGTCATATTCATTATATCTATTCTTCTTTTTCCTTCCTCTTGCACATGTGTAGACTTGGCTTTTAAAGATATCCTCGATTCTTGCCATATTCCTTTGAAGCCATATTCATTATATCTATTCTTCTTTTTCCTTCCTCTTGCACATGTGTAGACTTGGCTTTTGAAGCCTTCCCAGGGCTCCCTTCTGCCTGCATTTGTTGGAAAACAAGATTATTACCATGAAGACAATTATGAATAGATTAATCATCAAAACAAACAAATGAAAGCCTATAGACAATCATCAAATGTTTTAATTCATTTCAAGAATCCAAGACAACCAGTTATAATTAAAAGCATTTCAGAATTTAAGGGCCCTAGAGGATTTTCGAAAAAATCAACATAGGACGGAATTTTTGACAGAATAGAGCTTGGGGATTTCTTGGATAGGCATATTTTTTGAAAGTCATTATTGTATTCAAATTTTCAAGTTGTCAATTCAACATCATGATCTCCTGATGGTATCTCCTTGAAAGTTAGCATTTTTCAGGTGCCTTGGAAGTCTAAAGGAGACTTGAGGAAAATCCAAAGGGGCATAGATTCTCTGTCGGATCAAGGTTCAAAGTTTTCTGACTGAGGTGGATTTTCTAAAATGTGGGTTTAGGAAAACCTTCAATTTTTGGTATTCATTCATCCTGATGCAAGGTGATTTCATGTCAAGTGCTTCACCATTCCTTGATTTATCATTCAAAGTTTCCCCACTCTTGTAGATTCGAAGAACCCAGAGCTCAGTGGATTCTCCAAAGGAATTACCTTCAGATATTCCACAGTGGGGAGAATTTCCCAAAGGTTAAAATGTTCCTTGGGGTTCTTCCAAGTTGTTCCTTAGTTCGTATTAAGTTAGCTATGCTTTGCTTTGAAGTCAAACCTAGGCATGATGGGTGATGGGGACTGCTTTAGGGATTGACTCAGGGGACAGATTCAGAAATTCCATGGCACTCTGGGATCTCTGAAGGATTATCCTTCAAAAATTATAAAGGTTTCTAGATTTTCTGAGGGTGACCATAACTCAGAGAATTTTTCCATGGTTTCGATCAATTTCTCTTTTACCTTAACTCCTTGGGATCTCTTCATAACTCAGCCTCTGGCTTAATCAAGGGGGATAAAGATGGCCATTCAAGCATCATCGTGACAAGTGGTTTTGGGAATTCAAATAGAGAGCATACTTGGGGATTTATAGAGGCACCATAATCCACAAGAGATTGACCCTTGAAAATTTTGAGGTGCCACGAATTCTTCGAGGTAAGCAGGTTTTCAAAATTCGTTCAAGTTCTTCCCCACTCAGCCCTTAGGTAGTCTTTCTTCATTTCAAAATTTAGGGAGGTCACATACCTACATTTATACACAAGGATAATCATGGATTCTCACCTTTTATCACTTTGTCCCAAAGCACTACTACCCGATACTTCCTTTGTCGATTTTGACACTAAGACAAGCTAGGGCATGAGATGGTGACATAGGGCGATCGTGAGTCCACTTAGTAACGATTCACAGTTTGAATGGGGGTTTGAATGATCATTGTTTCCCATGCTAGGTCACATAGAGGGAAAACCCTAACAAAAGATAAAGGGCGATGAAGACCAAAGAATAACCCTAACATGAAACAAAGGGTCACAAGACGGTGCATGGTGTGCCAAATAGGTGAATCCTCCCATAAAAGCATCAACATTCACAATCCAAGAAAGGCATGCATATATTTTTCCATTAAAGCCAAGTGAAACTAATCAACAATCTAATTGAAATTTTGGGTAGAGATAGGGCATGAAAGCCATGAAACAAAGAGCAAGAAATCCTACCTTCACCGCGTGCAATTTGAGAGGCCAGGAATGCAAATGCACCCTAGATGGAATTGGGCAACCACATGAAGGATTTACAGCCTCCAAATGAACCAAACGATCGATGAGGAAGAAATGTGCATGAATGCTCTTAGCTCAAAGTGAATAATGAGGAAATGGTGCACAAATAACCCTTTAAACATCCAACCTTGGCCACATTGATGACGTCCAACAACCCACCATAAATGCACGACACAAAGACCAAGGGCGAAGGAACTTAGAGAAACGATCCAAAGATGAACTCGAGGAATTCGGTCAAGGATGGATTCTCCAAGGGATTGAGCGTCGGGGATTTTGGGCCACCTTGGATTTCTCAAGATAACCCATCACTTGGGGAATCCAAGCTAGGGAAGAATCTTTAAAGGCTTCCCAAACTTAGCCACTTTTTCTTTATAGTTGGATCTTAGGTCAAGATAAGGGATTTGAATGATGCCAAGGGATCCTGAAGCTAGAAAAAACACACCCCAAAGTGTAGATAAACCATTGATCTCTTCAAATGGGGCCAAAATTCAAAATTCAAAGAACCTATCCCTTAAGGGGAAGAGTTGAAAACCTACAACAAAATGGGGATGAAAGCGAGTGAAGAGAGGGGGGTCTCTACCTCAGGTGGGGTGTGTGTGTGTGAGAAGCACACAAAAAAACCCTTGTGGGAGAAAACCACAACAAAATATTGATTTTATAGGAAACTTCTTACAACTTTGTAGGCACCAACCACAAGAGACACCAATCCCCTCCACTAAGCACCAACTCAATAAGAGACTCCGATCTCTTTGAGTGAAAGGATCCAACCTCTAGATATTGAAAATTAGAAGGCACCAACCTTCAAAATACAAAGTGATTATAGTGTTGTTGGATCTTCCCTAGATCCCTTCAAGGACTTCAAAAAATTTGCTCGCTTATTCACACAAATTTTCCTTGAATCTCTACTCTCAGTCCTCTACTTAGATTTGCAATATGATCTTCAAAGTATGCTCATAGATATGAAATATCTTCACATGAATCTTTAGTGATGTTCCTTCATGGGTTCGCTCCAATAAGATCAAATGAGTCTCATAAATCTGCTCAAATATTTAATAGATAATTTATGTAATAAATCGTTCTTTCTGCTCTCATGCACCAATAAATTTGCTCTTAGTTGGAATAATATTGCAATTGAATTGATGATTAAATGTCCTCCAAACCACCTTTATTTCTGCACCTTCAAGTGTCTCTTTATCCAATAGTTGCATCTCCCCAAAACAGGTCGACCAACATGAATAGTTTATTTTTATTTATTAATTTTGCCTTGCCCAAATTGGACACACCCCTCTATGTAAATTAAAAATTATTTTTTAAGTTTTTCAAATTTTTTTTTTTAAGTGAGGCAGCTCCAAGTGGGGTCGTCCAAGTTATTTAACTTTAATTTTGCATAAGAAAACTTGCAAGTCAAGCATTTGACATCAATGACAACCAAAATTTTAACAATACCTCACAACATGATGTTTTTTTAAAAGGAGGAATCTCTATATATATTTGTTTGTGGGTGCCAAAATGAGGTTGGCTTATTATTATTTAAATTTAAATTTATTTTTCATTTTACAAAGAGGGTGCCAAAGTAGAGGAAGGTCGGTCAACATTAACAAGCTGGAATTTAAGCATCATCTTGTTAAGGTAAAATGGGGTCCATCTTATGATCTCAAAGAGTGTATTGATCAGTGGCCTTTTTCTAGTACAACCTCGTGATTAATTTCTTGGACCAACAATTTCCTTCTTGACATTAATGAAATTTGTGGACAACAATTTCCTTCTTGACATCAATGACAATAATATTTCCAACAATATTCCCTTTGTCATTGATGGAAAGCTTGCAATAAAACCATTTGTGAATATATAAATAAAATAATTCCCCCCTTTCTATAATTCTCCCCCTTTGGCACTGATGGAAAAGAGTTCACATAGCTGAAAGATATTGTAGTGATTATCTCCCCCTAAAAAAGTGCTTCTCCTTAGTGACTAGATGAGAAATACATCACCCCAAACTTATGTCTAAGATACTCAAAAGTTTCTTTTCGAAGGGGCATTGTGAAAATATTTTCAATCTATTTTGGTGTGGCAATTTATTCCAACTTGACTTGCTAGTTTGTTACCTAGTCTCTAAAGAAGTGATATTTGATTCGATATGTTTTGTTCTAGAGTGCATAATATGATTCTTTGAAATGTGTATTGCACATACTATCATAAAATATTGAAATTGGAAGAACATATTCTACCTTAATATCTCTCAGTTTTTGCTTCATCCAAAGAACTTGTGTACAACAAGATGATGTTTTTATGTATTTGACCTCTACCGTGAATAAAGAAATAGAAGGTTGTTTCTTGCTTAACCAAAATACAAGACTACTACCAAGGAAAAATGATCCTCCACTTGTACTATTTCTATCATCAATACTACCAGCCCAATCTACATTAGTATATGTTACTAGGGTAAAGTATTCACCTCTTGGATACTACAAACCAAAATCCAACCCTTTAGATATTTAAAGATCATTTTAACTTTCTTCACACGAGTTTCTTTTGATTTTTTTTGAAACCATACCACCATGCCTACAACTTGTATAATATCTAGTCTTGAATTTGTGACATATAGTAGACTCCCAATCATTGACTTGTATAGAGTTTGATTTGTTTTTGGGGATTCATCATCTTTACTTAATTTGCAACTTGTGACCATAGGTGTGCTCACTAGTTTGCAATCTTCCATCCCAAAATTCTTCAACATCTCCTTGATGTACTTGGTTTGTGAGATGAAAATTCCTTTGTCAGATTGAGAAATTTGTAACCCAAGGAAGAATGATAACTCACCAAGCATAGACATCTCAAATTCATTTTGCATTTCCATAGAAAAATCTTGACACATTTTGTCACTACTACCTCCAAAAATAATACCATCCACATAAACCACAATAATCAACTGATCATCACCTTCACTCTTGATGTAAATTTTGCTATCAATAATTCTCCATTTGAAATCTTGTTGTTGTAGATACTTGTCAAGTCTTAAGTACCAGGCTCTGGGGGCTTGTTTCAACCCATAAAGTGTTTACTTCAGCTTACACACATAATTCCAACCCATAAAGTGCTTTCTTCAGTTTGCACACATAATCCTTATCTTTTGATAAGAGGAACCCTTTGGCTATTCAATATATACTTCTTCCTCTAAATTTCCATTGAGAAAGGATAACTTGACATCCATATGATAGACTTTAAAGTTCTTAAAAAAAACAAATGCCAAAAACATTCTATTAGCTTCTAGTTGCACAAGAGGAGCAAAAGTTTTTTCAAAATCAATACCTTCAATTTGAGCATACTCCTTACAAACTAATCTTGCTTTATTTCTCACCACTTGTCCATCTTCATTCATCTTGTTCCTAAAAAACCACTTGGTTCCAATCACATTTTTTATCTTTTGGTCTTGGGACAAATTCCCAAGTCTCATTCTTTTCAAATTGATTCAACTCTTCTTCCATAGTACCAATTCAATGTTTGTCTTCGCTTGCTTCTGCAAAATTATTAGCTTCTATTTTAGATAATAAGGATATTTTTGCATGTTCTAATGCATTTTCTAATCTTTTTCTTGTCTAAATTACAATATCTTTATCACCAAGAATTATATTTTCTAGATGATTCTTTTTGACAACTTTGGATGGTGTCTATGTATCTTTTCATTTAATTACTTCTTTTTCATCTTCTTCTTCTCCTTTTTCTTCCTTGCAACTTGCTTCCTTTATGTAATAAATTTCTTGTGCTTTCTCCTTTTGATACCTTACTTCATCCACTTTTACATTTGCAAATTCAATAATCTTGTGCAATCTTTTATTACCAGAACTATGATGGGCACACACTTATATTGAGAAGGGGGTGAATCAATATAAGGATTTGTTTTTTAATTTAATAATCACAATAATATCAATCACATAACGTCTACAATTAAAAACACAAGAACACAAGATTTATGTGAAAACCCTTTTGGGAGAAAACCATAGAAAATATTGCCTATATAAAATTCTCTTACAAACTTTGTTGGCACCAACCCATTAGAGACACCAATCCTTTTTATTGAGCACCAAACCAACAAGAGACACCAATATATTTTATAGAGATGCACCAACCTCTTAACATGACAAATCTTTTGTCTTATTTATGTTGCTTCTTTAAAGCATGAGAGTCTACTTCATAAAATTTTCTATAAATATGCTCTCAAGTTTGCTATAAATCTACTCTTAGGTTTACTATAAATATACTCTTAGGTTTTCTCTAAGTTTATTATAAATCACCTCCAAAAGTTTTCTGTAAATCTTCTTTGAACATATATTCATATATTCTTCATATAAATTTGCTACATTTTTTCTTGAAAATATGTTATAAAACTTATTATAACCTTCTTCACATCAAGTCCATAAATGCACTCCTCTTATTCTTAAATATACTCTTCTTCTCCTAATTTTTTCTCTTAAAAGGAATAATTTTTCATTTTAGAACTTACTTTCTAACCTTCAAAATAAATTGTATTTATATCCAAATCATGCACTTCACCAAAAGTAGGTCGGCCAAGAACTTAAATAATAAAGTTTATTTTAAACATTTAAATTCACCCAAGAAAGGCATCAAAGAGGAGGCTGACGAACAACATAAGTATTATTCTTATTATTTTTTAATGTGAAAAGTGAGCGCAAAGGTGGAGGAAGGTCAACCAACACTTAGGATTTATAAACATGTATTTTACCACCTTGAAATAATGCAATATTCCCTTGAATGAAGTGATTAATTCTTCTTTGATATCACCTTTGACATCAATGACAATAACATTTCCAACAATCTCCCCCTTTGTTATTGATGGAAAAATTGTAAAGAAATAATATGTGAATGAAAGAGCATAATTATCCCCTATCTATAATGCTCCCCCTTACCTCAACTCTCTCCCTTTGAAATTAATGGAAATGTCATAAAGCTAAAATGTAATACAATAAGTAACTCCCCTTGAATTCGTGCTCCTCTTAAGAAATTAGGGATTGGATGAGAGTGATATCACTTAAGATACACAAAATTCTCTTTAGGAAGTGGCTTTGTGAAAATTTCTGCTACTTGTTCCTTTATGGCGATGTACTCCATCTTGAAATTCTCTTTTGCAACCCATTATCTTAAGAAGTGATACTTGATAGGAATGTGCTTTTTCCTAGAGTGCATAACTAAATTATTTGAAATATTAATTGTAATCATGTTGTCAAAAAGTATGGGAATAGGATGATCATATTCCACCTTCATGTCCTTCAATGTCTGATTCATCGAGAGAACTTGTGTGCAACATGATACTACTACTATGTATTCTACCTCTGCCATGAATGAAGAAACTGAAGGTTGTTTCATGCTTAACCAAGACACTAAACTACTTCCAAGAAAGAATGATCCTCCACTTGCACTTTTCCCATCATCAACATTTCTTACCCAATCTAGATCTGTATATGTTGTTATGGGGAAATATTTACTTCTCAGATATCAAAAGCCAAAGTCCATAGTATCCTTTAGATATTTAATATCATTTTAACTGATTTCAAATGAGTTTCTTTTGTTGTTTCTTGAAACCGTGCCACCATGTCTACAACTTGCATAATATTTGGTCTCGAAGCTATCACATATATTAGAATCCTAATCATTGACATGTATAGAGTTTGATTTGCTTAATTTGTAGCCTATTACCATGGGTGTACTCACTGGTTTGCAATCTTCCATCCTAAACTTCTTCAAAATTTCCTTAATACTTTTTGCACAATTATTACATCCCCAACCTTTTCTCCAAGGCCTCTAATAGTGTTAACAATTTCATCCATTTCAAGCAGATAGGCTACAATGTTTTCATCTGTTATTTTTAAACTTTCAAATTGTTTTCTATGTGTTTTAAGTTTAGATTTATTTACCTTTTCATCTCCTTCATAGGTTTTTTGAAGTTTTTCCCACATTTATTTCATTGATACACAATTCATCACTTTGACAAATTTTAATTTCGATAGACCACAAAAAATTGCATTCATAACTTTTACATTATTTTCACTTGCCCTATTTATTGCCATATCCATTAGTGGAGATGATGGATCTACATATCCACTCATTGCTAATTTCCAAATATCAAATCCAAGAGCCATTAAGTAGGTGCACATCCTTATACTCCGAAAATCATAGTTTGTTTAATAAAACAATGGAGACTTGTTGGAAGAGACTCCTTCTTGGTAGGCCATGTGTGTTCTTGAGATCTTTCGTCTAGCTATTAACCTATACTTTGAAGGAACCAACTCTAATACTAAATTGATGAGAATAATCTTATGTTTCAAGTATGAGCAGATTGGTGTTGTCATTGATCTCAACAATCTTATGTTGTCATTGGTGTCAACTGTATGAGAAGAAGATGGTTGCAAGAGTATGCATAGTTGTTGATGATGCTTTGGTTAGTTGCATTATATTGTCATTAGTAAGCTTTTGGTGTTAACCTCCAGTATTTATTTGATAAGATTTTTTTTATGGATATATGATTGAGTTGCTATGTTGTAGTTGGCTTGATGGTGATGAGGAAGTACTGAAAGTGATGAAGATGTGTCTCTGATGCTTACTTTCCAAGTGCTTTTGATAAAATTTGATAAAAAGAGGAAATAGTGAGTTGTAGTGTGTTTTGGTTCATAGAGTAGTGTTCTGGTGTTTCTCCGCATTTCTTCTAGGTTGAAGATATTCCTATTCATTTTAAATATGTTGATTAGAGCTGTTTAGAGGCATTGTATTAAAATTTGGTGTGCTGGATCGTTGTGCAGAAGAAGTTGTGTTCACCAATATATGAATGGTGTATTGTAGAGGTGTTTGGGAGAAATGTATTTTCTCTTTGTTTCTCTACATTTTGGTTTCAGGTCTTATAGATCTGAAGGAGTGTTGACAGTGTTGGTATCTTTCTTTAGTTGAGGTTGTTTCAGTTTTGGTGCTTCATAATTCAATTTCTTAAGTTGCAGTGTATGGCAGAATTGTTTGAGTATATTGGGTGTGTACATTCCTTAGGTGAAAGCTATTGCAAAGGATTTTTTTGGATTTCAGGGTGTTTATGGAATAGTATAGATTGTGCCCAAGTGACATTTGTTTTCTGTGAAGTGTTGTTGAGTCAAAGGACGTGTGTGCTTAAAAGTTTAATGGTGTTTACACGGGTAACGACTGACCTTGGTGTTTACACTAATTACAGTGGATGCTTATTGTTTGTAGAAGCATGTGGTACCATGGTATTATAGTTTTGGGTCCTAGATAAGGAGTGGTGTGGTCTGCTTTCACTTCTATCCACCACATAAGTGTTTTTGTGCCGATCTAATTTAAATTTGCATGGTTGATGTGCATAGACAACCTTGAAGAAGGGTTTTAAGGTTGAAGATGATATAAATATGAGTTGATTTGTTGAGGGATGCAAAGATAGAAAATTAGGATGCAAATGATATGAATTGCAAAGTGTTAGAGTGTGAATTAGGAAAGTGCAACATGAGCTTTCATGTGTTAGATTGTTGGATGCAATGAGTAGAAGGTATCTATAATTCTTTAGTTATACTGCAAAGGAATTGTTGATATTGTGGTGGATTTCCTTGTTGCATTGAGATGGATTTCTCTCTGTAACATTCCTCTCTATCTTCTTTTCTATTTTGGCAGTGAGCCTTTTTTGCTTTGGGTAGTGAGCCCTATTGTATTCGGTGTTGATATTTCTTTATATTGTGTGCTAATCCTCACTGTGGTTTTTCCCATCTTCGGTTTTCCACGTAAATCTGATGTTCTCTTGTGTATGGTGTTGATTTTTTCAGTTTCTACTATTTTTATTTCATTCTAAATTATTACAACAGATTAAGGGTTAATTGTATTAATGTGGATCTGAATGTGTATGAGGTTTTGAAGTTTTAAGATACAACTGATTCACTCCCCTGTCAGTTGTCTTGTGCATTCAAAAATTGGTATTAGAGAAATGTTCCTTGGAAGAAATATCAATCGCTTGAGGTAGATTTGGGATGTCACACAAGAAAGATATCCCTATGTTTGATGGAACACATTATGCATTATGGAAGACAAGGATGGAAGGTTATATGGTTTATCTTGGATTTGATGTATGAAATTATGTTAAGAATGGATATATTGAACCTACAAATGGTTTAAGAACTATTGATGAGATCAAAAATTATGAAAGAAATGGTAAAGAAAGGTATGCTCTCTTAAATAGTCTTACTAATTCTGAATTATTGAAAGTGATGAGTCTGAAAAATGTTAAAGTAATTTGGGAAAAGTTAGAAAGTATTTATGAAGGAGATAATAAGGTCAACGAAGCTAAGATGTAGAATCTGAAGATCATGTTTGAGAACCTATGGATGTCTGAAGATGAAAATGTTACAAGCTATATGTAGAGGGTAGATGAAGTTGTTAGCTCCATGAGAGGTCTTGGTGGAAAACTCAAAGAACTAGAAGTGGTAAAGAAAATTCTTAGAACTCTTCCTAAATATTATAGTCATAAAGTTTTTTCTATTGAGGAATTTGAAAATTTGAATCAATATACCAGATATCAGTTTTATGGCTCTTTAATTGCTTTTGAAATGAGAGTTTGGAACAAATAGTGGTGCAAAAATTGAGATTGCTTTTAAGGATGGAAAATAGAGGAGATAAAGGAATAAAATCAAGAGGATCTTGATGATATAGAAACTAATTTTGTAAGGAGAATGAAGAAGGGTATTGGTAAGTACAATGGTAAGCTTCCTTTCCAACGTTTTAGTTGTGGAAAGATAGGTCATTATGCTTCAAGATTTCCAAACAAAGATTTGCATAACAAAAATAAGGAGAACAAAGGTAAGATGATTAAGAAAAGTTATTATGTTAGAAAAAATGCAAGTATTTATGACGATGAATTTGATTATGGAGATGATGATGATGATGAATTCTTGTTCATGGATTTAAAAGATGGATTTTTTTCTACTAACTTTGAGAGATGTGTGAATAAAATCCCTCCAAAGACAAAGGATAAGATTGAAGGTACTTTGGTATCTTCTTTTCATGCTAGACATGAGGAGAGCTACTAGATAATTGATAGTGGATGCTCTAATCATATGACCGGTGACAAGAGTGAGTTTGTTAAACTCAAAAAATATGATGGAGGATGTGTTAGATTTGGTGATGATATCTGCTAAGATATGTGGAAAAGGTTCTATCAATTTTGATGAAAAGCATAATAATGATGATGTTTACTATGTTAAGGTTTTAAGGCATAACCTCTTGAGTGTTGGAAAAATGTGTAGAAAAGGATAAAATATTATGTTTCAGGATGATGGATGTGAGATCAGAAAAGGATCCAAAACTGTGGTTGCTGCTAGGACATATGGAAATTTTTATCGGCTTAAGGGTTCTAATAGTCATTGCTTTATGACTTAGATTAATGCAAGCTAGTTATGGCATAGGAGTATGTGTCACATCAATTTTGATAACGTAGTGAGAATCAGTTCAGTTCAAGTTGTAAGAGATTTTCCAAATATTACAAAGCTTATCAATGCTATTTGTAAAGAATATCAAATTGGAAAGAAAGCAAGAAGAAGCTTCAAAGTAAAAAAAAATATACTATTGGACTATTGGAATTGGTGTATATAGATCTTTGTGGACCTACAACAGTAAGAAGTATTCAAAGTGATATGCATTTCATGCTATTAATTGATGATTATTCTTGAATGACATGGGTTACATTTCTCAAAGAAAAATTAAAAGCTCTAAACAAGTTTAAATCATTATGGTTGAGAATGAAATGGATATGAAAATTAAATGTTTGAGGTCTGAAAGAGGTGGAGAGTTCACCTCTAATGAGTTTAACATATAGGATTGTTCAAGAATCTGCAAGGACAATGATGAAAAAGACAATTCTACCAGAAGTCTACTGAAGAAAAGCAAAACATACTATTGTTAACAAAGTTCAAGCAAGATAAAAGAATGCAAAGACTCCTTATGAGCTATGGTATGGAAGGATTCCTACTATCAAGTACTTTAGAGTGTTTGGAAGTAAATGTTATATCTGAAGAGATTAAGATAACTTAGAAAATTTTGATGTAAGGTTTTGATGAAGGTATCTTCCTCAGATATTCCACTAGAAGCAAAGCCTACCAATGCTACAACAAGAGATTGAGAAAGATTGTTGAGAGTGCAAGTGTCAAGGTTGATAAAGATTTATAGAAGTCAATGATGATAGATGAATATGAATATGATAAGTCTTCTTGCAGAGAAGAAGAAAAAGAAAGAGATGTAGATTGAAGAGGAAGAAGCTCCAAAAAGGACTCCTAAAATACCTAAGTATGTGTAGAAGAATCATTCTAAAGATCAAATCATTGTAGATAAGAATAAAGGTTATTGACAAGAAGGAAAGCTGCTGAAGAATAGGTAAATCTATGTTTACTTTTTGAAGTTGAACCTAAAATAGTGATTGAGGCATGCAAGGATGAATATTGGATCAAGGCTATGAAAGAAGAACTATTACAAATTGGGAAGAATCAAACTTGGGAACTTTTCCTAAGACCAACAAAAGAAAATGTGATTGGAACTAAGTGGGTATTCAGAAAAAAACTAAATGAGAATGGAAAATTAGTAAGAAACAAGGAAAGGATTTTGTGTAAAGGATACTCACAAGTTGAAGGAATAGATTTTGAGGAGACATTTGCTATGGTGGAAATAATGGAAGCTATTAGGATGTTTTTGTATTTTACAACACATAAGGATTTAAAATTCTATCAAATGGATGTGAAGTCTGCTTTCTTGAATGGAGAATTAGAAGAGGTATACATAGAACAATAAGAATGATTTCGGTTACCAGACAAACAAAATATGGTCTGCAAATTGAAGAAGGGATTGTATAGATTGAAACAAGCTCCTAGAGCTTGGTATGCAAGGTTGGATAAATATTTGATACAACAAGGATTTAATAAAGGTACCATAGATGGAAATATTTACTTTAAATATGAAAAAGATCAAATCTTGATTTTGGTTGTATATGTTGATGACATAATATTTGGAGGAAATGAAGATATGTGCAAGAAGTTTGCAAAGGATATCCAAAAAGAGTTTAAAATGTCTATATTTGGGGAGATGAATTTCCTCCTTGGATTACAAATAAATCAGGCTGACAAAGGTATTTTCATTTCACAATCAAAGTATCTCAAAGAAATGTTGAATAAATTTGGAATGGAAGATTCTAAATTGGTGTGTACCCCTATGGTAATTGGTTGCAAGCTGAGCAAGAATGATGAGTCTCCTAAGGCTAATCAGAGAAAGTGTAGATCAATGATTAGTGGAATGTTATATCTAACTACTACTAGACTAGATATCATGCATGCAATTTGTCTTGTGGTTAGATTTCAAGAAGATCCTAGAGAGTCACATGTTGCAACAGTGAAGAAGATATTCACATACTTGAAGGGAACTCTGAATCATGGGTTGTGGTATCCAAAGGATACTAATTTTACTCTGAGTGCATACATAGATAAAAATTGGGATGGTTGTGTAGATGATAGGAAACGTACAAGTGGTGGTGCATTCTTTCTTGGATGCAGATTAGTGTCATGGCTAAGTAAGAAACAAGATTTAGTTTCTTTATCTACTATAGAGGTAAAATACATTGCAACATCTTGCTGCACACAAGTGTTGTGGATGAGACAAACATTGAAGGATATTAGGGCAGTATATGATGAACCAATTTCTATCTTCTGAGATAATACAAGTGCTAGCAATATTTTAAAGAATCTTGTAATGCATTCAAGGAAAAAAATATCTCAATTCGGTATCACTTTTTGAGAGAAAAGGTTGTAGATAATGAAGTAAAACTTGAGTATGTGCCTAAAAACGATCAAGTTTCTGATATATTCACCAAGGATCTTCCTAAGGATACATTTGAGTATCTCCAGGAGAAGTTGGGGGCCATTGCTCCTCCTTTGAACTAGATGCATAAGGAGATGTATCAACCCAATGGATTTCAAGATTCATTCTTTGGTATGGACTGATGTTGGAGGTTACCTCTCAGAGGGAGTAGGTAGTGATATTGTTGGTTATTGTAGTCATGGGGAGTATGTGTTGTCATTATGCAGTGGTTGTTGATTGGTATAGTATGGTGTGTGATCCTAAGGGGGAGTATATTGAGAAATTGTGAGAAGGATGATTAATATCAAAGGGGAAACATAAGTTATGCAAATATTTTATCCTTTTCCATTGATGTCAAAGGGGGAGAATGAGACATGTGAAAAGTAAGACATTTAAGAGGGAGAGAGAATAATGTGAAAATGTTCAGTTGTAGTTGAAAGGGGGAGAGAACATTATAGTTGAATAAGGGAGAGTAAGTAATGAGAAAAGAGAAAAGGAAATAGGTATGAAGTAGAGATGTTTTTTGTTGATGGTTTTTCACATCATGTATTGCTATCAATGACAAAGGGGGAGATTGTTGCAAGTATGAGAAGATTGGTGTTGTCATTGATTTCAAAAATCCTATGTTGTCATTGGTGTCAATTGTATGAGAAGAATATGGTTGCAAGAGCATGTGTAGTTGTTGATGATGCTTTGATTAGTTACATTATGTTGTCGTTAGTAAGCTACTGGTGTCAACCTCTAGAGTTTCTTTGATAAGCCTCTACCTATGGATTTATGGTTGAGTTGATATGTTTCATTTGTCTTGGTGGTGATGAGGAAGTACTAAAAGTGATGAAGATGTGTCTTTGATGCTTGGGTTTCAAGTGATTTTAAGAAAATTTGATAAAAAGAGGAAACAATGAGTTGCATTGTGTTTGGGTTGCAAAGTAGTGTTTTGGTGTTGCTCTGCATTTATTCTAGGTTGAATATTTTCCTATGCATTTCAAATATGTTTATTAGAGGTGTTCAGAGGTGTTGTATTCAAAATTTGGTTTGTTGGATCATTGTGCAAAAGAAGTTGCATTTACTAGTAAATGGACAGTGTATTGCAGAGGTGTTTGGGATAAATGTTTTTGCTCTGCGTTTCTCTACAATTTGGTTTCAGGTCTTGTAAATTTGAAGTGTTGAGAAAACATGTCTCAACCTTTCAATTAAATAAGGTACTAGTGGTACATAAAGTAATATTCGGTCGATACTTTGTGATAATCCTCTGAGAAGCTTGCTCTACAAGTATATTGTAATCTTTGTTATTTCTGAATAATACATTGGGCGACTTTTGGAGTGTGGGGTTTTTCTCTCGAAAGGATTTTCCCCACATAAAACATTATGTTGTGGTATGCACAATATTTGTGTTTATTTCTATTTAAGTTTCTATAATTATTAAAGATCTGTAAATTTTTTGCTTTATTATCCTCTCAAAATTAGTGTGGGAAGTTGTTTTTCTACCTTATCTTCCTTAGAAATGGTATCAGAGCTTGATCACCTTTGGTTTCAATTGTGGGTTTTTGTGTTTTTTGAAGTAATCTAGATTTGAGTGGGAGCTTGTGCAAAAGACACTTTGTGATCTTGTTGCAGGAATTTTCAGATGGCAAGTTCATTAGGTAGAATAGAGGTGGATAAATTTTCTAGAAATAATTTTGAAATGTGGAAGATGAAGATGGAGGATCTGTTGATAGATCAGGATCTATGGGATACTGTTGATGAGAATGTTTCAAAGCCTAAAAATCTTAATCAAGCTACTCAATATGATGTTATGGACCATAAAGCCAAGGGTCTAATTAGATTATGCTTGGAAGACTCTGTTTTTATCAATATCATGAAGACACCTTTGCACATAAACTATGGAAGAAGCTTGGTGAGATGTACCAAGCCAAATATTTAGTGAACACGATTTTATTGAGGAAGAAATTGTATTCTTTAAGAATGGAAGAGGGTGGATGAATTACAAACCACTTGGAAGCATTCAATATGTCAGTGGCTCAATTGGCATTAGTTGGTGTCAAAATGGATGAGGAAGAGAAATGTCAAATCTTGCTTTGTTCTTTGCCTGATTCATGGAATTCTCTTTTTATGGCTATTGGGAGTACTTCTGTTATATTGAAGACAAAAGGTGTGGTGGGTTCATTTCTTTATGAAGAGATGAGGAGGAAGGTATCCATCAGTGCCAAGGAGGCCCTGAATGTTCGTGGAAGACCTTAGGAAAAAGGAAAGAAGAATGAGAAGAGTGAAAAATCCAAGTCCAAGGGGAGATCTATGTCTCCTAGAAAGTACAAAGTTATTTGCTTGAACTACAGTATGCATGGAAATTTTCGTAAGGACTACAAAGAAGAAAAGAAGAAAAAGAAGAAATGCAATTTTGATTCTAAGTCCAAGAAGGAAGATGGTGACACATTCATTGCAACTTTGGCAACTTGTGCAGGTAATGATTCATGGTTAATTGACTTAGGTACATATTTCCATATGACCTTTAAGAGAGATTGGTTTTCTAAATATGAAGAATTTGATGGAGTTAAGGTGTACTTGGGTGATGATTCTCATTTAGACATTGTAGAATAAAAGGATTAATGGTGTGTTGCATATCCATGATTTAGCACAAAATTTATTATTTGTGAGAAAACTAATAGATGCAGATGTGCAAGTAGTATTTTTTGATGCAGGATGCAAGATGGTCAGAGGTGCTATGGTGATTACTAGAGGTGCTAGATATGGCACATTGTATAAGATTGATGCATGCATTGTTGAGTGAAATAGTACTTTTGTGAAAATAAAGTCTATGGAAGAAATGAGCATTTCACCTTCAATAGATGGTCATGGATTTTGGGTACCCAAGGGTGCTCTTTCTTCTGAATCAAAGTTACCTACAAAGAAAACTATGTTATGGCACTAGAGACTTGGCCACATTGGAGAAAAGGGTCCAAGTACCTTGAAAAATAAAAACATTGTTAAAGGTCTATCTGATTGTAATCTTGAATTTGATTTATGTGAGCATTGCATTTATGGAAAACAAAACCACATTCAATTTTACTCGAGTTCTCATAAATCTTGTGGTGTATTGAATCTTATACATTTTTGATGTGTTTGGTCCTGTAGATGTTCCTTCAATTGGTAAATCCACATATTATGTTTCATTTATTGATGATTATAGTAGGACATGGGTATACTTTCTAAAGAGTAAATTTGAAGTTTTCAGTTGATTTAAAGGATTTAAAACAATGGTTGAGTTGCAGATTGGAAAGAAAATAAAATATTTAAGGATTGATAATGGCGATGAATTTTTCTCTAATGATTTTGATATAATCTGTAAAGATTGTGCTATTCATAGATTTTAGAAGAAACCTCTGTATTCTCCATAACATAATGGAGTTGTAGAAAGAATGAATAGGACACTGATGAAGAAGGCTAGGAGTATGTTGAGTGGTGTTGGTCTAGAACAAAGGTTTTAGGCTGAAGCTGTTGCCACTACTTGTTTCCTGATTAACAGGTCTCCTACATCAACTCTTGTTGATAAGATGCCTATAGAGGCATGGTCAAGTCACAAGCCTTCATTAAGACATCTTAGAGTTTTTGGTTGTGAGGCATATGCACATGTGCCAAAGAAGTGAAAAAATTTGGAGAACAAGGCTGTGAAATTTATCTTCATTGGATACAGTTATGGTGTGAAAGGATACAAGCTTTGGGATCCTATTACACATAAGGTAATACATAGTATAAGTGTTATTTTAAAAGAAACTAAGCCTTCTTCTACTACATTGCAGCCAGAAAAAAGTAAGCAATAAGATGTGACTAAATTTCCTTCTACACTTGAGAAAGTGGAATTAAGATCCATGGATAGACAAGAAGTTGAGGAGAGCTCATCTAGCTCAAAATATTCAAAAGAGGAGGAAGAACCTCCAACTTAGATTGTTCATAGGTCTACAAGGTACAAACAACCACCTGAAAGGTATTCACTTGATGATTGGAGATGCATTTTTTCTTTGAATATTAACATGGATGAACCCAGATCAGTAGAAGAGGCATTAGGTATGAATGATGCGAAATCTTGGAAGATTGCTATGGTTGAAGAAATGGTAGCTTTGAAAAAGAATGATACATGGGATCTTGTACCATTTCCTAAAGGATGAAAACCTATTGGACATTGCAAATGGGTGTTCAAGAAAAAAATTGGTTCAGGTGGAAGTAGTGAGAAATACAAAGCAAGGTTGGTTGCAAAAGGTTACTCTCAAGTTGAGGGTGTCGATTATGGTCATATATTTTCTCCTATTGCAAAAATGACATCCATTAGATTTTTTCTTTCTATTGTTGGTTCTTATGATTTAGAGGTTGAGAAAATGGATTTGAAAATAGCTTTCTTTCATGGTGACTTGGAGGAGGATATTTATATGACATAGCTAGAGCACTATGTGGTGAAAAGTAAAAGTAAATTGGTTTGAAAATTGAAGAAATCTTTGTATGTCCTAAAATAGAGTCCTAGGATGTGGTACCAAAAATTTGATATATATGTGTTGAGTTTGGGATTTGAGCATTCTAAATAAGATCATTGTGTTTATTATAAAACTAATGGTGATTGTTTCCTGTTTATTGCATTATGTGGATGATATGTTATTTATTGGTAGAGGGAAATGTATGATTTCAGAATTGGAATCTCAACTTTTTTCTAAGTTTGAAATGAAAGATCTTGGTGTAGCTAAGCACATTCTTGGGATGAAAATTAGAAGAGATAGAGTAAACTGAAAGATCTGGATTGGCCAAAGTAAGTATGTCAATTCAATTTTATAGAGGTTTGATATGCAAGATTTTAGACCATTGTGTGTTCTTGTTTTAGTTGGAACAAAGTTATCTATTTCAGATTGTCCAACATCGCCATTAGAGATGGAAGACATGAGTAGAGTGCCTTACTAGAGTGCAGTTGGAAGTTTGATGTATGCTATGGTTCATACTAGACCATACATTGCCCAAGCAGTGAGAGTTGTTTCTAGATATATGTCTAATCCTAGTAGAGTTCATTGTCATGCAATTAAAAGAGTCTTTAGATATTTGCATGGAACCTCAAATTATTCCTTATGTTATCAAAATATTATGACTGAAGATGATATTTCCCTTGATATTAATGGTTATGTGGATTCAGACTGGGAAGGTGATGTTGATAGTAGAAGATTCACCAGTGCTTATGTGTTTACTTTATTTGGTGGTGCAATTAGTTGGATGAGTAAACAACATCCTGTGGTTGCTTTGTCCACTACTGAAGTAGAGTTTATGGTAGATACTCATGCTTGTAAAGAAGCCATTTGGATTAAGAGACTTGTTTAGATATTGGAATAAAACAAGGTGCAGTAACAATTTATTGTGATAGTCAGAGTGAGATATGTCTAGCTAGGAACACGACGTTTCATGATAGGACTAAGCACATTGATGTACAATATCATTTTGTTAGAAATATGGTTGAAGATGGTAGGGTGAAGCTGGTTAAGGTAGAGACTTTGATGAATGTTGTAGATTATTTAACTAAGCCTATGAGCACATAAAAATTTAAATGGTGTTCAAAGACTATGGGCATTTCAGCCCCTACCAATTAAGAGATGATGATGAATCCCTTCCGTTGTCCTTGCAAGGTGTTTGAAAATTGGGAGATTTGTTGAGAAAATGTGTCTCAACCTTGCAATTAAATAAGGTACTGTTTAGTCAATGATGATGGGGGGGCGTGGGGGGATATTTTATTCTTGTAAATCTAGACCATTTATCATTATGTCTCATATCCGACGATCAATATTTTATTACCTTGAATTTCCCTAGAAGGCAACCCTATTTTATGAGGGAATTGTATTACGATTGTGCATTATGATGTATTCTAAGAGTCTGATAGTGGTTGTGTTGCCTCTGGATCTCTGATTGGTGATACTCCTGTGAGAAGCTTGCTCTAAAAGTATATTGTAATATTTGTGATTTCTGAATAACACATTGGGTGGCTTTTGGAGTGCAAGGTTTTTCTCCCGAAAGGGTTTTCCCAACGTAAATCATTGTGTTGTGGTATGCACAATATTTGTGTTTATTTCTATTTAAGTTTCTATAACTGTTAAAGATCTGTAAAAGTTTTGCATTATTCTCCTCTCAATATTAGTGTAGGAAGTTCTACTACCTTAGCTTCCTTACATGAAGGAGTGTTGACAATGCATTTTTCTTCAATTGAGGTTGTTTGAGTTTTGGTGCTTTGGAAGTTAGTTTCTTAAGTTGTAGTGTATGGAAAAATTGTTTGAGTATACCAGGTGTGTACATTCCTTAGGTGAAAGTTGTTGCAAAGGAGTTTGTTGGATTTTAGGGTGTTTATGGAATATTCCAAATTATTCTCAAGTAACATTTGTTATCTTCAAAGTGTTACGAAATCAAAGGAAGTGTGTACTTAAATTTTAATGGTGTTTACATGGGTAATAGTCGACCTTTGTGTTTACACTAATTGCGGTGGATGTTTATATTTTGTAGAAGCATTTGGTAGCATGGTATTATAGTTTTGGGTCCTAGATAAGGAGAGGTGTGGTCCACTTTCACTTCTATCCACCAAAAAAGTGTTTTGGTGCCAACCTAATTTGAATTTGCATAGTTTATGTGCATAGATGACCTTGGAGAAGGGTTTTAAGGTTGAAGATGACATAAATATGAGTTGAGTTGTTGAGGGATGCAAAGATAGAAAAGTAGGATGAAAATGATGCAAATTGCAGAGTGTTAGAGTGTGAATTAGGAAACTATAGTGTGATATTTCATGTGTTAGATTGTTGGATGCAGTGAGAAAAATATATCTACAATTCTTCAGTTATGCTGCGAAGGTGTTGGTGATATTGTGGTGGATTTCCTTGTTGCATTGAGATGGATTTCTCTTTGTAACATTCCTCTCTATCTTCTTTTATATTCTGGTAGTGAGACATATTGTATTTGATGTTGATATTACTTTATATTGTGAGTTAATCCTCACTATGATTTTTACCATCTTGGGTTTTCCATGTAAATTTGGTGTTATCTTGTTTAATGGTGTTGATTTGTTTCGGTTTCTACTATTTTTCTTTCATGCTAAATTATTACAACAGATTAAGGGTTAATTGTATTAATGTGGATCTAAATGTGTATGAGGGTTTTGAAGTTTTAAGGTACAACTGATTCACCCCCCTCTTAGTTGTCTTGCCCATTCAACATCTTATACTGAGAGGGGGTGAATTAGTATAAGGAAACCTTTTTATTTTTTTATATAATAATCACAATAATATTAATCACACAATTTCCACAATTAATAACAAGATTTATGTGGAGACCATTTCAAGAGAAAACCACGAAAAAATATTGCTTATATAAAATTCTCTTATAAAGTTTATAGGAATCAACCCATTGGAGACACCAATCCTCATTATTGAGCATCAACCCAACAAGAGATACCAATATTTTATATAGAGAGGCACCAACCTCTAACACAAAAGATTTCATCTTCTTGATACTGCTTCTTTAAAGCATGAGATTCTACTTCATAAAATCTACTATAGATCTACTCTTAAGTCTGCTGAAAATCCTCTCTCAGGTATGCTATAAATGTTCTCTTAGGATTTCTCCAAGTCTATTATAAATCACCTCCAAAAATCTGCTATAAATCTCCTTTGAAGATCTGCATATATTTTTCTTCAAGATCTACATATATTCTTCATATAAATTTGTTATATTTTTTCTTGAAAATCTATCATAAAACTAAATATATCCTTCTTTAAATCAGGTCCATTAATTTGTTTCTCTTCTTCTTAAATGTTCTGTTCTTCTCTTAACTTTTACTCTTACAAGGAATGTTTTTTATTTTAGAACTTACTTTCTAACCTCATAATATCTTGTATTTATATCTAAATCATGCACTTCACCAAAATTAGATCGACCAAGAATTTAAATAATAAAGTTTATTTTAAGCATTGAAATTCACCCAAGAAAGGTACCATAGAGAAGGAGGTTGGCCAACAAAATAAGTATTATTTTTATTTTTTTTCAATTTGTAAAGTGAGCACCAAGGTGGAGGAAGGTCAACCAACACTTAGGAATTATAAACATGTCTTTTATCACCTTGAAATAATGTGATTTGGCCTTGAAGGAAGTGATTAGATCTCCTTTGATATCACCTTTGACATCAATGAGAATAACATTTCCAACAACCTATAGGCCTTGCTTCTTGAAGAGTAACCAAGGAAGATACCTTCATTAGATATGTAGTCAAAATTTCCCAAATCCTCATCATCTCTTATTATGTATCATTTTATTCCAAAAAATTTGAAGTACTTAACTATAGCTGGTCTACCCTTCCATATTTCATAATGTTTTTTACTATTTTTGACACTTATTTTCTCTCCAAAATGTGTCTAACAATTTAGATTCATTCAACATTGTTCTTGCCATATCTTGAACAATTTGATTCTTTCTTTCAAGAACTCCATTATACTATGGAGTCCTAACATTCGAGAGATGTATTCTTATTCCATAATGTTCACAAAATGATTCAAATTCATTTGAACTAAATTCTCCTCCTCAATATGATCTTAGGCACTTGAGTTTCAGACTAATTTAATTTTCAACTAAGGATTTAAATGCTTTAACTTCTTAAATACTCTAAATTTCTCCTTTAGAAAAGTAACCCATGTCATTCTAGAATAATCATCAATTAGAAACATAAAATAACTCTCACCTTGCAAACTTTGTGTCCTTGTAGGCCCAAAAAAGTGTGTACAGACAAGTTCTAATGGTTTTGATGCTGAGTACTCCTTCAATTTGAAGCTTGCACTTTTTTATTTCTCATGGATAGTGTTTGAAGGCTTAATAATCCTTGGCATTCCCTTACAACTTTCTTAGTGCTAATTTTTACTATATTACCAAAGTTTATATGACCTCTTCTTCTATAACATAACCAAATCTCATCTGCTTGCCCCATGTAGCATTTTCTCCTTTGATCTCACTAAGGATGTAAAGGTTATTAGTTGTTCTACTTCTATCTAAAACTATTTTTCTTGTACTCACCTTCTTGATTTCACAACCTTCAACATGAAATATGAGGGTGTGCCCTTGATCACACATTTGACTAACACTAAGAATATTATGTTTCAACCCTTTAACATAAAAGACATTTTTAGTTTTTTTTTTCCAATGTTAAGGCTAAGAGTACCTTCACTAGTTATCTTCGTTGTAGCATTGTCTCCAAATTTTACTATACATTCATTTACTTCTTTCAAAGTGAGGAATTTTCTCTTGTCCCCTATCATTTGGGCTGATCAACCATCATCAATATACCATTGATTTCCTTCATTTTTAGCATGAAAGGAAATTTGTGCAAGCATGGATTTATCCTTCTTTTTCCAAAATTTTGTAGTTTCTTCCATTTGTTTATCCATGGCTTCCAATTTCTTGTTTTGTCTAGGAGGTTCACCAAAACCACTTCTATAGAAGCATGTTGTATGTCTATAGTTGTTGTACTTATAGCATATAACATTGTAATCCATTATAGGAGAAAATGAATTATAGTTCCTACTTGAGAACCCATAAGGGATTATATTTTTGTTCCAACCAAAACTTCTTACACGATTCCTACAATCTATTGCTTATGACAAAAGTGATTACATAAAAAGAAATAAACAAAGAAAGAGTTTTGAAACATGGTCATGTGAGACTGCTTTGAAGGAAAAGATTTTCTAAATTTTTCCTTGTTATCTTTTAGAGGAATGCTGGTATTTTGTGGGATATGATTTTATTTCTTCTTGTTGCTTTCATTTTCTATGGGACTTTTGAGAGCATCTGCATGGATTTTTGGCTTTTCTTCATTTACCTTGTTTGGTGGATCTTTGGGATCTTCTTTGGTAGTCATCTTATTTTCTTTGTACGGTCCAAGACCAATCTTGATAAATGGAGACCTTTGGCTATTGGCGATATCATCCAATATTTCAATACTTTTCTCAAACTTTAGGCTTCTATTCAACTTAATAGTTTTTTTCTCTAGTTCCTTCCTCAAGGAAACAATTTTAAACTCTAGCCTCTCACATTTTTCTTCTTTTTCCTTCAATTAGATTCTTGCCTCTTCCTCTATTCTTATTTCATGTTCAAGTTGAATCTTTAGGCTAATTATCATTTTTTCTAATTCCTGAATGCTTTGTGACATTTTTCTTTTGAATCACGATCCTCTTCTACATATTTTTGAAGCTATAAATTTGTTTTAGATTATCCTTCTTAAGCTTCTTGATCTCATTTAGGGCACAAATGAGTTCTTCTTCTAGGTCCACTTCCCCATCTATTTTAACATTTTCTTCTTCTTCTTATGGATCATTCTCTTCTTTTCTTTTGTCTTCACTTTCTGATATCCCCTTTTGTTTCTATTGTCATGAATATAATTTATTCTCTATCACTAGCAGAGATACTTTCATTACTCTCTTCAGATGAGCTACTTTCCTCTTTGGAATAGAGGCTTTTCTTGTGCTTATGAAAGTTATTTTTCTTAGGTTTTCCATGA
Source organism: Sequoia sempervirens (assembly GCA_007258455.2). Taxonomy (NCBI): domain Eukaryota; kingdom Viridiplantae; phylum Streptophyta; class Pinopsida; order Cupressales; family Cupressaceae; genus Sequoia; species Sequoia sempervirens. Next base: position 532,188,495 of record VDFB02000015.1, on the reverse strand, counting down.
TTGTAGCTTTTTTTTATATTGACAATGTTTGCTACCTTTCTTCATGTAATGTTCTTCTTCATCATCACTAGTTTCATTTTCTGTATATGGACATTTAGCAAAAAAATGTCCTTAATTTTCAATAATTAAAAAACTTAAATGGAAACCTATGTTTGTACTTTTCATATCCTTTCTTAAGCTTCCTCACAAAATGAGCTTCCTCTTCATCTGATACATTGTTAGAGTTATTTCTTAGATTGAGCTATTTATTCTTCATCTTCTTTGAGGATTTAAAGGCTACCTCTCTTTTTGATGATTTTCCCTTTTTGATTCTCATTTTATATTTCACAATGATCCCATGTAATTCATCCATTGTTAAAGTATCTAGATCTTCCATTTCTTCAACGGTGGAAAATTTGGCATCAAACCTTAATAGAAGGGACCTAAACACCTCTTGCATAATCATTGCATCTTTAAATTTTTCTCCAATACCTTTGATGATGTTGATGATTTCATCCAAATGAATAATATAGACTACAATGTTTTCTTCATCTTTCATTTTCAAACTCTCGAATTGTCTTCTATGATTTTGAAGCTTTAATTTCTTCACTTTTCATCTCCTTCATAAATTTTCTTAAGTTTGTCCCATATTTCTTTTATTGATTCACAATGCATCACCTTGAAAAAATATGATTCTGATAGACCACACAAGATTGTATTCATAGCTTTTACATTGTTTTCACTGGCCTTCTTTCTAGCTTGATCCATTGGTGGATATGATAGATCAGTATAACCATTCACTACTGATTTCCAAATATGAAATCCAAGAGCCATTAGATAAGTTCACATCCTTATGGTCTAGAATGCATAGATTTTTCCATCAAACAATGGAGTTCTATTTGAGAAGAAACATTCTTGGCATGCCATGTGTGCTCTTGAGATATACCTTCTTGCAATTAGACTATTTTTAAGGAACGCACTCTGATACTAATTGATGAGCACACACTTATAATAAGAGGGGGGTACATAAGTTAATATTTTTCTAATTTAAAAATAATAATCACAACAATATCAATCACACAACATCAAACAATTAAGAACACAAGATTTATGTGGAAACCCTTTCAAAAGAATACCACAAAGAAGGACTGCTTGGATATACTGTCCAAATCTAACCACAAAAAGTAAAATAATTACCAACTTATAAAGAGACACCAATCTATTTTATTGAGAGGCACCAACCTATAAAATGGACAAAAACTTTGACTTCTTTAGAATACTTCTCAATTGATGAGAATCAAATAGATTTCCTTCACAAAAATGTGTCTTAAATGATCTATACTTCTCTCCTAAATTTTTCGTGTGTTTGAATGATATATATTTTTATTCCTCACTTGATTTCCATCCAATTTTTTTTCATTTATATCTTCATACCACTTGGAGAGGGGTGCGATTGTATGAAGAGAGGCAACACTTCACAAAATGATGTCTTTTCCAAAGGAGGTGTCTCTATAAATATTTGTTTGTTGGTGCAAAAATGGGGTCAACCCATTATTATTTTAATTTTAATTTATTTTTCATTTTACAAAGAGGGCTCCAAAGTAGAGGAGGGCCGACCAACACTAACAAAGGAATTTAAGCACTACCTTGTTAAGGTAAATTGGGGTCCATCTTATGATCTCAAAGAGTGTATCGATTAGTGGCCTTTGTCCATTATAACCTCATGCAATTTCCTTCTTGGCTCAATGATTTCCTTCTTGACATCAATGCCATTCATGGACAACAATTTCCTTATTGCTTGCACAATGTGAGAACAACTCTCTTTTGTGAATCCACTTTCCTTTGAAAGTGTTAATATCCCTCTTCAATGCTATGGGAACCTCTCCTCCCCTTTGATGTACAATAGGAATAAAACTAATGTAGATATACTAACACCACCTATTTTAGAGATTACATTATCTACAAAATAAGTAATTGTAGACACAAAATTCACCTATTTTAAAGGTTACACTATCCACGAATATTGCCAAGCCCACTCCACAAAAAAACACAAATGTAAGTCCCTAAGGTGTTTTTAGTACAAACTATAATCTTATTTTTCAACAAAAAATACAATAGAAAAAAAATGTAACTAATGTCAAACATTCCCTCCTTATTTACATTAATCTTATTTTTCAACAAACAAAAAAATGTAAGTCTCTAAGGTGTTTTTAGTATAAACTATAATCTTATTTTTCAACAAAAATACAATAGAAAACAAAAAAAATGTAACTAATTTTGAACACTCCCTCCTTATTACATGAATCTAAACAAAGGAAGGAATGTTACATGGATTGATCACAAAAATCCAATCAGGAATTTGACGAACTCCTTCAAATCCCCCACTCACCCAACACACACAAAATTGATTGCATTAGTGAATGTTTTTACAATCAAAGTCTGTAAATCCTTTGTGCCACACGAGATGACATATCCCACCCTACACACACAATGAGAGAGCAATTCTCCTTGTCTTTAGAATGTGTAATTTTTTTAAATGGGATTGAACCTATATAGGGTCAGATCAAAAAACCTTTACCAATTGAGCTACCTACTAATGTGATTATGAAGGAAGCACACATTACTTTAAAATCCTTTTTTTGAGTCTCTACAAAATAAATGCCTCCTCCAACTTAAGTTCATGCACCTATCTTAATAATATCAATGTAAAATGAAACGATGAATAGTCACATGCCTCCAAAAATTAATAGTTTCATTCCTCCCTTTGATCAAACCTAGCAACCATAAGTAACTTTAGACATTGGAAAAGCATTACACACACTTTGTAACTTTAGACACCTCTTTGGTGAAATTGTATATGCGAAACAAAATTCAATATGATGTAGTTGATTATAGAATAAACATAGAAAATATAAGATAAGATTGTAGATTGTGCCACTAAGAAATGACACCTTGAAGATGATTCAATGCTATGGATTTTTAGTAGTGAGACACCTATTTGGTTTAAAGTGAATTGCAGCTAAAGGAGATTATATTATCTTAGAGGTTAAAAATAGGAACTTTGGTAAATAAAATTCATGTATATGAGGTTTTTAGTGTCCATCAGGTTGAGATCAATCTTTGGGAAAAAAACTATGTATATTTTATTTTTATCAACATTTTGAATCGCACTATGATCCATCATTAGGATCATAACAATGGATAATAAGATGGTACGATTACCTTGAAAATTATTGAGATGCTAAGGAGGACAAAAGAACCAAAGAAAATAATCATTACTAAAAGTTTTAAGTTTTAATTTAAAATTATTATTTTAAAATTAACTAAAAATTAAGAAGATATAGAAACAAAAGATAAGAAATAGTTCAAATATAAATAAAATGATAAGAGAAGTGAGATGTGAAACTAAATGTTGAAGGAAGAAATAGAAAAATAATTTCTCATCTTTTTATCTAATTGAATCACATGCCATTTCTTACTGCCTGCTCCTAACCTTCTTAAGTTTTAGTTAATTTTAAAATAATTTCTAATTTTAAATCACTTAATACTTGCTCATTGATTATTTTCTTTAGCTCCCATGTCCTTGACATCTCATGCATTTTTAAGAAGCCATTCTTCCAATCACCTTATCATTTGTTATTGTCTTTACATAATGGATCATAGAATGTGGATTGCAACATTAATGAAATCAAAATTCATATAATTTTCTCCAAAAACTCTTGAAAGATAAGTTATTATGAATGATAGCTAATCCATAAATTGGACCAGTTTATTTGGACTAGGTAGGGTTAGCACTATAAAGTGACTTGTAGTGCTTCAAGCATTTGGTGTTGTAGATGTGCTACTTATGACTTGTAATAGGTGTTGTAGTTGTTAAGTTTGATTGCCAATTGAACCACAATAGTTTTGCAGGTGTCATATTAGGTTGCAAGCCAACTTACAACAATGTTGTAGGTGTTCTCAAGGCCATAGTAATGTATGAAGATTAAATCACAACCCTCACAGTAAAAAAATATTCTTGAATTCAAATTAAACATGAAACTTTTATTCACTCACACTGCTGCAAAACATCACAACCAGATTTCTACTTGCAACCAAATCACAAACTTCATTACAAAATATTGCTCAATGTTTACATCAGTCCTCAAGGGACTCAAGGCTGCAACATGGCCCATTTAAATGCACAAACTATAGGAAATTAACATCAACAAAAATAATCAAATATTCCCATACAATCTTCAAACCCTTCTCCTGTAATAACACATAAAAAATTGCATTACCAACTTGCAATCAACAACATTCAACGAATGCTCACTGTTGTAGCTTCATTTCCATGTATTCAACCTGCAATAAAATCTTCTGAAACCCTTTACTAGAGGTATGCATGCCCTTCTCTTCTCTCCTCCTATATTTTGGAAAGCTTGTCCAAAAAAACAAAATTATTTTTTCATTAAACAACTCCAAACCACCCCCGAAATGAAATGTGAGTGCATTTCATTTGAATTTATTGTCATTTCAAACCCCACTTCAAAACCCATGCCCATATCTTGTAAATATCCATTAAATTAATTTTCATTAATCAAATTTAATAAAAATATGCTTTAAAAACTCAAAAACATGTGAATGGTCGACAGTGCTTTAATGGCTTTCTAGGTTTTTCCATGAAAGCAAAAAATTGCTTTTCCCCACTTAGGCATCCACCTCTTGGTTCCCTATTTTTTAGGAGTTGTGAGAATTCAAATTAAAGGAGTTACAAATGGTCTTAATAGCTCCAAAAAACCCACACCATTAATTTATTTTTCTCTACTTTTTTAGTTTTAAAACATATTCTCCATGATTCCCTTTCACCAATTTGACCCAAATTGAAATCAAATTCAAATTCAAGTTTTCCCACATTATAAGATATTCAAATGCTCAAGGAAATGAAATTTTACAAGCCAAAAATATGAAATACCCATCACTCCAAAATTGCCACTCCAAATTTAAGCAAGATAGATTGGAACATGATTACCACTAGGCTATGGATGCTCCTGCATCAGACACTCACGGTAGAAAAAAATGTTTCATGAGTGTCTCATAAAAAAATGTAGATATGATTCTCATTTTTCACCCATCTTGCTGCCTTATTCTACTGAACCTTATTCCTCACATTCCCATGCAACTTGATGTCTCTTCCCTCCTTCATTCTTCCTCTCTTTCTTCCTTTTTTCACATGATTCATCTCCCACCAACTTACACTATGAAAATATGAAAATTCATGATCATCTACTACTTCTTCATAAAAATAATAAAACTCACTCATTACCTCTTTCTCTTTTATTGTTGCAACCATTTAATCATCATCAACCTTGGTTACAACACTATGTTCTTCCTCCTTCATTCCTTCTAAAAGATAATTTTTAGCTGCAATCACTTCACCCTCTGCATTCTTATCAATGTTAGTGACATAATAAAAATATTTATCCTCTCCAACCTACAACAAACTATCATTCTTGCCAATCTCTTTATCAAATAAACCAACAAATGATGCAAAGGGAAGTTCACCAAACAAATCAACATTCTCCTTCTTGTAACCTTCCTTACTTTCAACCATTTTTCCTTCTTTTTGTAAGGAAAGCTAAGGTGCGGAAACAACTCTCCTAATGTCAAAATCTCAGGGAAGAATGCAAAGATACTTTTAAATTTTCAATTACAGTCCAATTAAGATACACTTGAAAGCAATAACAGAAACATAGAAATAATCATACACAGATGAACACCAGATTTACTTGGGAAAACCCTTATGGGAGAAAAACCCACCACACCAAGAAAAAACCCCTTTGTATTACAGTAACAAAAATTACATACAGAGTATGGGCTTCACTCTCTCTGATGTCAATTTACAACAACATTCACAATGATCAACCTTGCTACAAAATATTCAAGTTACAATACTCTTAGAATTGAATTCACACTGATCATACATCGAACTATTCATCCAACTATTCATGCAACCATCGAACCAAACAACATCTGCTATTCCTGAGTATATCCATGTCATCCTTGTCTGTCGATCTTCCTCTCAGTAACAACCGCAACAGTCCAACTGTTAGCGGTTCCCATTCTGCTCCCTGATTGGTCGAGGACAAACCACGTAGGATGGTCAATCAGTCAAAGGCATTCAAAATGTATTCGCATGTCAGTGAGACACTAATCGTGTCTCCCCGATGCCACTAGACTCAACCATCGATGTCACCAAGAGTCATTGCTATCGGCAAAAGGTTCCACCGAGTTCACAAGGTCGCATCGACCTCAGCAATCTCATCGGCGAGACAATCGCTATTCGCCAAGAGATTATACCGATATCCATCACATGTATCGCTATTCGGCAAGACCATCGTTATTTGAAGAGACATCATACCGATGTTCAAAGGTCACATAGATATCAGCTTTCCATTCGGTGAGACTATTGCTCTTCGGTGAGACATCATACAAAAGTTCCCAAGTCATATCAATGTGAACACTGTCGGCAAGACTTACTGCTATCGCTGAGAGTTCTTACCGAAGCCACAAGTCATACCGAGCACCAAACAGTCACCAGGAGTCATACCGACAATAGACTACCCCATCACTGAGACAAACATCCATCGCTAAGAATTCATACCAAAGCCTTTGAGTTATCTCGATGACTCTGAGTGTAGCTATTTGGCGAGACATTCCATATCGATAAGACTTCATACTGAAGCAAGCCTTTCGGCCAAGGGTCTCCTCGATGACTTCGAATGTAAAAAATTCAGCGAGACTTTCCATATCGGTAAGACTTCATACCGAAGCATATGAGTTACTTCGATGACTCCAGTAGCTATGAATCTCCCCGACACTGCTTGTCACCCAGAGTCTCCCCGATATCCGATAAGAATGGCCTGTCGGCCAGAACAACCCACTCGGTAGAGGGTTACACCGAACACAATGAGTCACAGCGATAGCTCCAATCGGCAAGATAGAAGCATTGTCTCAGCGACCTGTACAAACCACAAGGTTACTAAACTGCTAGCCGGTCAGACAAAAGGAATGTCACACCGACTTGGCTCTTTCAGAGGTTTCAGCCTGTGAGATTGAGACACATGTTTCCAACACTTTTACTAATGCATTATTTGCTCAATCTCATCTTCTACAACACTTTTAACATGTTCAAATAAATTAGATTTAACATCATTCTTACAAAAATTAGATTTTACCTCTTCTTCTTTCTCCACTGAAACCTTGACTTTACCTTTCTTGTGTGCAATCCACACTGCTGCAACTTGCATCAACAAATCAAAATCTGCATTCTCATCCTCTTCAATTAACTATTTAACTCCATTTACCAAACAATTTTCACCTTTATTACACACCTTTCCTTCTTCCTTACTCAAGGGCTTCAACTTGTGTTTGATTCTATCCTTCATCAAGGAGTATGTATTGGCATACCCATCATGCATCACACACCTATAAAACTACCAAGGCCTTCCCAATAACAAGTGACAAACATCCATAGAAATTATATCACATAAAAATTCATCATGATAGTCACCTATCTTGAATTTCACTAAACATTGTTCACTAACCAAAACCTTCTTTTCATCTTGCAACCAAGCAATCCCATATGGATGTGGGTGCCTTTGTCTTTCCAACCTTAATTTATTTACCATTTCCTCAGAAACTAAATTATCTGTACTTCCACCATCAATAATAACATTACAAACTTTACCTTCACACTTACATCTAGTTTTGAACAAGCTCTTCCTTTGATTTGGTTCTTTTCCTTAACTTTTACATTATTCCTTTATCTCCTCTAATTTTCCATCCTTAAAAGCAATCTCAATTTTTGCACCACTATTTGTTCCAAATTCTCTAATTTCAAAAGCAATTGAAGAGCCATAAAATTGATACCTGGTATATTGATTCAAAATTTCAAATTCCTCAATAGAAAAAACTTTATGACTATAATATTTAGGAAGAGTTCTAAGAATTTTCTTTACCACTTCTAGTTCTTTGAGTTTTCTACCAAGACCTCTCATGGAGCTAACAACTTCATCTACCCGTTGCATATAGCTTGTAACATTTTCATCTTCAGACATCCATAGGTTCTCAAACATGATCTTCAAATTCTGTATCTTAGCTTCTTTGACCTTATTATCTCCTTCATAAATACTTTCAAACTTTTCCCAAATTACTTTAACAGTTTTCAGACTCATCACTTTCAATAATTCAGAATTAGTAAGACTATTTAAAAGAGCATACCTTGCTTTACCATTTCTTTCATAATTTTTGATCTCATCAATAGTTCTTAGACCATTTGTAGGTTCAATATATCCATTCTTAACATACTTTCATACATCAAATCAAAGATAAACCAGATAACCTTCGATCCTTGTCTTCCATAATGCATAATTTGTTCCATCAAACATAGGGATATCTGTCTTGTGTGACATCCCAAATCTACCTCAAGCAGTTGATATTTCTTCCAAGTAACATTTCTCTAATACCAAATTTTGAATGCACAAGACAACTGACAGGGGAGTGAATCAGTTGTATCTTAAAACTTCAAAACCTCATACACATTCAGATCCACATTAATACAATTAACCCTTAATCTATTGTAATAATTTAGAATGAAATAAAAATAGCAGAAACTGAAAAAATCAACACCATACACAAGAGAACATCATATTTACGTGGAAAACCAAATATGGGAAAAACCATGGTGAGGATTAGCACACAATATAAAGAAATATCAACACTGAATACAATAGGTCTCACTACCCAAAGCAAAAAAGGATCACTGCCAAAATAGAAAAGAAGATAGAGAGGAATGTTACAGAGAGAAATCCATCTCAATGCAACAAGGAAATCCACCACAATATCAACAACGCCTTTGCAGTATAACTAAAGAATTATAGATACCTTCTACTTGTTGCATCCAACAATCTAACACATGAAGGCTCACGCTACACTTTCCTAATTCACACTCTAACACTTTTCAATTCATATCATTTGCATCCTAATTTTCTATCTTTGCATCCCTCAACAACTCAACTCATATTTATATCATCTTCAACCTTAAAACCATTCTTCAAGGTTGTCTATGCACATCAACCATGCAAATTTAAATTAGGTCGGCACAAAAACACTTATGTGGTGGATAGAAGTGAAAGTAGACCACACCACTCCTTATCTAGGACCCAAAACTATAATACCATGGTACCACATGCTTCTACAAACAATAAGCATCCACTATAATTAGTGTAAACACCAAGGTCATTTGTTACCCGTGTAAACACCATTAAAATTTTAAGCACACACTTCTTTTGACTCAACAACACTTCACAGAAAAAAAATGTCACCTGGGCGCAATCTATACTATTCCATAAACACCCTGAAATCCAAAAAACTCCTTTGCAACAACTTTCACCTAAGGAATGTACACACCCAATATACTTAAACAATTTTTCCATACACTGCAACTTAAGAAATTGAATTTCGAAGCACCAAAACTGAAACAACCTCAACTAAAGAAAGATACCAACACTGTCAACACTCCTTTAGATCTGTAAGAGCTGAAACCAAAATGTAGAGAAACAAAGAGAAAATACATTTCTCCCAAACACCTCTATAATACACCATTCATATATTGGTGAACACAACTTCTTCTGCACAACGATCCAACACACCAAATTTTAATACAATGCCTCTAAACAGCTCTAATCAACATATTTAAAATGAATAGGAAGATCTTCAACCTAGAAGAAATGCGGACCAATACCAGAACACTACTCTATGAACCAAAACACACTATAACTCACTATTTCCTCTTTTTATCAAATTTTATCAAAAACACTTGGAAACTAAGCATCAGAGACACATCTTCATCACTTTCAGTACTTCCTCATCACCATCAAGCCAACTACAACATAGCAACTCAATCATATATCCATAAACAAAATATTATCAAAGAAACACTAGAGGTTAACGCCAAAATCTTACTAATGACAATATAATGCAACTAACCAAAAAATCATCAACAACTATGCATACTCTTGCAACCATCTTCTTTTCATACAGTTGACACCAATGACAACACAAGATTGTTGAGATCAATGACAACACCAATCTGCTCATACTTGCAACATAAGATTATTCTCATCAATTTAGTATTAGAGTTGGTTCCTTCAAAGTATAGGTTAATAGCTAGAAGGAAGATCTCAAGAACACACATGGCCTACCAAGAAGGAGTCTCTTCCAACAAGTCTTCATTTTTTTATTAAACAAACTATGATTTTTGGAGTATAAGGATGTGCACCTACTTAATGGCTCTTGGATTTGATATTTGGAAATTAGCAGTGAGTGGATATGTAGATCCATCATCTCCACTAATGGATCTGGCAATAAATAGGGCAAGTGAAAATAATGTAAAAGTTATTGAACAAGAGAATGCCATCATTGATAAGCAAGAAAATACAATCATTGATAACTCCCTTACTTGTGATGAAGTCATTTTAGAAGAACCAACCATTGAATGTCATGAACATCTAGTTTGTTTCTCTCCTAAAAACTCTCCTACTAGGGAAGATATCATGGTGCAAGAAAATGAGAACATTGACACATGTATTTCAAAAAATAGTGATGTCGCTTACTTAGATAAAGATGATGAAGTACCATTAGACTCCCTTTCACTAAGAAATCATGAAAATAAGGATAAGTGTGTTGAGGTTATGAACATTAGGAATACCTCAAGTCCTCTAATTATTAGACCTCCTATAAATCCTTTAATTATTGTACCACCTAAGCCTCAACTTATCATTTATCCACAACCAAGACAAACAACTCAACCTATCTTTCCTAGTGCTCCTCCTTTTCCTATACAAAGTGGAAAGGAGTATGATCTTGTTGGAAAACTTAAAAATACTCCTACTAAGATATCCTTATGGGACCCTATTCAAGCCTCACCTATTTATCATAACATGCTTCAAAGTGCTTTACAAAAAGTTCCTACCCCTCCTAATGTGCAATCAAATTATGTGGTAGCACAAATTCAAATTGTAACTCTGACCAACCTAGAAATTACTTTCTGTCAAGTTGAGTTAACTTTGTTAGAAGTGCAAAAAAAAAAAGAAGCTTTCATGACAATAGCTTATGTTAATCGAGTTGTGATAAAGAGAACTCTTGTTGAAAATGGTTCAACCCTTAATGTGTGTAGTGTGAGCCTTTTGGAAAAGATTGATATGAATAATAGTGACATTATCCTCGATTCTTTGTCTATCTAAGGGTTTGACAACATAGGAAAACTATCTCTTAGAATCATCACATTACCTATTAAAGTTGGGAAGGTAACATTACAAACTTTGGTCCATGTTATGCTTCATGATATTTCCTACAATATCCTTTTGGGGAGACCATGGATTCATGCAATGAATGGGATGCCTTCTACCCTTCATTGTAAAATGAAGTACGTCTATGACAAAAAATTTTACACACTCAAGGCTGACCCTGAACCAAAAAATTGTTTGATTGTTGAGAAAGAAGGATGTGATCCTTTGCAAGTATTCCAACAAGCTGCAAAAGTCACTAAGAAAGAACATGAGAAGAATGTTGAGGAAGTCACTAAGTAAGTGGAAGTCATGAAGAAAGAACATGAGAAGAATGTTGAGGAAGTCACTAAGTTATTGGAAGATGATTGGGGTTCCTTAGATTTCACACCTACATTCATGGGAAAATACAAGATCATAAACAAGGAATTTGAAAAGGGAAAAGAAAAAGCGATAATGTCAACACAAAATTTGAAAGCATTCACCTCAATCACTGTATAAGAAATAAAAAATTACACAACAAACTTTGATGAAGTTGATTATGAGCAACCACCGAATCTAAAAGAAATGAAAAAGCTTTATGGAAGAGGTTATGAACTTATGAAACAACTTGGTTATAGTGGAAAAGGATGTGGTGCTAGAGAACAAGGTATCTATGTCCCTATAGAGCCTAACACACAAGAAGTGACTAATGGTCTTGGTTTTTGTCCTTCAAAAGAAACAAAAGCATCAAAAAATACTTCACTCAATTTCAACACTCTTACAAAAGATTTTTATAAGAAAACTTTAACTTTGGTGCATCCTAAACTGATAGATACTACATGTGGGAATATCTCAGTAGATATGCATAAGGTTGATACTTTTTTGCTCATTATAATCATTAACAATAGATGCTACTCCTTGCCATGTAATAGTTGTAGGATCATAGCATACTCACTATTGCATATTTTACATTCATTGCAAATCATTTCCTTTTTGCAAGGAGTGACATATTATCAATCATCTAGGCTCTCCCTTGTTACATTTCAAAAAATCTATTCTATTCAGATAATCTGTTTCAATTTTGTTTACAACAATTAATATATTTATAATACCTATTATACATTTATGAAAATATATTCAATGTTGATAATATTATACAACATTTCATACAATGCAGTCTATGTTGATAATCTAACATTTGAAATTGCATAACAAGACATTTCATATAGTCATTGAAAAGGTATACTAGACATGTCTAAATTCCAACAGATAAAATTTTGTCCTAAATTTCAAAGAAAATTATTTATAAGATATAAAATTCCAAGTAACTAAACCTTATACAATATTTTAATGTAATACACGTACAAGGCTATTGGCTTGGTAAAGTCTTTAAACAATGTACAATATTCTCACACAACATACTAAAAACTAAATATTACCACCCACACAACACTTCATAAAGAAATACTTGATGTAATCTATCTTTCTATATATTAGTAGCTCAATTGAAATTTAATTTTAGGCTCTACCTCTACAAAAGTTAACATGTTTCCATGTCTTATCTCAAGTTTATTTGTTTGGTTTCACATCTGAAATAAAAATGTATAGTTTTATGAAATATTACAGTTCACTCTTTTTTTGTAAACCAAAAAACACATTAGATTTAGGGGTTACGATTACAATGTCAAAAAATTATATCATTCAATTTAGTAAATACTAATTAGATTATGTTGGTTAATAGTCACAACATAATTACACTTGATTATGAGGGTATTTCTATGGAGGCATGCCAAGGGAGGTTGAAGGAGTAAATGGTAGAGATGAATGTGACCTATGCTTGTATGGATGAGTATGAAGTTACTTTGAGGACTATATATATATCATGAAAGAGAATATTTAATGGAAAATGGTGTTACTTTGAAATGGGCATATCATGAACATGTTGGACCTATTGGATTGTAGCTCTCCCCTATTATTGTGTTCATCATTGCACAAACTTTAACTTTACAATTTGATTTTAATATTTGTTTGTTATTCTGAAATATGAAAAATGGTTTCACTAGTTTTCATTTTGAGGATATTATGCCATGCAATTTCCTTATTCTATTCTTCATTGCAAAATAATTCATTTGCCATTTTTGTATTTCAAAATTGTGTAGTGCATATATGTATATATATGTGCATACATATGTACATATATATATATGTGCATAGGTATGTACATATATATCTATGTGCATACGTACATGTACATGTATGTCTATGTCAATATGTATGTACATATATATCAATGCACATAAATATGTATATATAAATTTATCTACATGTATATATATTTACATATTTTCCATGTACATATATATATACATATTTATACAGATAAATAGATATATAGATACATACATTGATAGATAGATTGAAAGTTATATATAGGTATAGATAGAAATTAAATGAAAAGATTAAACCCATTAAAGTTACAGTGATGCATGAAGAGAACCATATTTTTCCTTAACAAATTGATTGTGTTTATGAACACAAATATTGGAAGTGTTCATAAACACCCTAGATGCCATATACATCATGGAGCACATTGTGGATGCACCTGGAACACAAGAGAACCTTCAAACTACGGATAACCACATAAACACTATAAATATTATGTTCAAAATCAACAACAGAATAAGTAATAACCTTCAACTTAAGTAACACAACACACCCATAACAAATCAAATAAGTAATAAGAAGAAAGAAGTAACAAATGATAGGATACAATGGTACAACCTTAGTGAGGTTAAAAACCTCGCCTCTATGAATTGGAGATGGCCAATGATATGGTGAGTTTCTCCAACTCAATCCTACAAACATATATGAAAGGAGGCATTAATCAAAGACATGTAGTAGTGTTTAACTTATAATGAGAAAGTATAGTAAGGAAAGTGTTTACCTTTGAAGTGCAATTCACCATCACCAAACCAATAATGAATTAAAATTGCACACCATCAAAGAAGATTGAATAAGACACAAATTTACAAGTGTTAGCTAAATACAATATGCCTAAAAGAATGAAACAAATAACTCCTTAAAGAAACATATATATACCAACATCTTTACATGAGTTAAATGACAATAAAATTGAATAATGCAATTGAACAATCAAATTGAAGAATGCAATTGAACAATCAAATTGAAGAATTCAATTGAAAAATAAAATTGAACAATCCAATTGAATAATGCAATTGAACATTTGTACATGAGTTATATATATACCAACATCTTTAGCACTTAGAGAAGATTGGGTGTAACAATCATATTGTATGGAATAGAAATGCATTGACATCCATAAACAATACAAGTTGAAACCCATACTGAGTTATAGGGAGGTGGGTGACAAACATTTACAATGCATACAACTGATATATATTCCTAGGCAAATAGAATTAAAAAAACCCTGAAATTGAACTGAAATGACTTGACATTCATAAATAGTGTAAGTTAAAACCCTAGATATTGAGTTACAGGTTATTGTGACAAACATTGACATTGCATACAACATATTTGCATTCTAAGGCATAACAAATATAAATGAAAAACCCAATGTAAACAACATCAATGTGAAACCACAAATATTTAAAGATTCATGGAAAACATATTCATATCATACAATAGATTGGAATTTGTAGTCATAAAGAAATAGTTTAGAACTGTTAGGCATTATGAATTGATTTGAAATTGCTTGATATTGTGCAGGTAGAGTGTAACAATAACATTTTGTGCATGCCATGTACATAGGTTGGCATATATATATACACACACATATATACACATATATATGTGTACACACACACACATATATACATATATACATACATACATACATACATATATACATACATACATACATATATAGATACAAAACTCCAAAATAAACACACATAAAATGAATGATAATGAGCGAGACATGGGAGAATTTGGAGCATTGAATGAACTTTGATCTCCAAATTAGGTGATTCTCAATCCAAGTAAGTGTAGAGGGATGCGTAAGACAAGTTGCCTAGTGGAGGTAACAACTTAGGAGCCAACGAGTGATTACTGCTCTAAACTAGTTGTTTAGGGTGGGGAAAGAATGTAATTATATACATATATACATATACATTTATATACTTGCAGGCAACACTTCCCTAAAACAATAACCTTATTATATATACATATACAATTATATACATATATAATTATATATGTATATATACAACTATATATATATATATACAATTACACACACGTGCACACATATATATTACATATATAATGAGTATATATATGTACATACATGTAAGAACATAATAATACAATTGTATGACAAAATATCTTTGAAATGAGAACTACTCAAACCATTTTCATATTTCAGAATAAAAAACAAATATAAAAAAACAATTTGTAGTGTGAATGTTTGTGCAATGATGAACATACAAACAGAAGTGCATGGCAAAAAACCCTTGTAAAGGACAACCAGTCAAACTCTAGTGCCCCTCCATCCTTGTTGTCATCGTGTTGTTTTATTAATGTTGCTTTGATTAAATAAAATATTATTAATAATTTATTTGGTTTAAAAATATTAAAATTTTGATTAATAAAGAGATATAAAAATAAATATGTTAATTAGATTTTTGTGCAAATGGAATTAAAAGGTAAATTATTAGGTTTAAATAAATTAGAACAAATCTAGTTGAAAGAAATAAAATAAATAAATAAGTGATAATAACGATATGGTAATAAATAAAGTATTGTAAAATTGGTTTCATAATTAATTTTTAATGGTTGATGGTGCGGAAAGAAAATCCCTCCAATGCATGTCGAGAAAGAAAGGTAGTGGCATGCAGAAAGAAGCGGTTACACATCTTAAAAGGAAAGCGTAATGGAGAGGAACGTGGGGATTAGTAGAGTTCTTATTTTAGCAACAACACTAATGAATGGCAGGTTGAAAAGTGGGAAAATAAAAAAATAAAAGAAGAAGAAGTAATTTTTGGGCTGGCGGGGGGTCTTTTTGGAGATTAATAAGGTTTTCGGGAGAGGGTTTTTGGGATTCTGTCTTTGGTGGAAATAGAAAATCCTTTTTCAATCTAATGGATTTACTGGAGGGCAAGGCTTAAATTTGATGGCCGTATGATCGTATTTAGTCATTTTAGCTGTAAAATACAATTAAAATTTTAGAAAGACTGTATCACTTGAAAGGCAAAATTTTAGTTAAATTGTCAAAATTTCTATGTAATTATTCTTATATATGTTTTTTCAATCTACATATATTTTTCTTAAAATAGATAACCTTTAATATTTGAAAAGCAACTTCAAATAAATGACCGTCACAAAAAAATTGCTTGACAGGCAAGGTCGACCGTCAAATTTAAGCCCTGCTGGAGGGGAGATTGGAGCTTTTGAAGAAATAGGATTATGTAGCTTGGAGTTTAGACTCGACATAGAATTTTAGCCAGCCAATCGGATAATCCCAGGTTCCATTGTTTACATTTTCTTGCCTCTGTTTATACTTTGTCCTGCTCTTGATGAATCAATGCCTTATAATGAGGATTTTTCCCTTACGTTCACGTTGATCTGATCATTGTGGTAATCATTATCTCTCTGGAAATATTATGTTTAACAAGGCAATCGATATCTAATGTTGCTTTCTTGACCATCAATACTAGTTTGGTTTAAGCCCTGTACAACGTTCCTTGAAAGCCGGTATGATATTCTCTTGAACTTGATGCATTAGTCTCTCTCCCCGCCGCCCCTTCAGTCTTGTACTCTACTTTCATGTCTATATTTTAGTTTGGTTCGTTCAGCGACACTTAAAATCTCCATAAGATCGTTGTTTCCAATTTAATGATGGAAACAAATTCTCACATTTATGTAACCGTAACCTTCTCAAACTTGGAGGAAGCTTGGATCGCGTGTCTTCTGATGCCGACAATGAACAGATTGTTCAAGTGGGGAAGTTGTACCTCCCTTTAGTCGAAGCTGAGAGAAAATGATACTCATTTTACTTTATTTTGCTATTAGGATTGTATTAGAAGGGCGTCAACCCTTGTATGCTTCTGCCGCCCATGTGAAATGAATCTGAGTGCTTTCCACGACGTAGTTATTTAGCTTTGGTGTTGTGGCTTGCAGCCATTCCTTCCTTCCCTCAAATTTCACCCTGTGTCTTGCATGCCACCTCCTGACCTTGTTATTTGCTGCCGGCTTAATTGGCTTCTTTTTTTTTAAAACTGAGGTTTCTCCTGCGTCACCAGCGCAGTTCTCTCTACTTTTTTAGACTCCTACCTTGCTACAGACCGTCTGTGGAATTTAATCATTTGTGCCTCATGGGTGATGTGCTTCGAGTCATTGAGTCTATAGGATATTTTCCTTTAACATAAATTCTGTTAGGGTATTTCAATGTCGGTGTTAATGCCGAGACCGAGTATATTGGAATCATCCCGATGAAAGAAATTCCCTCATCTTGTTGTCTAGTAACACACTTGATGGCGGCTTCATGGAACAGAACCAAGATACCATATATGGGGTAATATAACAGCATCATTTAGTCCTTTCACTGTGTTATGATAAGGCCTTGTATCAGTCTTTCATGTTTACTTTAACCTCCTGAAGCACTTAGTGTATTGGCCATTAATCATCTAACTCTCTGTTCACCATGCATGGGTTTCTAGTGCCGATCTTCTGCCGTTGATAGATCAGACTTGAATTGAACTTGGCGTATAGTCACAAATATCAAATGAAATCTTTAAATCCTGATTCTTTTTAACTTGGTGTGGCGTATTGATTGAGATTTGAACTTGTTTTTATCAATATTCCAATGTCTTTACCATACACCATGTGAGCATAGTATAGGCGGTATCTATGAACTGGGGTTTGTTTTATTTCCAATTCATTGGTTACTCTTGAATAACTCCACCGCCTCTGTTACCAAATTCCCAGTCAAGTCAAGTAGCTCTGTATTTTCACACTTTAGCAGCTATCAATAGCTCATCTCAAGCTCGATACATATATTGTCTCATAATGTGCATGCCGTGTTCAGTGATGGAAAATCATTGTGATCTGGAGTGGAGTCGCTGTTTCAAACCGTAGTTAAGGCGTGAATTTTTGCTTCATTTGATCCTTCTTTCTAATGTAGTTTCGATAGATATAATCTGATTGATTTAAAATACCATATACTACATTAAGGACTTCCAGAATTGTTTCGAGTCTCATTGATCAATAGATTAATTATGGATATTAATATCATTTCATTCTTTCCAGTGCTGATATAATCCTATTCAAAATGTTTATCTCATTCTCATCTATTTTTGCTTAGGTTGCTCACAACCTTTCTTTGTACACACAGTTAACAACCTTTGCTTTCCCATAGCTTATATCATATATGCATAGGTGAGCTGTTGAACTTGCCCGATAGGTAATACAATTTTCTTTAGCTACTGTAAAAAAGGAAGAGTAATTGCATTGATTTAAACAAAAATAAAGGGAAAATAGCAATGGCAAGTTGACCTACTTTTATTTAGATGAATGAGGGTCTTGGTTCTTTTATAATTGTTTTTAGTCGATTTATAAAGTTACCATGTTATTAGTCTTGAGAATAACAGAGAATGTGGAACAATGTATTTTGTTCGATTATTGGGAATTGGTGTAGATATAGCATAATGTTTAATGGTCGTTTATATTGGATATATAGTTGTACGAGTGTAAAATTCCACGTGTTATAGGTTATTTTATATTTTAGTGAATAGTGATTATTTTTATAGTGCTTAATAGTGGGCTATTGAAATTGATTTGGGAATTGAATAATTGGAATATTGTGATTGTTGTTGAAATTTTTAATATTAATTTTTCTCATTTTCTTGGTAGAGATGATTGTTTTGATTATAATATAGTTTCCTTTAAGATAGCTATATGGGGAACTTGATCTAATGGTGGAAATCAATGGTTAAGTCTAGTGAGTAATATGAAATGAGAAAATAAGGCCTCTTTTGAATTTGTTTGATTGATTGTTTATATAGAGTAAAGTGTTTGAATTTGTTGAATTTGGGTGAATATTGATTATTGTTCAAAATAGAAGTGATGTTTTATCTATAGAGTATTTATGTTGGTGATACAAGGATTGCATGAATTGAGCACCGTGTCGTTCATTGATTATTGTAAGTGATTATGAAAACTGAGTTAAATGGGTTGACCTTTGGATTGAGTTGTGATTGGTTGATTGCTATCATTTTCATGATTGTTGACTTTGTTAAGGATTTTTTTACTAGCCAAATTGTAAGGGTATCTTATGAGGAGAATATTGAGGTTTCCCTTGGATGCCTTCCTGGTTGGTTTTACTTTTGGATTTTGTTGTTGATTTTGTATTGAAATTGATATTACCACTCTTATACTACTCTTGTCGTTTAGAGAATTATGGGATTTAAATGACTTCTTTTTGTGATCAGGATATTGTTTCCTTTTCGATTAGATACCTTTGTATTATTAGTCTTCCAAAGTTCTGAGTGGAGTATGGTTTTTACTTGCAAGAGTTGGTATGGTGACCAGCGACCTAGGAGGATCTGCCTTGGGTAACCCATTTCAAGCTTGAAGTATTTATTTAAGTTTTATGTTGTTTCACTTGAAAGAGGGTGGTTTCATGATTTTATTATTTTGATGATGGTTGACCTTTACTCTTGGATTTTTTTTATGTGGGTTTGAGCCTTGCACTATAGAAATGGTTTTATAATGGAAATATTGTGTGAGGTGTTGCATGCCTCATGTTTTGTGGTTATTTGATTGGACTTGATAGTTTGTGCATGTTGGCTTGCCCGTTTGTGATTATGAGATTTTGTTGTTAGTTGGGGAGTGGATCTCAACGAGGGTCTGACACCCAAAGTGGGTGGTCTAGGGTAACTCATTGGGAGTTTAATCAAGTGATAATTAATTAATTAGGGGGTTTGGGTAGCTTCCACACATTAATTCAGATAATGTAGCCTCACTCATGGGCCCAAATGCTCGTTTAGGCTTGGGATGAGTGGGAAAGCTTAGAATGGCAAGATCAACTACCTTTCCTTTGCATAGTAATTTTGCAAGGTATGTTGATCCCATATAGTGTGCATTGGGTCCGACAACCAGTAGAGGTTACCAGGGTAAGCTAGGATGGGCCCCAGCAACCTAGGAAGGTTACACTAGGGTAACTTGTGACAACCTATGCGATGACACTCCACCCTTTAACAACCTTGTATGACTTTGTTCCCCTCTCATTGTTCTTGTACCTCTGGAAGTGGATGTATCTTATGTTGGTTGTTTCTTGAGATGGATGTATCTTGTGTTGGTTGTTTCTTGAGATGAATGTATCTTGTGTCAGGTTGTTTCTTGAGTTGGATGCATCTTGTGTTGAATGTTCCTTGTGTTGGATGTTTTCTTGTGTTATTGTTGCTTAAGACATGGAGTCTTGTAAATATTGTATTTCTTGATGGTTTTTGTTGAGGTCCTTCTTGTCATCTCCTAACACGGGGGCTGGGCCTTTGGGTCCACGTGGTCAGGTGGAATGTGCTATGCACCGCATTGGGTCCCCAACCGAGGATCAAGTCATGCAAAGTTGTACCATTTGTAGTGACTCTAGAGGTGTACTTGAGTTGGATCCAGATTTGATGCTTTGTACTCATTCGTTTCATTTGTATCATTCCATGATATTGTACTATTCCCATTCATGTTGGGAGGTACCATTGTATTAATGTAACCTGTGATCGATGTATCTTTATGTCACAAATTTATTGTCCATGTTCATGATATTACCTTATGATCATTGATGGATGTTTATCGTAACTATAATGTATATTGATCTTTGTATTTTTTTAAAGTGTTTATTATTTCATAGTGAGCTTTCCTTAGTGGTTTTATATCTGTGGAAATATTTATAATTAGATTCATTAGTGTGATGGTTATAATGTGATGCAGTCATGTAACCCCAAGGGACTTAGTCATATGTTGTACATGTATAGTTTCATTTCAAGTGATGTATGTAAATGTTCATCTTACATTATGTTTTTCTTTAAACAAAAATGTTGTGCCATAAATTTTTGATGTATTAGTTTCCTTTGGGGTTGCGTGGCAGGGTGTTACACAAATACCTAGTAGAAAAAGAATGAAGTAGAAAGAATATTTCGTAGTATGAATGAAGTAGAAAAATAAAATTGTAGAGTGAATTATTGTTCAACACTTACTCTCTATTTATATGAAAGTGATATACATTGAAAGGAGTCTAAAGTTAATAGGAACACGACTTTCTATTGTAATAGGATGAACAAAGATATATACATACATATAAGTCTTATCTGTTTAAGACATACATGATGTGCATGGATCAAATCATCCAAGTATATTGTGTATATTTTGAAGAGATAAGGCTTCTTTCAATGTTTATCTCTGTTTGTAGGCCTCTCTAGTGATTTGGCAGGGAGAAAACATAAAATAGGTGGTAAATTTGAATTGTTAAGGATTGGGGAAAGTATTGTGCAAGGAAGAATAAAATAATAGAGTTGCAAGGCATAAATTCTTTAAAATGAAATGCACTTAAACCATTTTCATATTTGGGAATAACAAACAAATATTAAAGGAAAAATGCATAGTTAAAGTATGTGCAATGATGAACACATGAATACAAGTACATGGCAGAAAACTCTCTAATTGTGAACCACTGAAACCCTTTACATACTTGTAAGCAGGAATCAAATATAAAAAAGTGTTTTTTTTGAGTGAACTATTATGCAAGGAAGAACAAAATAATAAAATTGCAAGGAAAAATATCTTTGAAATGAAAAGCAGTCAAATCATTTTCATAGTTGGGAATAACAAACAAATATTGAAGGGAAATTGCATAGTTAAAGTTTGTGCAATGACAAACACACAAATACAAGTGCATGGCAGAAAACCCTATAATTTTGAACCACCAAAACCCTATCAAAATTAAAAAAAGCAACCATTTTCATGTTCCCATATTAAACTAGTAACCTTATTCAATGTAATAATAAAAACTAGTTAAACTTGTTGGTATTTTCATATTAAAACCAATAACCAACATTATATTTTGGAATAACAATGTAATAATGAAAAACCATTTAAACCCATTGCATATTTCCATGATAAACCAGTTAAACCATTTAAGCCTAGTTCAAAATAGAAGTGCATTGGCAAAAACCAATAAAACCCTTTCCATATTTTGTCAAAAGAATCATATAATAATGAAAAACTAGTTAAAACATCATTCAATGAAGAACAAAAGATAACGAGTGCATGGAATTCTATTTACCAAATGAAAACTAGTGAAACCCTCCCCAAAAGTTGCTACTATTAATATTTTTCAAAGAAAAAATTGCACAATGAAAGTTTGTGCTAAAATCAAACATGATGATATATTAGTGCATGGTAGAATATCGTTGTATTGTAAGACATTGGTACAAGCTGAGTGAGGCTAAAAACCTCACCTAAAAGAGAAAGGGAGCTCTTGAGAGTGCAAAGTCGAACACAGAAGCGTGGAGAGCTAAACAATGAATTGTGGAGAGGTGTACTAGTATGGGTGCATAACCAAACGAACCCCCTAGAATAAGCACAAACAAAGGAAATGAGAGTGATTGGGATATGTGAGAATTTGGAGCATTAAATGAACCTTGATCTCCAATTTACGCACCTGACAGTTTGAGTAAATGTAAAGGGACGTGTAAGGAAAGTTGGTTAGTGGAGGTAACGAAGGAGGTGATGAGCGATTAATGCTCTAAACTATTTGTTTAGGGTGGTGAGGCTGTTGAAGCCACGTGTTCGTCTGATCCAATGCACATAGATTTGTCCGTTGATTAAGGAGGTAGATGGGCTCCACTTTTGAGCAGAGGGAAAAATGGGCCCATTTTGAACAGGTCAGATGAATCGGTGCTTGACAGGTGGCAGGGTGCTCAAAATTTTATAAAAAATTACATTGGCAGATACACAAGTGGCAGGGTGATGTTTGGTCCACATGGACTACTATGTGGACCTCCAAAGTTTGACTGCCCCACTTTGGGCCCCTCTCCCTTGTATAGAGGGTAGATTCATTAGGAGATAGGTCTAATGTTTAGGAGTCTATTGGGAATTAAAGAATTGACACTTTCAAAATATTAATTATGATTTCTATTATTAGTAATTAAATTTGTTTGATATATATACATTATAGATTAATTTTTTCTTCTATATTTTATACACTAATAAAAATATGTGAATATATTCTAATTTTAAAAGATAAAGTTTAGAGAGTTGAATTTAAGTAAAATATATTTTTTAATTTAATTTAACTTAATGTACACAAATTAATTTAGATTAATAAAGATGAATTGTAAGTTTAAATATTTAATTAGCACTTGCATCTAGAGAAAACTATATGTATGTTAATATGTTAGAGAGTATGTGATTACGCATGCAAATTATAGTTGCATGTGGCAACTATATGTATGTTAATATGTTAGAGAGTACGTGTTTATGCATGCAAATTGTAGTTGCATGTGGCAACTATATATTTGTGCATGCAAATTGTATTTGTATGTGGCTAGATTAAACAACTAGCATACATACATATATATATATATATATATATAAATACACCGAGAGTTATCTTTTCTCGAGGCACCTATTTTCATCAACTAATTCAAAACAATAGTAAACTGCCCATATGCTATCACCGTTTGAATCAATCAAATAATATATGAGCAAAATAAATCAGGCAAAAATACTAAATAGTGAAATAAAGCCAGAAAAGTCTCAATATCACATTAGAGGTTAAACGCAAAGATGCTTAGTTGTCTTATGAGTTCCCAGTGAAACTTGAATTGACTAATAAATTAATTATAATTTGATTTTCAATACATATGTCCAATTTCTTCTTTAAACAAATGTGATACAATTGTCAATTAAGATAAGATCAAATATTAAATTTATGTATTTTCTTCACAAAGATACAAGATAAGGTAACCAAACCCTAGTTTTGATTCTAGCGCGTATTAAGAAAATGTAACCTTGCCAAGTTCCAAAGCAAATGAGCCATAGCAAATCCAACAAACTTAACTTGGGAGACTTTCCATCCCACTTAATAATAAAACAACCACAAATAAAAAACAATAAACCTTATGACTCCTTGAATCTTTGTTTTGTTTTACTACAACAAATTATAACAATGGAATTGGTTTCAATAGGACTAAAGCCAAATTTGCGATAGCTAAATTCAAGTGAATCCAAAAAAATGTAAAATCAAACCTGCGAGAAATCCAACTCTAGGAGAATAAAGCCAAACTTGCAACTGTGAAGTTTTGAAATGGTTATGATTCAACAACCTCTTTTAATAAAGGTCTTCATGAATTCAAATATAAGAACATCTAAAGAAAGTTGTGAACAAAACAGATTTAAAACTGCTTTAAAAATAAAGCAAAAAAAATTAAAAACTATTGAAAAATAAATAAAAATAAAATAAATACACTATTGAAAAATAAACAAAAAAAAATTACAAATAAATACATTGAAATTTCTTATAATTATAAAAAATATATTTGTGTTACTACTATAAATAAATGTTCACTCTAAAAACTTAAAAATTTATTACATGACACTAAGTATTTAGTTTTAATTTATTTTAATAGAGGTCTTCATGAATTTGTGAATAAAATAGCTTTAAAACTGCTTTGAAAACAAAGAAAAAAACTAAAAACTATTGAAAAATAAACAAACAAAAAAAACACTATTGAAAAATAAACCAAAAAAATATAAATAAATACATTGAAATTTGTTATAATTATTAAAAAATATATATTTATGTTATTGCTATAAATAAATGTTCACCCTAAAAATTTAAAAATTTATTATATGACACTAAGAATTTAGTTTTAATTTATTTTTTTAATTAATTTGATTTAAAATCTAAAAAAACAACATTACCACTTGCGTAATATACCTCTCAACATAACTCTTTGCATAATTATTTTTATTTTACTTTAATTTATCTTTTTAACATTCAAAATAAAAATAATGTATAAATATATATTATAAAATAAAAAAATATTTATAATTATAATACGAATGATGAAATACTATTGTAATGAGAAAAAAAAAGATGAAAATTAAGTGCTCAAGAAGGATAACTCTTGACGTATTTTATATAAATAATAATGTTATATAAATACTAATTTATTATAATAATTACTATAATTAGATTAATTATAATTATTAATATTAAATTTTAGTATTAATAATAATAGAAATGAAATCATTACAAAATTGATTATGATATAAAAATAAGTATTTTAGAGTGAATATAATATCAAATTGATTTAAAACCATTTTAAAATCTACTTTAAATTTACTTTAAATATGCTTGAAAAACGTCTGCATAGTTATGCTAGTTGCATGTCATTTCAACGTCAAATTCAAACTAAAGAGTTTTTCCTTAAATTGAATTTTGTTTTTTGATGGATGTAACGCCCCGTCGTGCGAACCCCAAAGGACAAATAAACAATAATTACAACACAATTTTTTTTTAAAGTAAACATAACATACACATTAAATCATAACATGATTTTCATTTAGGAAGATTTATTAGCACATACATCCTTTGGGGTACACGAAGAGTCATTACGAGACTGAGATCCACACAACGACAATAAAGAATAAAACCAAAGATATAATTCATAACAAAGTAACCATTAACAAATGTATACATGATAATCATTGATAAGAAACCATTTGAGTAAGTACAACATATACATAATTAACTCAACACAATAATAACTGCCATGGCCAATAACCACATTGGGTTTAATATTACATTACAGTACAATGTTTAAGAAGTACAATGATACAAAAGTGTTTCCAAACCATGAACGGAAACTATACAACAAGAATCATGATACAAAAGAAGGGATGAATACAAAGCATCATAACTGGCTCCAAGACAAGTACAACTCTGGAGTCGCTGCAAACACACCAATCCACACCTCTCGATCCTCGACTGGGGACCCAATGGGGTGCTTAGCACGTTCCACCCGACCATGTGAGTCCGAAGACCCACCCCCTGTGCTAGGAGCTGACAAGAAGAGTCCTCAACCAAGAACATCCAAACACGGAATCACAAGACTCAACGCCATACAAAAGTATCATAAAACTCAAGAATTACAAGGACATAATCCACAACATCCAAGAGTCATTAAAATAACTCAAAATCATAAATCTCATCACATAAATCAAAGCAATGACCAATATCAAGTAACCAAAGAATGATCATGAAACACTTCCAAAACAAACTGAATTAATAAATACAATTCCAAATTGCAATTAAACATCATAACACAGTTCCATAAGAATACAAGATCGTAAATCAAATATAAATGAGATCATACAAGACCACAAAATATACTAAAGATGTATTAAAACAATAATCAATTTAAATCAATATAGCCAACAATCTAAACCAACTCCCATAACCTACTTCCAGAGGAACACAATAAAGTAAAACACATGGGCAACTAGGGGAGAGTGTCATCGCATAGTCCTACATGGGCTGTCCTGTGCTCTTCCTCCCAACTGGAGGCGCCGGTCCCATCTATGGCTGTCCTGTGCTCTTCCTCCCAACTGGAGGCGCCGGTCCGTAGGGTGACTCATGCGGAGCCGTAGACCTCTCGTGAAGACGAGGTCACGACCTTGCCAACCACGGCCTTCTCAGCCTTCCATTAGCCTACGGAAGCACTAATGAAGACGAGGCATCCATTTTATTAATCTTATAATGATATTACTACCCAACCCTCCTAAGTTAATTATTAGGTTTTCACTTGTTTACTAACTCACTCGTGGGTTATCCTGTGCCCTTCCCCTTAAACGGGACGCCGGCCCCCACGAGGAGCCACTCTCCCTAGAGACCCAACAACATAAAAAAACCAAGGGTTGTACCATCATAATTTTGAACCAAGAGTCACAATAGAGAAGCATGCGAGGCATTACCCATCTCGCTATAAATACATAATCAAAGTCTCAACAATTCCGTACAACCCTTTCAAAATCATGAAACCAAACCACTTGCCACATCAAGGGCACATAAAGAGGGAGAACATCAAAAGTCAATCATCTCAAGCCTCTGGAAGCCAAAAGAATGAAAACCCACAAACAAGGGTAGAATAAAGCATCAAGAGTTTTTCTCCAATAATTCCAACACAAGGATAAAATTTCCTCAAATATGCGAGTAAATCAGAAAAACCATAAAAAGGGAAAAGGTTCATCAAGACCTATCCGCAAATCAACAATTGTGTCACCTCAAAAGGGAAAACGCAAAAGAACATCAACCTTTAATTCAACGAAGTCACTTAATAAAACCAAAAGCCATCAATTGGGTATTCCACGGGAGACCTCAATTTTCTCCTCACAAGAACCCCCTTATAGAGGTATGCAAATCACCTTCATAAAATCAAAATCATAGCAATGACAACAATAATTGCAAGGCCACAAGAACTATTTTCAATTTAAATATAATGAGTGAATACATTAAAAATAAGATCAACAACTCCATCCAGACTACATAATCAACTTAGATACAAAATAAATCAGAAATTCAAGAAGATCAACTATCCACAACTCATAAACCAAAACATGAGTTCCCAGTTACATTGCAACACAAATTAAATGACAAAGGATTCCTTGAATCAAAACTAACCTCCAAAGGCATTCACACCAACATGGAACCATCCAAAAACAATCCTTCAACAACAGAGGTAAAAGCATGCAACCAGGCATCCAAGGCACCAAATTTAAGAACACCTTAGATACTCACCCACTCACAACTCCACAAAACACTTACATAATAAACAACAACCAAAAATTCAATCGAGAACAATATTTATTAACCAATCAATTAACGACCAGAGCTAAATAACTTTACAACTTTTCCATCTACATTACACAATTAACTAAAACAATTCATGATAACCATCACAAGTAAGAGAACTTACAAATCAACCATTAAATGAATATAAAGGAAGTCAATTTTCAAAAGATTACAATCCCATTTCACCAATAAACTATCCAATTCAAGAAAACCTTAATCAATCTCTAGTCATGTCCATACAGTTAAATTTCTCTTTTCATCTATCAACATAATTGAAAATTACTTAATAGCCGGATAGTTAACTCATTATTATTTCATAACTACTTATGTCCAAAACATTATTTCCATTTTCCTTTCATCATACTAAAATAACACTCACTTCCAATATTTAGATTAATTGTGAAAACCACTTAAGACCAATTGTTTATATTTTAAAAAGACAATAATAACAATACTCTAAATACATAAACTACATACTAAAACTTACCACCTTAAAATCTTAAATCTTAAAACCACTACATATTTATATATTTAAATTCTTTTTGAGGAGGGAAGGTAGAAATAGAATAGATCTTTCCTAAGAATCCAATAAGTCTACAAGACTACAACTTCACAGAATAAGAATGAAAAGATAACTTATTCAATTCTATATTAAATTCTATTTCCACCCTATACACATTTAAAATAAAACGATCAATGCTTATATATAAATATATTCACAAATTGCCCTTTTCCTATTCAAGTTCACAATTTAACAAATTAATAAAAGTTCCTTTCTGTTTCCATAACTTTACTAATAATAAAATTTTATTTAAATCATACAAGAAAAATAGGCAAACTGAATTCAGACAGAATTAACTGATAAATTTATAGTTAAATCAGCGAAATGAATATACATATATATAATTATATATATACATATATATATATATATATACATATATATATTTACATATATATATTTAAAAAAGTTTACATGCGAATTAAAAACTATAAAGAAATCCCGTTTTAATAACAAAGAAATATATATAATTTTAAATGGGAGTAAGTCCCAAAAAAAAAAACACGGAAGGGAGAGAGCCCGGCCGCGGACAGTCCTTGGGCTGTCATGGCAGTCCGTAGGACTGCCGTGGACAGTCTACGGACTGTCACAGTAGTCCGACGGACTGCCGTGGTAGCCCGTAGGCTGCCGCTTCAACCCTATGGCTGGCCGGGTGGTGGGTATGGCCGAGGCCGAACCATCACCCGTTAGCAATTTAAATAAATTCAAACAATTTTAAAACAACAAGAAATTTGAACTTTAATTTTATTTATTTATTTATTTCTTTTTATTTTATATCTACAATTATATATATATATATATCTGTATACATATATATATATATATATATATATATATATATATATATATATATATATATATATATATATATATATATACCTCTATATATATATATTGTATACAAGAATAATTTGAATACAGAGAAATAGCACAAGTTACTGTTTCAACATAAATTTATACACAAAATAATTTCTGTAAAATTAATCTACAAGTGAGAATTTACACAACCCCAAATTCCTAGTGAGAGATTATTCTTAAGTTGGGTTATTATATTTTCCCGACCAAGTTACAGTACTGGTTAATTCCAGAATTCCAAACACAGTTTCATTTTAATAATCAACCGTAAAAACCCAACAAATAATTTCATTTAAATAAACAACAGTCCCAATCTCCCAAAAATTTCAATCTAATAATTGACAGTCCAGAACCCAACCAAATTCCATTTTAACAAATAGCAATCCCGATTCTCAGATGAAAATTTCATGCACAGCGAAACATATCCAATCAATTGCTACTTTATTTAATGCTACAGCAAATAAATAAGAAAGGAACCTGGCGTCCTGTGTTTGAAGAAGACCTGTAGAAGCTCTATCCCTTTTGCTGATCCAATCCTCCACCAACGAATGTTTCCCGCAGCAGTTCCAAGATCTTCCCCTCAACTCCAATCTTATGCCTCAATGAATTCCCAGAATAATAAAAGAATGCACACTATAACAGAAAAATTTCCTGCCAAATTTCTCCCAAAATCTGTTGGAAAGAGAATATCACCCCCTTCCCAATCCAAAAATAAATAAAATCTCACACAAGAAGCCTCTTCTGTTTCCTCTTCCAAAGAATACCAAAAGTCACATTTCAAGAAATAAAACAAAATAATATTTAATCCTTAATTCTTTTTGTTGCCTTTTCATGCATATGATTAAAATTAAATAAATTTAAATCCTCAAAATTGAACTTTCATTTGAACATATATTCATTATCTCCACAATACATTATTAATTAATTACTTCCACATTAGAATAATTAAAAATAAACCATTTACAAGATTCTAAATAAGTATCCATTAAATTTCTTATTATAATAATTATCTTTTCAAGATTATTTGTTCATAACAAATTTAAATCAATTTATCTAATAATATCACTTTTACTTTTAACGAATTAATTTGATTAATCATTTGTTCTAAATCATTTGATTTAATTTAATTGATTATTACTTTAATTTCTAATCATATTTTAAATAACCTTGCAAATCACTTATGAATTAATTATTTAAACATGATTACTAACATATTATATTTTCCACATAATCAAATAACACAGTAATCAATGAAGCACACACAGAAACTCACACACAAGTTCAAAACAACCGACACGGAGGGGTATTACATCCTCCCCCCCTTAAAATTTGACTTACTCCTGGAAGTCAAGCTCAATCAAAAACATGGTAACACAACAATATCAATGATCCTAAGCACATCGACACCATAAATTAAAACATCATTTAAACGTCATCAAGTAAGCCATGAAAATTAAACAAACCAAAAATAAGGAAAGGATACCAAAACAAAAATGGTGACGGGATTGCAACCAGACCAATTTGACAAACACAAGGGCAGATGACGAACTGGGTTGGGGAAACTTTCTTGTCAGTTCCTATTTTCCACATCAATCCCATTGGGTGTTTATGATGCTCGCCCTGTCCTGACAATGCAGGTGGAATCGAGACTTAATTCCTGCAATCCTGCATGCAAACAAACGTTGTGCACAATACATATATATCACAAATACATCGTGAGAGGAACTCCCAGCATAGTAGGGCACTCGCGAGCGAGTGATACCACACTGTCCCTCCCACTAAACAACACATAGTAATCAAAACAATTCTAGTAACTCGTAAACAATTTGCTTCTTATTAGTTAGGAAATATTTGTATAAGGATACTAACCATAAATCTAATTCCTATACTGTATCAAAATTAATTACTACTTGACATTATAAGTATCTATACCTGCATATTACAATTACATTACCTTCGTCACTATGCTTTCTGAAGCCAACTTCCTGTAAATCAAAAGCTACCATAGAACAATGCACATTAGTACCAATAATTCAAGTTGCATTTTAACCTCAAGATATTATATTCTACTAAAAATCATAGAACAATTATCCACAAAACCTCACATCTTCGTTAAAACTCATAATTTTCACACAAAGAAAATTATGAGTTTTAAATAACCTGAACAGATAGGGAATTTAAAAGTTTAAATAACCTGCTTATTTCTGCTGGCAATCTACTGCAGTGGTTGCCCTCGGAAATAACTTTTGTCCATAGTGGTGAAGGTTAATTTTCAAACTTCAAACTTGAGCACGTCTCTGGAAAACTCGCTGCCAAACAGAAATGTGTAAAGTTCAAAAAGGAAGAGTTGTACATTATTCTCCTGCTCTTGAGTCACATATTTGCACCTCACCTTTCTCATTCCCTTCAGCCTTGCTGATAACATTTGAGATTTGACAATAATGCAAGTAGATGGCGATATTTCCAAATTCCTGTATTCACTTTCTTATATACTTGTCAACCTGTCAAAACTAAAGGAAAATGGCTTCTCACGTTTTTGCAACCGTAACCATCTCAAACTTGGAGGAAGCTTGGTTCGTGTGTCTTCTCTGATGCCGTCAATGAGCAAATTGTTCAAGTGAAGAAATTGAGGACCAATGAGCAGATTATTTAATTCTCTTGGTCTGCACAATGTTTCAAGCCTTTGCCAATTACCTCCATTCAGTCGAAGCTGAGAGAAATTGATGTTATTGGATATAGTGTTTAGATGAGCTCCTTCGCATAGTCTGGTAATCTAAATTTACATAATCTCCCTAATACCGTTGGCAGCCTACCACAGCTGTAGTGTTTAGACTTTGGATCGTGGACAGAATTAATTGTCTCCCTGAAACCTTTAGCAACCTATCATTGTTGCAGTGCTTAAATTTCAAATAATGTCCCTGGTCCCTTAGGCAACCTGTTATAGCAACAATATTCGAACATAGAAGTCTGTAGAGATGTAAATAGCCTTCTTGCTTCCGTTTGTAACCTGTCAAATCTGCTGAACTTGAAGTTTTCTGTCAAACAAAGTGCGTGCCTTGTCTTTGCATCGAATGCCTTGATGAATGACTTTATGTTAACTCTGTTATAAGCTTTGTGTAGGAATGTTTCTCTCACTGCGTTGATGTATGTTGTGTTCATATGCTGAATGTCATTTAGATTATGATATGCTATTAGATATACTTAATTTATAATAACAACAATTACGTTTAAAATATAAATTTATTAGATATATATATATATATTTATATGTTGATATTAATAATAAATGTTAAATAATGGAATGAAATAAACTTAGACAAATCTAGATTTTTTCCTTAAAGAAATTAAATATTATTGATTATGAAATATTTTCTTACAAATTTAAAACATAAAGCAATGCAAATGAAAAAGAAAGTTGCCATAAAATGTAAATGGAAATAAAAATGTTCCCATCCAGTTGTCAAATCAATATTTATCTAGCTTTTAAGTGATAAGTGAGATTTTGGAGGCTTTACCTAATATTTTGGAGGCTTTTACCATTAAACAACAATTGGTTTACCATTAAATAATAGCTAAAACTTGTTTTCTGATGATTCAACAGTGGTTTGCAAGTGTGAGACTTGTTTCAATCTCAAATTTCACACTATATGTAGCCCATTGGCTAAAAATAACATATGTTAAATTATAGAGATAAATATAATACATAATTATGTTTAATTTTATGAATAAATAATGAATGAAAATTTTAATGGTATTGAAATTTAGATGTCTTGAGATTAAGGATAGATGATGGTAGTTTGTAGTTTGTTTCAAAGTTAGAGTTATATTTTGTATTATGGAGGGTTGAGCTTGTAGATTAGAGTTAGATATGTGCTCGTAGAAATGTCTTGTATTTGTGGGAACAATTTGACAATATCTATAATTATGCTTCTAGATTTCTTTGTTTTGCCTCTTTCTTTTGTATTTTTAATATCTAATATTGGTGATATTTAAAAATAATTTTGAAGGGTGGTTGTTATGTCATTAGGGACAAACAATTCCTTTTCAGTAGCTATTATGAGTCAAATTAATGCAGACTTGAGTGATATTGTTTTTGATTAAGGAACAAGTAGGTTTTGAAGGGACCCCGAAACCCTTGATAGTAAATAAGAGAAAGATACAACATCAAAAGGATCATGACAAAAAAGAGACAACTGCCATCAAAGAAGAAAACAAGGAACCATCCCAAGGCAACACAACAAAAGGCCAACAAAAGTCCAACCACTAGGCCAGATTCCTGAGGATATCCTTTGCCTCCTGCTTGAGTTTGTTCATATTTAAAGAAACTTTCTTAATCTCCTAAATGTTAACAAGAGCCTGGTCAACCTTCCTCTTCAGGTTCACTCTGGTTCCTTTACTTGGCCCCACGCCTTCCACCTGGCTTTCCTCTTTCTCAGCATCCACGTACACAATAGTCCTGACCTGATAGGCATTTTCCAGATTATCAACCATCATATTCATGGTCTTCGTGGTAGATTTTAAAACTTTGTGGCTCATTTCCAAAACCTTGTGGATAGAATCTTTCATGTTAATCTTTTCCTCCATACTAGAAAGCTTGCCATCATGGTTACTCTTAAATTGCTGCAAATCCTCAATTGTTTTCTTGAGGCAATCCACCATGTATTTCTTTTCTTCCTCAGTCCATAAGTCAGTGGCCTTATCTCTATCTCTATTATTATTGTCATTCTTTTCAGCCTTTCCCAGTTTATTGTTCATAACCCTCTGATTCAATTTAAGTTTCTTAATCTCAAAAAACACCCATCTGATTAAACAGAAGAAATCCAAAGACCCATTACGAGCAATAGCAAGAATGTCATTAGGAAATTCACGTTCAACTTTAAAGTAATGGTCATCTGCCTTGAGTTCACTAGGATAACGGGGCCTATCCTCTTTGTTAGTGGCAGGGTAGTTGCAGTATTTTGATGAGGGGGTCGACTGTGAATCATCCTGATTAGTATCATAAGAGGGATCCTCTGAGACCTTTCTCTTACCCTTCTCCTAGGGAGAGACACTAGAATTACCTTTCCCCTTAATTGCAACCCTTCCCCTGGAAGAAGGGGCCTAGTGGGATAGAGCTGACATAGCTTTGAAATGTTCATAGATTAAAACAAGCAATCCCTCATGGAGAATAGAATGCCTAATCGAATTCTGACTATAGTTTTGAAGACTAGCATTTAGAGAGGTAGCAAGATAGAAAGGGAAAGAAACCCAAAGTTGATGCTGAAAATGGTTGAGGAGCACAAAATGGCACCCAAATACCCTATTGTAAGGACCATCTAGGGTAATGTACTCCATAAGAACTTTCAACACCTTCCTCCAATGTGAGATGATCTTCATTGAATCGTAACTACTTTTGGTAGTCCTTCTTTTCCTTCTCTGTCTTTGAATTTTTTTGCACAGCCTGGTCAGAGAGTTTCCTATCCTTGTAAAACTTGATGCCCTCAATGGAAAGTCTCGTAACCTCAACAATTAACTACTCATCAATAGAAACCTTTCTCTTAGACAAATTAATCTCGCCATCCTTCCATTCCTTGGCAAAAAACCTAGTGACATTCGGGTCCCAGCCATGGAGTTTTTCGATATAATTGGTTATCCCGCCCTTCTCCAACAGCTCCCAAACCTTAGTGTTGCTTCTTAGCTCCTTACAATTCGTTGGTTCCACCCTATGACACTCACCACCCATGTTGGTAGAATTGTAGGCTTGTTTAAAAGACTCCAGAAAACCAATTAAGATGGTAATCAAAATACCCAGAAAGCATAAAAAATTAGAATAGTAATTAATATTGTTGTGCTTCAACCAATGATGAAGAATTATTGAAGAATAGTCCCAAGACTGCATGACAAGACACTCAACATCCATAATCATACGTTGGTAGGGGGAATTTGAACCTTCCCGTGAATTCGATCATACATTAATAAGGTAGTGACATCAACCTCCCACTCATCCCTCCTTTGCCACATCACCTTGTCCTTTTCCTAAACTCCCTTATTGGCAAAAAAGTTTGCCACCATGTTAATTTCCCTATATGCATGGGAAATAAAGAATTTATCAAAGTTACTAATAATCCCCTTGGATAGATTAATCCAATTCTCTATAGTCCATGAGGGTTTTTGAAGGCCCTTAATACATTGTATGATATTGTTCGAGTCCCCTTCAAGCCACACATTTTTAAAGTTCAACTGATGAGCAAGATTCAAGACTTGAAATTCCCCTATGGCTTCAACAATGTGGTTAGTCTAGGTACCCAATGGGAGAGCCACTGCTGCAATAAAAAAGCCATTCTCATCCCTTATCACTCCCCCACACCCAGCTGGCTCAGGATTACCCTTGGCCGCCCCATCAAAGTTGATTTTTACCCAACCAGGAGGAGGGAGGTTCCAATGGATTCCATCTCTAGGCCCCTTAGTGGGTTTAAGAGGAGAAGAAATATCAACATTAATCTTCCAAGCATCAACAACTTTGAGCTCATAATCTTGGTATCTGACCTTTCCATTAGCCTTGATTTTGCTATTGAGAAAATTGAAATACTCTCTCACAACTCTAATCATTTTACCAAAAATAATTTCCTCCAAAAGAACTGAATCCCAAAAGATTCTATTGTTACGCTCTTTCCAAATGCCCCATGCGAGGTGAGGAAAAATGTATCTCCAAAGCAGATTCAATGCTTGATTGCTAGAAGGAGCCTTCCACTGGCTATAAAAGTCCAAGATAGACCTAGGAAAAACCCAACTGAGATCCCACAGTTGCAAAATCTTGCACTAGATGTCATAGGAAAAAGGACTGAGGAGAAAGAGATGTGAAGCTATCTCAGCCTCCGCACAACAAAGATAACATCTGTTAGGAAAAGAGAAGCCACACTTACAGAGATTGTCATTTGTTAACAATTTATTCTGAAGAAGGATCCACACAAAGATGTTGACTTTAGGTATAAGGTTGTGCACCCATGCCTTTGCCCACACAGGAGAAGGGGAGGAATGATAACATGAGGCCACCACCAAAGAAACATAATAGATCCCTAAGGAGGACAACTTCCAGACCAAAGAATCCTCCTGGCCTCGCGAACTGAGCAAAACAAAGTTAAGGAGAGACTGCAGGGGGAGAAGGTCTAAACTAATAGTAGAGATACCAACCCATTGACCATTCCTCCAATAGTCTCCAACAAAGGTACCAAATATAGCTTTGCACTCCTCCATATGATTCCTAAAGACAGGGATACTACAAAGCGATTCATTCTTGATCCACTGGTCTTCCCAAAACAAGATTTTTTTACCATCTCCAAGTTTCAAAATCACACCTTTACCAGCAAGATCCCTAGCCTTAATGGCATTATTCCAAAGGGTTGAACCAAGAGGGAGATTCTAAGAACTAAGAAAATCTCTAATAGAGTCAACTCCCCACAAATATTTACTGTGCTAGATAGCATTCCATTCACGGGCATCAACAAAGGTTCTCCAAATCTATTTTGCCAAGAGAGCTTTATTAAAAACTCTAATATTCCTTAGACCAAGACCCCCATACTTTTTGGGTTTGCACACATTCTCCTGAGAAACCAACAGAATCCTTTTCTTCTCCTCAACCCTAGACCAAAGGAAATGTTTTTGAATCTTTTCAATAATTTCAACAAACTTGGAAGGGATCTTAAACAAACTTAGAGCATAAGCAAGAAAATTCTGAAGTGAAGCCTTTAACAACATAACTTTACCAGCTTGACTAAGAAGGACCCCTTTCCAACCAGCCAACTTCTGATTAAACCTATCCACAAGAGAAACTTGAGTGATATTGTTGTAGTCAAAGACATTCATTCATTCATTTTGAAATAATCAAGGACCATTAGGCATCATGGGAATTTGGTAATAAATGAATAATTAAATAATATTTAGATCATAATAACAACATTATAATAACCTTACATTAGTATATATCATCCTAGACCCATTGCATGTTTGTTTTCTTTCTTCAATCATTATTTCAAAGCCACTAAATGAATCCAACTAGGGATCTAACCAAAGAGAACATGACCATCATGATTTAACAGACTCTCCAAAGACGTTTCTAAACACTGCACATTCCTTACCAAATTTAGATTCAAAGATAACAAGTGAACAAATTCTAACGATTAGATTTTTGCAGTTCATTATCATGAGTCAAGATTCAAGTCATATGCCAATTCACTTTTGCAAGCATAAGAATCAAGTCCATATGTGAACATCTAAACAAAAATACCGCATAATTTATTTGTACATTTCAAAATATTTGTCTATACAATCTCTAAATTATAACAATACAATTAATTGATTTGTAATGTCTTCAACATCTTTTTCCTATAACCAAAGTTTAATTGAAATATTAATTTAAGATAGAAAAGATTTACTTTTAAATAAATTAAAAAATTATTATCATTTACTTAAACATCTAAAACATTGGCGTGTGCATGTTGTCTATGGGAACAAGCTTATTTTCCCTGCACTTTCCATGTGGTATCCAAGATGCCCATTAGATGTAGGGCAATTGAACTTTATTTTAGAAAATTCAGATTGAAAACATTAAGCAAATTTATATAATGTACAGTGAGAAGGCAGTTGCAGATAAATCTCTTTAAATTTCACAATTGACCCTGCTTAGACGGTTATCCATTCAAACTCATGTATATATTTATTAACAATCTGCCCAAAAAATTTCATGTAATACAGTCTTCTTAAAAAAATTATTTGTATATTTGTATTTTTTTTGGATTCAATTGTGTCAAAAGTTTTTAGCATCAACCTTTTGAATCACTCTGTGATCCATCATCACGATGAAAGAGAGCAAGAGGGGAAAGTGATTCTAAACGTTGATGCTAAATTTTTTTGACACAATCAAATCCAAAAGCAATACAAATCGACGATATGAATTGTGGAAACTTACTATCATTAAATCATTTGTATTCTAAGGAAAAATTGTAGCCAAAAGGCCATCAAATTTATGCCCTAAAATGCCTAAAACAACAAAACAACATTATATACATTAAATTCTATACAGTATGTTGGGTTATGTCGACAGATTAAGCCTGAAATTCATTCCTCTTCACTCATCTGAAGAATCATCAGGCAAAGCCAAACAAGAAGCAATGTCGGAATGATACATCCAATCAAAAAACTCCAAGTAGATCGAAGGGTTTTCCTCAGTAATTTGGCCTTCTCTGGAGTAAAACACACATCTCCAAACCTGGATTTTCTCCTGACTAAAATTTCCTCTTCCTCAATCACTCTCACATTGTTTGGGGCTTTTCTTGCACTCTACACAACAACAGTTTCAACCGATTGTTCACTGGTACTGCCTTCCTCTGCCTATTTTTTTTCAGGAGAGCTCCAAAATAGAGGAAGCCACCATCTGAGTTGTAGGCCCTTATTGATAAAATCAAATTTGGGCATAATTACTTTCTTTGCATACCCATTCTTCTTCTGATTTCCTGCATAATTACCATATGCACAAATGCTGACTGAAGCTCGGCTAGATCCATTTTTAGCAACTTTTTCCATTGGACTACTCTCACCATCACAAAGAAGGCTTTTTTTTGAAGAGGCTCCTGTACCCAAAAGCTCTAACTGAAATGGCAGCCATTGAGAAGAGCACTATTCAGGGATACAGTCTACAGAGTGAGAACAGAGCAAGTTAAATCTTCTAGACCTAAAAAGCATTGTTAAGGGGTACAAAATGAGAACAAAGCAAGTTAAGTCTTCTAGACCTGAAAAGCACTGTTAGGGGAGATAGAATGAGAATAAAGCAAGTTAAATCTTCCAGACCAGAAAAACACTGTTTAGGGATACAGAATGAAAATAAAGCATGTTAAATCTTTCAAACCTATAGAAGATATATATAGAGGGGGGATTCAATAGGGGAGGGGTCTAATCTTAGGAGTCTATTGGATATTAAAGATTTGACACCTTCAAACTATTAATTATGATTTCTATTATTAGTAATTGAATTCGCTAGATTTATGGATTATGGATTTTTTTTCTTGTATATTCTATTGCATGACATTCTAATAAAAAATATGTGAATACGTCCACACGAGTAGCAGAGTTGGCTTGAATCTTGGGTTTACTCCCCAAAGTCTTGGTTTTGACTTCGAGGACCGGATTCATGTGATACAAGTGGCTTGTGGGTGTCTGCTCTCATCCCCAGAGGACTAGTCTCACCTTAGCTTGCCCCTCTTGGACCTCAACTTGGTAATAAATAAGACCAAGGAAAAGTCGCCCTCATCCCAAGAGGACTAGTCTCACCTCAGCTTGCCCCTCCCGGACCTTAACTTGGTAATAAATAAGAACAAGGCAAGGCTAGTTGGGCACTAGGCTTAGTCGTGGGGATACCTTTGGCGCTAAAAAAAAATAAAAAAATGTGAATATGCTTTTTTTTAAAAAAGTTCAGAGAGATGTAAAGAAAAATAAACATTTTTAGATTTAATTTAATTTAAATGTATATCAATAAGTATATGCGATTTATATTAATAAATAAATGTATTTTAGATTTAAATGTTTATAAATAATATATGTTATAAGTATAGAGATAAATATAATAAATGAAATTATTTAATTTATGATCAAATAATGAATGAAAATTTCAATGGTAGTGAAATTTAGATGTTTTTAAATTAATAATAGATGATGGTGGTTTATAGTTTGGTTTAGAATTAGAGAATCATTTGTATTATGACAAGTCGAGTTTGTAGATTAAGGTTAGATATGTGTTTGTAGAAATGATTCGTTCGTGGAAATGATTTGGCAATTTCTATAGACATGCTTATGGATTTCTATGTTATGTCTTTCTTCTATCTTTTCTATTATTCACTATTGGTGATATTTAAAACTATTTTTGAAGTCCCCTCATGTTGCTAGGGAACATAACAATACCTTTTCATTGGCTATCATGAACCAAATTAATGGATGTTTGTGTTGGTTTGTAACTATATTGTTGTAATCAAAGACACTTATTCATTCATTCATGTTTGAGATAATAAAAAACTATCAAGGCATCATATGAATCTAGTAATAACAAAATAATCAAATAACATTAAGATCAGAATAGCAACATTATTTGAACATTATATTAGTCTACATAATCCTAGACCCATTGCATCTTCAATCATTATTTCAAAGCCACTTAATCAATCCAATTAGGAGTCTAATCAAGGAGAACTTGACCATCATGATTTAGAAAACTTCCCAATGACATTTCTAAACAGTACTCGTTCCTTACCATATTTAGATTCAAAAGATAAAGTGAACAAATTCTAGTGATTAGATTTTTGCTAGTTCATTATTGTAAGACTAGATTCAAGTCATATGTCAATTCACTTTCATGAACACAAAGATCAAGTTTGCATGTGAAAATTTAAACTAAAATAATGCATAATTAGTTTGTGCATTTTAAAACATTCGTTTATGAGAACTTTAAATTGTAACAATACGACTAATTGATTTCTAATATCTTTAACACATTTTTTCATATCCAAAATCTAATTAAAATATTAATTAAAATATCTAAAACCTTAAACAAAATATAGTTTAAATAAATTCAAAAAATTATATTCATTTAGTTAAACATGTAATTAATGAGAACAAGTTTTCTAAAGCCTTGGCGTGTGCATGTTGTTTATGGGAGCAAAGTTATTTTCCTTGCACTTTCCATGTGGTATCTAGTAGGCATAAAGTAACAAGATGCCAATCGTATGCTCCTCGACTTGAACCCAATTTTGTCTTTTATATTAATTTAGACCTTTTAACTAACTTAATAAGATTGCTTCTCTATCTAGCTTGTGTTCATAGATAGAAGTGCTCTATAACTTTCCCATGGCCTAAATTTGATGGTTGTATTGAGAGAGGTTTGTTTATATATATATGAGTAATTTTGAATAAATGATTATCAAAAAAATATTTGTTAAGTAGTGTTAGTTATTAAATAGGTCTTGTATATCATTTGTAAAGAGTTATGTGCTCTAAGTTTAGGAGAACTCGTATTTATTGAATGAAACTTTTAAGGAGTCTAATATAATTGTTTTACAATCTATAATTTGGATACAAGGTTGGAACTTAGAATCAAGTATTTTATCTTGGGGGAACTCCATAGTTAAGCATGCTTGAGTCAAAGTGGTTCTAGGACGAATGACATTCTAGGAAGTCTTGATGCTTCACCCTTGCAACCATCACTTAAATGGAATGAATGCCAAGTGAAGTACTACTCATGAAATATGGGTCAATGATAGCTTGACTTAAAAAAATTGCAATTAAATCCTAATAAAACATCACATAACAAAGACTTATCAATTTTAATTATTGTAACTAGAAAATATGAAATTAGGGTTTTTAATAAGGAAATATTTTTTTAAGGATTGAAGGATGGAAGCTTTAAGAGTGTAACATCATTCATATGTTTAGTTATATTATGTATTTAAGCAATTATTAGTAGGGAAATGAATGGTGTAGGTTTTTTATTTATTTATTTTTGATTAGCAAATTTTTTAGTACATATAATGTTGTGATAAGGAAAATAACATACATATGCCCCTTTCCCTTATTTTTTGGGCCCACTTCAATTAGATAATATTTTATATAATAACAAGCTTACAAGTGGTATATTATTGCAA
Source organism: Sequoia sempervirens (assembly GCA_007258455.2). NCBI lineage: Eukaryota > Viridiplantae > Streptophyta > Pinopsida > Cupressales > Cupressaceae > Sequoia > Sequoia sempervirens. Next base: position 532,146,240 of record VDFB02000015.1, on the reverse strand, counting down.
TAAATTAAATTCATGACCTTATTCTAGTCGCTTTCTATCATCACTTATTCTTAAGAATTGGTTTTGATCCTTGTGTAGAAGTTGAGAAAATACAACTTCATAGGAGCCCAATGATATCTGCAAGCTAAGAATACTTGTTATAGGGAGAAGCAAAGAGAAGCAACACAAAAAATAGTAAAAATGCTCAAATATGTGGAGCTCTGTATTTTCCAATGTAAAAGAATAATGATACAAAAGAAAAGTTTCAACCACATATAGGTCAAAAAAACCTAAAATGGAAAACCCTAGGCTTGCACATTAATAATTAATAAAATAATTAATTATTATGCACCTAATGTTAGCTTAAGTGTAAAAGAGATAAAAGGGAACTTTAATTAATTAAACAAATATTGTTTAATTAATCAAGTAAATAACCAATTACTCTAACACCCCCCTTAAGCTAGACTTAGGGAGAAGCTAAAACCTAGAAGCAGCTACAGAAAGCAAAAAATAATGGGTCCCGACAACAAGGCCAGATTAGGTACCCAAGTACAAGGAAATCTCTATGAAATAGAGAAAAGGAGAAAACCCAGTGGGAAAAAACTCCTCTCCAAAAAGAGATAGAAGAACATGTTCAAAAAAACATGAAGGAAGGTCTCATAAAGACCCCCCAAGGACAACTTCCTTCACCCCAAGCATAGAGCGCAACTGAAGATAGCGCGGTGATGCAAAAGGCTTCATGAAGATGTCTGCAACCTGCTCGACAGTGGGAATATACTTCAAGATGAGAGAACCATCCTGAATCAACTGTCTGATGAAATGCATATGAAGCTCAATGTGCTTCGTCTGCTGATGCTCCACCAGGTTGCAAGAAATGTGTATAGCACTTTGATTATCACACCATAGAATAGTGGGACTATCAGGAGGAAAAACAAACTCAGTCATCAACTGTTGAAGCCATAAAATCTCCTGACTAGCAAGCACAACAGCTCGGTACTCAGCCTCTATAGATGATAATGCATGAGGAGTCTGCTTCTTGCAAGACCATGTGATAGGACCAGATCCAAGACAGAAAACAAAGCCAGAAGTAGACTTCTGATCATTGACATCACCAGCCCAATTTGAGTCAGTGTAGCCAACAATGTGAGGATCCCCTGATGTGTAGTGAATGCCATAAGAAATGGTGCCCTAAATGTACCTCAAAATACATTTGGCAGCTTTCTAGTGACTCTGATGAGGATCATGGGAAAATCGAGAGACAAGGCCAACAACAAAGGAAAATTAGGATGAGTGTGAGTCAAGTACAACAAACTGCCAACCAACTACCTATAAAGTGTAGAATCTACTGAAGGAGTGGGGCAAGTAGTAGTCAAAACAACCCCTGACTGAAAAGGTGTGGGGGCAGGCTTGCAATCAAGCATGCCAAAGCGCCGAAGCATATCAACAACATACTTCTGCTGGTAAATGGAGATCCCATCAGAAGACTAAATCACCTAAAGACCAAGAAAATAGTGCAGAAGACCGAGATCTGTCATCTCAAACTGCTCCATCAAAGCTCGCTGAGCATACTGAATCATAGAGGAGCTACCTGTGATGAGGAGATCATCAACATATAGCACAAGAATCAGGATCTCACCCTCAAGATTCTAAATATAGACTGTGGGATCAGAATGACAGTGTGTGAAACTAGTGGAGAGCAAAAAAGATTCCATCTTCTCATACCAAGCCCAAGGGGCTTGTTTGAGACCATATAATGAACATCGAAGTCCACAAACCAAAGAAGCATCCTGCACAAACCCCTGAGGCTCCTCCTATAGGTCACCATGCAAGAATGCACTCTTCACATCCATCTGAAAAATGGGCCATCCCCTAGAAGCTACAAGTGATAGTACAAAGCGAATAGAATTCATCTTGGCGACATGGGAAAATGTTTCAGAGTAATCAATACCCTCAACCTGCGAGAAACCCTTCGCAACAAGAAATGCTTTGTACTTATCAATAGAACCATCAACATCATACTTGGTGCGATACAACCATTTGCACCGAGCCATCTTTCTGCCCTTAGGAAGAGGACATAGATCCCAAGTACTATTCCTCATCAAAGAAGAATACTCCTCCTCCATAGCACTATCCCACTCAGGGTGACTTGTCACCTTTGAAAACTTTTGAGGATCCTCTGAAAGAGCATGACTCAAAAGACTAGAACCTGTAGTATGAGAACGGGTGTGACGAGTGTGAAAGATCACCTGCCATAGGGCCTGCTGCCTCAATAGTAAAGCGAGCCCATTTGGGAATCTGAGGTGGAGCAAGTGGAGGTGGCGATGGGGGATCATCAACATCCTCATCAGAATCATCCTCAACATAATCCTGAAGAGCTACAGTGGGAGGAGTAGGTGGTGAAGTAGACACTGGAGACAGGGTATCCACTGTGGGAAGGCGCTCATCAAACTGGACATCCCATCGAAACAAGACCTCTCTGGAATCAGGATCAAACAACCTGTATGCCTTAACATCCTCATAGTAGCTGACAAAAATGAGGGGTTGACTCTTCCTCTCCATGGCTCTCCTCTGAGCATCAAGAATAAATTCCCATGCCTCACTACCAAATACTCGAAATGATGAAACATCAGGATTGTCATGAGACCAAGCCTCCTCAGGAGTCATATGTCGAATCACCTTGTGAGGCATCCGATTCTGAATATAGTTGGCACAATTAACTGCCTTAGCCCAAAAGGATAAATCCATGGACCTGGACTGAATCATACAATTCTCCATCTCCCGTAAAGTCCTGTTCTTTCTCTCAGCGACACCATTCTGCTGAGGGGTGTAGGGAACAGTAAACTAATGCTGCAAACCATGATCAGTGCAAAAATCTCTGAAAGCTTGATTCACATACTCCCCCCCATTATCTATACGTATCCGCCGAATAGAAAGGCCAAACTACTTCTCTACAAATGTCTTGAAGATTCGAAAGGAATCAAAGACTTCAGACTCGCACTTAAGAAAGTACACCCATGTGCGTCTGGAGAAGTCATCAATGAATGTGAGTACATACTTGGCCCCAAAAAAAGGAGTGGGAAATGACATGAGGTCACTATGAATCAACTCCAAGGGTGCCAAAGCACGAGTGGCTCTTCCCTTTGGAAAGGGATCTCTGTGATGCTTTCCAAGCACACAACCATGACAAACACCGTCAGTGCAGGAAATCTATGGAAGACCAAGAACAAGTACCTGTGTACTTATCTGCTAAAGATATCTGTAATTGACATGGCCCAAACGCTCATTCCAAAGCTTACTCATTGAATCTGCATGTGTTATAAGAGATGAACCTGTACCCTTAGAAGGCTCAAATCCATCAAATCTGTAAAGACGAGATGCAATATCAACATACCCAGTAGCCACAACCAAATCAGAGTCATGGAGGTCCTGAATAACCACATCATGTGGTGAGAACTCAACTGTCTTACCAGAGCCAGAATGGAAAATCTGATAAATGGACAGGAGGTTTGTCGAGATGTCAGGAACAACCAGAACATCCTGTAGAGTACCCCCATCCAAAGAGATAGAACCTGAACCCAAGACTGAAAGCTGTGTAGAGTCACCCACTGCAATCTGTGAAGTACCACAAGAGGCAAGAGAAGGGACCAACTACTGAGTGTGAGTCATATGGTGAGAAGCACCAGAATATAAAATCCAAGTGGACCCATAGGTCGATGCTCGAGAAGTGAGAGCATGGCCTTTCCCTGTGGAAGGAGAAGACGACTGAGGGGAGGAGATGTGATGCTGCTGCATGGTTTCCTCTAAAGCCTCTAATCATTTCCAATACCTGGAAACTGGATGTCCTTCCTTGCCACATAAGCTGCAAGTGTCTCCTGATTTCATCTTAGTCTTGGAGGAAGACTCACCAGACTTCGACGATTTCCCCTGTTTCAGATTAAGTGGTGGTTTGGAATCAGACTTAGGAGGTGGTTTGGAGGAATTCTCATTGCCTGCAGAATCTTTCATGGGCTTCGGTTTCTGCTTCTATTTCACCTTAGATAAGTGAGCAACCAATGCTTTGTTCTTTGATCTTGAGAGCATATCTATCTGAGAAAGATGTGACTGCTCACGAGACAAATGCTCACAAAACACATCAAAGGTAGGCATGGTAAAACGAGCACCCAGGCCATCCATGGTGGAATAGAAGGAAGAAGAAAATATCTAAATGGACCACGAAGCTTTGAAAGGATCAAGTAAATGCACTTTGTGTCTGAATTATCCTTGCCACAATCCTGTAAAATAGTGCGGATAGTTTTGAACTTGTTCAAAAAGTCCTCAATAGTGGGAAATGATTCAGGTAATAGTGAAACCAGTTCTGCTTCAATCTGTAATGCTCAAAACTCATTAATGGTCCCAAAAAGTGTCTCAAACTTCAACCACATGGCTCGAGGAGTGATCAGAGCATCAAGGTGAAACATAAGACTGTCTAAAACGTGCATGGATAGAAAACCCATAGCTTCATCCATCTTGTTCCTGTGATGAAGAATCTCAAAAGGACGCTGCAACTGAGGCTGAACCTCATCTAAACAAGACCACAACCCTCGTGACCTGAGAAGCCTTGTCATGCGAGACTTCCAAGTGTGATAGTTGTGTGATGTGAGTAACTCAACTGAGGAGTCTACCATGAAACCCTGCACTTGTACCTATTTGTGTTTTTTATTATTATGTGATCTTTCAGAATAGACATAAGATGTAGAAGGGTTTTATTGTTTTGAGAGTTTTGGTGTTCTAGTTTTCTGATATAAATGACAGAAAGCGAGAAAAAAACACCCCCCACAAGAGATAAACCCAAAGCCTAGTACAAACTGAGAAAGTGGAAGCAATGCATAAGCAAAAAATATTCAAAATTTTTTCTCTTGTACTTGATGAAAATTCTGAGAAAGAATATCACAAATCTGAATAGAGCATGTTGAGAGCTTTCCAACACCTATTCATTTTTGAAAAACGGAGTCTGTTTGTACCTTCTATGGCCCTAGAAGTGCAAAAAAAAGACCCCACTTTGACTGGAAAAAAATACAGACAAACAGAAAATATGGAAAAAATTACCAATACCATGGTGTCCGGCATGGAATTAGCTTTCCGATGACTATTCGTTTGCAAAAAACGGAGCTAAAACGTCCATTCTATACCCGATTTAGTGAAAGTAGCTGAAAAAGCCCAATAAGGCCTCCATCAACACCTGAGGGCTAAAAAAAATAGCCCCTGGTCGCATGCGCGCCCAGGGGTCTAGCAGTCAGGTGTTGGGGTGGAAGCCCCTGGTCCTCAATAGGACCACCGCAGGGGCTGGCCGGGAGCTCAGCGGTGGCGGCGGTCGGTGGGCTGGGAGTGGCGGCGACTAGAGGGGAGCCACCGACGGCAGCTGGTGGCTGCCGAGTGGTGGGTGGGTGGCGGTCGCCTTCTGAATTGGAGGCGCTCGAAAAATTCAAAAAAAGCCTTCATTTTTTAACTTTTTTTTGAAAATTTTGCCTCGAAAAATGTGTCTGGGGTCGTACGGACCCTGGACAATTTTTTTTGCCTCCCCAGTCGACAGTGGCAAAATTTGACATACTTTATATGAAAATAGGGGTTTTTGGGCCTTTTGACTCATCCGTGATGTCAGTTTTTTCCCAAAGTGCACCAAAAATAAAATCCCCCCAGATCCACAATAGAAAACTTCTAAAACCCTAGATCTGCTTCCAATGCAAAAATTCTTAAAACAAGAATAGATAGCTGCAGATCTAAAGCTCTAATACCATGTAGAAGTTGAAAAAATACAACTTCATAGGAGCCTAATGATCTCTGCAAGCTAAAAATAAATGTTACAGGGAGAAGCAAAGAGAAGCAACACAGAAAACAATAGAAATGCTTAGAGATGTGGAGCTCTGTATTTTCCAATGTAAAAGAATAATGATACAAAAGAAAAGTTTCAACCACATATAGGTCAAAAAAACCTAAAATGGAAAACCCTAGGCTTGCACATTAATAATTAATAAAATAATTAATTATTATGCACCTAATGTTAGCTTAAGTGTAAAAGAGATAAAAGGGAACTTTAATTAATTGAACAAATATTGTTTAATTAATCAAGTAAATAACCAATTACTCTAACACCCTACATCTTCTATTTGCTATCCTGCTTTAGGTTCGTGCATTTACAAAATTGACACAAGTCACTTTCATGCACATGGATCTAAATCTTGAATAATTAAAACTCAAAATTTAAATTGAACCTTGCCATCCTGTTTTTACTAATCATTGCGAGCTAGTGTAGCACACATTTATGTGAAGTTGTGTGCTATGTTCTTGTATTTAATGAAATTCCTTATCCATTTGAAGGAAGGCCCAAAACATGTCCTATAAAAGATAAGAACATTCACATGAGAGCATCATCACAAATTCATAGAGAACCATAATTGGACTACTATCTTGCATCATCATCATAGATATACTACATGTTTGTTTGTTGTCTTTAGTATTTGTTCATCATCATTAAATTAGTCCACCTAGAGATTTGACCAAAGGAGGACAAATTATTCTTGAGTAATTATCCTAAATAGTGTCTCTCAACACAATCCCACTTCAAACACATGGATACCAATAATAGTTATGAGGTTTCCACATTCTATGAAGTTGATTGTACGTGCTTTTGGATTCAGTTATGCATATTTTTTGCATTGACATGTTTCAAATCACATTTATTTATCTATCATGAAGATGAGAGAATTGTGATTTAAGTTGCAAACTTAACACTTCAAAAGGAGGGAGGGGTAGGGAAGTGACAAGGGTGGTGGAAAATGAAGGACAAGAAAGGAGGAAAAAAGGAAAAAAGAAAAGAAAATAATATACTAGTAGGTAAAATAAGACAAGAAAATTTTAATTGAGAGATAATCTACTCTTAATGTTAAGGTTCAGTTTAATAGAATTTTCACCATGAGTAGTTTGTTTCTCAATTAATATATTTTTTGATTTATTTTATCTAATAGTATTACATTTTTCTTTTTTTCCTTTTCCTTTGTTCCTCCTTTCTCGTCGTTTGTTTTATATTCCCCTTGTCACCTCCTTGCCCCTCCCTCATTTTTAAGTGTTAAGTTTGTAGCCCAACTAATAATTCTCTCTTCATCTTGATGATGGATTATTGAGTGTGACCTAAAACATCAATGCATAAATTATTCAAAGTTGAATACAAAAGCACTTAGAATTAAAATTTATAACAAGACAAGGAACACTCACAATAGTCATAATATTCCACCAATTAAGTTGTGTATGTTGGGTTCATTTTTGTGTGCTAAATTTTCTTGTAAGTAAAATAAAAAAATCTTCAAGAGTGGAGATTAGTTTTGTAGGCACAAATATCAATTTCGTAGGAAAACCCCTAAAGCTAAAAGTTGTAATTTCAAGAAGAAGATGAAGTATTGGCTAACATAATTCAAAACCATTGTGAAGTGGAGGAAGCATCATCTTCTCATTCTATTGCTCTAGTCAAGACACTTCTGCCTTTTCTTCTTGTAGCCACTATTCCTGCAGACATTCTTCCTGCAGCCACTCTTCCTGCAGCCACTCAACCTATAGCTGAAATTCCTACAAAAATAGGTATGTTCCATACATTACTTCCATATGAACTCAAGGTACCATGCATCAATGAAGCAACTATGATATAGTTAACTACACAAGTACAAGTGTCCAAGGGAAAATATTTGAATGTTAACAACAAACTGAGTGAAGAACAACAGTTGTTATTGGCAAACTTATTGAGGACCCACTAGCATGCATTTGTGTGGGACTATCATGATATGAAGGGATTGGAACCTAAAATTTTCACTCACAAAATTTACATCAGAGATGGTTGCACCCCATTGAGACAACCACAAAGAAGAATTAACCCTACACTAAGAGAAATTATAAAAGGGGAACAACATAAATTGCTAGATGTAGGATTTATTTACCCCATTTCAGATAGCTAGTGGGTGTCTCCATTAGTGATTTTTCCCAAGAAAGGAGGGAAGTGGCGAGTTTGTGTTGATTATAGGGAACTCAATGTTGCCACCAAAAAAGACCATTTTCCTTTACCTTTCATAGATCAAGTTTTGGACTCACTTGCAGGAAAGCAATACTTTTCTTTTCTAGATGGGTTCAACAGCTACAGCCAAATCCAAATTGCACTAGAGGACCAGGAGAATACCACCTTTACCTGTCCATGGGGGACCTATGCCTACTCAGTAATCCCATTTGGATTATGCAATGCACCTGCAACCTTTTAGAGGGCAGTCATTAGCATATTTTCAGATACCTCTCTTGATTGCATGGAAATTTGCATGTATGACTTTACTATCTATGGTGATGATTTCAATCAAGCATTGGAAAATCTCAAGAGAGTCCTACAGAGATGTGAAGACCAAAATCTATCATTAAATAGTGAAAAGTGCTTCATAATGATGTAGGAAGGTGTAGTCCTTGGCCATTACATCTCCCACAAAAGAATTCAAGTAGATCCTGCAAATATTGAGGTGATCACAAATCTTCCCACACCTACAAAGTAGAAGGATGTTAGGAGTTTCTTGGGTCATGCAAGATACTATAGACATTTCTGTAACTAAGGGTTTATTTTTAAGTTTAGTTTAAATGGTTAGCAAAGACTAAAACCCAAAGTAATTAAAAAACACAATGGAAGTTAAAACAAAGAACAATTATACCTGTAAATCACCGAGGCTTCCATGATTCACCTTTGTAACACCTTCTAGCTTGCTGGTTGACGTTATGCCCTCAGATTCGTTGTGTGAGCAATCTGAAAATACTAGTCTAAGTCCTACACCAAGCTTTGAAGGATTTGAGAAAATGTCTATGCCTATGAATATGATTGAAAATGTCTAAAATGTCTGTCTAAATATCTCAAAACTAAATGAAATATGACATTAAATGCAACAATCTAAGTATGCTAGTGCTTTAGCGTGTCTGTGTGTAATATGCCTGTGTAATATGTCTGTGTGTGTGTCTCTGTGTAATCTAAAAATGAGAGGAAAATGGCATTTTATAGAAAATGGCATTTTGAATGGACGGATAAGATTGAGAGATTGAGAAAATGCCCTAGAATCAATGGTTAAGATTCAAAATGGCAACTCTCAATTAGGGTTAGGGAAAAATGCCCAAATGTGTGAATTTCCCAAATGTGTGAATAAGATTTAATTAAATAAATTAAATCAAGAATAAATGTGATAGTTGAGATGAAATTAGCAAAAATCAGAAGATAAGAAGATGAGATTTTAGAAAATCAGTAATTTTAGAAATTACTTGATTTGTAGAAGAATATTTCCATTTTGAATTAAATTAATTCAAAATATAGATTTTGTGAGATAATAAGTAATTGATTTTTGAAGTTAATTACTAAAAGAAGAATCAGTTAACTATGTGAGACATTTTTAAATAAATTGTTTTATTTAAAAATAAAGAAGTGTCACATACAATAATTAAATAATTAAAAATAATTATTTAATTTAGAAGAAGTGGTTAATTAATTAAATAAATTAGCAAATCTATTTAATTAAAAGAGAGGATTTAGGAATTAGTGACATATTGAATAAATATATTAAAATATATTTATTTGATAATCAGGAGGACATTAATGACAAAGATTAATTAAATAAAATGAGAACTTTATTTAATTATGAGTTGACTTTAGATAATTAGTGACACATTAAATAAATATGATTTATTTATTTAATAATCAGGAAGAATAGAAGACCCTGAATTAATTAAATAATTGTGAATTATTTAATTAATAGTTGAAGATGGGTTAGGAACATAATTAAAGTGTCATAATTATGCTAGGACAAAAAGTGGTAAAAATGAAACTTGCAGGCCTAGGTCATTTTTAGGTGTCTACATTTGCCCCTCTTTGTCATAATGCCGCTTGTCGTGTTGTGACAAAGAAAATAAGTCAAATCCATGCCCCAGTGCAAAATAAGATGAGGAAGAACGACAAGGAGGGTAGTGGTATGCCCCCTCGAGAGAACAGACAGGTTCCAAGAACATGGGTGTGCTCTCGAAATTAATGAGAAGACTAGAATATGAAAAGACAAAAAAATGTTAGTGCAAAAGATATGGATGATAAGATGGATGCAATGCCTATATGAGATGAGTGAGAGAAGATGAAAAGACTAAAGAAGATGCATGTTAGTTCCTAGACCAAATCCTTCAAAACCTTGTCATAGGACTTTAATATTTATTGCTCTTAATCATCATTGGGCGGTAAAAATGACACAAATGGACAACAAACACCATGATATGACGTAGACCAAGGTGTGCAAGGTCATCCACTTGAAAAATAGACAGTCACAGACAAGGAATGTCCTAACTCATACTAAGGGTGAAGTTGCCCTAGTCTTTTTGTCAAGACAATCCAAAGACAACAGTCAAAGAAAATAAAATAGGCCAGGAGACGTCATCGCACCTCTAAATCCTTCATGGGACATCCTCGAGGTAGCTAGTAACATGACCAAAAAGACAAGACAGTAAAAATATAAGACAAAATAGCCAAGATAGTCAAAAGATAAGACAAGATAGACCAGAAAGATTAATAGCCATTTTATTTTGTTTGCCAATGTTTGTTTGCCAAAGATTGATTTCCTGTCGATTTGACAGTTTGGACAGTTTAAGGGTTTTGCCAATTTGACGGTGTTGACAGTTTGACGGGGCCTATTGTTAGGAAGGACACATCCTGAAAAGGAAAAGGACATTTTGATGAGGTCTAACTCCAAGAAGGACACATCTTGAAGAGGGCCAAAGAGTGACAAGATTGACATTGTTTTGATTAATATGTTTTGGCAAGGTGATTGATGTTGACTGTATGATTGATTGGACCATGCTGTCTGATTTTGACCAATTTTGACATTGATGTTTCGAATGACTGTCTTGTGTCTGAGTTTGACGACGTCTGACTTATTTGATTGATGTGACGATTGTGACAAATGCCATGATTTTATTTGGACCAACCTAAAAGGACTGACCTAATGTCTCGGGGACTCATCGACTGATGGCCTTGCCTATGTAGCAAATGCACAGAGACAACGTAGTTCGACAATGACATGGACTGACTGACATGACTGACTTTGACTCCATTTTTAGGATTTTGACATTGATTTGGATGTTTTTGTGTTTTTCTTTAGGACGTTTTATGATTTTTAGGTCTTTCTTCAAGACATTTTATGATGTTTTTGATCTTTCTTTAGGACATTTTATGATGTTTTTGTCTTTTTTCCGTTTAAGAGGATCGTGACAAATGCATATGGCTGATGCCTACACATGAGAATCCAAGGACAAACATGATTGTTCCCCTAGTCAAGCTGAATACCAATTGATAGGTGATGATAATGTTGTTTGACGTGGAAAGGATGCATCCCGAACCAATGTGAGGACGATGACGATAATGTGACGAAAGTATGGAGGTCTACAGCCGGGCTAGGAATGCAGTCAAGTAAAATTTTGGATAATGTGCTTGTATGGATTAGACTCGTTGCATTTGGAATGACTTGGTTAGGACTAGATGGGATGATGATTATCCTTAGACCTTTTGACAAGGGAAAGCCAAGATAGGTGATAGGCATGAAAGGATAGGGGGTGGCCTTAGTAAAAGACGAGAGACATGAGACTAATGGAATTGTCATATGATTTTCAAGGACTATGTCGTACAAGGACAATAAGATTATGACGGTCAATGACATGATGCTTCATGAATCATGTATGACCAAAGGATAGGCATGTCAAGAGTTTTCCCAAAGCATGATTTATGTGTGCCAGTTTTATGTCAAGACCGAGGTAAGTGGGAATGATATGGATTAAATGGTCGGATTCCAATGTCAAGAGGAAGGCCTAGGATATGAGACGACTTGCCCCCAAGTGTAAGAGTCCACATAGACGATTTATTTTACACATGGTGCCTGTTTGCCAGGTTTTCATCATGGTACTTATCCAGGGCGCCTATTTGCCAGGTTTTCACCATTGGATGAAATTTTTCTCTTTTCTATTTTCTTGACTTTTTGATTTTTTTGGTGTCACCAAGACACCTATTTGCCAGGTTTTCATCAGGGTGACGATGTTTTACATTATTCAATTTTTTTTGTATTTCTGATTTTGCGGATAGCCTGGATGCTTTAGATGACCACTGACTGTTCTGAATCCACTGACGGTGTTGATGTAGAGGCTGGTGCCATGATATGCCAATAATGACCTTGCTGAAGTAGTTGTCTTATCAGGATCGTAGCGCTTGTATACAACTGATCGATGTCATTGTGATCCTTTCTGATACTAGAGTTGGCCTTATTAGAATACACACATCGCGATAGAGTGCCATGAGAGTCCTTGCGGTAAAGAGTTGTTGCCAAGATGTGACGGATTTGTGACGTGGGATTATTGGACTTTAGACGAGATGTAGGGTTATGACGAATGATGGTAGATGTGGAAAGATTGTTTGGACGCTTAGATGAATGAATTTTTATTTTCCAAACTTGGGATGGTGGATGATGGATTTTGGAGGGATGGTGTTTGGAACCAACACTTTTAGATGCCTTGTTTGATGACCATTTTGAAGGAGGTGGACATTTGTTGTATGTGGGAGTCCTCTTGTCTTGTGGCTCCACATTGTGATTGACTTTTGTATTTGACTTGGTGTCTTTGTTTGATCCATCTTTCTTTGGGATCCATTTTAATTTCATTTGTCCACTTGTCCTTTTGTTTGATTCAATGGCCTTTGAAATTTGATTTTGATCTTTTGACTTGTAAGTGTTTTGTTTTTGTTGGTTCCAAAGGGAATGTTTATTTATGATGGAATGACGGTTCATGGTGTGGGTGGAGGGGGTGTTGGCAACAATCTTATGACAAGGATTTCTCATGGACTCCATTTTGACATTTGTATCTGACAAGGTTGCCCCCAATATCGAGGAGGTACCACTGACATCATTTGATTTACTAACTGAGGAATAGCCAAGACCTTGATGTCTGTAATTTGTCTGAAGCTGTATTGGTTCTAGAATGCCTTGCTCGTGTATGCCTAGTCCTTTGCCTTGATATTGCATGCTTTGATAGATTCTATTTGCGATGGGGTAATTTTTGTTTTGAAAGAAAGATGCTAACCCATCATTAGGTATGTGGATATTGTCACTTGTAATATTTTCGTCTGCAAGAAAGCCTGCTCTGACAAAGATAGATGACCCTAGTTGATAAAGTGTCTTAGCTTCATTGTCATGTTGGACGTATTCTTGACTGATATCTTTGGTCTGATCGTGTGACATGTCAGATTCAGATGATTCTGTTGGTGCTTCCAAGGAAATGTCGAAGCCATCATTATGTTTAGTGTCATAGAGTCCAATGATTTTAGCTATAACTTGATCATATGCAAGCATGTCCCTAGTGGAAGATTCTTGTTTTGGAGGAATATCGTCTATGTGTCCCATGGAGGCAAGTGTCTCATCTTGGAAAGTGTCGATAATCAAGGCTTGTATAGGGTCGGCAAGTGTTTGATCATGAATGGCGTAAAGGTCAAGGAGTGGATTGTCTTGGAATCCTTGCTCAATGGTAGGGTATTGGTCCAAGATGGGATTGTCATGGATTTGGACTTCTTGGTCAATGGTAGGGTCTTGGTCAAAGATGGGGTTGTCGTGGATGATACAATCGGAAATAGGGTCATGGGATGGACTACCTTGTTCTTGACATGAGGGTGACATTATAATGTCATGCTTTGGACTTTCATTTTGACATGTATCCTCAAGTGTAGATGATGGGATGTGACTTTGGACTATGATAGAATTTTCATGACTAGATGTGGCTTGTGAGGGGGTGACTTGAAAAGGATTAATGGACAAAGGACTAGGATAGGACGTGGGAACTTGGATTGGACTAGTATATGAAGGACTAGGATAGGACATGGGGACTTGGATTGGACTAGCATGTGAGGGACAAGGATAGGACATGGAGTCTTGGACTGGATTAATATGGTATGATGTGAGGACTTGACATGAGTTGTTAGATGGTTGATAAGGCATGTAGACTTGGACGAGATTGATAGGTGAAGAGTCAGAATATGACTTGGAGGTTTGGAATGGACTAGTGGACAGTTGGCTTCCCTTGTCAAGGTTAGGATAAGGGTGATAAGTGGACGTTTGTTGTGAATTACAGGTAGGATTTATGTCAAGTGACTGTTGATGGTGAGGGTAGACTAATGGAGGTGGAAAAGTATTTATGTCAAAGCCTCGTGGTAACTTAGCCCCTTGGTCCAAAAGCATGGCTAGATACCTTTGAGGGTCGTGTAAGACTGATTTTTCTACGAAGGAGACTATATCAGGATTTTGCGTTGCAGCTTCTAAGTCTTCTGCATATACTCGTCCATTTTGGTCTCTTTGTATGAATGGTTCAGAAGGGTTTTGTGATGAAGATGGCATGTTCATGGAAGGTTGCATGTTCATGTTGTGAAATGGGTCGAAAAAAGTCCAATGTTGGTTTGTGTCATAAGTGTTATTATCAATGTTGGGATTGAAATCTTGTCCAAAGTTTTCCATTTGTCCTTTCTATCTTTGAAGCCTAGTCTCAACAATAAAAAGGGATTGCTCAGATAAGGATGATGAGAATGACAACTAAATGTGAGGATGATGACAACCTATGCTTTTTGGATTTTTGATAAGGATGAAAATGCAAGACTATGTTTCCTAAAATGTCAACTAGGATGACTAGGTGATGAGAACGTTTGTCTAAGGAAATGATTGATGTAAGATGACAAGGTGATCAAAGCGAAAATGTCAACTGAGGACTAAGATGATGATATTTGACTAAGGACTTAATGTTATAAATGTAAGGTCTAGGTTCAAAATGATGACTAAGATGAGCAATGCAAAGTCCAACTTCAAAATGAGGACTGAGATTGTTTTTTGATGTCTTGTTGAAAATTTTGAGTTGTCTAAGGTTGATTGTTTGTGTCTAGATTTTATGACTATTGTGTATAATGTTTGAGTAATCCAACAAACACTTGACAAGCATAATGTTTTAGGTGTAAGCAAGCACACATAAGACAAGTACAATCCTAAAAGGCCAATAGGCCAAGGGTTTGTATACTTGATACAGCCTACCGATATACCCCGGATTGGTGATAAACACCTTTCCTTCTCGAGAGCAAATAACTTAGAATTTTGGTGGCATTGGCTCCCCTCCATGACTCATTAACGTCATTCGAGCACACCAAATATAGATTATTTGGGTAATGACTTCCCAAGAATCGCTATCTCTTATACTCAAGGGGATCAATAGTGAGTGTCTTCGGGCATGATACTGTACCCTGCACTATATCAAGCAATGACCAATAGAACATTTGGACACTAAAACAAGAGGTTTTTAATTTGGGCATTCCGTTCATGGAGCATGATCCA
Source organism: Sequoia sempervirens (assembly GCA_007258455.2). Lineage (NCBI taxonomy): Eukaryota > Viridiplantae > Streptophyta > Pinopsida > Cupressales > Cupressaceae > Sequoia > Sequoia sempervirens. The sequence goes on along the minus strand of VDFB02000015.1, from coordinate 532,130,839 downwards.
TGTGGCGAGAGTCCCCTTTCAGATCCATCTCGTCGGAACCACACGCGTGATTCTTGGGCTTTCCCCAAGAATCCACTTTTGTATACCACCTGGAAGTCCCTCGGTGTTAGGGTGCTACCGGTTTGAGTCATCCTGGGGTGAGTACTTTTTCCCACCAGAATAGGCCCAAGTTCTAGAGTTAGTAACTATTTCTCTTACACCTAGGGTCGCTTGAAAGCGCAAGGGGAGAGAATACTTCGATTACTAAGTCGTGAGGGTAATAAAAAAAAGAATGGGTCTGGTTTTTTGATCACTGAGTTTTCACAAGGTGAGAGCATACTTGCCTACCATTTTGCAAACACAGTCATGCAAATTAGAAGACATTGTTCTTTTTAATTGCACTAAAAGTAAGTGTGTACTAATCTAAGAAAAATATAGACACAATGTTTTAGTGTTTATTCTTTGACATTCGAACCTACAAGGCCACGAGTTAGAATTTTGAATTTTTGCCTTTGACCCACGAAAAGTAACCGCCAAATGCTGCAAACAAAGATTAGTAAAAAAAACTTAAATGAAAACAGCAAACTAAAATAGTGATAACTTCCTCAAAACTAGACAAAATTTTAAATAGTAGATATCTATGGAAAGCTAAGACATAGACCTTCAAAACCCAGAAAACGTTTTGTAAAATCCTATAAGACAAAAGTGTTATAAACATAAGACAATTCAGGTTTTAACAACTAAAACTTAAAAAACCGCGATCACTAAAATGACCATAACTTTATCAAATCTTAACAAAATTTGAAACCGTTTGAAGTTCTGGAAAGCTAAGAACAAGATCTACAAAACCTAGAAATTTTTTAAAAATATTTTATTTGCTCATTTTTCTGTGCTCAGAAGAAGGTGACGGGATTTCGTATGACTTCTTGGCTGTAACCTGCAAAACAGTGAAAACAAACAAGAAAACACACAAATTTTTCTACAAAATTTCAGGTTCACCAATGTAACTAAGGGTTTATTTTAAATGTTAGATTATCAATGAAGACAATAAACCCAAAGAAATTACAAAACACAATGGAAGTTAAAACAAAGAACGATTATACCTGTTAATCGCCGAGACCTCCATGGTTCACCAATGTAACTAAGGGTTTATTTTTAAGTTTAGTTTAAATGGTTAGCAAAGACTAAAACCCAAAGTAATTACAAAACACAATGGAAGTTAAAACAAAGAATGATTATACCTGTAAATCGTCGAGGCTTCCATGATTCACCTTTGTAACACCTTCTAGCTTGTTGGTTGACGTTATGCCCTTAGATTTGTTGTGCGAGCAATCCGAAAATACTAGTCTAAGTCCTACACCAAGCTTTGAAGGATTTGAGAAAATGTCTATGCCTATGAATATGATTGAAAATGTCTAAAATGTCTATGTCTAAATATCTCAAAACTAAATGAAATATGACATTAAATGCAACAATCTAACTATGCTAGTGCTTCAGCGCGTCTGTGTGTAATATTTCTGTGTGTGTGTCTCTGTGTAATCTAAAAATGAGAGGAAAATGGAATTTTATAGAAAATGTCATTTTGAATGGACGGATAAGATTGAGAGATTGAGAAAATGCCCTAGAATCAATGGTTAAGATTCAAAATGGCAACTCTCAATTAGGGTTAGGGAAAAATGCCCAAATGTGTGAATAAGATTTAATTAAATAAATTAAATCAAGAATAAATGTGACAGTTGAGATGAAATTAGCAAAAATCAGAAGATAAGAAGATGAGATTTTAGAAAATCAATAATTTTAGAAATTACTTGATTTGTAGAAGAATATTTCCATTTTGAATTAAATTAATTCAAAATATGGATTTTGTGAGATAATAAGTAATTGGGGTTCACCCCGCAGCCCGAACGGTCAGTATGGTTGAGCTAAGGCTTTGGGTTCGTCCCATATAGGTCCAAGGTTCGATTCACGCTGGCTGGGTTAACCCAGAGGAGTCCTGTTGCGGGCTCGGGGCTTCTCCCCAGGGGGAGTAGTTTCACCTTGGCTCGCCCCACCACCACCCCAAATCGGCAACAAAAGTAAGCTCGAGGCAAGGTCTGGTGGGAATCGTTGGGCCTTGGTTGGAGATACCTCCTGAATATAAAAAAAAATCAAAAAAAAAGAAGAGATAATGAGTAATTGATTTTTGAAATTAATTACTAAAAGAAGAATCAGTTAACTATGTGAGACATTTTTAAATAAATTGTTTTATTTAAAAATAAAGAAGTGTCACATACAACAATTAAATAATTAAAAATAATTATTTAATTTAGAAGAAGTGGTTAATTAATTAAATAAATTAGCAAATCTATTTAATTAAAGAGAGGATTTAGGAATTAGTGACATATTGAATAAATATATTAAAATATATTTATTTGATAATTAGGAGGACATTAATGACAAAGGTTAATTGAATAAAATGAGAATTTTATTTAATTATGGGTTGACTTTAGATAATTAGTGATGCATTAAATAAATATGATTTATTTATTTAATAATCAGGAAGAATAGAAGACCCTGAATTAATTAAATAATTGTGAATTATTTAATTAATAGTTGAAGATGGGTTAGGAACATAATTAAAGTGTCATAATTATGCTAGGACGAAAAGTGGTAAAAATGAAGCTTGCAGGCCTAGGTCATTTTTAGGTGTCTACAATTTCATCAAGAATTTTAGCAAAATAGCAGCACCATTGTATACTCTTCTCACTAAAGATGTTGAATTCCAGTGGACAAAATTGTGACAAGGAATTTTTTGATTTAAAGGTGGCTTTAACTCATGCTCCTATACTTAAGGGACCTAATTGGGAGCTTCCTTTCCACATCCATATAGATGCATCAAATTATGCCATAGGAGCTGTTTTAGGACAAAAAGAAGGAGCTATTGAAAATACCATTTATTTTGTCAGCAAAAATTTACAGGGAGCTAGGAATTCAACTATCTAGTGACAAAAAGAAATGCTAGCAATGATCTATGCCCTGAACAAATTCAGGCATTACATCATAGGTTACCAAATCTTTGTGCATACCGATCATGCAACCATTAGATATCTCATGAATAAACTTCTAATCTCTGGTAGGCTGGCAAGATGGTTACTGTTGATGTAGGAGTTTGACATAACCATTGTGGCTAAACAAGGAAAGGATAATGTTGTTACAGATTTTCTCTCAAGGATGACTACATCAGGGGATAAATAAGCCATAGATGACTCTTTTCCTAATGAGAATCTATTCTCCATCAGTGTACAAACACCCTATTATGTTGACATAGCTAATTATCTGGTCATAGGTAGAATTCCTCCTCACTTCTCTCCAAAAGAGAGAAGGGCACTCATTGAAAATTTGTTTTCTTTCTCATGGATTATTGGATGTTTGTTTTATACTGGACCAGACCATGTCATGAGGAGATGTGTGAGAGAAGATGAGACATGGAATCTTGTATGCATGTCACAACAAACCATGTGGAGGACATTTTGTAGCCAAGAGGACAACAATGAATATTTTGAACATAGGATATTACTGACCAACACTCCATAAGGATGTAGGAAGGTATACAAGAAAATGTGATAGATGCCAAAGGATGCGCAGACCAACCAAATCTAAGGAGATGCCACTTTACCCTCAAGTGGTAATCACTCCCTTTGACAAGTGGGGATTGGATTTTATAGGACCCATTGACCCTTCATCAAATGCTAAGTCCTATATCCTAGTATGCACTGATTATGTAACAAAGTGGGTAGAAGTTAAGGCCATGAAGCATGCAAGAGATAAGAAGGTTGTAAAAAAAATTTATGCGGAGATTTTCACAAGGTATGGAGTATCAAGAGAGATAGTGATTGATCAAGGGGCTCACTTCACATCAACCCTTGTTGTAGCACTAGTCAATGAGTGCAACATAAGACACAAGATTTCTACTCCTTATCACCCCCAAACCAATGGCCAAGTTGAGGTGACCATGAATAGAGAAATTGAAGCTATCCTGACCAAAATGGTAGCTATCCATAGAAAGGATTGGGAAAATAGATTACCAGAAGTTTTTTGGGCCTATAGGAAAACTTGGAAAACAACTACAGGCTTCACTCCATTTGAGTTGTTGTATGGAAAGACAACCATGATGCCCATTGAATTTGAACATAAGACTCTTAGGACTGCAGAAGATTTGGGGATGGATATCTCTGAGGCACAAAAAGAAAGAATCATGCAGTTGAATGCTTTGGATGAGATGAGAAAAACAACCTTGCATCACACTGAGGTAGTGTAGAATTAGAGAATCAAGTGGCATGAAAAATTTATCAAGGACAAGAAATTCCAACCAGGAGATTAGGCCCTGCTCTATGACTTAAGGTATTAGGACAATGCAGGAAAATTGTAGCCAAGGTGGTTAGGACCATATGAGGTTGTTGAGGTCTTTCCCAATGGTGTTGTATAGCTCATTACTATTGACCCAGTCATATTTAAGTTGTTTGTCAATGGTCACCGCCTTAGATTGTATCACAAGCCAACTTCCAAAGAGGAGTTCTTGCAACAATTCACTCAGCATGTAGAACCCGAGCTTCCTACAACTGAAGGAAGTGGACCTAGTGTCCCTCCTTCTGGCTAATTAAGGTATGTACTCATCATAATAAAGACTTCCATTTCTATTGGGTCCACTTCTTCACCCATCCACCCATCTGCCCATCCATCTCCACCTTTCTCTCTCTTCCATCACTTCACTTCATTCCACTCCACCTCATTCCACCTCATTTTCATTAATTGCTCAACTTATTTCCTATAAAGGTGAATGGTACTTTCTCCACAATCTTTGCAATGAATCCTCCACACATTCATGTATGTGTGCATTAATTGTTATATCTTAATTTTCTTTAAGCACATTCATTTAATTGTTGCACATTAGCATGGAAGTTCACCATAGTATGCCAATATTCCCTACCTTATCAAATCACTATCTCGCATGTGAGGACACATGCCCAAATTTAGGTTCAGAGGGGAATAAGATGTAAATATTTTTCCCACATGTCAGTCCATGCTGGTCTACATCAACAAAATTTAAATTGTGTCGATTTGAAATATGAGTGAGAGGACGACTCACATGTGTGAGGTGACACCAACTACTGCCGCCATTTCTCTCCATCATAGCTTTCCTTTATGACTCCTTCCTTTCCATTATTGACCCTATCATATCTCAAGTTGCAAACAAAAGGTAAATTAGAAAGGGAAAATCCATTTGACATTGGCATTAGAATTTTAGCAAGTGTTGCAGGAAGGTGAATTTGGTTTTTAGATGAGAATTATAGGAAGGAAACTGTAGAGTGTTTGTTTGATTGCATATAATGGGAGGAGGGTTAATTTGAAATGAACCCATGGTGCATGATGTATTACTGCAGGATGCACCCTACTTGGCTGAATTTAGAAACTGCAGGTGGATAGACTACTTCTTGAAGCTAGATGATTTTGATGAAGACATTGCACTAGAGTTTTCCCAAACATTGTCTAAAGGGAAAGCCACGAAAAAAGGGCTGGAGGTCATGGCAACTAAAGAAATAATTGAAAAAGTTATAGGGTTACCTGCTAATGGTGAAAATTACCCTGCTTCCAGAGACGTCAGGTAAGCTAGGGCCAAATTTACAAAACCGAGCGACCCTCCATTGAGCATAGATAAATAGGGTGCAAAGAGAATGTCTCTACCTAATCCATGGAAGCAGATAGCCATTTATGTCATAAAATATATCACTTGTGAAGGTTGCTAGTTGAATCTACATTCCGTGCACTTCAAACTTCTGAATCACATGAGGCATAGGAAGAGGATGAATGTGCTAAACGTGTTATACAACCTTCTTTCAATCATAGCAGTTGAGACTTAGAAAGGTAGGGACAATTTTGTTTCCCACCATTGTCTGATTAAATTGTTAGTTGAGAAGTCTCTACATGATATGTCTAGTATGACCTGGGAAGAATTCAGAAAAATTGATCAAATTAGACCTTAGCAGTTGCAACCTAGGTTTTTACCTCAACCTCATAGGTCTAGTAGGAGATTGATCACAGCTGAAGCCACTCTTGGTGCTTCAACCTCTAGCGTAGGCCCTAGTGTAAACCCTCTTGCAATAGAAGAAACCATAGAAATTAGCTCTTTTGGGATAGAGCACTCAGATAAAGAAGATTCCTCTCCAAATTCTGATGATGGTGTTCCACTTGTCATCCTAATGAAAACTAGGGTACATAAGAGAGAGGCATAAATGAGAAAAGGAAAAGCCAAAAATCAGTCGACAGAAAAATAGGTGCCAAGCTCTAAGAAGAGAAAGGCTAACACTATTCATCCTACAACCAAAGAAAAACATGAGATCCCTCCCAGAAAATCAAGACCAGTCGGGCCATCCTTTGGTATGCCTCCAAAGGAAATCCCTAAATCTAGAGAAATATCACAGGGGGGCATAGAAGCTCCAATGGGGTAGGTGAATGTTGAGGAAGAAGATATATTTAAGATGGCAGCAAACATAACATTGGCTGATCTTGCTAACATTGCAGAACAAGTGGAAAATCAAGAATATGAGGAAAATCAGGATTTCTTGCAGCAAGAGGTCCTATAGCAAGAGATACTACAACACGAACAAGAGCAGGAGTCCTTGTAGCAACAACAAGAACTAGGAGAATAATTTATAAACCTATAGCTGGAATTGATTGGACAACCTAAATCCTTACAGCTGGTACCTTATGAAGAGAAAGTATCATAAAAATATTGGTAAGAATACATAACCCCCTAATTTTTCAATGCACATGGTAGCTATGCATTTGTGGAAAGAGATGCAAAGAAGAGAAGAGGAATGGAAAGAAGAGAAACATAGGATGAAGAAGGAAATTTAGAGGAGAGATGAAGAGATTGAGGACAAGGATGCAAAAATTGCCACCTTAAAGAAGAAGGTGGATGATATGGCAGCTCTGGTACCACATATTTTGGAGTGCAGGACCCCTCCAAGGGTCTCTGCTCTACATTTTTAGGATAAATATCTTTCTTTTAGGCTAGCAAGGGTTCTCTCAGGTTTGAACCCTTCCATTGAGACCCCTACTAATTTTTTCTATGCTTATCAGATTGCTTCCCCTGAAATGAAAAATTTGTTGTGTGAATTTTATTTGCATAATTATGTTGTGACTCAAGACCATGATTGGAATCCACTGTTGTATGTTGGGGATGTCCAATCAAGGGAATTTATGTCTTGGGTGCAAAATAAGATTAGTTGGGGTGAGCAATATGGGGCTTATAAGAAAATGGAATCCAACATCCCTTTGTCCATTAGTGCTGAATCAAAGAATCCAAGGGATATTTTTTAGGGAATGGCACATAATACTTTCAGACCTAGATATGGTGATAGGATCATGCCATGGATAGAAGCAGTCTATAGTGGATATGAGGCAAAGGAAAAAGCAATCTGAGCCCCACTCTATACAAAAATATGTTGCATCTCTTAAAAGAATTGACAAATATATTTAGATTGGAAGGAAAAAATGATGATTTTGGCTTCCCCTGACTTTCTAGCCACCCATTCTGATGTGGCCCATACCAAATTTCAGATTCTACCACTATGATATTGCTGCAGAAAGACAGAGATGGAGAAGATTAGACAGATTGGTAGGATTCTATTGGGACCCTGGTTCACGCACAACAAACACTAATGTAGGACAGTTGTTAGTTGCAAATTTCAGAGCATTGACCAAGTAGAAGAAGAACTCTTCCCCTACTGGAGGACCAACAAAATATTAGGTTGGGGGGAGTGATGAGTTTAGTTTATAGTCTAATTTTGGGTATAATTTATGACTTATTTGTTGAATTTATCATGGACTTTAATGCTAGGTATTGATACTTTTATGATATTCCCTCAAACTATAGACATTGGGCCTAATCCTATTTCTGCAAATCTTTAATGATATTGGCATGTTATATGGACTATATATATTAATCATGCATGTGGTTAATGAATTTTATTTAAGGTGGTTATATATATGCAATTATTGTGTGTACTAATATTGCCATGCAGATATAATTTGAGGATACTAAATTGAGAAAGATACTGCCAGCTGGGCATGCACCATAACATCTAGCAAGGGAATTGTTCAAAGGTCAAAGGAGGTTGACGATAGGAGATTCCCTGTGCAAATTGAATGTAACCACCTTGTAATGGTCTTTATTACTATTGAACAACTGGGTGCATTACTACAATGTTAAATCTGCGGTTGGACATGCATGTCTGACCATATTCCATGCATGCATAACTGCCACCCCACTATCTCTGCTTTCCCTAATGTGGTGTCTTCCTAGTTCATGGATTTGACTGCCTTGTTTAGTTGGTAGTATAAATAAGGATTAGATGCTTCTTCTCACAAGGTTGCATGATCTGATATTGTACTTGCACTACAGTCATGCTACTCTTTTGTACTTATGTTTCCTGATGAATAAAATAAAGTTCCAAGTTTGAGTATCTGAGTTTTTATTAGTAGTAGAGGATACTCATGCAAGGGGGCCCACTTGGTGAGCAATCCATCCTTAGCTTAGTTTATCCTAGTTGTTACTTTCTGTTCAATAATTAGTTAAGAATCTGTCACTGATTGTTCCTGTAGCCACTAGAATTCCATTTTGTGATTGTTCCTGTAGCCAAAGAAAACATAGTAGTTTTCTGTTTGTTGTTCATATTTTCATTTCTATCATGCATTTCAAGCTTAGTATGGTTTCTGGTTAATGTTCAACATTTGTGTTATTCCTTTCCAAGCAATTTACTTTCAACATTGCATCTTTCTTAGCTGTAGAATGAAAATGACTACTTTGAGTTCCTAGTGCACATACTGTGTTGAGCCATTTCAAGTTCACGTCCCTGGGTTGACAAGTTAAATTCACCTTCATGATGATTGGAATAGCTATTCAGGTTAGATGTCCAATCTTTGAATCATGGTTGTAAAGGCCTAGTTGTTAAATCATTGTAGGAGGCCAACAATTACTTTAAGTGGTTTTAAGTGAGTAGATATTGTGGAGATGAGAATTAGATATGTTAATGCTTACTTGTGATGGTTATTATATTTAAATATTTTCTATGTGATTTTCTAGTTGATTATTGTTTTTGAAATGTTATTTTAATATATGATAGTTTCTTTGGCTATTATTATTCATGTAATGTACTAACACATGTTGAGTGAAAAGGAGAATTTTATCAATAGTGGTTGGTGTTGCATAGCTACTTCCCTTGTTTTATCCTTGTGAATTACCCACCTTATATTGTATGGAGAAATAAGGTCACATGATGTATTGTTATGAAATTTCATTTATGTGGATAATGTGCTTATGCAAAATTTTATTTTATTACCTTTAAGGGTTATCTTTGGCATGTTTATCTTTTATTTATTTATGAAGTCCTTTTTATGTGAATCAAATTATATTTTAATAGTCCTAAATTGTCTCTAGGTGATAGATATATGGGTTAGGGGTTCTTTTAACCTAGCAAATACCTTTATTAATTATTTAAACCCTCTTTAATTTCTCATTCTTTAGAATTTACGAAAATGAGAGTTGGTTAGTTGGTTTGGGTGGTTGGAAAGGGAAGTTGCTTTTCCCTTTTTATATAAGTTTATTTTCATAGAATGGAAGAAGCTTTTCATCTTCTTGTATTTTCCTTTTCTTTCAAAAAATTCCATCTTGGTAGTGTTTTTAGAAGCTCAGAGGAGGAGAGGAAGGGAGAGAACGGTATTGAGGAAGAAGGAGTTTGAGAGGAGAAAGCTTGGAGAAGAATTCTACACCAAGTTTCTTCCACTGTTTGATAAGCATTATTAAGTTAGGGTCTAAACCATTTTTTATTCATTTTAGTTGTGTTGGGACACCAAATCTGCACCCTGTTTGCTAAGCTTTTCCAATTGCACTTAGCAGATTTGGACCAACATTGGAATGCTTTCAGGTTGTGGGTAACCTAATTGAAAGTAGACCTCTGGATTGTGGGATGACTTCCCTGTTTGATATCACTTAACTATTGAAATTTTCGAGATAAGGGTAAGGATTGCATGAAAATAAAACTAATGCAAAAAAAACCTAAAGTGATGCACCAAAACAACCTAGACCTGTTAACAACTTATCATATTTGAATTAATATCACAAAGCTAGACTTACACAACTCACTTGATAATGCAGTTTGCATAAATATTTCATAAGAAGGTCTATAAATAATGCTATTAAAAGGAAAATAGAGATTTCACAATTAACAACACCACTAACAACACAACTTACAACTTGCAAACATACACCTTCTGCTAAATAGATGCATAACATGAGACAAGCTTGCAAGAAAAGGATAGATTTCACAAAACAAGTTCATCAACCATTAACAACATACATGAGAAATAGGAAATGAGAAGGTAAAAGTGCTCTACTTTATCAATTCAAAGTGCTTAGTGTATAATAGGCCTGTCTGAGTTACAATGCAGATTCATGAAAAATAACTCCCAAAGAGTAGCTATCCTCTTGCTGAAAAAGAAAAGAACTCCCAAAATGCTCAAAATGAACATACTTAACTAACACCCACCAAAACCTCCAACACATGTGCTTCTAGAATATTATCCTCAGATAAAACAGAAATGGCCCCCACAAGAACCTTCTAGAAGTCTCTAAAATTCCCTCTACATGGAGAAAAAACAAGCTAAGCCAATAGCCATCCCAAAAGTGTGACAAAAATACTTCTAGCTTGCCTCATATCCACCAAAATTAGTCAAAATAATATCTCACACATTTCTCACCTTTGCAAGTCATCATTGGTCCTATTTCAACACTTGACCACATTCTCCATCATGCAGTATGTGTGTTTTTTAAAACACATGGCATTTTCAAGCATTAAAGATAGTGAATTTGTTAAATGATTTATAGAACACCACTTAGAAAAACACTTTACAATTGAGCATAAATCAAAGGGCCCCACCATTTTTCTGTGTTACATTTGTATTTAAAAGCAAAATAAAAGTGATTTTAAAATCACTTACATGATATCTTTAAATATGGAATAAAATGTAACATGAAATGCTATGGCAAAAAGCTCTCAAAAGCTTCTAAGGCACTTTGACCATCAACTTACCATATTCTGCATTCTTCCCACACATGTCATACTTCATTGGTTTGCAAAGGCATATAGTATCAATAGCACTTGGCTAATAAGGCCGACCTCCAAGACTCTTGGAAATAATACCAAGTCACATGATATTGGCAAGACAAGGCATCACTTGAGGGTCTCATGGAAACACATTGTCAATACACACCTAGCATACGTCAAAATAACATAAGGAATAAAATGCCCAAGTGATTACACATGACATATTGAAGACTTAGCAAAGCTTTAAGGAATGGGGAAAAGAAATAAAGGAATTAAAAAAATGCCTAAGGAAATAGTATGTGGCCATCGACCCCCATCACATTTCATGTGTTGATTTTTTAAATAAGGGATAAAAAATCCCACCGATATGCAAAGAAGGGTCAAACCCTAATGATAATACCTGAATGATGGAAAAAAACCATCATCTGGTTGCTTGGAAGAATCTGGAAAAATTGATGCTCTGCCACTAGGGTTTGACCAAACCTAGGAAAAATGTAGATTCACCATGGTTTTGTTGACTTTATTGATGAGAAACACCGCGAGCAGTAGGTAAAATGCTTTATGTAGTTTTAAAACTAGATTTTTCACCATATGGAGGCCGTTTTTCAACCAACATGCCGCGGCCATGGACATTTTTCTGACCTATTTGTATTGTTTCCTCTCTTTGCTGTTGTTTCATTTGTTGACAGCCACCACGAGAATTCTGTGAAGCTTCGCTAGAAGCAAAAGCTTGAAAGTTTTGAAAGATTTTTTATGAGAAAAAGCTCCAGGTGAGTTAAATTGACTCTTCTCCTAACTTTGAGCAATAGAAAACCATGTTTTTCTTTGTTTCTACCTTGAAAATGAAGCGTAGAAGCCCGTTTCTTTTCTGCATTTATCAATGAGGACACTCCATTTTGTTTCTCTGACTTACAAAAAGCTCCCTGGCCGCGGCCATGAATAGATAGATGTGTCCTTATGCTTCATTTCTAAAAACCCTTCTGTAATCTTTTGAATTTCCTTCTTCTTTTTCATAAATCTTGGAAAAATTAATAACCCAAATGGGTTTCTGGAAAAAAGAAAAAAGAAAACCAGAATGTGGCTCGACCCTCATCATGAAAACTGGGTCCTCTTGCATTTGTGATTTTTCTGTCTATTTCTATATTTTGAGAAAAAAACCTGCTTGGGTTTCTTGTAGCATTCATTTTTTTTTTTGAACTCCTCATACTGTTGATAAAGAATCCAAATGGGTCACTAGATTTTTGTACAGAGCTCAAATTTGTTGCAAGAAATAGATGATTTTTGCAAGTCTATTTCATTTTTCGTGTAGAATATAAAAATGTGGCTCCATTTTGTGTGATAAAACTGTGCAAGGTTATGATAACAATGAGACTCCATAGGGGGTCACCTATTGGAACAAAAGCTTCCCTTGTTCATTAAATAAGAGAGTTAGTCCCTTGGCTTGTGAGGGACATATACCTTAATGATTATCAATAAAGAAACTACATTTGAATACATGAATCTCTTTCACATTTGTTGTAATGCACCATTGAAATGGAAAAAAATGTAATCTGATTTACTTTGACTATCACTCCTTCATGCATATTGAAACTAGCAATTTTGTGGTTTATCTTTAAATGTTTAAACAACATGAAAAGAACAACACTATGGTTACCTAATTTCAGCTGAAAGCTAAAAATTAGGTAACAAGTTGTTAATGGATGTGTATGTAGCTTCTTGATTTAGTTCTTGGGAAAAGAAAATATATGATCTTTGTGATCTTTGTTGGGTTTTGTAAAGGGAAGTGTTGTACATTATTTTTGTTGTTTACTTTTTTTGTATTTCGTGGGAGTAGACCAACTCTTGAGAGAAGGTTAGGTCCTCCATGTATTTGGGGTATGAGTGGGAGAGGCTCCCTCAAGGGGGTTTTAAATCTTGGGTAAGATTACCTACATGTTTATTATGGATATGAGTATCCACATTTGTGCACATGTTGGAGAAATAAGGAGTATGTAATTGGGATGATGAATATAGGTGTGTTGAGTATGGGATTATGTGTTGTGAAATGTGAATATGAATATGAGAAGTTATATATTTATATGTGATATTTATTTCTACCTTTGAAGGTTGAGTCCCCACTCCCATTTTGAATGATATGAAGAGGGCATCCACTATGAATGTGAGGGTTTGTAAAAGGGCTAATGTGATGTGATTAAACCTATATGTGAATAATTAAATGGTATGTGTGTATCTAAATGTTTTACGTTGGTTTTTTGGAAAAGGTGAAGTAAAAGTGTACCTTGGGAGAGCTATACAACCCCTAGCTTGGGGGTGGGTTGATTTTCAACCCTATGGTTGGGTGGAGAGCACTTTAGCTATATGTTTTTCTTCTTGTTGTGTATTTTTTAGGTTCACACATGGAGCTAGAGGATATCTTTAAAGGAGTTTTTATTTTGATGAATGTGATTAATGTAAACAATAGAATCCTTAATTTTAGTGAAAAAAAATAGAGTATATTCTATTGTTGTGTAAATGCTTATATTTATTGTGAAGTTTTTGTAAAGATCAAGAAGAAAAGCAAATGAGCATTGCACACTTGCATGGAAATAAATGTTTAGATTACTCATTTCAATGCTCAAATTCAATTTGATAATATTGCTTTATTAAATGAATATCATTTGGAACAAAATGAAATATTCATATACATTTAGTTGAAAGAAATATATCATATTGTGCATCAGTTTAGTATAGGAAACTGAGAAAAGAAATACATTTTGGTTATTAGACTAATCATATTGATATAAATCTAGTCAGTTTTAAAATTAGTTTTTCCATTTTGCCTTAATTTTCCTAAATTATTTTTTAAAGAAAATTATTAATATTTGTTTAAAAGCAATAAATTTAAATTAGTATATATACTCATTGTGAAATTTATGCACATATATCAAATATTTATATCCATATATATTTTACAAGCATATATATATAATAAACAATATACATAATTATGTATAATATGGATATTTAATTGTTAAAAAAATGAATAAACAATACTAATTATTAATACATATAAAATATTTTAATTATAAATATACACAATAATTAATATATATATATGCATGTATGTATATATATGTATGTAATCCTTATATAAATTATATTTATTTAAGTTTTAATTTAAAGACACTAAAAATAAAGGTTGACCCTGGTCGATGGGACAACCCATTTATAGGTCACCCATCACCATGGGGCTTGGTGGGACCTATGTCGCAACCCCTTTAACGAGGGGTCGCAACCCATGGGAGGTTCACCCACCCTAAAGGGTCATTTCCCTAAACTTAGGTTTCATTCTTGATAAATTTTGTTAACATATATAAAATATGTGAGTCACCACTACTAGCATTTTGCTATTAGTTGTCAACTATCACCCTGCAAGTTAAATATAAAACCTGCAACTATATATATATATATTGAAATGAAGGGAAATATGATAGTATAGGGGGTGTCCCAAAATGGAAAAGTAAATCCAAAGAGAGACAAATGGGGTTCTATTTTTCCTCAATTCATTAGGAAATGAGATCCACACCAAGCATTGACTTACAACCCTTAGGTGAGCCAACCCAAGATGTGAATCTACAAATTTCCTATTTTGCTAGGATGGGGGTGTAGGTCAAATGGCACTTTGGGGAGAAAGATTAAAAATAACAAAACAACTCCAAACTTAGATCAACAAAGTGCATTAAAGAGATTTAACATAAAACAAAAGGAAACAATAAAGTTTCTAGAGAATTTGAAGGTAATAAATGTTGTGCACCTATCAAAACGTGTTGTTTCTACAACTCTAATAGGGACTCATTCACCCTATGGAAAATGGGTCCTGGTAAGCTTTTCTAGGGAACTTTGAATTTGAAATTGAAGCTTAGGAATTATGAAAACTTGTTGCCTTTGTAACCCTAACAAGGACTCATTCTCCCTATGGTGAATGGGTCATAGTAGGCTTTTCCAGAAAACTCTAAATCTGAATTTGAAGCTCCATACCTGTAATTCCTTCTTGTAGCTTGAAATCCTTGCTCTTAGATCCAGATCTGTCAAAAATATGCAAAAAATAAATTAATGTTTGTCAGTGGATAGGGGTTTTCCTTAGTCAAATCTTGAGTTTCGTAATTAAACCTTGATAATGAATAGAAATCTAAAACATGAAATGTAAGTGTTATCCTAACCTTAATTGTGTCTAAGATTAAGATTTTTAATAATGCAAAGAAACCCTACTCAAGTGTGTAAGAATAGGATCCTAAATGAACATGAACAATGAATAAGACCTAGTTTAGGAGACCTCCAATCTTCTTAATAAGTCATAAATCTGAATATACCTCTCTTTAGGTTGAAAATATAATGATTCATAGAAGATGGAATCACTTAGGAAACAAGTCATTAGGTTAGGTTGAATATCATAGTGCTTCTCCCAAAACCTAGAATCCATCATGATTCTCCATAGGAATCAATCATCAATTCTTAAAAAATGCTTGATCTTGAATGAAAAAATGAGCTTGAAGACTTGTAAAAACTTGAAGACTTGTAAAAACACTATAATGTTGCTCCAAGACTTTATTGTTGCTTTCTCCTAGCTTTTAATATGAATGATTTCTATTAGGATTTGAACACTTGAAAATCTAGGTGAAACTAAATGAAATAACCTTGTATTTACGCATATCTTAAGATTAATTCCTGAAATTCAAATATCATAATCCGACATTGAATTATAGATTTGAAATCATTAAAATACCACCAAAAACATATTCAAAAGAGGGGTCTAGGTCTAAGTGAGGACCCATTCACCCTATGGCGAATGGGTCCTAGGCCACTTACCTAGGACACACATCAGTCAATGTTAAACATTATGCTAAATCAGGGTCCTAGATCTAAGTGAGGACCCATTCACCCTATGGTGAATAGGTCCTAGGTCACTTACCTAGGACATGCATCTTCCAAAGTTAAGTGTTGTAATATGGCATTTATGAATGTCAGGTTTTATCCCTTGAAATTTGAATTTAATTAGGCTTGGATTTGAATTAAAGGGGCCAATTAAGGAAAATTAACCTCAATAGATTAATAAATCCCTAGATTAATGTGAAAGTGTAAAGGTACACCTTACAACATAAAAAATAAGGCACAATTAAGTCCATTTAATTTAAAAGGGCCCTAAACTTAAGGTGAATATGAAAAAAATATTACAACACTAAATTAAGGCATAATTAAACTTATTTTATTATTAATTATTTCCAAATTAAGTGTGAAAAAGGGATACTTTTTCATACACTATATATATAGGTGTGGGCACCAATTTGTGATACAAAAAAGGTGCCACTTTTGGTTTTTTACCCAAAATGACAATTTGGTGAGTGCCAAATTTGGTGCTAGCCAAATGGAGCACTTTATTTGGTGAGCATCAAATTTGGCGCTAGCAAAATGGAGCACTTCATTTGGCGAGTGCCAAATTTGGTGCTCACCAAATGAAGTGCTCTATTTGGCTAGCACCAAATTTGGTGCTCACCAAATGTGAAGCATGAATTTTTTCAATTTTTGTGAACTCTTTCTTTTTCTCTTTCTTTGCCAGGGAGATTATATACATGAAATAAAAAATTAAGTATAATAATGTAAATTTCCATATTATACTTTAAGTTATATTTCATGTATATAGTTTTAGGATATTTGAGAGTGGTTTAAGATCTATTGGAGTTTAATGCAAATTCTAGTTTTTGGAATCTATTTTATAATTTTTCAAACTTAGTCAAATTTTAGTAATCAGCATGTCAAATTTTAGTAATCAGGAGGTCAAATTTCAATGATCAACAAGTTGCATAATCTTTCTCTCTCACTCTCTCCTTCCCTCTCTTCTCTCTATCTCTCCTCTCCCTCCATCTCTCTCCCTTCCTCCCTCTCTCCCCTCTCTCTCTCTCACACACACACACCTCTATCTCCTCCCTACCTATCCCTCCCTACCTCTCCCTTCCTCCCTCCCCTCTCTACTTCTCTCTATATCTTCCCTCTCTCTCTCTACATCTCCTTCCCTCTCTACTTATATTTATCTCCCCTCTCCCTCTCTTTACCTACCTCTCCCTCCATCACTTTGTATCTCACCTATGTCTCCCCCATACCTCTTTCCCTCTCTACCCTTTATCTCTCCTCTCCCTCCCTCTCACTCTGTCCTCTCTATCTCACCACTCTATCTCTATCTCTCTCTCACACCTCTGTCTCCCTCCCTCCCTCTCTACTATTTATCTCTCCTCTCCCTCCCTCTTTACCTCACCCTCCATCACCTTCTTGTATCTCCTCTCAGTCTCTCTCCCTTTTGTCCCTCCCTCCCTCCCCCTCTTTCTCTCTTAATTTCTCTTTTATCTATCTCACCATTCTCTCTCTCTCTCTCACACACACACACACACTATTGAGATTATGGATGCACAACCCCTGAAGCTCCAAAATCTTCAATGAAGGAATTTAGCCATGAAATATAATCAACCACAAAGAGAAGTGTTGCAACTAAGGAATGTTGATTAAAGACTCTATATTGATAATATGATTGATATGATATGTTACAAATGAACAAGATGCCTGATTATATAGGCAAGAATAAAAACCTAAGATGCATGAGATGTTGCCATGTGTCATGATCCAACAACATGTGAACACTATCTAGATGATTATTAAATGTTGAGATAATTTCTAGAAGGACAACTCATCTTCTAGAAAGAATCTTATCCCACCAACTAGGAAGGGAATATTATCCCATTTATTAAATGATTTATCTAATAATGCAACCTAGGACTTAATTAATTAAATGCAAGACCTAAGTTAATTTATGCTAGTGTAATAATTAATTAATTACACTAACACCCCCCATAAGTTCAACTTAGGGAGGAAGATGCAATGATTATGCAAAGATGATCAATGATGGGTCCCAACTACGAGGCCATGTTAGGTACCCATGTACATGAAGATGCAAAAAATCTCCCACAACCGGAGAAAAGGGGAAAACCTAGTGGGAGGAAAACCCCTCTCCAAAAAGGAGATAAAAAGCAAGAAAGATGGAAGAGTGATGTTTGGAGGACTCAACATTATCCCCCCAAGGACTACAACCATCACATATATACAAAAAGATCAAAAAAGATGTGGACTAGATAGTCCCCCCATAAAGGAGAGTAGTCCCCTCTAGAATGTCTTCAAGACCAGTGTGAAACTGAGAAGCCAAGTCAGATAGACCTGAAGAGAACCCATCCATGTACCACAAGTCTGAAGAAGTAAAGGTATCCATCCCTGCTGAAGAAAATCTCAACTGAGAGGTGTCAAAGGAAGAAGATGATGCCATACAAAGAGCCAAGTCAATCTAGCCTCCACAACCCTGGCGAGGATGGGGTGATGATGTGCTTCCTACCCTTGAATCTGGAGAGTCAGGAATAGATGGAGCTTGATCCCAAAATTTGGTGAACTTGTATACCTTGGAATGATGATCTGCTTGACCATGTTGAGATTATGGATGCACAACCCCTGAAGCTCCAGAATCTTCAATGAAGGACTTTAGCCATGAAAGATAATCAACCACAAAGAGAAGTGTTGCAACTAAGGAATGCTGATTAAAGACTTTATATTGATAATATGATTGATATGATATGTTACAAATGAACAAGATGCCTGATTATATAGGCAAGAATGAAAACCTAAGATGCATGAGATGTTGCCATGTGTCATGATCCAACAACATGTGACAACATGTGAACCCTATCAAGATGATTATTAAATGTTGAGATAAGTTGTAGAAGGAAAACTCATCTTCTAGAAAGAATCTTATCCCACCAACTAGGAAGGGAATATTATCCCATTTATTAAATGATTTATCTAATAATGAAACCTAGGACATAATTAATTAAATGTAAGACCTAAGTTAACTTATTCTAGTGTAATAATTAATTAATTACACTAACACACACACACACCTCTATCTCCCTCCCTACCTCTCCCTCCCCACTCCCCTCTCTACTCTCTATCTCTCCTCTCTCTCTCCTTCCCTCTCTACTTGTATTTATCTCCCCTCTCCCTCTCTATAACTACCTCTCCCTCCATCACTCTCTCTCCATCCCTCTCTATCTCACCTATGTCTCATTCCCTACCTCTTTCCCTCTCTACTCTCTATCTCTCCTCTCTTTTCCTCTACCTACCTCTCTCACTCTATCTCTCCCTCTCCTTATATCTCTTTAACTCACTCCTCTCTATCCCACCATTTTCTCTATCCCTACCTCTCACTCTCTCCTCTCTATCTCACCATTATCTCTCTCCCACTTTCCCTCCTTCCATCTCTATCTCGCCTCTTTCTCTCTCTCATCCACTCCTTACCTCTCTACTCTCTATCTCACCACTCTCTCTCTCCATCTCATTCTCCCCCCTCCCTCTCCCCCTCCTATCTCTCCCTCTCTCCTTCCCTCTCTCTACATACCTCTTCCTCCACTCCCTACCACTCTCTCCCTCTCCCCCTCTCTCTCTCTCTCACACACACACACACACATCAATTTCCCCTACCTCTCCCTTCCTCTCTCCCCTCTCTACTTCTCTCTATCTCTCCTCTCTCTACAACTACTTCCCTCTCTACATATTTGTATCTCCCCTCTCCCTCTCTTTACCTAACTCTCCCTCCATCACTCTATATCTTACCTATGTCTCCCTCCATACCTCTTTCCCTCTATACTCTCTATCTCTTCTCTACTTCCCTCTACCTACCTCTCTCTTTCTCTCTCACTATCTCCTCTCTAGCTCACAATTCTCTCTCCCTCCCTCTCACTCTCTCATCTCTATCTCACCACTCTCTCTCTCTCTCTCACAAAAACACACACACCTATATCTCCCTCCCTCCTCCCCTCTCTAGTTCTCTCTCTCTCCTCTCCCTCCCTCTCTCTACCTCTCCCTCCCTCCCATTATTTCTATCTCTCCTCTCAATCTCTCCCCCTTTTTTCCCTCCCTCCCTCCCTCCCTCCCTCCTTCCCTCTCTACTCTCTATCTCTACTCTCCCTCCCTCTCTTTGCCTCACCCTCCCTCCCCTTATTTTTGTCTCTCCTCTTAGTCTCTCTCCCTTTTGTCCCTCTCCCCTCTTTCTCTCTCAATCTCTCCTTTTCTCTATCTCACCATTCTCTCTCTTTCTCTCTCTATCTCTCAAACACACCTATATCTCCCTCCCTAGCTCTCCCTCCCCTCTCTACTCTCTCTCTCCCCTCTCCCTCTCTATACCTACCTCTGCCTCCATCACTCTCTCCATACCTCTCTATCTCACCTATATCTCCCTCTCTACTCTCTATCTCTCCTCTCCCTCCCTCTACCTACCCCTCTCTCTCACTCTCCCCCTCTCTCCCCCTCTTTCTCTCTCATTCTCTCATCTCAATCTCACAATTATCTCTCTACTCTCTATCTCTCTCATCTCAATCTCCCTCCCTCCCACTCTCCTTCACCTCTATCTACTCCCTACCTCTCCCTTCCTCCCCTCTCTACTTCTCTCTATCTCTCATCTCTCTCTATCACCTCTCTCACTTCTCCCTCCCTCTCCCATATTTCTCTCTCTCCTTCCCTCTCTAATCTCTCTATATCAATCTCTCTCTCATTCTCTCTCTCCTTCTCTACCTATCCCTCCCTCCTTCCCTCTTTCTATAAATATCCCCACTTTACTCTACTTTTTTTTATAACATCTTGGTGCACATTAGAGAGTGAGAGGAGGGAGGATGAGAGAGAGAGGAGAGGGTGGGAGAGAGAAAGGGGATGGAGGTAGAGGTGAAGAGGTGTAGGTGAGATAGAGAGCTAGGTGGAGAGAGAGTGGTATGGAGTTATAGAGTGAGAGGTAGGTAGAGTGATGGAGATGGGAGATAGAGAGAAGTAGAGAGGGAAGGAGAGAGGGGGAAGAGAGAGAGGGGAGGGAGGGAGAGGTAAAGAGGGACAATTGAGATAGATTGTAGAGAGGGAGAGATAGGTAGAGAGAGGGTTGAGATATAGAGTATAGAGAGGGAGAGGAGAGAGAGGGTAGGTAGAGAAGGAGAGGAGAGAGTGGTGAGATAGAGAGGAGGGAGGGAAGGATAGGTAGGGAGAGAGAGGTGAGATAGCGAGAACGAGAGTAGAGAGGTAAGGGGAAAGAGAGAGTGAGGGATAGAGGTAAGGGGGAAGGTAGAGAGATTGGGAAAGGGAAGGATGGAGAGAGAAAGAGGTATATAGGGGTTGGTTAGATAGAGAGAAGTAGAAAAAGAGGAGGGAGGGAGAGGCAAAGAGGATAGTTGAGATAGATAGAAGGAGAAAGAGAGAGATGGAGGAGGAGAGAGAGAGAGAGAGAGAGAAGAGAGAGAGAGAGAGAGAGAGAGAGAGAGAGAGAGAGAGAGAGAGAGAGAGAGAGAGAGAGAGAGAGAGAGAGAGAGAGAGAGAGAGAGAGAGAGAGAGAGAGAGAGAGAGAGAGAGAGAGAGAGGAAAGGTAGAGAGAGAGAGAGAACAGAGGGAAGGAGAGAGAGATAGAGAGAGAGGGAAAGGTAGGGAGAAAGAGAGTTGAGATAGAGAGAGTAGAGAGGGAAGGATAGAGAGATAGAGAGAGGTGATAGAGAGATGTAGTAGAGAAGTAGAGATGGAAGAAGGTGGAGAGGTTGAGAGAGGGAAGGAGGGAGGGAGGGAGAAAGAAAGAGGTATATAGGGATATAGGTAGCTAGATAGAAGTAGAGAGAGAGAGACTTGGAAGGAGAGAGTGAGAGAGAAAGAGGGGAGAGAGAGGGAGAGAGTGAGATAGAAAAAGGGGTAGAGGTAGTTCTTGAGTTCAAGGGAGAGAGAGTTAGATAAAGAGATGGAGATAGTGAGATAAAGAGGTCTAGATTATAAGAGATAAACAATGATCGAGATAGATAAAAAGAGAGAAAGATGATACAACTTGCTGATCATTGAAATTTGACCTCCTGATTACTAAAATTTGACATGCTGATTACTAAAATTTGACTAAGTCTAAAAATTTATAAGATCTTCCAAAACTAGAATTTGTATTCTAACTCCAAGAGATTCAAAACCACTCTCAAACATCTTGAAACTATATACATGAAATATAAATTAAAGTATAAGAAAGTAAATTTCCATATGTAAATAGTCTCCCTAGTAGAGGCAAAGAAAGAGAAAGACAAAAAAAATAAAGAGTTCCAAAATGCATTCCAAAATCCATGCTTCACATTTGGCAAGTGCCAAATGAGCTGCATTGGGAAATACCAACCCAAAGGGTCAGATTTTTCCTTGGGCATCCAAACCAAAGGGTTGGACGACCATTTCATGTTAAGGAAATTATTTTCTGAAAGGGTAACAAAATTTCACACATTTTTGGTCGTGCTTTCCATCATGTTTACATGTCTTTCAATGTAAGTTTATAAAAAGATCATGATGATGTTAAGCTCTCTCTTAGCTATCTAAATATATATATATTTTAATGTTTTGATTGTGTTAAGGTTTTCATCTATAACTTCTCTTGTTAGTGCCTCCATATTTTTTCAAAAACCAACATGTGCTAGTTTTGGTATAGATTTTTACTCGTTCATCGAATTTTGAAAAAAATACATTTTTATAAACTAGACTCCATTCTACACGTAATGAAAAATAAATTTTTAATTTTAGATTAGTTTTCAAAAAAATTAGGGGGGAGCATGCTCAAATTTCAACTTTTCAGGATGTGTACATTTTGAAAATTCATAAAATATTATATATTCATTAAAAAATCAGCCGAAAGAACTGGGATAAACTACATGGTGTTAGCTAATTTCTTACCTTTCAAATTTTTTAAATTCTAAAAAAAATAATGAAAAATGGAGGGGCCCATAGACGCTATGCTATATTTTTATAAAAACAAGATTACTTTTTCCCCCCACTTTTGAAACCCTTAATCTTCATTATTTAAAAAAAAAAATAGTAGCTTAGAAAGTAGATTTAGAGCACTACAACTCTTGTTCTTATTGCATCTTCAAATTTTGAGTGTAACTCTAACACCCCACTAGGGAACCCAGAGAACCACACATAAAGTAACAAAATAACTAAATAATTTTTTTAAAAAGACATCAATTACAACAAGAGTAAAAAATAAACATATACACATACATTCCCAAAGTTTCATGACAAAGCTACTTAAACATTCACAAGTAAGAAAACCACATAAATAAACCAAAAGACATAAAGAATAAGGGTAAATCGTATTAATAATGAATGATCCAATCACGTAATCATAATGTACTCAAGTTACATATTCAAGTTACATCAAGTGAGATTATGAAAAATCATGTATCAACATAATAACATTACAATAAGTTCACTCATACACATCAAGAGTGTATACAATATAGATGAAGATCATAACACATCATTCAATCTAATTCTTGAGCACACTCAGCATCCAACTTTGTGAATTGTGTAGAATTAGGAAACAGTCACAAGAACAATGTTATCCAAGCACAAAAAAACCCGCAAGGGAACCCAATGGAGGATATGGCACATTCCTCCCAACCATTTGGTACCTAAAGGTCCATCCCCCGTGCTCGGAGATAATATCAGGTCCACAAAGATAAACAAAATTAAAGACAATACATAACATCACATGGCTTGATGTACACATTACGACATAACGATATCTAAACCACATAATTACAAACAAATCTCCTAGAGGCAACAACATACTAGGAGGTAACTCTACACAAGAGACCACATAACATGCATTAGGAAAAGAGTGTCATCATATAGTTTATTAGAGGTTACCCTGTGAATCTTCTTAGACTACTGCCCCTCATACCGAGTTACCCTAGAAATCTCTACCGATTCCCAACCCCTAAACAAACTCATGTGGAATCGAACTACCTTTCAAGAAGACAAAGTAGAAGATCATGCCATTTCAAGCCATCTCAACCTACCCTTAATCTTTACAATCACTAAGGTATAAGGTGAGGGAATCAAATTATTTGAATTATTTAATGAACACCACCAAATCCCTAGTACATTTAATTAGGTTTTCACTAAATTATAAACTCCTGATAGGTTACCTTGGTTCCTCTTAGGGTTTTGGCCCCTATCAAAATCCACTCTTCTTAATAACACAACTCATTGTCAATAGCAAAGGATAACCATCATGCACATTAAAAAAATCCATGAATGAACACATCTCAATCATGACACAAATCATTTAACATTCAAAATACCACCAAGATAACAAATAAACCATGCATGGCTAAATCCCAAATTAAATCATTGCAATTGAACATCAAAGTACAAGCACAATAAGCTTTAAAATACAAGTTTCCTTTCCTAGCCTCTAGAACTTTTAAAACTCAATAACACAGAAGTAGACTGTTAAATTGTAACAAATTCATTATTACCCATCATATACAACCATCAAGTCTTCATGAACTAAATAAAATTTTATCTTTTCATTCATGTTGAAATCGATTAAAATGTTTTAAAGAAACTAAATAAGATAATCCACAAATATTTCGATATAAATATTTAGAGCACATACTTATGGCGCTATAGTAGAGCATAAGATGAGGCGCATAAACTGATACAAAGTCTACATTGAACTAAGAGAAGTGTAGACATGAGATAATGAGAATAGTGCATGATACTAACTATCCAATCAGGAGTTTTCTTTCAGATTTATTACATTCTACAGGTGTTAACCAATGTTTGCATGCCTATTGACACATGAATTCTTACCCAAACGAAATGCATGGATACACATCTAAATGTTATGCATAGTGAAAGACTAAGCATAAAGGCCTCTATCAAGAGTGTAACAAGCCAAAAAGAAGTTAGCTTCAAATCCATTAACCATAACTTAATTAGCAATATACTCCTCTTCTTGCCAAGTTGATGCATATAGTCCAAGAGACGAATCAACATCACAATAAAAATTTCATTACCAAGAAGAGAGGGGCATTGACTTGCTGGTTTATATAAAAAAAAGGCATGAATTTTGAATACTCCAAGGAAAAATAACCATATCCATTAACATCAATTTCTCTCAGCTTCGACTATATGGAGGTAATTGGTAAAGGCTTGAAACATTGTGCGGACCAAGAGAATTAAATAATCTATTTGTTGGTCCTCAAATTCCCCACTTGAACAATCTGTTCATTGTTGACATCAGAGAAGACATGCGAGCCAAGCTTCCTCCAAGTTTGAGATGGTTACAGTTACAAAAATGTGAGAAGCCATTTCCATCATTAAAGTAGAAATAATGATTCTATGAAGATTAAAGGTGTAAGTAGTGTACAAGACTGAAGGGGTGACACACTATTTCACATGCCAGCAATCCTTATTTCTTTTTAAATGTAGTTGATTATGAGGTGTGCATGGTTAACCTTCATGCTAGTGCTGGCTTTCACGGAAATGCCAAAAACCATATTTCAAAAGACGCTAGTTACACCTATGGTGCATATGGATAAAAAAATAGAGGCTGGGTATGTTGAAAATGATCAAATTCAACAAGATATTAACATGAAAACTAATCGTGAGATCCAATTTCATCTCTCACATGCATGGCGTTTAAGTATACCAAAAATAATTTTCAAAGATACATAATCTTATCCCCACAATAACAAATACCACACACAAAAAGAACAAAGGTAAAGCGAAATACTGAAGATTACGAGAAATATTTCAAGAAAGAGCAATTAACAATTGTAAAAACCAATATTATTACAACTAGGTTTTGTTAGCTTTCGTTTCTCTAAATTTTTTGTTCAATTGCTTCGACACTAATGAACAACAATTTCGTTTCTGATGTTTGTGTGAAATATTCAACAAACAAATTGTACCACAAGGAAGAACAAATAACATAAATAACATTTAGAAGCTATTATTCAAGAAAATGCAAATCAAAAGAAGAGAACCTGGATTATATTCTTGATTCCGACGTAGATTGAAGCAAGAACCAGAAAATCCGCAATTCTTTATTTTTCCCAAAAGCACAAATCCTTCAAATTCACTGTCTCGAAAACTTTTCATCCAAAGAACATAGAGAAGAAGCTTTTTCCCCAAAATAAATTGGCGTGAAATTTTCTTTCCCAAAAACCCGAAAAATAAATTGTTGTGCACATCTTTTGCATAACTAAAACTTTTTAATTCATTTCCAATTAACTCATAATCACAGAACTTAACTAACTATTAATATGCAAACAAGATTGATCAGACAGTTCTAACTAAACAATTACATAAGATAACACTTTCTGACTCCAAGTCAAGATTCCAAATATTTATTCATAATCTGTTTAAAGAAAACGCTTCAATAATATCTACTTTCCATATATTTAAGTTTTTACATTAAAATTAATAAATATCTATTGCTCAAAGTTAACAATCACATTTAAATAAATATCCTGTTTAATTTAATTTAATAGATCAAACCATAAAAAAATTTATTTTAATTTAAAATTTCAATAAAATTATATTAAATCAAATAACTTATTAATAAACCATTTAACTAATTAATGAATTTTCCAATCAAAATGCAAACAGGAACGACACAATGGATGCGAATGACAATACAATGATGGGTGACAACACAAATAATCATCCTATAAGGGAATGATGTCCAAAGAAGGACCGAACATTATCTTTGAAACAACATGTTTCCATTGGGTCATGGCATGCTCAAACTTGACAAAGTAGGTGGAGTTGATGCATAATACCTACAAACTACATAAAACAACACTGTCAAACATATTTGCATAAACTGACAATCACACTGTGAAAGAGAGTTGTAGCATAGCAAGGTACTCACGAGTGAGTAATGCTACCTTATCTCCTTCACTAAGACTAACATAAAGTACTACATCATAAACAATATCAGATACATCATCATAAACACACTAATGCTCTGAAACAACATAAAACCATAACACATAATGTTCATCATAATGTCACCACACAAACGTAATCAGATGATCAACAATGTCTCTAATGTGTCATCAATACAGTATAAAACCAACATAGTATCAGTGTCGTAACTGAAATAAAGTAACATAATATCAAAAACAACTAAAACAATTATCAACCAAACAGAAACAAACTGAATCAAAGTGCAACAACTTGAGGGACACTATAGTAACTATCTTCATTTTCTTGTGAACATCAAACTTTGCTGATTTTAGAAAAAAAGTGACGTCTAAAGAGCCATTTTTGTGTCACAGATTGGTGCACACACCCATATATATCAACGTGTTCAAACAATGATATTAGAAGATTATAATCAAGCTTGCAATCCATAAAATAAAATAAAAACCTCTATAAATTCCTTTTGTTTGCAACTTGAAAACAATTAATTGTCAATAAACAAATAAAAAATCTAGAAAGAAATAAGAAAAGGAAAATAATAGATGAAGATACAAAAGAAAATGAAAAACTAAAAGAAAGAATCATATTTACAAAATTTGAAATTAGTTGTAAATTGGTTTTTTTAGTTAGTATTTGAGAAACATAGTTAACTAGAGTATAGTTATGAATGTTTTTTTTAGGAAAAGGTACCATGCCACTGTAATATTATATTATATATAAATATGATAGTACAAAAAGTGGTTCTAAAGGGCATACTGGCAGGAAAGAACAAGTAAGAAAACCTCCAGTTATAGCCCAAAATTAAACTATGAATTTGTTTAATTCCATGACTAATAACCTTGTTCCAATGATTCTAAATTTACTCCATAAGACCCAAAGCACCAACCCAAAAAACTAGACAAAAACCCATTATATCCCTTTACAAAATGAGAAAACCCCCAAACTTGTAAACAAATTAAAAAACCCACTACATGTCAAATTTACATTATCAATGATCCCAAAAATTTTAACAAAAAACTAACTAAATATCACCTTTACAACTTCTTTGACCCCCCAATAACTAAATTTTCATCCTGTAATTCAAATCCCTTAGCTATTTGAAGACCGCGCTCGAAAGCCCTTCTGCTTTGAACAAGAAATATGTGTGTTCGGAAAAAAGAATCATGCCTTGCATTCCTCATGGATGAGTTCACCTGAGCTCTATTAGTAGTCTGGTTAGGAGTGTTTTGAGCTTGGTTCTGACCAAGGGCTGGTGAATTGACTTGAAGCTATAAGTCCAAATGCACACCATTTTTTGGAGGAGGAGGAACATATGCACGAAGATATGCCAACTCATAGTATTTTTCCCTAATTTCCAGCTCCATTACGGAGCATATGTACCGTTGGTTTTTGCTCAAAGCTCTAAGAAAAATGTTATCATTATTAAATTGAATGGCCAGTCTAATGGCATCAAACAATTCTTCAAACCCCTAGCATTTCTACACAAAGGCCCTTGGGAACACTCCTCCAATAAACCCTTATATATATATTCAAAATTAATTCAAATAACTAAATCATTTATTTTATTCTTTTATAAACTTTATGTTTAGATAAACAACTTGGAAGGTAGTATAATTAATGGAAAAATGATTTTAAAAAAAAACTTGTTTAAACATGATTAAAGAAAAATGATTTAAGGAAAAATCAACAAATGAAATGATAATAAATGTGTAAAAATTAAAATTGTTTAAAATAAATCTTAGAACCTTTTGAATAATTGTATCTAGTCAATATTTAGGTAAGTTAGAATTAGTGAAAATCTAAGTTATTGATATTGGTGTTATTAGATGATTAAATTTATGAATTTAATCAATAATGATTATTTTGTGTAATAACTTAATTGTTACATTTTAACTTAACACTAATTCATTATTGATTTAAATTAAGTTAATATTATTGATGCTTGAAAGGATTAATTTAGTATTTAAGTTGTTTTAATTTCTTGGACTAAATTGAGTAACGTGTTTACCAAAAATATAATAATCTTTCCTAACAATCTATAGACTTAATGTTAGAGTTTAAGTTAGAATTAAATTGTTATTTCATGAAAAGTATTCTTTAACCCATTTATTAATGTTCTTTTGTTTTAGATTTAATAGGTTATTTTCGTAATTAAAGGTCATGCTAATTTAACCTTTGTATAGTTGTCTCTATACCACCTTCACTCTTTGTGCAATTGCTTATGATGGAATCATTAACTTGATGCCATATAGATGCTAAGGATATTATACATAGTTTCTTCTTGCTAGTATTGTACTATTAAAAAAAAATGGGATGGGTTATGTAATAATACTAGAAAAACTTAGGGCATGACATGAGCTCTCAAGATCAAATGTATTGGATAGATTCATTTGTGAGTATTTTTGGTCCACTTTGTGGTCCAAATATATGTACTAAATTTAATAAGAGCACATCATTTCATATCCCATCAAATGGACAAATAAAACTAGTGGACAAGATATTGGTATAATTTCTACATGGTTATAATAGTAGGATTTCAAATGATTGGGATGATTCTCTACCCTATCTAGTACTCATAGAAAAAGAAAATTCATTCCTATATAGGAAAACCACTAGCTAAGGTTTATTTGGGACATATACCAACCAGTCTACTTGACATCATACTCAAGGAGTAGTAGGATGAGAAGTAATAAAGCTCGGACTTAGAGGTGACAAAAGAAAAAAAAAATGAGAGGATGCATGAGATATAAATCAATGTGAACATATAATTAGAAAATAGTAATTTGTACAACTAAGGTTTATTCGGGACATATACCAACCAATCTACTTGACATCGTGCTCAAGGAGTAGTAGGAGAAGTAATAAAGCTTGGACTTAGAGGTGACAAAAGAAAAAAAATGAGAGGATCCATGAGATACAAATCAATGTGAACATATAATTAGAAAATAGTAAGTTGAAGTACAAAAAGAGATATGATCAACATCATGTGGAGCATGGTCTCAAGGTTAGAGATAAGGTATGAATATCCCTAGGTAAACAATGGATACAAGGAAAATCCAAGAAAATAAAATATCTAAGGTATGAACCATTCAACATCTTATGGGAAATTTGGGAGAGTGAATTAGGTTGGATCTCCCTCCTTACATTAAAATCCTTTTTTGGTCAATTATAGACATCTCCAACCATATGAGTCATCCATATTGGATGAAGTAGAAGATAAATTGGTGTTGCCTTCAATAGAAGACTCAATTTATAATAAGAATGAATTAATCCCTAAGGATATGCTACTTCTAAAAAATATATAAGAGAGACTAAGAAAGGGGTTTGTGCATCTTGGTAATTGGGACTTTTTTTATTGAGCCCATTGGTACTCCAAAAAGAGGAAGGGGACATTGTTTCCCCATGTATCATTTTTAATAATATTTTGACATGCAAAAATACTCCTTGTAAAGGGAGGTATGATTTGAATAAAATAAAGGAGGCGAGAGGAATAGGATTAGAAAGACTAGCTCTAATTTATGGCGAGGAAGATGAATAGTCATCCTCCACTGATTCCCTTAGATTCTCCTTATTTGCTAAGATTGACTTTGATGATTATTCTTTATTATTTTTGGTTATGATTCGTTAGATTATTCTCTTTTTTTTTTCAATATTCAATAGAAGTTAATTATATGTTGTATCTCTTGGTAGTTGTGCTTGATATTTTGAATTTGATTAATGTTCACCTCCATATATTTTTTTTTTAACTTTTCCCTAGCTTGGTTGAGGTCTTTTAGGGTATTAAATTTTGTGGTTTACTTGAGATGTGTTATATCCCTAGTTTTTATGGTTTAAAATTAATGATTTAATTATATCTACTCCAAAGTAGAATGGAAAATTTAGGATTACATAAGGAAAATGATGTTGTGAATGATATTTTATAAGATTCAATAAGAATTTTTTTTTAAAGTTTTCCTTAGTTTAGATGAGAAATTTTTAGATCCTAATTTAGCAAAGTTATATGCTATATTTGAAGATAAAATTGGAAGGCATAGAAACCTCACTATTGAATAATATAGAGTAAGAAAAATGGTAACATACCTCCCTACTTGCATATGCTTCACATTAGCCCTATTTCTAATATGATTGGCATTGTTAAAATGGAAGTGTTAGAAAGAAAAGTGACGAATCATAGATTGTATTTTTGTGCCCCAAGTATTCTTTATGAGTTCTATGTAATGCCCATATTTTGTGCTAGAAAATCCCACCTATTTTTTTTTTTTTACAATCATTAAATTAATGTCACTAGGAGTTGGAAGTGTAGCATTGATCAGGCTAAAAGTTGCACACCTTCAGGGAGACATCTAAATATTACCTATTAACTTGCACTATCGAGAGATTAAACCTTAATAAATGACGATAAGATTGAATCCAAGTTGTGCAAAAGGGTCATTTATCTCTTTCATGCTAGAATCAATACTACTTCAATCAACAAATATTTCTTAAAGATAAAATTATTTCGGCTAGTCAAGCCCTTAGACCTTAATCATGTTATAGTTATTTGTTTGATGCTTTCGCATAGCTAATAATGCCACCATTTATTTGGTAACTAAAAGTAGTAAAATTTATCATTCATCTATGATGCAAATAACAACATAGGATAGTATTGTAATATATATTTTTTCTCCTCAGCGATATTACTATCAATAAGTCACCCATTAATCTCATGGATACAATGTTATGGGTTAATCCTTACTAAATTTTTAATGACGAGGATACCACTTTTATTAATCCATCGTTAATTTATATTACACATTTCCTAGTCCTTTCAGTTATTATTGTTACGTTGTTTGACAATTATCCCCTATTAAGACTATCAATCCTTCCAACTATGAAATTATAATCCAATCTCAAATCTACTTACATTACTATTATTTTAATTATTAATAAATTTAATTATTTACATATCCCATGTATATGATATTTATCTTGTTTAATTATTTATATATATGTACTCACTCTCTACAAGGTAAATTTAATTATTTTTTTTTAAATTTTTTTAAGAATTAACATATGCAAATAAATTTATAAATATTAATTCTTTTACATATTACAAAATATTAATTTGCTTTAAAGGGAGAGAGAAGGACTTCGAATAAAGAGAAGATTTCCTTTTTTAAATTTTAAAGAAACTCCACTAATAGTAATCTTTATCCTCATGTGGTTTATTATTTAATTCATTAGAATCTTCTTTTGAGAGTGTGGGGAATATATCTCTTCTAATGAAATTTTCATTATCACGTCAAACGGATTTTAATATATATATATTTTTTTCTTCATATCATAAACCTTTATTATTTTCACCAATGTAACTAATGCTACTCATGCTAGAAATAATTCTATTCCCTGTAACTTTAATATTTCTACTTGTGGCAGCGAGTGGAAATTTGCAATATACTTTACACATACCAATGTAGTCCACATTATATATTCAAAGTATTTGTTTATAATCCCAAAAATTTATACTAAACTAATAACAATATAATAGGCTATTTCATGTTATAGAATAGAATTTTTATTTTTATTTATTTATTTTTATTAAAAGCTAAGCCTCTAATTATATTGATTGACTGTGGTAATTTTATAATTATCTGAAACTGTTAAAGCCAGTGATTGTGGGATCTACATGGTTCAATGCTGCAGCAATGCATATGGATTGAAAAGCATTATTATAATTGATTTTACCACAATATTATTCAAATATTTCACTTAAATTTTATTAATTTTTGTATATCAACTTTATTGATTTTTTTTTTTTTTTAATAATTTTTCTCTTTCTCTCTGACTTTCCCTCTTACAGCCATAATTGCAGTTTGCTTCAACTCACAACTGACCAAAATTAATGCCTGAGTTTGACTGGTAACTCCCCAAAGAAGGAAAATCAATAGTAAATAACGAGAATGCTGCTCTCAAATTTAATACTGGCAGATATTAATCATTCTGATATCTTAAGGAAGATTCATTTTATTTTCACCTATCGTAAGCCATGATCAGAAGAGTCCTGGGTTTGATGATGGATAATAGACCTAGCTGGCACCTAGATGTGGGAACGAATTCCCAACAGAGATAAGCAGGTAAGAAACTAATGAACAGTAATTGTGCATAGAGATTTGCAGCCACCCTAGATATCCCACTATTGATGGGGCAGTGTACTTGAGTCCCACTCCTCTACGCCACCTCCCTCCAACCTGACCTCTAAACTTTCAGACTTCTATGACGGGTGGGTGGAATTCAATGCCAGATAGCAGCATATCAATTCTTACTGGAAACCTACAAACTCCATCTTCCATTGCTAGGCATTGGTCTAAATTTTTTTTTTTTTTGAAACTTTCAAGTGATGCAACTAGCAGGTGCAGCGCTAATTTCATAACCTATGCTAGCATTCACCCACACCTACACCAAAATGGGAGACTACGGTCTCATGGATCGAAATGACTGCAAAATGTACATAAAAGATTGATTGAAGTGGCTTGGACAGCCCATTCAACTGGCATAAACCAATATCTTTGGTTTTCATAACATCCTCTCGATTTGCACCAAAAAGAAGCGCTAGAACAGGGTATGATAGAAAGAGGATTTTTGGTAGAAATATTATAGTTGCAAATGTTCTTGAATAAGTGTGCAAATGTGGAAGCATATACAAGACGCCTGTATTTTTTTGAAAAATTTCTTTAAAGCTGTCATTTCATGCACCGCCATGATAACAGGATGTGCACAATATGGCTTTATTGAATAGTCTTTATAAAATTCCAAGCGAATGCACTCGGTAACTGCAAAAACCAAACTCTACGACCTTCTTTAGCAACCTCTCAGCTATACTATGTTGCAATACAAACACACCGTATTTTGTTGCTTCATACTTTGAATTTAAAGGCTCTACCCTTCTATAAGTTCATCTTAGTTCCAGACCCCATCTTCAGGGTCTGTCACATCTGATTTCTTTCATATACCATTTCATACTGCAGCATTTTATTTTATTTTTATTTCTCACGTTGCCTTATATGTGTGAGTACGTTCTCTTTCCTCTATATGGTGTAGAGTTTACCATGAATAAGAGCTTAAATCATCTATGAATCAACCATGTAGCTTTTGATATTCTAGTGGTGATTAAACTAGCACTGAATAAGTTGCTGCATGTTCAGCGCTTACATATCTTTATGATAACGCATAATTTTATCAAGTTGTCTCGCTTCTTTCCAATCTCTAGGTTGCTTTGCTAGTATCTTCATTAAGGCTAATTTTTCCTTTAAAAAAAAGTTGCTATGTTGGTGGCTGTAGTTTGCTTAGTTTATTTATCGATGCTGAGACTGATGCACACTTAAACTGGTAGAGTTGAGCATAATCTTGCCTGTTTTGATATCCCTTTCTTTGTATCGTTTGCACTATATCCTTGGTTATTATTATGTATTGATTAATTTAAATCTTCCTTTTGCTTATAAATGAAATCCTGTCACTAAAGAACCTATCTGGAGTACACCTCCTCCTATTGACTATATGTTCACTAACTAGTGCAGTCTATTTACTTTATTTACCATTTTCTCTGTATTGCACAGATAGGGAGGAGTAGATTACATATGTCTGAGAGTTTCAATCCAACGGTTCTCTCATAAAGGACTTTTTATCATTATAATCTATTTCAATGATTCCATTATGGCACAGGGACAATGCAAGATTGCTAAACTTGGCATTTCACCTTCAAACCAGAGGTGTCTTCACTATTCGTTTGATCTTAGGGCCTTCTAAAACTTTTTGCAGTCACAAAGGTGGTTTTCTCTGTGTGTCATGTAGTTAATTGGTTAAAATGCAGTGCATGCCACTTCCATGATCATGCCTAATTAGTGTCATTAAGGTGCGTATTTGTCATATACGAAATGATAAATTACTTTGTGTCAAATAGCAGGAACCCTTGGAGTTGGATAACTATTGACATCCCTCACTGTCATTTACGTTTGGCAGAGGAAAGCTAATAATGTGGCATGTAAGTTTAAAGTTCACATATAATATTGAAAAGAGCATAACTTGGTTATTTCTTATTTAAAAATAAAAGGTTACCATCTCCCTCTAAACTTTGTAAATAAGGACTTACATATTAGAATCACTATTTGGTTTACACAACAGAATAAATCCTTCCTTTACATAGTATACAATTTTGGAAATAACATATTTATGTGCTTAAGTAAGGATCATTTCCAGCCCTGAGAAATTACAGCAACTTTGATTAACTAGATAGGCTCCCAATAATTACTTTTACTATAAGGAACTTGATTGAACAATTAAAGGAAATTTATAATTTGATATGCTCAATACTTCTTTCAAATACCAAATAGAACCCCTTGTTTCTCATTCCAGAAAATACATGGAAACTAAATAAACAACAATCAGTGCATAAGGGCTTGCTCTCCACCCTACCGTAATGGCATCATGGAGCCTCGTGGGCTCTAGCCATACCCCCGAGCAAGGAATTATTTTGGCTCCATGATGATAAATGGAGTCTTCTCTCATTTTTACAAAGAAATAAAACTAACATAGCACAAACTTAATGTATCTAAGTTCTCTACCTTCCATTCTCCACCATGATTCATTCAATATTTCACATCCTTACCACCAATAACAAAAGAAAATAGTAGTAGGAGAGAATACTTATCTCTTTATATGAGGAGGCTAACTCCTTGAACCTTCTTTCCTCTCCAAGCCATCTTGATCATTCCCTACTATCTCCATTAGAGTTCTCCAAGAGGAGAAGTGGGCAATGCCCAAATCTTCCATCTTCTTGAGATATATAGGAATCCTCCAAACCTACACTCTTTCCCACAAATGCTCACACATGTGTGAGTCTTGTGCCAATTCCAAGAACTTTTGGGGAGTGGGAAGTTGAGAGTGACAAGTCACTTTTCCCAAGCCCCAACACTTTTTGAATTCGTCACATTCATGAATGTGGACTTTTGAGGGGTCTTTTCACACTCCAAGGACAAGTTCACATGTCAAAAAGATTCAAAACCCATAGGTATAGGTCCTAGGGGTCTATTCTTGTTCAAAAACTAAGGAAATTGACTCAATAATCCCTTTTTAAAACCCACAAAAGAATCCATACGAGTTTTGATCTTGACCAAGGGTTCCAACCCCAACCAAACTCACATCACATGACCTACAATTGGATTCTACTCAAACATAATCAACCAATCAATAATAAAACCTCAAACCCTTCTAAGTCAAATAGGGCTGCACTTAGAACCTCCCAAAGATGTATCTGTTTTGATTCCAATATTTATCCATCCTCCTCTTTGCATATTTGATTCCTCAGCCCTCCAATACATTTACTCTACTTGCTTTTAGGTCTCGGATGGAGATAAATTTATATCCTCAACAAGAAGTCTTTTGATTTGCACTTGATGGTTATCCCTTCTCATGCTAGCACCGTTATCTTCTCGACCTTTGATGTTAATCCCACATCAACTCATTTAACTTCCTGCACAACATAATCTAGCACAGTTAGACATATTAATAAACAACATTAATTGTAAATCGAATCTTTGTATCTTTATTCATGAATCATTTTAATAGCTAATTACTCTTCCAATGTAATACGATACAACAATTATCTTATTTCAAATTCATCTTATAAGTTCGAATATCATACAATAATTCACATGCATATACATCTTCATTGAGTAAAATAACAATGATATATCATAAAGTAAAAATAAACTACAAGGTTATTGTTAAACAATCACCTTCATATCACTCGCAAAATATCTAGCCATCTATTTAGGAGAAATATATAACAATTTAAAGTTGTATTAGTCACATTCAAGGCGGGGTCTTACATTCTATTTATACCCTATACTCAGTAATATAGAGGGATCGAGAATTAGTGCATAGTGTGGAGAGACATATTAACATTAAAGAATATAAGTAGAATGTAAGATCGATTCATAATACTCCTTATATTAACCAACTTCATATATATCATATTATCTCATCATAAATCATATCTTCTATACATTTATCTAATACATCATATTCTTATCTTATCTTATATCTCTTACATCTATCTCTTATGCCTCTCTATTCTCTCTATTATCCCTCTATTATATACTATTATATCTTGTACATATCATTTCCTAATGAGATGTGTCCCTTACAATCTACCCCACTTCTTAGAGTTTACATGTCATCCAAGATCTCTGTAACCCTCTTGTGCTGGTTTATGGTAGGATTTATTGATTTTCCCTAAACTCTAGCATTTTCCCTACTAACATCACCCCCCCTTTCAAAACTATGTCTTGTACTCAATACATATTTATATAATCTAGCTATAATGATAGCCTTGTAAATCTCCTTTATATGGGAAAAATTATCATCCCATTATGCTTTGGCTTGGAGAAGAAGATGATTCTGATGGGAGTAATCTCTCAAATTTCGGTAGTGTTAACAGGATCTAGATTTGTTATGCCTCTTTTTGTGCATCCTTTAGTAATTTCATTACAAGTGTTAATATTAAGCTAATAACCTCCCTAATTTTTTGGAATTTATTCCTTTTCTTCTCTCATTGGTCTTGTAGATACTGAAACTATGCATGCAATGTTTCCATTTGTGCTCTTGTTTGTCTATCTATATCCTTCATTGCATCATAAGATTGCACCATTTGAAGAATGTGTATCTCAATCTGATCCATTTTACCTTTGATATTTGTTGTAATAGTAGGACATTGGAGGTAGAATTGGTATAAAATATTTATTTCATTCTCTGTATGTGTTAGAGTGTTGATATGTGTCTACAATCTAGAATGAGCAACAACACATTTCTTTCTCTCATCCATTCTACTTTTCGTAGTTCTACTATGATGGCTTGCTGCATGTTGGTTGTTTATCACTGTGTATCCTACATTACCCCATCCATTAAGATTTTGATTTGTGTCATAAGAGGTTGGGAAGAGTCCCCTTGCACCTATGGTTACTTATTCCCAATATCCTTTATGATGTATTCCAGCTACTCTATATTATCTACATGCTTTTTTAAATTTGTTCTTGGGAAGTGTGGTGAAAAATATCTCCCTGTTGAAATTTTTGTAATGGTGTAATGTTGGAGAGATCAATTTGTGATCCAATTAATGGAATTCTGCAACAATTGTGGGAAAGCTACCACTTGTAGTTGTTTTTATTTGACTAGGACATCCTTAATGAATTGTATTAGGTAAGTGGCAATAGATGATGATGGTTGTTTTGGGGATTTTGGATGAGGAGAAGGGACTTTCTAGTCAATTTATGGATTTGTGTCTGTAGAGGGGGAAGATGGGATTTTTCATATTTTTCTTATTCCTCGTAAATTTATTCATAGGCCTTATTTGTGGCCTCCTTGATTTCATCTTGAATCTATTCTTTAATACTTGGCTTCTTCAACATTAATTTTTATAGACTTTGTTTTGACTAGAGTTCCATTTCCTATATTTGAGCCAACTTCTCTTTTTGGGTGGTGGTGGCCAATGGGAATATCTCCTTAATTTTTTCTTATTTCAATTTTTCTTCTTCTTATGTGGCTTGTTCCATCTTTTGGAAAAATGCAATAGCTAGAGATGACAAGAATTGGTCAATTAGGGCTTCTAATGTTATATTGGAGGCCACCATATATATGATAATGGTTACTTATATAATAGCATTTTTGGGCCCCCCATTCTCTTCATAAAGCTTTAAGGTTTGAACTAAAACCCCTTTTCTAAGCAACCCATTGTACAAGGTCTCCTCATTCATTAGAGTTTCCAATTGTTGATCTTTAAACTACTCTGTATTCAAATCTATTTCTTTTGTTTGGGAAGCCTCCCTTTATGATTTTTTCTTTTTCCTCTTGCTTATTTTTTGCACTCATTGGAAGGATTACTTTTGATTCTTCTTTTATCAATGATTATTTCTATGGTAGTGTGGCAACTATTTTTCTTTTCACCCTAGCTTTTCTTCCTTTGGACTAAGTGGATGTGATCAAGGGAATTCCTATCTGAAGTCTTATGGAACTCCATGGAGTAGCTATTCTTTTCTCCTCCAACTCTTCTTTACCTAGGTTCCATTTATCCCTTAGTTTCTCTCTATTTTCTTCCATATGCTCCTTTGCTTCTTTTTTCCCAAGTTGTCCATGAACTCCTAGTAGATTGTAAAATTATTTCAATTAGGGTCTTTTGGTAGTTGGAGAAAAGTTTCCACATATGAGTCAATCTCTACATCTATAACCTACTCTAGGAGTTTTAGTATCCAACACATTCTAGGCTCTATAGCCTCCATTAGAGTGTAGTCATTATCTACCATGAATACTACATCTTTTATGTACCTAATGACTACCTTATATGACATGCAATCTTTGTTCTACAAATTTTGTTAGAGGGATTTGAAGTAACCCCAATATGTAGTTGTGTAGAGGTAGTGTCTTGGAAATGTTTAACATAGTCCATTATTTGTGTGTTTATCAATCTAGTAGTGTCCTATATCTTACCTACAAAGTCTAGTAGTTCATTCATGAAGAAAAATATTAACCATATGATTAATGTCCCATAAATGAAATAATAGAGGGACTACTTGGTGCACTCTATATTTTCTTGTGGCTATTCTCATAGCACCTCACAAAGTTCAATATTTTTTCCTTCTACCACCATTTGATGTGCTACATGAATTGATGTTGTTGTGGTTGAGTCTTCCCTATTTGTGTAGTATACCTTGTATTGATACTCATATTGGTGTATTTGAACATAAGGTTTGTGATTTTTGTCACACCCAAAATCCTATCATCATATGTTGCATCAATTATCTTAGTGACCTCATTATTTTTGATAGATTTCTTTGATGGAACTTCCCCATGTCTGTACATGCTAGTTACCACTTGAATAAATTATTTAGACCCCCATGTGTGTAATTGTTCCTTCTCAGGATTATTTAGACCCACCCCTCCTCCTTTGTGAAATTTGGGAAGTGTTGCCATACATCGAACTACTTCTATTGTATGCAAGTGTATTACAAAAGATAACTTTGTGTTCTTGGTTGTTATAGGGCTTATTGGAGGGTTTCAAATTTTGTGCATGGTCAATTTTAGTTAGAGGAGCATGGATATATTTTTAGATTTATTTTATACAAATGACATCAACTAGAACTTTAGAGAAGGCCCCATCAAGATCTACCTCAATTTCCTTGTAAGGGAACTACTTTTATTTGGGATGAGAAGCTACCTACTACTTGTAAGGGTGTTCCTAGATAAGTAGTAGGTAGCTTATTTATATTGTATCTAAGGGTTACATCAGTCTAATTTATAAGGATTGGCTAGTGACAATGAAAAAGATGCCACTTTTATCCATTATATATATATATATATATATAGATAGATAGAAACACCACCATAGTCTCAAAAAATATTCTTTCCTTTCTTAGTTTTTTCTAGAGTATATTTCCTAAGTAATATAGTATCATATTGTTGGTAGGAGATAGGAGTTATTATAGAGAAAGGGGGTCTCCTTTCCTTATCCTCCCTTTTAAATAAAAAGTCATATTTGGAGAACCATTAATAGTCACTAAATATATAGGATTAGTAAAATAGACCTTCAATATTTTTAATATCTTCCCTTGAAAACCAATTTTTTCTAATATTTTTATTAATAAATCTCAGGAGATTTTATCATGGGATTTTGAAATGTCAAGCTTGAGGGCCTTACTCTCCTTTCTTTTATCCATTGAATGGAACACCTCATAAACATAAATTATTGCATTGAATATTTTCTTTCCAAGAAAAAAACCATTTTTATTTTTGTGGATCATCTTGTCCAAAAAAGGTTGAATTCTTAGGACCAATGGCTTGGAGAAGATTTTATACATATCATTACAAACACTAATAAGGTGGAACTTTGAGAGATTATAAATGCCAATCCTTTTAGGAATAAGAACCAATAATGTATTGTTAAGATCCCTCAAAATATTTTCTTTAGCAAATAACTCTTATGTAGACTTAGTAACATCCTTTGTTAAAATATCCCAATATCCTTGAAAGAAAGCAAGTGAAAAAACATTAGGGTTTGGGGCTTTGTAGGGATAAAAAAAACTTAATCTCTTCTTCTAACACTCAACAACACATCTCCTCATTTTTATTGAGGAAAGGGAATTAGGGATATCAAACAATAGTTCCTCCTCTTTAGAAGAGTCTATGCTTGGGATTGAGTTAAGTAAATAGTGATAAAAATTTATTCCCTCCTTTTGAATTTCTTCTTCCTTCATGATTATTTTACCATCTTCTCTAACTATTTTATAAATTTATTTATTTATTTTATTCTTGAGGAATTATTGGGTAAGTGCACAAAGATGGGGGGCCAAAAAGTGATCACTCCACTCTGGTCTTGAAATAGAGAAAACATTAGTGATTTTTAACAAAATGCACTCACATTATGGGTCGATAGTGATCGAGCCTAGGCTTAGTCATTACCAAGACAAAATGTGAGCTAATAAAATGCTTTTGTTTGGTTTAAATTTCAAAAAACACGAGTATGTTATAACACATTCGTGTTTTGTCTTGCATTGAATTTTTTCTCTTCTTTTTTCTCTCTTTTTTCCCTCTTTCTTCTCCTTGTCTTTCAGTGAAACTAAATACATTAAATAAACATTTAATTATAATAATTTCTTATACTTTAAGTTATATTTCATGTATATAGTTTCAATATGTTTGAGATTGGTTTTAGATCTCTAGGAGTTATAATGCAAATTCTAGTTTTTGGAAGATCTTATAATGTTTTAAACAATCAAATTTCAATAATTAGCATGTCAAATTTTAATCAAGTCAAATTTCAGTAATCATCAAGTTATATCATCTTTCTCTCTCTCTCTCTCTATGTCACTCATTATTTATCCCTTATTCTCTAGACCTATCTAATCTACTAAGTTTTCTATCACTATTGAGTTTACAATTAGACCAACTATACCAATTATGGACATGAATAGTGATTTTTTTAATGAATTGGATCTATTACCTAGGTTGCCTATGGGCCTAGGGAGAGCACTCTCTCTCACTCAAACCCTATAATTTTTCCTTCAATCCCCCTCACTAAACCTCTCAATGTGCATCTGTTGTGGGTTAGGATCCCGAATCTCCCCCTCCAATTTTGGGAAGACTCATGTTTTGAGGCCATTGATAACTCTATTGGTAATTTTTGGAAGATTGATGATTCTACTTCTTTTATGGGGCATTCAACCTTTGTTCATATTTTGGTGGATATTAACATTTCCTTGCCTCTTCATGAGGAAATGGTTCTATTGGTTGGGAATCAACCCTGATCTCAACTGTTGGATTAGAAGGGGCTTATGTTTAGGTGTCATTATTGCTTCTCTACTAGTCACTTGGCTTCGTCTTGTTCTCTTCAGTGTCATTCTAGTTTGGATACTTGGTGGAAGTATGGTCATGACGATCTCCTGACTATTTCAACCATTTCTTCTGAGGATGTCCATTCTCAAGCTTCTGATGAGCTTCATTCTTCTAACTCGGTCTTGGTGGGTCTTGAGGGCCATGCTAGCATTCCTCCTCCTTTGGGTGCTTCTCCTTCTTTGGTGGTTGTCACCACTCCACATTTGGTTTCTTCTATGAATGGGGCTTTCCTTCCTCATTGTTGTTCTCCTATTCCCCCCTTGGGTGCTGGTGATCTTCCCATGGGGGAGCCTCTTTCCCCCCTCACCGTGGGAGCCTAGATGATAGTATCGCTTGTACAATAGTTCATAGAAGGAATAAAGGTCTCTCCTTCACCTCTTCATCTTCTCATCACTTGTTGTACAAGTCTTTTGTTTAGGGTCAAGACCTTTATTTCTCATTTCTCTCTAGTTTCATGCTCTAGTCAAAAGCATAGCTGATCTTTGTTGAGGTTTTCTAGATTCTTGGTTGTCTCACTTCTTGTGAGCTCCTTTTGCCAGGCCTTTATGGTTTTTTTGTATTGGGTACATTCCCTTCCCATTTTTATCTTAATCAAAACAATATTATGGAAATTTAACCATTTATCGAATTCTTCATTACCTAGCTTAATGTGACTAAGCCAGTTGTGATCATTGGGGTGTTTCATTGTATTAAGCTAACCTCTAATAACCCATTCAACATTAGGAAGTTCTTTGGCCACCTAGTCACATAAATCACATCTCTCTTTTACATTATTAAGACTCTATACTAAATATAAACCAATATTCCATTCATTAATAAACACAAGGGCCCACACAAAACTTTTTGATGGGTCCTCACCTTTAGCAATGAAAAACTTATAGATTCATGAATAAATTCCAATAATAGCCCCACTACCTTCTTTATGTGATGTATGAAGAAATGTAGCATCTCTCCATACATTGGATAGAGAATAAACAAGATAAAGGTCATTAAGTTAGACTTCTTAAAGAAAAAAAAATTAGGTTTCCACTTAACCATTATCTCATTAACTCCATGTTTGTGATGAGGGAGAGAAGTCCCCCTTGTTGGAAGACTGAAATCACTGAGAGGGTGGGGTGAATCAATGATTTATGAAAGTCACAAACATTTTCAAAATCAAGAATTTATGTTTTCTTTTTAACCAAGAGGACAAATGATAGTTTGTGAAGAAAACTTGACTTGTGCATTAATCATGAATTAGGCATATGAATAAAAACATTGGCATGGATTGATTGACATAGACTGAACCAAATGAATACTTTTATACTTTCTCTTGTATCAGAGTTCACAACAATAACATAACTTTTATGCATGACATTTTGATATAAACATTGGCATATATGAAAGACTGGCAATTAAAAACCATTCAATGCATTTGTTGACACATTAAAATTAGATAGATAAGATAAATCACACACATAAAACCATCACATAACACAATATATGTCCTAAGTGGAAAACCCTCTTGGGGAATAAAAATCACTCAAAAAAATCTCTTTATTCACTTAGAGCACCAACTCTTCAAAGTTTAGGAGCACCAACTCTTCAAAGTTCAGGAGCACCAACTCCACAAATTTTAGGAGCACTAACTCCACAAAAATTCAAAAGCACCAACTCCTTTAAAATGAAAAATAGTTATAGTAT
The DNA here is from genome assembly GCA_007258455.2 of Sequoia sempervirens. Classification (NCBI taxonomy): domain Eukaryota; kingdom Viridiplantae; phylum Streptophyta; class Pinopsida; order Cupressales; family Cupressaceae; genus Sequoia; species Sequoia sempervirens. The sequence goes on along the minus strand of VDFB02000015.1, from coordinate 532,086,779 downwards.
TCTATTAGAACCCTAGAAGTGCAATTTGCAGTCCTAGAATCTCAATAGAAGACCATATATATTTTCAATAAGCACATTGATGAATGTTGTATGAAAATGACAAAATCTTCTCTTATACAATAATCTGAGAATCAAAAATATTTTCAAAGCAATACAATTTCTTACATCTATCAAGATTAAGACTGAAGTATCATATATTTTTTCTTGCAGGTAAACTGAGAAATGCCAGAAATCCATCTTTTAAAGACACTGCAAAATAACCTCTAAAAGCAGTTTGTGTAACTATAAACTAACTTAGGTTGGGGTTTACCATTTTAGTTATAGTCCATGAAATATTTCTTTTAACAAACCCTTTATCAAAAATTACAAATATCACCACAATGAAACTGTTTAGTTCCAGTCGACTATTGTCATCTAGAAACCCTAATGGGTTTTTCACAATCTAGCAAGGATTAAGCCCTTTAAAACTAAAAATCCTACACAAATTTTGTTCACAAAATAAACATTCTTAATCACCTGCTTAAACAATTGTTCAAAGCCCATAAGCTACAAGAAGAGCATTACTTGATTCGGTAAAAAAAAAGAATTGGAAAATATGCCTTAAAAACCTGATAATTGTTCAGCTGGTAGAAGCCAACTTCCACTATTGTTTCCTTTTCCAAACACCCACAATCACTTCTTTTTCAAGCTCAAAGTTATTCCATATGTTGGCCAAGCACATATAGTGAGCTAATTTACATAACCATAACATGTTGGCTAAGAAAAGCTAAATGAATTTGCAGACAACAAAATACCATGGCAACTAGGGTTCCATAATACATTTTTCCCTAACTGAGCTTCAATTTTTTGAAGACTTTGCATAATATAATGATCATTTGAGATCCAGTACTATCAAACAAAACATCATAATTCTTAGAATTTTCTGCCAAATACTTTACAAAGAATGCCAACAACATTATAATACTAATCATTAAACCCATGAAAATGAAATCTATCGGTACCAAGTCACCAAAACCAAATATTCCAAGGCTATCGAAGCCAAGTTTTAATTCTAGCAACATGTGACTTTCATTGAATGTTTACAATGTGACTTTCATCAATAAAACTCGATGCCACATGTATTGTGATCAAACAAAATTCTAACCACATAAACTTGCCCGATACCTCATGTATTCTCTAGTCATCACATGATTAATGTGACTTTGTTTAAATCTTGAAACCTTATTAAAATAAGTTCAATAAAAAAAATGTTGATCACCTAGTCACCATGACTACTAATATAAACACTTTCTTGAATGATTATCCAAGTGACTTCTATAAATTCAATTTCAATGACAAATTTCAAAGTGTCTTCTAATCAAGCCAAAAAATAGGAATTGCAAAGAGACCTGATATTGCATATTCCTTTTAAATGTGATCAAGCTTTCCAATAAAAACAAAATGCCAATTACCTTAGCAAATTCATAAAAGAGTGTATTGACCAAGCCACACATATACCTGAATCATTTTTTCTTTTTGACCAATCTGAAATGCTCTTCAAATGCAAAGACCATAGTAATGCCAATGATCCCAATGCAACCAAGATGTGACTTGTAACCTTGAAGGATCAAACTGAAAAATCATCCTATCAAAATGATAAACACTGTCAACCTCATCATATATAAATCCAAAATCATGTAACTGCTCAAAACACCAACCAATATAACTATATATCATATATCAACCAATGTGAATAAACCAATTTGCATATCATATGTCAACCAATCTGAGAATGCATCCTGCCAACATCCATCAAGCATATCATCACATATATTCTGATATCAGCAAACCACTTTTGACATCAAGGACAAACCAAAAACAACTGAGAGCCAACAAACTCCCTCTTTGTGGAAAGAATTTTTAAAGTTCATGATTAAGAGGAATTAGGAAGGTTTTCTCCTTATGCTAGAACATCAAATAGTAAAGAAAGATAGTTAAATTGATCAAACGGTATTGGATCTTTTGGGGTAGATGGGGGAGAGCTTGATATTTGTCTCATAAATGGAGGGGGAGACATGGGGCATTGATCAAGAGACCTAAAATTATGGAAAATATTTGAGGGAGAAAAACTTTGAGTAGTCATATGACCATCCTAAAGGTCAATTGTAGACCTAGAAGGTTCTTTCCTCTTCCTTACTAGTCTTCAACCATCAAACACCATCATGTATTTGTAGGATGGGGCATAAACCATAAAAGATTTATTACTATTAGTTTTAATATTTGGGAAATATTTGACCTAATTTTATGAAGGATTATAAGCCTTAGGTAAAATGAAAGATTGAGGAGGGGTTTACAATATTCATGGACTGGTTGGGCCTAGATTTGTGAGTTGAAAAAATCTATTTATTCTAATCGAACAATATCTTATCAAGTGACATTCTTATTAGAAAAAATAATAAGCATTAGAATTATTTAAATGTAATAAAGATTGATAAAAGTCAAACTTAGGGCCGATTAACTTGATATTCTCAAGAAGTTGATTTTTCAAATCCATCTCTACATAGACTCTAGGATGCACCCTTAAGTTGGAAAATTTGTTTGACATTTTGACACTAGATAACTCTTCCAAGCTAAAACTATGTCCCTCAAGAAATATCTAAAGACAATGTTTGAAAAAACAATCTCAACCCACATTGGGTAATAGGATCTTGAGGGACCTTCAATGTGAAAATCCAAGGACCAATCTTGTAGATAGTAAAATTGACTACAGATAAGCTAGGCACCCTATTGAAGCACAACTTGTGCATGTTCAATTGATTTAAATTTGTAAGACACATAACCCTTTCCTAACCCTCTCAAAGCTTCAGTTTTCCAACCCCTATTTTCTTAGTTTAATTTTGCCTATTTGTAGAAATATGTTTAAGAAAATATTCCTCTTAAAGATAATAATATTGTATACCTATGCTAACAATCATCAATGCATTTAATCACTTCATCAAGAAACATAAATTATAAAGTTTTACCTAATTCCTCATTTGGTTCTCCCATTGCATTTTCTACTCCCTATTCTACTCTGTAAGAATTTTATTCCTTGTTAGCATCTATATGGTTAAATATGTCCTCTCCATTCATGTATCCATTTTATTATATTTCCTTAATATTCCTTGTGACTTTCTCTACCAACTCAAGTGCATTCCCTCTTGACGTTCTATTCATTCCTTTGACTGTATATCCCCTCTTTTAGCCACTAAACTCTATATTTTTGTTTCCAAAAAATTTCCTCATTTCAAGGATGTTATGAAGCTAGTATAGGGCCTCTTTCCCTTCCTATCAAAGTTTTCTAGAAGATCCATTACAATATTTTTATTGTTGAGTTGCATGTATTTTTTCCTTAGCCTCCATTTTTTGTTCAATAATATTGCTAAAATAATTTATTCCATTGTTTGATGTCCCTCTTAACATTTTTTAGTTTCTTGACCAACTTGTGCATAACATTATCTTCAACCTCAATATTCCATCAATTTTCAATAGTTTCCTTAATTTCTAGGTGGAGGGTCCACATAATTTCAAACCTAAATGGATATGATTCTTAATATTATTAAATTCATTAATGCATATACTATTGTAAAGTGTTCTAAACAAACATATACAATACTTGTAACACAATTCTCATGGTTCAAATTTAATTAATACTTTTATTTTTTATCCATTATGCTTCTCATCTTAGTGAACAATTGAAAAAAAAGTGAAAATGCAATAGATAGGTAGGCACAATTTAAATAGAGCTACAATTGTTGCATGTTCATATAAGTAAACCTAAATTTATTTCATTCCAAATATAAATTACAATTTTGATTTTTATATTATGAATTTAGTCATCGTAGATTAAAACATGATTACATCTTGTAGCACATTCATTTTTTCATTTAAATTTTTTTGTCTTTATTTCTAAAAAGGTAATGGGTATTGAGAGCTACTAACATATTTATAATTTATTATCAAAGAAGGTCTTATAAATATCTAAACTATATAAAAGACAAGAAGAAATTCAAGTTAAATTTCATTGAAATGATCTATTAAAATATATCTATAATGCTCATAACTAACAATAATTCTTGAACCTTGCTATAATGATATTGATGATTATCATATCCTAATAAACAAACATGTGATTAAAGAACAACATAAATTGTTATTTTTATTTCAACGACCTTTAGCGAAAATAAGTTCTAACGCATGAGTAAAAATAAGGATTTTCATCATATGAAAATTTTTATTCACATTATAGAAAGAGTTCTAGTAGTTTTCTATCAAGCTACTAATAATTTTTATGCCCTTTCAATGCTAAGCTTAAGTGCAACCAACCAACTCAAAAAAATGCAAATTATAAATAGCATTACAAGCCCTATTAAAAAATTTCTAAGCTAACATTCAATCATATGAAAAACACCTTGTTGAAGTATCAAAAGTTGCAAAACATAAAGTATGGTCCAACATAATTTTCTTTGGACATATCAACTACTATTACATGTCAATATTGACTATGGATAACTGGTAATTGAGATGGAAATTCTATTTTTTCTTCTTTATCTATCCATTTCTCTATAAGAAATGTATGTTGGGAGCTAATGCCACTCTTAATTCATTACTAGTCAGATGACACCTTAGAGGGCTCTGCTTTGATTCATGTCTATTGAATATTGCAACAAAATAAATATTTTATAAAATTTGAACCAAGTTGATAAAAAGACCTAACTCACCAATACCTAGATAAAAAAATCCCTTAATGCAATTTTTTATTATGCAAGTATGAGCTCACTCTAGTTAATATTCACATATCTTCCAATGAAAAATCACTATTGTTGGCATAAAACCTAGTATTCATGTCAAATATTATATTGACTAGGGCTTAATATTTCTAGCTATACAAATATTCAACTATACTTGTATCAAGCATCTCTCCTACTACATATCACACATTGATCTTACAACCCTTGGTAGGGATTTTTGTAGTCATACATTCCTTTTTGTATGCATAAATGATTGGGATATTCTACCTAGTTAAGTTTACACCTAATATAAACACGTAAAAGATTAAAATCAAGGGCCATATAGTGACATAGTATTTGATTTTAAAATATTGTTAGAATATAATTCTTCTTGCAATAGAATATTTTTTATATTATAATGTTGTATTATGATAATTTTAAATTTTCATTGATGTAATGTATTATATCAATTAAAATAATTAAAATATATTTATATAGTATTATTATACCAATTAAAATATAATATAAACAAAAGATGAAGCCTCTATCTCTTATATGATGTCATGAAGCACTATAAATTATAAGCTCTAGTGTCTAGGTTGTAATGTTTATTGGCATTAATATTTTTGGATTGCTAAACTTTTTAAAACTTAATAATTGGTAATTATTGTCATTATAAAATAATTTTCATTAAAATCAATAATAAACTTGTTCTAATTGAATAATACAACAAATTCTCAATCCATATGAAGTATCTTGAATGAATTCAACAACATTGAATGCAAACATTGCTACAAAAAGATAAATAAAGGCAACAATATTTTTTCCAAATCTTTTATTGATCGAACAAAAGATCACTGGAAATCACTCCTTCCTCAACACCTGAGTATAATAGTATTGTAAAGATATTTTTAGAGGATATGTACACAAAATCCTCCAAGGACATATTACATCACATACTTTTTTCATTTATGGATATGTTGGCATGATGCAAAATCATTAAATTCTTTGTGTTCTAACATCCAACTCTTAATGAGAAAGATTAAACGACACACTCTAAGCTTTGACTTGCTTAGGTGGCTCATATAAAATCACACTAGCTCCTCTAGTAGGGCCTGCCTATTAGTGTGATTTCATATGGGCCACTTAAACAAATCAAAACATAAAATGTGTTGTTTAAGCCAAAATATTCTTAATTGCTCTATGATCCCTATGATCTCACCTAGAGCTAATTTAAGTTAGATGTGACTGCAATGAGTTGTGGTATGTAAGGCTGGCATATCCTTTCCCTTAGGATCTCTCCAACATCATCTCTCCTCCTTGTTCATATCTCTCAAGGGTTGTGAAACAAAAATGGATTTAAGAGGGAGTTTATATCCCATGAGACACTAGGCTATTGAAAAAGCTTACATATTTCTATTTGACACTATTCGTTAGTATCTTATTGGTCTTAGCCATAGGCTTAGGGTGTGAGGCTCCACTCAAAAATGAACAAAAGAGTCTACATTCTGCCTAAAAAATGGGAGCCCCTCATGGTTGGGCCATTGTGTCTATGTTGTAAAAATAATTATTTTAGCTAGATAAATAAGGTCCTCAAGCTTACTCCATGTCATTAATATTTATATTTATATTTTTACTTGATTTCTAATCAAAATAGAAATCATATATATGATATAATTAACTTTGTATTTTTTATTAGATATTTCTAATTTATTCTGCAAATGAGGTCAAAGTTATACATAATTAATTATGGAACATGTCTAATAATATAAATGTTTAGAAAAGTAAAATTTTACAACCAATCAAATAATTAATAATTTAATTTAAAGATATTTTTAATAAAATATTTCATATAAATCTTATAAAAAATAAATATTTATTTTGTATTAAAAATATTAATATGTAATTGGTTTCAAAATACAAATAATTATATTCAATTGAAAATTAGTATAATATTTCTTTTATTAAAGATAGTATACTAGTAAAAGGAGAAAGTTAACTCGTAAAAAAAATGCACCTATGTACATAACATTATATCGTACCCCCCATCCCCCATCCCACGCGCTAGACAAAAGGAACCAATGGAAAAACTTGACAGATAGTTAGCCGCATTTTGTTACGTGTCTGTCGCTGGAAAAGGATATGCAACCTAATGGGAAAGTAAAAAAGGTAGTAAAAATGCCCTAAACATGGCCATTTTCCACATTTCATTTTGCAGTTTGCTAGGGAGTCCCACGCGGGCGACGAAATGGAGTTTTAGGTAGCCAAATGAACCGGAGCAAAAACTTTTGGTTTTTTTATGTACATAGGTGCATTTTGTCTACATTTTTTCTGTGTTTGGAGAGCTAAACGTCGCCATTTTCCACATTATATTTTTTAGTTTGTTGGGGAGCGTGGGTGACAAAATGGAGGTTGAGCGAGAGCAACACATTCGACAAGTGCATCACCAACATGTATGTACATCCACAACTGTATATGCCATTTTGTCATTCTATAGGAATTGTGAAGCAGGGCTATTAAATGGGTTTTTGTCAAGCATTGAACTATGAAGCACAGTTGTTAAATGGGTTTTCTATGAAATGAAAATAAAATGTTTTGTTTGTGTGTAAGGTTTTCATTTCAAATTCATAGTTGTTTATGATTTTTTGTTTTGAGGGTTTTCAAATTTCACTGTGAAGAATTGAATGACTATTGGTTGGGAAGATGGGTTTTCATTAACGGGAAAATAAAGGGGTTTTCATTTGAAATGTAAAGGCGTTTTGTGTGTTTTTGTGGGTTTTTATGTTGGTGTTTAAATTTTTCCTTTTGGTTGTTCGTTGTAAAATGGGTTTTCATTGTTGGGAAAATAAATGTTCCTTATCAAAACAAGATTTCATTTGAAACACAATGTAGGTTATGCCCCCAGCAGGTTTTCAAAATCAGAATTTGGAATGGATAGAAAGCCCAAAACCGTACACGCAAACAAAATCTTTTATTTTCCCATTGACATTCTCATTTTCAACAACTCTTTATTATAGTCAAAATGACATTTAGCTTTCTTCATCTAATTGGAACAAATAAAATGCTCGCATTATTTGCACTGTTAGAAAACACACTATCTCCTCTCAATTTAAATGTAAAGGGTTGTCTCATAGTGGGTTTCTTGCTTCTTAACACGTACGGTTTTGCAACATGGAATGTTACAAAATAGTATGAATGTCTTCAAAATCACACCTTCCATTGTTGTTTTTAAATAAAATGCTCGCATTATCTACAATGTTAGAAAACACACTATCTGCTCTCAGTTGTTCCCTCAAGTACTGATATATTATATGAATTGGCCTTTAATATTGATATAGTATACCATTAGGGAAGAAGAAAAAGTTTAAACAAAATGAACCTATGTATGTAACGTTATATCATAACCCCCATTCCCCATCCCATGTGGTGGAAAAAATGCACTAACGAAAAAGACTTGACGGACTATTAGTCATGTGTCGTCACGTGTCCATCACCAAAAAAGGATGCACGACCGGTGGGAAAGTCAAAAAGGAATAGACAAAATTCCCTAAATGACGTCATTTTCCACATTTCATTTTGCAGTTTGTTGGGGACAGACGCACGGGAAATGGAATGGATTTGTAGACATTCGTGTAAAGAAATGGACAAAATGCACATAAACATCCCTCAAATAATAGTGTCTAAATGGTTTTGAAACATTAGGTGGGTTTCAGGTTTTGTAAAACACAGTGTTTTGCATCCTACAATTTTACAAAACAGTATGTATATATTGAAAAGTTTTGTGTTATTTAGATCATAGGAGTGTGGTGATAGGCACTATTTTGTATACACTTAGTAAGGTATTTTTCTTCATTTTGTGGAGGGTTTTACAACATTTTTTTGGTTGGAGGTTTCGTAAATCATGTTGTCACCTCACCTCCCACTATGTTTTCCAACCTGCAATCATACTGTGCATGTAAATTTGGATCATATTGAGAAATTTAATGTATATTTGGATAAATGCAGAATGTCATTTCCCTTTTTCCATTTGATTGGAACAAATAAAATTCTCAACATTATTTTTAGTGTTGGAAAACACATTGTCCCATGTCAGTTAGTTCATTTTTAAATGTTTTGTTTCATTACGACCAAGAATACAATGAAGTCCACTTTCAAATTTTTGAACAACTCTTTGCTACAGTCAGAATGGAATTTCACTTTCTTCATCTGACTGGAACAAATAAAATTCTCACATTATTTGTAGTATTGGAAAACACACCATCTCCTCTTAGTTGTTCCCTCAAATACTAGTATATTATATGAATCAACCTTTAATACTGGTATATTATATGAATCGACGTTTAATACTGGTATAGTATACCATTAGGGGAGAAGCTAAAGTGTAGAAAAAATGAACCTATAGGATGGGGGATGGGGGGTATGATATAATGTTACATCCATAGGTACGTTTGTCAATCTTTTAGCTTTCTCCATTAGGGGAGAAGCTAAAGTGTAGAAAAAATTAACCTATTTATGTAAAATTATATCATAACCCCCATTGTGCATCCCACATGGTGGAAAAAATGCACTGACGTAAAGAATTGATAGATGGTTAGCCACGTGTCGTCATGTGTCTGTCATTGGAAAAGGATGTGTGGCTGGTGGGAAAGTAAAAAAGGAATAGACAAAATGCCGTAAACGCTGCCATTTTCCACATTTCATTTTTCCCATTTTCCATATTTCATTTTGTAGTTTGTTGGGGACAGACACGCAGGTGACAAAATGGAGTTGCAAGTTTTAGCATAAAGAAATAGAAAAAACTCACCTAAAAATCCCTCAAATATTGGTGTCTAAATGGTTTTGAAACATTAGGCAGGTTGCAAGTTTTGTAAAACATAGTTTTTTGCATCCTACAATTTTACAAAATAGTATGAATGTATTGAAAAGCTTTGTGTTATTTAGACCATAGGAGTGTGGTGATAGGCACTATTCTGTAAACACCTAGTTAGGTATTTGGCTTTAGTGTGTAGATGTTTTAACAATATTTTGTGGGTTGGAGTTTTCATAAATCATGTTTTCACCTCACCTCCCATTGTGTTTTCCAACCTGCAATCATACTATGCATGTATATTTGGATCATATTAAGAAATTGAAACATAATTTTTATTCTATGTAAGAATTGTTATAAAGTTCCTTTCATTACATTTGTACTATCTAAATTACATTCATACCATTTTGTAAAATTCTAGGTTTCAAAACATTGGTTTTCTCCTCCAACTCCTACATGTGCACTCCAACCTTCAGCTTTCAATGTGCAAACATGAAATGCAGTGTTTTCCCCCTTCTTTCTCCAAAATGAAAACAAACATGCCAGTCTGCCTCCAATTCTCGTTCCAGAAAAAAAAGCTCTAAAAATATCAACTCATATTCACATTATTTGTACTGTCTAAATTGCATTCATACTCTTTTATAAAATTCTAGGTTGCAAAACATTGGTTTTTCAAAATTTGCAACCCATATAATGTTTTAAAATCCTTTACAAGTAACAACCCAATTGGTTACTCACCCCTCACCTCAATTTGGTATGTTTTGTGATTTCCTTGAGAGCCTTTTGTGAATTAGATAGTAAGAATGTAATGAGATTGGAAAACACTGAGTTGTAAGAAATCTGCAACCTACACAATGTTGTAAAACCCTCTAGATGTAACAACCCAATTGGTAAGTCAGGAAAAGTGTGTTGACACACCTATGTACATATAGTCGGTTAGAAACCCCTCACCTCAACTCGGTTGGTCGTCTCCCCCACCTGCAATGCTCCCTTGCACTCCAATGTTTCACTTTCAACTTGTAGAATGAGAAAACCCAGAACATGGAGTGTTTTCCAAGAATAATACTTGCTACAATGTAAAATGCATGTCTTAATTATATTAGCACCCTTCACTCCTGTAGTGAAAAAATAACATCTTGCACAAAGAAAAAAGTGTCATCATAATTCAATGTGATGAGAAACCTCCTCACTTTCCTCATCATGAAGTTTCCTCCCATCTGCCAGTTTCATCACTTTTATCATCCATCTTGGCGGGCTCTGCACTATGATGTCTCATCATGTTATGTATGTTTCTATGTATATTGTTATGTATGTCTTTATGCATTTTTGTATGTACATAGGTGCATTTTTTTGGGAGATTAGTTGCGTCCATTGATGGATTTACAAAATTGTGTGGGTTGGAGGCTTCATGAATCATGCATTAACCTCCCACGGTGTTTTGCAACCTGTAATCATTCAAAGTTTTAATGGTTGTTGGAAAATAGTGGGTGTTTATAAAATAGTGCCTTTCATTGCATTCCTACTACCTAATTAACAAAATATTTTCAAGACATTCCTTCCTATGCTCTCAACCACATAACTTTGAATGTGCAGAATGAAATAAATGGGAAACTACATTGTGTTTTCCAACCTGTAAATTATATTCTGCATTTATTTTTAAATCATATGAGGAAATTGAAATGCAATTTTTTTTGTAATTAAGAGTTGCTATAAATTGTGAAGGTGAATGAACTTTAGTACATTCTTACTATCTACAAACTTTAAGGTTTTAATTAGAAGCATGTTGTCTATATATAATTGCATGTTGGAAAATAGTATGTGTTATGTAACCTACAACCCAAATACTATTCTCAGCTTTGAGAGTGTATTTCTGATTAGAGAATGTATATATATATATATATTTAATAAGTTGTTTACAAAATTTTTCTACCTTTTCACATAGGACTCTCATGTCTCCATCCAACTAATTCTCTTTTCTACACTGACATCCTATTTTGGCTTCTTTTCATGTTATGTATGTTTTTGTGTATGTTTTTATGCATTTTTGTTTGTACATAGGTTTTTTTTGTTGGTAGATTAGATGCTATTTTTTGGTCAATCAAGGTGATCACTAAGGCTTTTTTTGTCTTGTTAACCTTTATTCTTGCAATGATCTGTATTTTTTTTAGTCATCTATACAAGTAATGATTCAGTTTACAATATCATTGAGCAATGGCTATGATACCGATATGTCATTTAGATGTTCATTGAGAGACACGGGATATAAACAAAAGTATAATAGTGGTATGTGGTATCCTTCTTGTCTATCTTCTATGTCCTTATTGATTATTGCAAGTTATGGCCTCTATCCTATGTTAGATGATTTTTTTATATATTTGAATGAATGTTCAGTATTTCACAGTTCCTGCAGAATGGAAAAATGACAGATATAATTGCTAATTTATATTACTAGTGTTAAATTCCCATTGCATAGTTTAATATGTTTGTTTATTGTTTGTACAAGCTAGAATTTTGCACTCACCATAACATATAATCCTATATTGGTGAAATTTGGAATAAAAAGAATTCTTTGTAGCACCAAATGTCTTTAATTTTCCAATTTAATCTATCACTAACACTTGTCTTCCTTCCAGGTGGTTGACATATTTGAGGAAACAAAATTGAAGAAAATATGGGAAGGTGGATTGAGGACACTTTAGGAGACGTGAAGCTTTTACACTAAATACATGTGATTCTAGCTGTCATAGCTTGAATTGTAAGTGTACAGGTTAGTTAAACTTCCAAAATTTATTTTACATTAAGAAGTTATGATATTTTTATAGATGAGATGCTTATTGTGGTGAATACAAAGAATTTATAGTTGAATTTAAAAAAAAATGTTACATTATTATGTGCCTATTATATCCCAAAATTTTACATGAAGGATGTTTCCTCCTTAAAGTGTGTGTTACATGGGAAATGGTCAAAACAATAGTGAATGATGATACTACATCCTTTTAATTATCCCTTTACACAAAAACACATAAAGAGCTCTACATTTCAAATGGAACCCTTTACGCAAGGAAAACCCTTTATTTTCTCATCAATGAAAACCCATTTTCTTTAAGAACATGGTAGATTTATATACCTGCTAGCTAAGTGATGTGCCTATCGAATGCATTTAGGTAGTGTAGACCCTTGGATCTCATTTGGCCTCAATGAAAAACCATCTTCCCAACCAATAGTCATTCAATTATTCACAATGAAATTTGAAAACCATCAAAACAAAAAAACATAAACAAGTATAAATTTGAAATGAAAACCCTACACACAAACAATTTTTTTATTTTTCCATCGATGAAAACCCATTTTTTTAACCAATAGTCATTCAATGCTTTTCAAAAAACCCATTTAACCATTGTTCAATGCTTCATAGAAACCCATTTAATAGTTGTGCTTCACAGTTTCTACAGAATGGAAAAATGACATATGCAATGGTAAATATACATACCTGTTGGCTGCTAGTTGTGCCTATCAAATGTGTTTCTCTTGTTCAGCCTCCATTGCATCACCTATGTTCCCCAACAAACTACAAAATGAAATGTTGCAAATGACAAATTTTAGCTCTCCAAAAATGGAAAAAAATGTAGACAAAATGCACCTATGTACATTAAAAAACCAAAAGTTTTTACTTTGGTTCAGTTGCCTACAACTCCATTCTATCACCCGCACGTCCCTCCCCAGCAAACTGCAAAATGAAAATGTGGAAAATGGTAACGTTTAGGTGTGTTTTTTCTATCTTTTTTACTTTTCCATTGGGCCACATGTCCTTTTCTAACAACAAACATGTGATGAAACGTAGCTAACCATCCATCAATTCTTTCCATCGATACCTTTTTTCCAGCGTGTGGGATGGGGGATGGGGGTTATGATATAACGTTACATCCATAGGTGTGTTTTTTCTATGAGTTAGCTATCCTTTCAATGCAGGAAGGAAGGGGAGTTGATGTGATTAAGACATGTGTTTTAATATGTAAAAAGTATTGGAAAACACTCTATGTTGTGGGTTTTCTCATTTTGTAGGTTGAAAGCGAAAGGTTGGAGAGTAGGTGGGGGAGATAAAAAACCAATGGAATTGAGGTGAGGGGTTTACAACTGATTGGGTTGTCATGTGCAAGCTGTGTTTTGCAAGGTGGCCATATAACAACAAATGCAAAACATAAAAATAGGAAATGTTCACAAGAGTCTTGCTTAATTCATGCAAGGTCTTAGCTTAGGGAACATCACACCTAATGTCTCCAAGAGAGGACCGATCAAAGAATAGAAGATTCACAACTTAGGGGATGCAGTGTGTCACATCAATCCATCAAGAGGAATGCAATATGATAAGATAGATCACGCTCATGAAGGACATCACACCCAATGTCATCCACAAAGTGACAAAGGCATCCTATGAAGTAAGAAGGCTGCACTAAGAACCAAGAGAAAGGAAAATGTGAAAGAATAATGCCAATGTATGCCCCCACTTTAAAGAAATTGCTAAACACCATACTATGAGCAATTACTCTAATGTAGCAAATGAAAAATGAAAACAAGAAAGAAGACATAAGAGCCAACTTGGAAAGCCCTATGCCAAGTCATATGTTTCTGAGTAAAGTTGTGTCATGCAAAAGAAAAAGGAAAAGAGAGGGCTTACCCCCAAAATGAAAATACTAAACACATAAGGGATCTATGGATTTTGGGTTAGTATGTTCTTTGTTGCAATGTTATTTTAAGGAGCTTAGAACTATCATCATCCCCCAAATACACCTAGAACTAGAAGAATGAAACAAAGAGAGCAAAAACAAAGGAAATACTTTTGGGTCAACATGGAAGAAACATGAATGTTTTGACACCTTGCGTCATCCCCAAAAGGAAAACACAAGAGAAATTAAAAAGAAAAGAAGGAAAAAGAAATCCTTTTGGGTCAACATGGAAGATACATAGGGTGTCTCAATACTTTGCGTCATCCCCAAAAGGAGAAGACAAGACAAATGAAAATGGAAAAATGAAAAATAAATCCTTTTGGGTCAACATGGAAGAGACATAGGGTGTCTCGACGCCTTGTGACATCCCCAAAAGGAGAATACAAGACAAATGAAAAAGCGAAAGATAAAAAGTGAAAGAGATGCACATCATAGAGAAGAATGAAGGTACAAATAGAGGAATGTCACAAAGAGAGAGAGAACATCAAATAGAACATCACGGGGGATCACATCATGCACATGCAATCACACAAAAGAAAAATGAAAAGGAAGCAAAGAAAAAAGCTAGTAAGGAAAATGCGATTCAACCAATGAGCAAGTCATCCACCTCCCAATCATGTTCATTGTATATCGAAGGTGGGAAACTAGCCAAAGGGACAAGGGAAAGTTACAAACTAGGAGAACCAAGTTTGTCATCTAATCTCATGGCAGAGGAAAACAATGTATTCAATTCGTTATTCACCTCTTCGTCAATTTTAGCAACCTCTTCATCATCATCCAAGTTGATCACAACATGAGGTTGTATGATAATATCCCTGGAAAATTTCAACTCTTGTTGTGGAGGTTATATTGTATTGTAAAGGGTTTTAAAACATTGTGTGGGTTACAGATTTTGAAAAACCAGTATTTTGCAACTTGGAATTTTACACAATAGTATGAATGTCTTGAAAATATTTTGTTATTTAGACCATAGGAATGCAATGAAAGACACCATTTTTTTAAACACCCAGTGTTTCCCAACAACCATTAACACTTTGTATGATTGCAGGTTGGAAAATATAGTGGGATGTGAGTGCATGATTTATGAAACCTTCAACCCACATAATGTTGTAAAACCTTGTATGGACGCATCTAATCTCCCAAAAAAACACACCTCCTATGTACATACAAAAATGCATAAAAACATACATAGAAACATACATAACATGATGAGATAACATAGTGCAGGGCCCACCAAGATGGATGATAAAAGTGATGAAATTGATAGACAAGAGGAAACATCACGACGAGGAAAGCGAGGAGGTGTCCCATTGCATCAAATTACGTTTATTTTTTTTTCTTGTGCGAGAATTTATCCATTCACTATGGGATGGAAGGACGTTGATGTGATTAAGACATGTGTTTTAAATTGTAACAAGTATTGTTCTTGGAAAACACTCTATGTTCTGGGTTTTCTCATTCTACGAGGAGTTGCAGGTCGGGGATATATAAGACTATCCAAATTAACCTAAGGAGTGAGTAACCAATTGGGTTGTTACTTGTAAAGGGTTTGAAAATAGTATTTGGGTTGCAAGTTTCATAACACCCAATGTTTTTGAACCTACAATTACACATAGATAGTATGAATGTAATGAAGATGTTTTGGTTACATACACAGTGAGAACCCAATTGGTTGGTGACACCTCAATTGATTTGGATACTTTTATGTATCCCCCACCAACAATTATATTGATAGTATGAATGTATTCAACAACCCTTACTTTCAACAAACATTCCATTTCAATATCATCATATGTTTGGAATAGAAAAAGCACATAATAGTTGCAAGATGGAAAACACACAAGGTTGTGACTCACTTCTCAATTCTTATTCAATGAGCACTTTTTGTTATAAAAATTGTAACAAAACAATGTTCTGAAGTTTACCTTCATATTTTATAACAACCCCTACTTTCAACAAACATTCCATTTCAATATCGTCATACGTTTGGAACAAAAAATGCAGAAAAACGTTGTTGGAAATGGAAAACACACACGGTTGTGACTCACTTTTCAATTCTTTCTCAATGAGAAATTTTTGTTATATAGACTATAACAATAATCATTTGGTTGTGTGTTTATAATGTGCATTCTATTTATGTTAATATGAAATATACCGATAGGAAATACCACTTGAAGACTTATTGTTTATGGTAGCTTGCTTATAAATGAAAGAAAAAGGTTGACATTTAAATCGTTTGAGGTCAGCAATTTTTCTCATCATGGATACTTTGAAATGCATAATTGTATTAAATGCTATTTGTAACAGTAAAAATGGAATTTCACTATTTTCATCTAATTGCAACAAAAAAAATGCTCACATTATTTGCAGTGTTGGAAAACACACTGTCCCCTGTTAGTTAGTTTCTTGTCAAAAGTTTTTGTTTCCTACGCACCAAGAATGTAAGGAAGTCCACCTTAAAATTTTGTTTCTTATGATTGAAAAAATATATGATTGCTTACAATAGATAGTGCAATAAATTTTGGAACTTTAACTGTCCTATAACACTTGCAACTTTTTTACATATTACAGGCAACCATAGATGTGTACTTTAAAAGGGAAAGTAGAAGAAAGAAAAAGAAAGGGTAATTTTGAAATCTTCTTTTTAACGTGTATTTTGATATTTTGAATGAATTGGTTGCATGTATTTGAATTTGATGTGACGTTTACATTCTTGTCATTAGTGGGAAATGATGGACAAGGAAGTGTTTGGTGCGAGCAAGTTAGTGTCCAATTGGAACAGAAAAATGTGCCTCGACAGGGCAGCAAGAAGAAAAGGTTCTTGGGGAGGAGAATTTTTTCCTAGGAATAAATCTTTGAGAAATAGGAAATTCATTATCCTACTACATTGATGTAATAGGACAATGGGTTTCTAATTTCTCAATTTTTGGCAAGCAAGCAGAAAAATCAAGCCTTGACCTTATTCGTGACATTTCTTGGATAGAGTTTTCAATATCTTGAATACTTTTATGTGTCATTGTAGTCACTTTTTGCTAAAATTTTAGAGTATCTTTGTGATTTAATTTAGAAAATTTCATTTCTGTTATGAATATGCTGATTTTGACAGTATATTGGAAAACACACTGTCCCTAGTTCTTTCAAAGGAAGAAAGTGGACTTGAAAGGGTAATTTTGAAATCTTCTTTTGAATGTGCATTTTCATATTTTGAATGAATTCGTTGCATGCATTTGAATTTGATGTGGTGTTAACATTCTTTACATTACAGGAAAAGGATGAACAAGGAAGTGGTAGGTGTGAAGAAACATCACCAAGAAGCTCAAGGCCTGATTTTATTGATTCTTGACACTAGCCTACTTAATTTCTCAATTTCATTCAATTTCTATCAAAGAAGTGATAAAATCGAGCCTTGATTATTGGCAATGTTTCTTGGTCTATCTGATTTTCCCTTTTCCTTCTCATCTATTTCCAATTGAATTTCTCCTCCATAGGTACACATAAATAATCTCATTTCGTATATATAAATGTGTTACGGAAGTTGTCTACATTTTTTGATAAGACTTTCATCTCTCCCCCTACTGATTCTCTTTATTTGCACTTAGTTATGATGTTGCCTTTTCCTTATATCCATATGTTAACTGTTGAACATAGTCATTGATATTGATGGGTTTCTTATAGGCTAAAGGTGTTGAAAGTGATATCGTCAAAGTAGAGGCTTCCTCGAACCCTCTTCTTACACATACAACAACGAGGATCCGTGCAAGTGGAATCACCCCACCGTCAGTGCCAAGGACCCAAAGAAGCCTATAATATTTTATCTTATCGTCTCCTCAATTGCACATAAAAGCAATTGTAGGAGAGGATGAGAGAGGCTGAAAATAGTCACTTTCCATTTGGTCTTTGATCATGTAATTATTGAACGATTATGGTGTGGAATTACATTATCTTTGATCATGTAATTATTGAACGATTATGGTGTGTAATTGGATTATCGTTGATCATGTAATTATTGAACAATTATGGTGTGGAATTACATTATCTTTGATCAAGTAATTATTGAATAATTATCGTGTTGAATTACACTACTTTGGTATGTTTGAAGACTACAGTCTTCTAACAATAGTGGCATGGTGTGATTGTTAAGTTGTATTGTTAATCTTGTCATCAAAGATCCAATCCCTTTGGGGTGTCATTTTTGAAAATTTATATTAGGGATGAGGTCCCCTGTTTGTAACCTCACCAGTTCATAGCTCTGGGTCAAAAGCGTTTACCCCTCTTAATTAAAAAAGTATAAGACTATGTTCTTGTAGATTTCATGACACTTTTTGTTGCCATGTAAAATTTCATTATAAACAATGTTAAATTCCATCAAATAATGGTAGGAAATTCCACCTCAAGTCTTATTATTTATGTCAAACTTACAAATGTAAGCACATGCAATGAGCACTTTGTGTTATGTAGACTATAACAAAACAATGTATTGAAGTTGAGCTTCATATTCTATAACAACCCTTACTTTCAACAAACATTCCATTTCAATGTTGTCATACATTTGGAACAAAAAATGCACATAATAGTTGCAAGAAATAGAAAACAAACAGGGTCGTGACTCACTTCTCAATTCTTGTTCAATGAGCACTTTCTATTATGCAGATTGTAACAAAACAATGTATTGAAGTTCAAGTTCATATTTTATAACAACCCTTACTTTTTGCAAACATTCCATTTCAATATCGTCATATGTTTTGAACAAAAAACATGCACATAATGGTTATAGGAAGGAAAACACATAGGGTTGTGACTCACTTCTCAATTCTTGTTCAATGAGCACTTTCTATTATGAAAACTGTAACAAAATAATGTATTGAAGTTCAACTTCATATTTTTAACAATCCTTACTTTCAGTAAACATTCCATTTCAATGTTGTCATACGTTTGGAACAAAAAATGCACAAAAATGTTGCAGGAAATGGAAAACACGTAGGGTTGTGACTCACTTCTCAATTCTTATTCAATGACCACTTTCTATTATGTAGACTGTAACAAAATAATGTTTTGAAATTCCTCCTTGAAGTTAAAATTCATATTTTATAACAACCCTTACTTTCAACAAACATTCCATTTTAATATTGTCATACGTTTCAAACAAAAAATACAGAAAAAAGTTGTAGGAAATGGAAAACACACAGAGTTGTGACTCACTTCTCAATTCTTGTTCAATGAGCACTTTCTATTATGCAGACTGTAACAAAACAATGTATTGAGGTTCAACTTCATATTTATTAATAACCCTTACTTGTAGCAAACATTCCATTTCAATATTGTCATACGTTTCGAATAGAAAATGCACATAAAAGTTGTAGTTATTGAAAAAAACACAGGGTTGTGACTCATTTCTCAATTCTTGTTCAATGACCACTTTCTGTTATGTAGACTACAACAAAACAATGTATTGAAGTTCACCTTCATGTTTTATAACAACCCTTACTTGCAACAAACATTCCATTTCAATACCATCATACATTTCAAATAGAAAATGCACATAATAGTTGCATGATGGAAAACACACAGGGTTGTGACT
This sequence comes from Sequoia sempervirens, assembly GCA_007258455.2. Lineage (NCBI taxonomy): Eukaryota > Viridiplantae > Streptophyta > Pinopsida > Cupressales > Cupressaceae > Sequoia > Sequoia sempervirens. Next base: position 532,066,922 of record VDFB02000015.1, on the reverse strand, counting down.
CACTTCTCAATTCTTGTTCAATGACTAGTTTCTATTATGCAAACTGTAACAAAACAATGTATTAAAGTTCCTCCTTGAAGTTCACCTTCATGTTTTATAACAACCCTTACTTTCAGAAAACATTCCATTTCAATATCATCATACATTTTGAATAGAAAATGCACATAATAGTTGCAGGAAATGGAAAACACACAGAGTTGTGACTCCTCAATTGTTGTTCAATGAGCACTTTCTGTTATGCACACAGAAACAAAACAATGTATTGAAGTTCAACTTCACATTTTTTAATAACCCTTACTTTCAACAAACATCTCATTTCAATATCATCATACATTTCGAATAGAAAATGCACAAAAAAGTTGTAGGAAATGGAAAACACACAGGGTTGTGACTCACTTCTCAATTCTTTTTCAATGAACACTTTTTGTTATGCAGACTATAACAAAACAATGTATTGAAGTTCAACTTCATATTTTTTAACAACCCTTACTTGCAACAAACATTTCATTTCAATATCGTCATACGTTTCAAACAAAAAATGCACATAAAAGTTGTAGGAAATGGAAAACACACAGGGTTGTGACTAACTTCTCAATTCTTATTCAATGACCACTTTTTGTTATGAGACTATAACAAAAAAATGTATTGAAGTTCACCTTCATGCTTTATAACAACCCTTACTTGCAACAAACATTCCATTTCAATATTATCATACGTTTCAAATAGAAAATGCACATAATAGTTGCATGATGGAAAACACACACGGTTGTGACTCACTTCTCAATTCTTGTTCAATGACCAATTTTTGTTATGCAAACTATAACAAAACAATATATTGAAGTTCACCTCCATATTTTATAACCCTTTATAGAAAATGCACAAAATAGTTGCAGGAAATGTTCAACTTACCTATAATGGTCCTACAAAGCACTTTGATAGGTCAAGAGTCAAAGGTGTTGTTACACAACTTATAAAAGTTTAAGATGCCACAAAAATAGCTACATTGGAGGTTGGTGGAGGAGGTAATTTGTGTAATGCGATAGTGGATACATAATAGACAATAAAAATCTCACTTCAAATAGGACATCTACATAGAGGAGTAATGATTATCCCTTTAAATGAAATCCAATCCCATACAATTCACCACCTCACCTATGACTTTCGCCAATAGGAAGACCACTTGGCTAAAAAACGTCCCCTTTGTAGCATATGAATTGCTACCAACTCATGCACTACAAAATACAGATGGAATAGTTGGTTCAATTTCATCTTCATATGCAACAAGAGATAGTGGCAACCTTGCATTTCTATTGCTTAGCAATTTGGCTAGTGATTGTTGAGTTGTTAAGGAAATGGTAAGGGCTTGGATTTTTTTTAAAGGGATAATCATTACTCTTGTATGTAGATGTCTTATTTGAAGTAGGAAATTTCCTGACTATTATGTATTCACTACCCCATTACACAAATTCCTTCCTCCACCAACCTCCAATGTAGCTATTGTTGTGGCATCTTAAACTTTTATTAGTTGTGCAACAACACCTTTGACTTTTGACCTATCAGTTGTGCAACAAAAACTTTGATTTTTTACCTTTATCAGTTGTGCAACAACTTCCATTGTTGTCTTTGTTTTATCAAATTCCTCTTTTAGATTGCAACTCTCTCTGAACAACATTAAGCTCCTCTTCTTTTGACCATGATATATTCTTCTTGTGTTTTAATTCCTTTTCTAAGTTGTTAATTTTAGTCTTCAGTTGTTTTTCTCCACTTTGAGAATTTCCAACTATTCTTTTGCGGTGTCTTTATGATTAGAGTATGCAGATGTTTCTTTTGGAAAGCTCATTACATAACTTGTCTTCCTTTTCAAATAAGACTTTCATGCCTTCACCCATCTGATTCTCTTTTTCTACATTTAGATCTAGTTTTTCCTTTTCCTTGTCATCCATTTCCAATTCTATTTGTTCCATGGAATGGCTAACTTCAAGAATGCTTGGTTTCATTTGTTCAACTCCACTTATAGCATCATCTCTCTCTTTCTTTTCTTGCACAAATTTATATGCAATACAAAACCTTTCGAGTTAATCTGCTTCTACATTTCCATTTTCCCCTTGCACGTACTACACATGCTCCTACCTCCACTTCTCATCAGTAGGAAGAACCTCTTCGGTCAATACATTATCTATCTCATTTATTTTGGTCTGCTTCTTCCCAATTGTTTTTAGAGAAGATTCATTTTTCATTACATATATTCTAGTACGTCCTCATATTTTTTTATTACTAGCATGTCATAGAATTCTCATAACAAATATTATTGGGATTATGTCAAATTTGTTGCAGGCAAAGGGATAGAGTTTTGAATTTATTGAATACTTTCATGTACCTTTGTAGCTTCTTTTTTCCCAACTTTGAGAGTGTATTTATGATTGCATAATCCATATGCTTCTTTTAACAAGTTATTTGCAACAAGTGTACATTAGATATATACAATGCAATATCATAGGTACAATTAACAAGGTATGAATGAGAAATAAGTTTTTAGTAGATTGTGTCATGAACCTTGAACCAATAGTAGGACAGTCACCTCAAGATTTAAGTAAAACCTATGGTCAACACTCTCTTTTCCATTATAAATTTTATTCCCAATTTCATCCATGAAGAACTTCCTCAACCTATAGATCCTACTATGAGCCATAACTTTGATCCATGAATTCCATATCTTTTATCCATGAAGAACTTTCTCCACCAGCAGATCCATAAATTCCATATTTGATCAACTATTTTGAGCTTGATGACCTTCATCAAGAATGAGTAGACCTGGGCTCTCAGAAAATAGTTTTCCAATATGCTTAGCCTCTTTAGGATGGCTCACATTTGTCTCACAAGTTAGGTATACAAAAAGGTTATAGCCAATAACAAGCACACTTTTTCTTCTATGCCATTCACGAAGCATCACCAAACACGTTGAAATTTTTTCATTTTTTTTCCCATGATCTGGTTGCTCTTAGCCAGTATTATAATCTCTCCATATTCATAGTTTGAATGAATTTCATTACAAAAGGTCATTGATCTATTTAGCATGTAAACTGGAATGTCAATACTCCACTTTTTGAACTCTATTTCCCAAGGGAAAATCATTTCTTTGGAGCAATAATCAAAGGCCCGCTTCTACGAAAAAATTCCAGGTAGGTCTTTAGAAAACTTATTTCTCATGCTTTAGGCACAGGAAAAAAATTTCTCATTATAAGTTTTATGTTTCCTATGCCCGAAGCATGAGAAATAATGAGATGTTTTTCCCACACCTAGAGCATGAGAAATAATTTTTCTAAAGACCTACCTGGAATTATTTACTAGAAGCAAGCCTTTGATTATTGCTCCAAAAAACATGCTTTTCCCTTGGGAAAAAGAGTTCAAGAAGTGGAGTATTGACGTTCCAATTTACATGCTAAACAAATCAATGACCTTTTAGAGTGAAATTCATTCAAACTATGAATATGAAGAGATTATAAAACTGGCTAAGAGCAACCAGATAATGGGAAAAAAAATTGAAAATTTTGAGGTGTTTGGTGATGCTTCATGAGTGGCAAAGAAGAAAAAGTGTGCTTTTTATTGGTTGCAATATTTTTGTATACCTAACTTGTGAGACAAATGTGAGCCTTCTTGAAGAGGCTAAGCATATTGGAAAACATTTTTTAGAGAGCACAGGTTTGCTTGTTCTTGATGAAGGTCATTAAGCTTGAAATAGTCGATAAAAGATATGTAATTCATGCAAAAAGGTTAATTCAAAATTGCACATTATACTCTCAAGAAATCTTTTCCAGAATAACTTCAAAGAGATTTTCAACACATTGTATCTAGTAAAGCCAAATTTTTTCAATTGTTGCTTTGGTAAAAACTCGAAGCTATCCTTGACACCTGGTAAAGTTATGGGTAATAATGGGATCTACATGTTGATGAAGTTCTTCATGGATGAAATTGGGAATAAAATTCATTATGGAAAAGAGAGTGTTGTTCATAGGTTTACTTAAATTTTGAGGTGGTTGTCCTACTATTGCTTCAAGGTTCATGACACAATCTATTGAAAACTTCTTTCTCATTCATACCTTGTTAATTGTACCTATGATATTGCATTGTATATATTTGATGTACTTCACCTTTAAATGTTCATATTGAATTACAATAATAAATAGTAATAAAGTAATAACAGTAATAAAAAATACAATAATAAATAGTAATAAAGAGTAATACAAAATATCTTTCATTCAACAATAGTGTTTCAAAACAGTAGATCTGGTTTTACAACAGTGAGTGGGTTGCACTTTTTACAACACCCTATGTTTTCCAATCTGTAGTTTTACAAAATAGTATTCATGTAATAAATAGTAATAAAGAGTAATAAAGAGTAATACAAAATCTAGTAATAAATAGTAATAAAGAGTAATACAAAATATCTTTCATTCAACATTAATGTTTCAAGATAGTATATCTGGTTTTACAACAGTGAGTGGATTGTAGTTCTTACAACACCATGTGTTGTCCAATCTATAATTTTGGAAAATGGTATTCATGTAACTAAGACCTTTTGTTATCATAAATGTACTACAATATTTTAGTAGTTGCAAGTAAATAACAGTAATACAAAATACAATAATAACCAATAATAAAGAGTAATACAAAATATTTTTCATTCAATAGTAGTGTTTCAAAATTGTAATACAAAATAAAATTCAAAGCTTCCATTTTTCATTTAACATTGGTCTTTGTGGATCCTATTCAAATTCATTATTTTCATTTGTGCCCTTCTCTGAATAGCAGGGGCATCCTAAGCCAAGATTCTAAATAACCACAATAGCACAACAAGCAATTAGTGCCTAAAATAGCACCAAATTTTAGTGTATTTGAGTCCATCAATTGGGCACATCTCACGGAGCAAAGTTCAAAACTAAATGGTTTCTTCATTTCAGCACCAATGTTTGCGTCAGATTTTTTGCTGGATTTAGTGCCCACTTTAGCATTGGATTTTGTGCTAAAAAAGTGGTGCCAGCAATAGTCTCCTTTAGCGTCGAGAATAGCGCCAAGAAATAACGTCGGAAATAGTGCCTAAATTAGCACCTAATTTGGCTTCCAAATTTTCTTCCATATTTGCTCCCATTTTTCCTTCTAGTTGTATTCCCAGTTTTGCTTCCAATTTTTCTTCCATATTTGCTCCCATTTTTCCTTCTAGTTGTATTCCCAGTTTTGCTTCCAATTTTTCTTCTAGGTTTTCTTCTAGTTTTGCTTCTAGGTTTGCTTCCAGGTTTGCTTCTAGTTTTGCTTCTAGTTTTGCTTCAAGTTTTGCTTCCAATTTTGCTTCCAGGTTTGTTTCTAGTTTTGCTTCCAAGTTTTCTTCTAGTTTTGCTTCCGATTTTGCTTCCAGGTTTTCTTCCAGTTGTGTTTCTAATTTTTCTTCCATTTTTGCTTCCAGTTTTGCTTCCAATTTTTCTTCCAAATTTTCTTCTAGTTTTGCTTCCAATTTTGCTTATAGTTTTTCTTCCATGTTTGCTTCTAGTTTTTCTTCTAGTTTTGCTTTCAGGTTTGCTTCTAGTTTTGCTTCCAATTTTTCTTCCAGTTTTTCTTCCAAGTTTGCTTCCGATTTTGCTTCCAGTTTTGCTTCTAGTTTTGCTTCGGGTTTTGCTTCCAGGTTTTCTTTCGGTTTTGATTCCAATTTTTCTTCCAAGATTGCTTATGGTTTTCTTCTAGTTTGGCTTCTATTGTTGCTTCCTTTTTTTCTTCTAAAAATGCTTCTAGTTTAGCTTCCAGGTTTGCTTCCGGTTTTTCTTCCAGGTTTGCTTCCAATTTTGCTTCCAATTTTTCTTCCAGGTTTGCTTCTGGTTTTGCTTCCAATTTTGCTTCCAAGATTGCTTCTAGTTTTCTTCTAGTTTGGATTCGATTGTTGCTTCCTTTTTTTCTTCTAAAAATGTTTCTTGTTTTTCTTCCATTTATTAATTTAATATGTTTTATTTTAATTTAATTAGTTAAATATATGATGCCTCTTAAATAACTCATGATTATAGAGTAAGTGATTTAATTAATGAACTCATATGATTAAATAACAAGATAATTATTATAACATGATCATATGAGTTCAATAATTAAATCAGTAAATTAAAATCATCATACATATTAAATATCCATCAAAAAATCATCCACTTTTAATATATATAAATTGACAAGTCAATACTGATAAGATCATCATCATATATAACTAAAACAAGTGAAAGTCAAATATGCTAGTAGATCAATAACATGTCAAAATGACACATGTCCAATAGTCAACATAAGTCAAAATGATACATGTACAAATGATATAAGTAAAAATGATAAATTATGTAACTCAAATAGATACAAGTCAAGATGATACATGTCAATATGATACAACTCAATAATATGGTACTATAGGCCGTGAAAATGATACATATGATAGTAACCATGAAAAGAGGCATCATAATGATATATCAACAATGATCTATGATGTAGACTATATGATCATGAATGTCATGGGTACTACTAGCAATTGCCTCATCATCATCACCACCATCGTGATCATCATCATAACTATATATCAACAATGATCCATGATGTAGTCTATATAATCATGAATGTCGTTGGGTACTACCAACAACTGCCTCATCATCATCATCATCACCATCACAATCATCATCATCATGATCATCATCATCATCATCATCATCGTCATCATCATTGTCATCGACCTTGGTGTCTTCTGTATCTACGTCATCATTATCCTCTACCATGTGATCTGTACCAGTAGAAATAATATTTTTTGGATCTATATCATGATGAGGATCATCTTGATCTTCTGGAAGACCTGTGTTCTACAAAAAAAAGCATTTAAAATGAAAAGTTATTATTTATTTTTTGAAATAATTTATTTTTCTATTATATATCTAATAAATTACAACATATGAGATGAAACCATAATCATATTACATCATATCAAAGTGCACATATCACAATTAAATTTCAAAATTTTTACAGCTAATATGTCATTCCAATGATATAAAACATGGAACAATTCTATTAAAAGTTAGTAAATATCATAAAAAAATTGTTATACAATTTAACTATCAACTGTAAATTCTATTACATAACCTTAAGTGCCAACCCTCTGCAGAAGAATGAGGAGACTACAAGAATATTGGGTGTAGGGGGCATAGGTACAAGATATGGAAAAACGATCTATAGCAATGAAAGAGTTAGAAAAGTTAGAGAGAGCTACACTGGTGACTTAGGAGAAACTTTAGCTTTCAAAAACAAAGGCAATTGGGCTAGCAGACTTGTGGATCAAGCCAAAATTTGGTGGAAGAGGAAGAAAGATGACTGCAACTCTGGAGGCCCACCATAATGGATTTTGGTATTCAACCATGAGAGCAGAAGAGAGAGCTAATATCATGTATCAAAACATTAAGCATGCATTCTTCTAGCCAACAAAGAAGGAGATGATTACTTTGCTTCATTTTCATTTGCATAACCATATCATGGCGTGGGAACCAAGAAGACCAAGGATGTCTAGTTTTATGTGGAGGTAATGGATGTGGTCCAAAATTTAGGAGGGGCAAGAAGGTCAATGTATGATCTTAATGAAATTGAGGAAGAACAACAAGAGAGGGATAGGAAAAATAAAATCAATGCAGAGTTTCAAGGATTTGTCAAGTGAGTAAGAGAGCTATGGGAGCAGCCTCATCTAAAATATTTTGAACTAGAGTTTGATATACCATTTAGAGAGATTGGTTTTCATGGAGTTCCTTTGAAAGCATCTTCTTTTATTATTCATATGGTAAACTATTTGGTAGAGTTGGTGGAATTACCTTTCTTAGTAATCACTATTAGTGAGATTGAGATTGTTGATCAATTAGGTGCTAATTTCCTATAGCAATGAAAGAGTCTGAAAAGGTAGAGAGAGCTACAATGGTAACTCAGGAGAAACTTCAACTTTAAAAAAAAAATCCAATTAGGCTAGTAGACTTGTGGATCAGACCAACATTTGGTGGAAGAGGAAGAAAGATGACTAGAACTCTTGAGGCCCACCATAATGGATTTCAATATTCAACCATGAGAGCAGAAGAGAGAGCTAATATCATGTATCAAAACATTAAGCTTGCATTCTTCCAGCCAGCGGAGAAGGAGATGATTATTTTGCTTCATTTTCATTTGCATAAGCATGTCATGGCGTGGAAACTAAGAAGACCAAGGATGTCCAGTTTTATGTGGAGGTAATGGATGTAGTCCAAAATTTAGGAGGGGTAAGAAGTTCAATGTATGATCTTGATGAAATTGAAGAAGAACAACAAGAGAGGGATAGGAAAAATAAATCAATGCAGAGTTTCAAGGATTTTTCAAGCGAGTAAGAGAGCTATGGGAGTAGCCTTGAGCATCTAAAAGATCTTGAACTAGAGTTTGATATACCATTTAGAGAGCTTGGTTTTCATGGATTTCCTTTCAAAGCCTCTGCTTTTATTGTTCCTATGGTAAATTCTTTAGTAGAGTTGGTGGAATTACCTTTCATATTAATCACTATTAGTGAGATTGAGATTGTTAATCCATTAGGCACTAATTTCCTATAGCAATGAAAGAGTTTGAAAAGGAAGAGAGAGCTACACTGGTGACTTAGGAGAAACTTCAGCTTTCAAAAACAAATCCAATTAGGCTGGCAGACTTGTGGATTTTAGGCCAACATTTGGTGGAAGAGGAAGAAAGATGATTGAAACTCTAGAGGTCCAACATAGTGGATTTCGGTATTCAACCATGAGAGTAGAAGAGAGAGCTGATATCATGTATCAAAATATTAAGCATGCATTCTTCCAGCCAGTGAAGAAGGAGATGATTACTTTGCTTCATTTTCATTTGCATAACCATATCATGAAATGGGAACCAAGAAGATCAAGGATGTCCAGTTTTATGTGGAGGTAATGGATTTGGTCCAAACTTTAGGAGGGGAAAGAAGGTCAATGTATGATCCTAATGAAATTAAGGAAGAATAGAAAGAGAGGGACAGGAAAAATAAAATCAATGCAGAGTTTCAAGGATTTGTCAAGCGAGTAAGAGAGCTATGGGAGCAGCCTCATCTAAAAGGTTTTGAACTAGAGTTTGATATACCATTTAGAGAGCTTGGTTTTCATGGAGTTCCTTTCAAAGCCTCTTCTTTTATTGTTCCTACAGTAAACTGTTTGGTAGAGTTGGTGGAATTACTTTCTTAGTAATCACTATTAGTGAGATTGAGATTGTTAACCTTGATAGAGTAGGACTTGGGAAAAAGGTATTTGATATGGCTATTGTTTTCAAAGACTTCAAGTGGTATGTACTCCGCATTGATGTCATTCCTCAATCTTCACTTGATGGCATCAAGGAATGGTTGAACTCCATGGATATAAGGTATTATGAAAGCAGAATGAACTTGAATTGGTGACTAATTTTGAAGACTATTATTGATTATCAAGATAAATTTATTGAAGATGGTGTTTGGGAATTTTTGAATATGGAAGCTAGTGATTCTGATTCTAATAATTTAGAAGAGATAGATCAAGGATATGAACCATCTGATGTATAAGAGGAATTATAATCAAATGAGGAAGGTTCAAAAGATGAATCTCTTGTGGAGACAAATGAAGACAAAGAAGAAGAAGAAGATTCTGAAGGGGAGGAAGGTAAAACATGGGATGAATTAGAAGACAAAGCTAGAAATGCAGATAAGGAAAAAGGAGACAAGTCTGACAGTGAAGAGGAAAGGTGACGATGAAAGGTAAAAGCTACAGGGAAGTCTTGAGCACCTGATATTACAGATTCAAGAGGAATGCCTGCCAAAAGGAATAAAGTTGGATGAATTGAGCTCATCTACATCCTTCTACTATTTATTCATGCACATAAATGGTTCAGTTGTTTATGCAAATTATGCATATATGTTAACTTGATCAGTGTTGTTACTTCGGTAGTTTGAATTCTATGGCAACCAGCCATTAGGCCATTGTGTGTGGGAGCACGTTTGTGTTTTTAGTTAGTTTTTTTGGATAGGTCTACTAGGTGTTAAGGACATTCCATTTATCTTTTGAATGTTAAGAAGTCTAGTATTACACACCTCTCTATGTTGATCAAATCAGGTTGCAAGTTTTTTACTGTTGATTTCTTTATTTATGGAGTTTTTCTAACTTGGAATACATGAATTTACTTCCTTTTTAAAAATTAGATGGACAAATTAAGTGGTTGGTTAGCTATGCCAAGTGATGTAGACTACAAGGATTTGTTAGATCTATAGGATGCCTACCAAGATGCATCAAAACATTCTTACATGTTACAAGAATGGTAGCATTGTGAGGAAGGATGACAAAGATGTATGTGGATCACTTAGTAGAATGGCAACATGAATTTGAGGAAGCACTCCTTGAGATACCATGTTTGAGAGAAAAGAAGATAAATCAAATCAACATGGGACTAGGTTACTCAAATGATACAACTCATAACTTAAATGAGGACACTTAAGAGATATTAAAAGACCATGGTCATTAATTAAAAGATGCAATGAAAATAAGGCATGAATGTCACCCACTACCCTTTAAGGAAAACAATATTTTTTTCCACAACATGAAATAATGGGACAATTGAGTGGGATCTAGGGACAACAAAGAAGCACTTTAGAACTCATCCTACACATCAATAAACAACTCAACACAAGAAATGCAAATTGACATATTAACACAACAATATCCAACTAAATTATTGAAAGTTGACTATTGATACCTCATTCTCCATCTAGATTACAAAATCAGCCCACTTTTTGCTTTGTAACTTTTCCTTTTCAAATTGCTTTGGATGCCACCCATACTTCTCCTCCTATCAAAACATGGCATCTGGACTAGTTAAACTAATTAATAAGCAATCATTTACTTTTTCCTAGGAAAAAAAATAAAAATCATTTAACATATTAAATATACTTGCAAATGTACAAATCAAGCCCTGCAAACCTTTTTGGCCACTGTGATGCTTGGAACAAAGTTTTTGAAGCCTAGCCTTGGAGGCCTTGTCCTGAAACATATACTAATTCAATTTAACTATGCACAAATAAAATTTAAAAATTTTTTAATAAATTTGATATAATCTTATGAGAAAATTCAAATACCTGTGTACTCTCCTCACCAAAATTCCTCCGTGCATCGGACTTCTCATATGCTTTTACAAGCTCTTTCCTTTGACACTTACATCAATTGGCCTTTTTTGAGCCTTAGCTCAAGAGGGATTTTTTTTTATCTTCTTTGTTTGGTTGCACTAAAATCTCTTGCAATTTTGATACATTCGTAGCTTTACCTTCTTCATAGACCAACCTATGCCAACTTCAATCTCCATGTCATTGATAACTTCTTTTTGCAAGTGTATGGGTATCTTTGAGAATGGAAAATGTAGATGGTCTTTGAACCGTTGAAGGCATGATTCCTTCAATCTATTTGCAAATTCTTGTCCAACATTTGTCATTCAGACTTCCCCTGAAACCACATCGTATTCTATCTTTGTATCGTAGCTACCAATGCAAGATTGAAAATATGGTGTGGTGGAAGAAGTTTGTGTCCCAGGAGTGGTTAGGACAGTGGAAGCCTATGCTCTATGTTCTACATTCCTAGAGTCTACTATTATTGATTTCCTCTTGGATATTTTACTTGATCTAGGACTGCTTGGGGAATCAATTGATTCCCTTTGACATGGTTGATTTGGTTGCAATGTTTGAGGGGCTCCACTAGATCAGTTTTCTATGTATCTAGCAAGAATTGTCCAGTGCACATCATCCATTTTTTTCACTACCTCTTCCCCCAATATGGAAGCCAATGCCTCTTTATCTTTGTCAGTCACATGTCCCTATATATATATAACAAATTTCTTCTTTTAAATTTAAAAATAAACAAATAAAAAACTAAAAATGAAAGAAATAATGGAAACATTTACAAATCTATAAATTGGAAATCAATTACCTCATTGTGGCCAGAGTTTGATCCCTTTGTTCTCTTCTCTCTATTGCTTGAAATTTTGAGGTGACCTAGAGAAAATTATTTTCGTCCAGTTTGTGGAGGCAAACAAAGTACACACTATCAAGTATGAAAGTTTTTGTCTAGTTTGTGGTATGGAAGTTTTACCTTGAATGGCTCTCTTTCTAGATTTAAATGCCTATGAATAAATTTCTTGCACACCTTTATAGAATATAAATATATTTGAAAGAATATATATGTTGGAAAAACAAGGACACACAATTGAGAGGAGGGGCTGAATCAGTTATAACAAAAACTAAAACTTTTCTTCTTAATCTTTACTTAATATTAGATCTGATGAATAAACAATTAACCATAAACAATCAACACATCAGAGAGACAAATAACATAGATTTTTTGTGTCAAAACCCTATTGGGGAAAAACCACGGTGGATGTTAGTCCACAAGATTATACTTTGCTAGAAGTATAAGATAAATAATAAAGGGAATGCACATGCATTCAGGCACATTACCTAGAGCTCACTACTCAATTAAAAAAGAGGACTCACTATCCAACAATATGGTTTGGATTAAAACCATCCAAGATTCGTGAACTGAGAAAATAGCTTCTTCTCTGAGCTTGATTACAATTCCAATTAAGCTCAACACTTCTTTGCACTTCGCACAATATTCTTCACACTTTTCTCTACAATCAAATGATATTCACACATACACACATAGGAGCACACAAAGAACCATATTCAACAATGAACTAATCACCCTTATATATCTGTTGCATAGGATTTCAATTCAACTTAGTCAGCCAAGAAAATAAAACATATTTTCAATTATTTTCATTGTCAGCCCAACTTAACAAATAAAATTTTAATGTGAATCCACCAAGGTTGGCCACAACATAGTGAAGACCCAACTTAACATCTCCAATGTGAGAAGACTCAAATTAATTTCACCTCAAAGATCCACAACATGCTATCACCAACATGCTAGCCAAGAACAAGAAAAACTGAACATGCGCACAAAGATCTTCAACCATGAACTCTCTGAATAATGTGGACACACCACAAAGATAGAGAATGATCTAGAGACACCATAGAACACCAATAATAACAAAGAAGCATCTACAACAAATTAGATAACAAGAATTACATAAACTTCATTTAGAAACACTGACAGAGACAAGCAAAAAACTGTTAGACCACAACATACTCAAAACTTCACACGGACCTCTGAAAATTCTGATAGATGATCTAGAAACATTCAACATTAAACCCTTTAATCCACATTAGCTAATCTTCAACGTATAGTACGCAACACCTTCTTGATCTGCATAGTTCCACTGGGAACACATAACACTTTCTTTTACAATTTTCTCAATATCCTCAACATATACAACAATTGATACACAAAATGCTAATAGTGTTGACATAAATGAAAACCACATATCAGTGACCATATCCACAACATCCAACAATATATTTATGCAAAATGAAACAAATGTATTGTAAAAAAATCAATGCTTGTGCACCTGTATAGAATGGTAAGCTTTGGGGGATAAAAAGGGTGTAGAGTGTGGTTTTATTGAGAGTTAACACAAATAGGTCCCATGCTCGAGTCGCATCCGCTGATTAGAAAGAAAATGAGTGTGTGTGCACAATCAATTCGAAACCACAAACTCATTGTTCTGTAAAAGAATAAGTGAAAATTAGTAATAGCTAATTTAAGCCTAAAGGTCTCACAAATTTGAGGAAATGATCTATTATTCAACCATCGTCTTAAAAGCCCTATCTCCTTGTATTTTCTCGACCAACCTCTATTCCCATGGGACCTAGCTGTAGTGGGGTAGATGTAGTTTAACGACTTGTCTTGAAAGCACTCAACTACATTTTTCAGGAAGGAAGTGAGAAAGTTGGATTCAGAGAAAGGTATGGAATGAAGGTCCGAGAAATTGAACCAGAAACCAAAAGCTTGGGATGGTAATGATAAGAAAATCGAGGCATTGGGTTTTCAAAAACACGTTCACTACTCTCAGATGTGGAGGAAATAATGCAATGTCTACAATTTTACCCTCCTCCTTTGCAACCACATGACACTTGAACGATTTGTGTGTAAACAAAACAATATTCACAACCATTTCTTCACAATCCTCTTTATTTAATCCAAACAAAAATATTTGTAGGAATGAAAAAAAAATTTGTAACCTTACCTATGGTGTCACAAACTAAATCAAATGCCTGATCTACTTGCTTGTAGCCCTCCTTCGCACTGTTTTTCCATTTTTTCTCCTCTCTTCCTTCACGCAAATTTTTTCTCTTGTCATCTCTTCCTTGATGCAGGAAGTTTTCAATTTTTGTTCTTGATTCACTAGTTGGCACTATAGTTGGTGTAGTTAACACCAACTTTAGCACTGCCTTTTAGCCCTAAATGTAGTATGTTTGGGGTGTAAAAGGCGGTGCAAAGTGTGCCTAATTTAGTGCCTCTTTTCAACCCTAAATATAATATGTTTGGAGTGCAAAAAGCAGCACAAAGTGCACCTAATTTAGCACCTAGTAGTGCAAAATGATGTATTTTTCTTGGAAGTTGATAAATAAATTGATCCTAAATTGACTTCATCTTTATATGTTCCAAGGGAGCAATTATGGTTCCCTATTTTATCTATTCCTTATCCCATGTCAATTTTGTGGGTGCAAAACTAATAGAGGTTAGATTTGTGAACTCAAAAATGACCCCTATACAACTAGATGAGTCATCTAAAGTGTGAAATATTTCAAATTGCATGTTACAGATTTGTATAAAAGGACAAACCGTAATTCATTACTATCATCTTAGATATAGGCCTTATTGGAGAATTATGAAAAATCATCTATGAGAACCAAATCATTATCATGTGACATTGACATTGCATCAACAACCTACGTGTATTGCATGCTTCCTAGAGAGATTTGAGCTCTAGTTGTCAACATTCCATGTGTAAAATTTTTGTGAAGAGAAAAATGTTGCAATGTCATGTTTTATTTTGCATAGTGTGTCTTAATCAAAAGCAAGTGTATTAACAAGATAATTTTATCTGACTATTGTCATTGTTGTGTGTTACAGGATCCAAAGGAGGCCATGGAGAGAGGACATGGATGACATAGATCTACTAAATCGCAGAGAGGAAAGTGGGTGGAAATAGATATGACAACAAAATTTGTAGATACAATAGAGGTAAGAAGAGAAAGAAACCTCAACCAAAGGAGGAAGGTGTTTATGAATTCACAAATGCTACAACATAGAGGAGATAAAGTCATTTTTTGTCCATGGGGCCTTTGAGGTCAAGGGAAATATTTGAAAATTAGGATGGCCAAACATGATATGTCAAACATATGACTAAAGTGAGGTTTTGTGTTGGATAGCATATTCATTGAAATAATATAATTGGTGTACTAAAAATTATTTACTATGTTGTGTATTATAGGGGCGAGACGAGGCCATGGCAACAAATTGTGTCATATCAAATGAGGACACAACGGATGAAGCGAGACATTAGGTACTCAAATTTTGAATTAACTTAGGAAAAAATGATCTAATGGAATTTTTTGATACGTCCATCATTTTTCACAGTATTATTGAAATTTATAATGTATTATCCAATCTTGACATAAATTAATGCATATTGTTGATTATTTTAGATGG
Organism: Sequoia sempervirens; assembly: GCA_007258455.2. Classification (NCBI taxonomy): domain Eukaryota; kingdom Viridiplantae; phylum Streptophyta; class Pinopsida; order Cupressales; family Cupressaceae; genus Sequoia; species Sequoia sempervirens. The sequence goes on along the minus strand of VDFB02000015.1, from coordinate 532,051,230 downwards.
AGATTGGAGAAAATGAAAAGCTTGAGTGTTCAAATAGAAAAAGAAGAAGATATGTACATGGACGTGGACCTAAAAATATTAAATCACGTAGATGATAGTGGGTGGAAGAGGATATGGCAATGGATCTTGCAGACACAACAAATGATTGCACTGAACAAGAGGTTGGTTAGGACTATAGCACATGGGATGAATACTTTGAGAAAATTGTTGTTTGTGGATGTTCTATATGTTATGGAAAGAAACAATTCAAATGAGCAATTGTACAAAGACATTACATATATGATGAGCTTCCAATCGGTAGTATGCATCCTACAATTGATTCAAATCCAATAGGAATTGTGGTAAGGAATTTTCCAATTTGATATAAATAACATGTATACTTCGTTTAAACACAATTTTATTTTATTTAAATAAATAATTTTTTTCTTAATGGATACTTGCAGGATAAAGTTTTTGGTTTAAAGTTTGCTAGATCACCAACTTACAGCCTAGAGGGTAATGATCATTTATCAGATGATAACATCTAACAAAAATATGTGCCAATATACTAGCTCAAAAGATGATGAATTGATGAAAACAAGTCACAGAACAAGAATCGGTTTAAAGATGCAAAATTTTCTTAAAGAAAGGGGGAAGGTGGACTACATACCATATGAGAATTAATGTGATGGAGATGATGAATTTACCTTGAGTTTGAGATCAATTTACAAAGAGATATTTGATCGTTGACTATATTGTGCTTGGCCTAGTGATCAACAACTACCTAGAGTGTACGAGGTGTTTCAATTTTGGGGATACAGCTACATGATATGACCCTCCAATATTCATGGAGAAAATATAGGCCTCTTTATTTTCCAAAATGTACATGTGGGATTTAAACATAGAAACAATTTAGAACAAAACACTAGGAAATTAATGTCATATTATGGTCCATCATATTACAGTGCTGAATGGAGAAGGCTAGCAAAATATAAGCCTAGCATGTTAGCATATGGTCTAAATTCGAATATGTATACACATTGTCTCCAATTGGAAAGTGGAAAAGAAATTAATAGAGGTCATCTTATGTATATATATGGACATGCATACACACACAAAAATATTGCAGGATTTATAAATAGTAGTAAGGGAAGGGACCCTACTATAAGACTGAATTGTCAATTTGTTGAGGTTATAAATGATAAAGATGGAGCTATGGAAAGAGAGGTTGATAGATTGATAATGGTTGAGGCTATTATGGAAATTACCATTGGGGATGAGTTATTGATTGATTACCCCTTCTTAAAATTCACTCCTACACGAAAGAAAAGGGAAGAACAAGGTCTCCCTAAGGAAGTTCTTAAGGGCAGAAAACCAAAGAATAATAAATGAGTGTGGACTGATGCTTTCTAAACAATGTTGTCAAAATTATGTTTTATTTAATTTATTGTTTAAAAAAGGTAGTATATAAAATAATGTTCCATTATTCAATTGATGTATATATGTTCATACAATTTTTATTTTTATCTTTTAAGCCATATTTGATTATATTTCTTTGAAATTGATACATTTATGATTTATCTAATTGCTGGAAAACATTAAATAATGCTTTCATTTTTTGATAGGTAGAAGATGTTTATGAAACACATACTAATACCCATGATCCAACTGGGTTATTAATATTTGGATGGGATGATCCAAACCATCCTTTAAACAATACCAGGGTGAAAAGAGCATGATTGAAGAGTTGATGAGATCCGCATACACTGATGACTTGCCACCTAGCCCTAATGATGATGATCATGATAGTAAAAATGTAGTGCATGAAGAAGGATTGAATGAAATTCTTACAGGTTTCTTTGGGGGTGGAAACAATGATGACAATAATGATCATATGATTGATAGTAACAATGATAGTAGGGGTAATCACCACCAATGTAACAACCTAAAAGACTCCATCAAGCAAGCAACGAAGACACCCATGTTGAAATCATGTGCAAGTAGAACCTCAAAACTGGCATGCACATTAATATTATTATAAATCAAGTTACTATTTGGTTGGTCAGACAAGGGATTCACTACCCTACTGAAGTGAGTTGAAATCTATTTCTTACTTTGCATTGTCAATTGGTGTACACAATTCATAAACATTCATCAACTTCATTTATATTTCTTTAAAGGGATTTTAAAAACATATATTTTATATAAACAGTCCTAGTATAGATTGACATATCAAACATGTTCATCATAAGTCAAACAATCAATTGATTTAATCTCTGGCAATCTTACAGGGCACTAAAAACTAAAATATTCCCTAAAGAGAATGTGTTGCCATGAACTTGTAGAGAGGCACGTTTGTTTTTGGTTGAGTTGGGGATTAAATATAAGAAAATTCATTCATGTAAAAATGATTGCATTTTTATATAGAGATGAATATCAAAACAAGGTAGAATGCCTTATATGAAAAGAGAAGAGATATTGTACATATGTACAAGGTCCTACAGTTCTAAAGAAGGATTTACGTCACATGCCAATTATACCTAGACTTCAACAAATTTTTTGTTGCAAGTCACTTGCACAATTGATGGATTGGCATGTAAATAATAGGAGTAAAGATGGATTCATGTGAATTCTAGATGACTCCAAAGAAATGAAACACAGAGGAAAAATGGCCAAGAAAATTCAAAGATGAACCCTGTAGTATCAAGTTTGGTCTTGCAATTGATGGAGTGTGCCATTCTCTTTCTTAAGATCAAATTATAGTATTTGGCCAGTTGGATTGATAGTATACAATATTCCCCCATGGATGAGTGTTAGTAAGGAGCACCTTATGTTGACTATCATTGTTCCAAGAAAACATCAAGTTAAAAACATGGATGTTTATCTTGTGCCTTTTATTGATGAGATGTAACTACTATGAAAAGACATAAGAATGTATGACATATCAGGTCCTCCATCAAATAGGTCCTTCATGTTGTGTGGTGTGCTATGTTGGACTATTCATGATTTCCTAGGACTTGGTGTTTGTTCTAGTAAGATAAAATATTTACATATTTATACTCATAATTTATTTTCATCCCAACTTTCATACTTAGTTTTATACTTATTTTTTGATGTTATTAACATTACTTGTGGAATTACAGGGCTTTAGAAAAAGGGGATATTTGCATGTCCAAGATGTGCAAAAAAATTTCAAGGGCGGTATTCTAAAGATCTACATAAATTGATATGCAAATAACAAGGTTTTTCTACCACTAGATCATAGGTTTAGAAATCACCTAAAGAATAAATTTGATGGAAATTTTGAAAATAGAGGCCTTCCCATGATTATGGGTCTAGGTGATTGTCTTAAGAAGTAATAAGATGTTGAATTGAAAGCTTGGGAGGATTTTTTTGATCGGGATGATTCAATTGAAGAACTAGAACAAGTTGTAGTTAATATGCCAAAAGGAATGAAAAGGAAATCCATATTTTATGAGCTCCCTTATTGGAAGGATCTATTAATATCTCACCTATTAGATCCTATGCACATCTTGAAAAATATCCCAGATTCTATATTTCAACATATGTTAGGAAAAGAGGACACCTTGTCTTCAAGGAGAGATATTGCTCTTTCGCGTACCAAATTTGATAGAAAACATTTATTGCCAAACAAGGAAAATGAAACATATGCAAAAGCTCCATGGATTTTGCAAAAAAAAGAGCTAGACCAACTAAAAAATGTCATTTGTTCGCTAAGGACACCTAATGGCTATGGGTCATCATTGGCTAAAGTTTTTACAATTGATGGACATATCACAAGATTTAAAACACATGATTTCATAATTTTATGAAGGTATTATATATCATCATTTAACATTTACTGGTAACATTGATTAAGTACTAAATATATTTTGATATTTTGTGGTGTGAGAAAAAATTACTAATGACCTTTTCATAAATGTGTTTGATATCATATCATGCCATTAGCAATTAGGGGGGATTCTTGTCTTACAGTTGACTTAAGGAATGCCATAAGTCGATTGTCAACATTTACAAGGTATGTGGTTATATAAAATATTCATGTGTGAGTGACATAGAGATATTATATTTCATTTTAATTTTTGACTAAAGGTTCATACTAATTTACTATTCTTATATTAGGTGGGTGACCTCCAAGGAGATCCACGAATGTGAAGTGCCAAAATGGAAGAAGGAAAATGCAGAAATTGTATGTGTATTTGAGAAGGAGCTCCCTGCAAGTTTCATGGACCTACAAGTCCATTTACTTATACACCTAGTCAATGACATTGAATTGGTGGGTGTCGTATCAATGAGGTGGATGTTTTTCTTTGAGAGGTATACAAAAACTCCAAAAAGATATGTCCAACAAAAGGCACATCCAGAGGGTTGCATGGATGAAGGGTATGTATTGAATGAAGCATTTTTCTTCTTGTGTGAATTCCTTGGTAAGGATTTTGAAGATGGGCCATGCGTCTTGGGATGAAGAACGGGCATCAAATATTATTGATGGAGAAAAACCACAATCTAATGGTGTTCAAGTAGAAATTAGTAAGTAAATTCATGATTAGTGTGGTTGTTTTTTTGCAATCATTAATTTACTCTATAATTTATTTCTCAAATTAATAGCATGGAATTTGGAGTTTGAAATAAACATGTTGACATGTAATAGGTGTAGACAAAATTTTTATACTCAACAAGTTCATTCTATACCACATGGACTTTATGAATAAATGGATTGATCTGTATGATAAAAAGAGAGAAGTGTTAGAAGCAAGGAGATAGTTTAAGAGATCGAACCCAAGGAATACTCCACTTCCTAATAATATGCTTGGGGAATGGGGAAAATATTGCATGCTAGAATGGGTTACTGAATAAATTCAAAATCAAATAGAAGATGCAAGTATAAATTCAAACATAACGCATGATGAAATCAACATGTCTAGAGGATGTGAAAGAAAGGTACAATTGAAATTTTACAAAATGTTGTTTCCTTACAGTTTTGACACTATTAACTATTTTAATATTCGTCATTATATTTTTTTCACTGAAATAAATGGTCTTTCACATGCGAGGAAATATCCAGCAATGTGGAAATATGGTTGACATTATCATGTAGAAAGTGTAGATGTAAAGAGATGATCCCTATATTGTGGCATCATGGTTGACTTCAAGAAATCTAGTCAATAGAGCTCAAAAGATAAGAATATAATTGAAGGGAATCTACAATATGTTGGGAAAATACAAGAAATTATTGAGTTGGATTACCACTCTTTTAAGTGTGGTATTTTTAAGTGTAGATGGTATGAAGCATTTGAGAGGACACGAAGACATGATGCCCATAGTGGATTGTTTTCTATAGATTCCTCATGCTTCCTACCAGAGGATAAGGAGCCTTATGTTCTACCAATTCATTGTGAGCAGGGTTTCTTTAACTCAAACAAGAAGCAATAGTGATCATTAATCTATTAATTCATAGTTTATTGTGAAATATATATACATGTGTTTATTAATCAATAAAATTGTTATAACATACGTCTAATATATGTATGTCATTCATGTGCAATTATTTTTCTATGAAGATATTTTGGATCTGAAATGGATGTTTGTCATACATTATGATCCAAGATTAAGACATGTATTTTATGAAACATTAGTGGATACTGAGCAAAACAATGATGGCCAACAAAATGAGATAGAGGGATTATAGAACATCAAAGAAATTGACATCCATGATGATGTTGAAGATGGTTATGTTTAGGCACAAGAAGACAACAATCCAGAGTTCGATGATGTTATGGAAGACAACAATATGGATGGTATAGAAAATGATGATCCAAATACATTTGGTAACAATATAGATGGTCTACAGTCAAATTTCAATGATGATGAAGATGATGCGGGTCAAGATGAGGATGATGATAATATTAAATACTTGAAAGAACATATGAACATTGACAATGATACACTAGATGGCATTGTAGCAAACAATAATATTAATGACCAAGACTTCTAAATTTTCAGAATTATTTGCAATCCATGTTTAAAAAAGGATGATTCTTATGGCCTAAAATTTGAAATGCTTAAGTAATATTAATTCAAGTGTTAAACTATAGAACCACCACTCTCCATTTTGATGGTATATAACTTGTTCATTAGAAATATTTTATTAACTATAGATTTAGCTTGAAATGTATCTCCCAATTTCTTTAAAATAAGTGCTATAATGGTCTCTTCATGTACATTCAACAATACTTAACTAGTATACCTATATTTAGAAAATTTTATGTAAAATAAGCCAAGAGATATCCTCCCCAAGACCCTATTGTATTTATATGGTGGAAATTTAATTTAATTTAACTTTAAACTTCATAAAATTTCTAAAAAATAAATCAACAGGAATATTGTACTGACATGGCTTATGTTTTTTTCGAGGTGCTTATTTTAAATTTCATGATCAAACTTCATAACAATTTTTTCCTATTTTACATGTTGCCTATTTTACATGTAGCAAACAATAATGTTAATAACCAAGACTTCTAAATTTTTAGAATTATTTGCAATCCATGTTTAAAAAAGGATGATTCTTATGGCCTAAACTTTGAAATGCTTCAGTATTATTAATTCAACTGTTAAACTATAGAACCGCCTCTCTCCATTTTGATGGTATATAACTTGTTTATCAGAAATATTTTATTAACTATAGATTTAGTTTGATATGTATCTCCCAATTTCTTTAAAATAAGTGTTATAATGGTCTCTTCATGTGCATTCAACAATATTGAATTAGCCAAATAGAGTCTAATGAGACTCTTATCTTGTCTTCCATTTTTTCTGCCTTATTATGACATTCCAATAGGTTTTTATCTATCTACTATAAAATTAAATCTCAAGCATCATATAAATATAAGTAGTGATTACAAAACCATGATCTAAAACCACCAAAAAAAGTGGCACCCAAAAACCTAGTTAGAAAATAAACACCCAAATCCCAAGATGAGCTTATTGGATAAAAATGGCATATTAATTCCACATATCATAATTGCATCATAAAAATAATCATCGGATTAGGAATTCCATTATGGATTCATGAAACATTCACCATTCTTGTGGGTCTATATGTGATAATGGGTGTAATAATTTTATGCTGAAGCATGTAGAAAAAAATATACATGGTCATAAAATAACCTCTTTAAAAGGATTTTAACCCTAGGTAGGGACCAATTAAAGTAAACTATTTGAAAGGATTTTTAATTCACATCAACCAGAAACCAATCAAAGCATCCACATAGTAATGAAAAATGTGTTCTGATAAATCTTGAAGACTTAAATAACTTGAAAAGACCACTTTGGAGACAACAAAGTAATATATAAGGAATGAAAATTGAAATAGTAATTGAACACTAAAAATGGATTACGAATTATAAGTAGTCTGCTCCATTGTATTACTTCAAAATATAAGCATTTTTAATAGAAGTATTTTAATATGATATGGATGGGTAGATTATGCAACCTATCTTCTTACTAATACCTACTCTAATGGAATATGATCTAATGATGATGATTTCAAAATTAGGCCCTAGTTTCCCTATTTGTATGGGAAGCAACAAGCTTCATGCCCATTTACAAAAAGTCACATCACTTCATAACTACAACATAATTATCATAAACATTAAAATATTGAGAGTTTGTTGGTGGATGCACTACTGTCTGTTAATCTCCAACAAGCACTCATGATCACCTAATTCCTGTTCAAGGCTCATGCACCATGATCGTGTATCAAAACCATCAAACTCTAGTCCCTATTACTCCTCTCTTACTCGGCCTATGCAATGAACAAGTTAATCTTCGACAAATGCTCAATGTACCCACTTTTGGCATGAGTGTCTACATTATCTATAATATCTTTCATGGCATACTCCAATTCAAAAATTCTTCCAAGTTATTGATGTGTTTTGTTAAGTACCTCATCTTCATCATGGATTGCATCAAGAAAAATTGGAAAATAGTGGGTTGTATCATCCTTCCATCTATCCTAATCTTTCAATTTTGTTTCCTTGAAGAAGTTGGGCAAGGCCATACTCAATGGCTGACTAAAGTCACTTAACTCCTATGTCAAGATGCTATGGAAATCTTTATGGGCTTTCATAAGCTCTTGATATTATTGTAGCATAGAAGTGTTATCTTCCTTCTTTGCTATGATTTGGGACTCCAATTCCTTCATTTTTTCACTCAATGTGGTGTTTTCTAATAATGTTGCATATGTTTTGTCATGAATATGCCAGACTTGTTCATCATGCTTATACGTATCTTCAAATCTCATGCTAACTATCTCTGATGCCATTTCAAAGATGGTGGTCTTGAGCTTTCCTTTTAACTCCTTTTGTTCCTTCTAAACTTTCTCATGTCTATGTTCCATTAGGTAGTTTCTGACATTACTTCTAGCACCTTTCTTTCATGCTCAACCAATGGAGAGTAAAGCCCTAAGGAAGAAGGTAGTCTATCTCTATAGCTAATCAACTCCTGCTTTATCTTTTCATTCTCTTCTATCAGTCCCTTGTTATCCCTTACCAATTTTTGAATTTGAGCCTTGGTGAACTTGGCCACATTTACATTCAAGTCAATAGTTTCCATAGGATTTGTCTCTCCTACCCTTTGCATCAAAAGATGTCCATAAATTTAATCATGATTAACAAGAGAAGTCTTTTTGCTTGGCAGGTAAAGTGCCCATATCTGTAAAGTAGTATTATCAGGATTATATCCTGATCCACTATAGATCTTATCACCAGCTTTGTTTGTCAAGTGCAAGGTTTTATTCTTTCTCTTAGTTAGAAATCTGTCAAACACAATGGTTGAACTGATATCCCACCCTGGAAGGAGCATAACCCCAACTTCCTGAAATAATGCTCTTCATCTCTCAACAATCTTGTTCTTCATCTCTCTATCAATTTCATGTTCAAGCTCTTTCAAAGAATATGCTTCCTTTTTAGAGTCAATGTCTTTTAGCCTTTCCCTTACCACCTTTCCCTTATACTGATAGATGAAATCCTTAAATTCAAATTTTTGGACAAATGCATCATCTACAATGAATTCTTGACTAGCACGGTGTCTCACATCATCAAATAGCTCATTGGAAGCTTCAAAGGTAATCACACTCCTTTCCAGTGGTATTTCACATTGGGGAATAACAGGAGTGTTAATCTATGTAACCTCTTCTTCCCCTTTAGTATCATCTTCAACCATGATTGGGGTGTCAATTGAGAAGCTTACCTCTAGAGTAGGTTGTGATGACAAATGACCTAGTGGTGTTATACTTTCTACTTGCCTTCTAGAGCCAACATTTCTTCTCTTCTCAAATGCCACTAGAGGTACATCCTTTATTATTTCTTCTTCATGCAAAATCAATTGCTCAACTCTTTCCATAGGATATCAAATTTCATGAAAATCTTCCAAATAGGCTGGGTTATTATTCATCCTGCAAGCCTCAACCATAACAATTCTATTATATGCTCAACTCTTGTCTTACTCAATTTTTGATATCCTTTATAATAGAATTGAGTAAGACAATTGTATTATATGCCACAATTCCATAGCTTTTCAAATGCATGAAGGTTGAGTAAGACAATTTTTTGATGATCTCCAGGTATGCAACCCTATCTAGCACAGTCTTAGGTATTAAATATGGTGTTGCCTCAAATCCATATACTCTAATGATAGTACAATCTACAAACACATACCAATCTCCCTAGTGATTTATTTTTCCATAATGACCCTTCTCCTTTGGTCGGAGGAACCTCTGTATTTCTGGGGATAGATTATAGTCACATTTGTGGCCAAGTAATTTGTATAAGGGTTTGACAAAATGTTCTTCAAAGTACAAGTAGTGGGATCTCCCACATCTACTATCCCAAACTGATGTCCACATTTGCACTGGTCTAGCATTACCATCACTATCTAGATCTTTTATTCTCAATTCTTCTCCCAATATTCCCATCACTTGTCCTTCATATAGTATCATATGCATAAGAAGTGAATAGTGTTTGAAGTAGATAGCTTCACTGTTGTTCTTAGTAGCATTAAGAGCATTGTTAATGGCCTCAAATAGATACTCTACATATCCATAGGGCCTAGCATCTTGGCTTTGAATGTTTGTAGCCAAAACCATGGGAGCTATAGTCATGTTAGTAGGGTCATCAACTCCCAGTACTTGGCCAGCTAAATAGTATGTGTATTGATAATATTCTTCAAATAAATCTATAGAGAATGGGGGCCTTTCATCACTAGAAAATATCCTAGTTTGATTCTCTAGACCTTTGGGCCTATGCAGAGGAAGCTTCCACCTCTTATAGCTTGTATCCATACAATGATACTCTTCCAAAAAGTCTCTCATCCATAATTTCATCTTTAGGGAGGTGTCTAATTGGAAAACCATACAAATATAATCTCATGCTATAATCATAAACTGTGACCCATCATGTAAGTGAATTTCCCTCATTTTGGGATTATAATTCTTTACTAGTGCTTTAAATAGTTCTACGTTCACAAAAAAATTTGGCATCACAAGTTTTCCTAGATTTAAATTCCATGGGTTTGAAACTAGGCTATATATGTACTTCTTCTGATAGTGATAGATGAACAAGTCATAACCCCTGTGCAGAATCCACACATCTCCCAATTTCTTGTGCTTTTCCTCTAGGGTCTCGCATGATGGGTTTAATTGACTTATTCTCCTTTCCTTTGGCCCAGACCCAGGACACTGGTCTATTAAGTCTTGATTAAGTGGCCTACTTTCTATTTTTTTCCTCTTTGCTCTTGTTTTATCTGGGGCTTTATCCATTTTAACCCTAACCATGTTGTACGTCAAGCTATCTTCAAAAAATTACGTTCAACTGAGTCAAGATGTACTTACTTGAATGAATGCCAAAAATTATGAGCTTCTCACCTTCATCCAAATTTGTCCTTTGGATAATTAACCATAATTCATAGTGAATTTCGATACCTTAGAGACTATATTTATCAAAATTCAGCATGCTTGAGCCAGTTCTGGTTCATAAATGGCACTCGTGCCACTATTCCTATCAACTTGCACATTAATAGCAGTTGTCTCTTCGATGACTTCATCAGTCAAATCAATTCGGTGATAACTATTTCATATTTTGTCAAAGAGACTTTAATCACAACATCTATATCTCTCTTCAATATATCCTTGACCATATTTTGAGAAGCATTTAAGAGATATTTAGATTTCTCTCTTTGATGTTGTAGGGTCTCTTCAATATTTTCATTTCATCTTCTTCCCTTATGGTCCCCCTTTTGTCGATGAGATTGGCAGATATCTCTCACCAACAAGCCTATGTCTCTTTGACATATCCTTATCTCTTCCTTCGGTGGTATTACTTGCTGATGATCTCTGTGTGACTTTGTCATGTCAAGGAGATCTATGGTCACCTCTCTCTAATGTCTCTTAGTCTCATCGATGACATGTGTTTACACTTGTGCCAAGATGTTGGGGAGAATTTTGATACTGTCTACTCGATACTCTTGTGTCTCCTCGACATATCCTTGTTTTGATGTCAATGAGACTTGTTCAGTGTCTATTCGATTTCTCTATGTCTCACCAATATTTTTCTCCTTGAATGTCAAAGAGACTCTCTTACTTCTCTCCTGATATGTTGATTTATTTTTGACATTTCCATTTGTCTGTTTTGTTTTACAGGCGACCTATCATTTATTTTATAATAATCTCTCGATGTCTGAAAGATGTTTTTTTGTTTCCTAAATGTTGAATGCTCCATATAGTTTGTCAATGAGAGATGTTATATTTTCTCCTCGACATGTTATATTTTCCTGTGACCAAAGAAAATATGTGGAAACTTCTTGCACACCTTGCAACTTTTAACCAGCCCACAACTTAATCTTGTGAGATGGCATGGAAAGGAAATGATTGACCCTACCATCACATTATAGCCATTGATTACAGTACTAAGGATGTTAGATGGATGAAGTGGAGACTAGACACCACATTCACGACTATGCATGTGTCAACATCTCACAAACCACATGATGTTTGATGAGTTTCCCTTTAAAACTTGTGAGCTAGAAGGGAATGACCTAGATCAATTCAAGTGATCGGAGGATCTCCCAACCTGCACACACGATAAAATTAGTCCAAACGGGGCCATGACTAGGCTAACAACAATTTGACCCTTAGGAAGACAAATTAAACGTAAGTCAATTGAAAAACATTATGGCTCGACTATAGGGAGCATTTAAATGATTAATCATACATGGTGACCGACTAACTTAGGACTTGGGGCCAGCACAAAGAACGATTTTAATGGCTCAACTCATGACTTAAACGACTGATAACTAGATGTAGTAGGTCAACAAAAAATTATAAGGATGGGGATTTAAGATTGATTACTATGAAGCGAGGGTTTTTGAAATAAAACATTAAACCCTACTCATGGACGTAAAAGGAACAAAACCTCAAGAGGAAAATTTTTCTAGGATTTTTTCAAAATTTCAATGGCACTACCAGATGGGACATGGTAGATTTTCTTCTCGACATGTCCAAGTCTCTTAGACATCATTCTTTAGGCTAGCGAGAAGACATTTGAATATGTCTCTTAGACATTCGAGAGTCTCATCTACATTTCACATCAACCCTTTCTTTTTGCATCAAAGAGACTATGGTGAGACTCTCTTCAATATAGCATTTTCTTAGTGACATGCCATGTGCTACTATGGGAACACTTCAAACAGGAAATCCACTTTAGTGTTATGACCAAGGGCCTTATTTGGTGGTTTATATTAGTGCTGTCCATTATGAAATGGAGATGGGACATATGGTGAGTGTGGGAAGATGGGTGAAAACAAAAGCATGAAAAATAACCAAGGTGGATTTTTGGCTCCAACATGACGTTTAATATTATGAAACATTAGTGGTACTTAGTTATTAAATTTCATTAAAGGATAAGTTTTACTAATTTTAATCATTATGTATGTAAATAATGTTATGAATATTTTGGTCAAATAATGTTGTTCCTATTTTGATTTAATGACATCAACACATACTCTTCTAGGATATGGGAATTGCTATGGAAATTTTGATGCAGGAGCATCCAGTGGTGTAAGGGCAATCTTGCATCACCCAAAAATAGTTAAATTTCAAGTTTCTCGATTTTTAGATGTTTTTACATTTTTGGATACCCTTTTCGTCATAATGAAATTCCCAATTTATGGTTTTTATTTTCTATTCATGGGTTGAAAGATATTGCAGTTTTAGTTGCCCAGATTTGCACTTAAAAATCTTCTGAGTTAGATTTGAGGCACTTAGAGTTCCTGGATCGGCCTTGAAACTTGCTGAAATTGATGTAGCGGATTTTGAGTGCATTTTTGACTTCGATACCTTTCCAATGGTTCAAACGGTTCGTGAATCGGAGTCCCGGATCAAAAGTTATGGCCCCGGGAAGTTGGCGCACTTTCTAGAAGATACAATTGCAAATGTCCTTTTGAAATTTGAACTTCATGTTGTAATTTTTCAGTGCCAAACCGCCTAAACTCAAATTTGAATTCTGTTTTGGCTCCAAACTAAAGATGAGCTCTATTTATGGGGGGGTTTCTAATTTTTGGGTAACTTTTTGGGGACAAGCTCGCATATTGCGAAAGGGTGATTTTGTAGCTTTCTGTAACTTGCATGTGTTGTAAAACTTGGGGATTTAAGATCCTCTGCATGTAAGAAGCTCCATTTTCTGAATAATAAAATTATTCTCTTGTTTGTGGGTTATTTTTTGTCTTGGGTTGTGCCCTCATCAAGTGGTATCAGAGCGAGGTTTTCTTGAGTGTGTGGATAGATCGCCGATCGTGAGGCAGTTCGCACCAGGATCGTGGTTGTGGGTCGAGGTCAAGAAAGATTCCTCCAAGAGTGATGCCTGGTAGGCATGGTGGTGCTAGAGGTGGTCGAGGTGGTCGAAATGCTAGTGGAAGAGATGCACTGGCAGCCCTCCAAAGACAGATTGATGCATTACAAGAGCAGGTGAGAAGAGGGTTAAAGCTGAGGGAGGAAAGTGAGGATGAAGGAGAGGAAGAAGGTTCAAATGTAGAAGAGGAAGAAGAAGCAATTGATTAAGACCAAATGCGGCTAATAAGGGCCATTTCAAAGATTGGGAAAAGACCCAGAGCAGAAGTCCCTAGTTATTCTGGAAGTCTGAACCTGAAAGAGTTCATCGACTGGATCAACGAGCTAGAAGAATATTTTGAGTATGAGGAAATAGAGGACCCAAATCGGGTTAAGTTTGCGAAAATGAAGCTAAAGGGCCATGCCAATATTGGGTGGAAAGAGGTTCAGTTGGAAAGAAATCGAAGAGGAAAAGGAAATATCACCAAATGGGATCGCATGGTAGAGAAGCTGAAGAAGCAATTCATACCAGTGGACTACGAGTTAGATCTGTTGAAGAAATTGTAAGGGTTGAAGCAAGGAAGCAGGTCTGTGAAAGAATATACTAAATATTTTCACAAGATAATCATCAGAACGGGCCACACAGAGGCCAATAAGGAGAAGGTAGCCTGATATCTTAATGGGTTACGACCGAGCATTCAGGAGGAGTTAAGCCTAGTCAGAATGACCACCATTGAGGATGTGTATCAGTTTGCTCTGAAGGTGGAAGAGAAGCTGAACAAAAGATTTGATGGCAAGAAAAAAGGATGAGGAGGTCAAAGTAGAAGGGGTAGTGGAAGACCTTCAGGAAGCCGAAATGATAATGAAAAGAAAAGTGGAGATGTGGGTACCAGCCGAAGCCAAAGGAATGACAACTTCTACCACCCTCGTGATCAAAATAGTGGTGATCAAAGAGGTAGAGGACGAGGGAGATATGGACAAGGATCTGGAAGAGGTGGTTTCAAAGGAACATATTTCCATTGTGGTGAAGAAGGGCATCGAGCCTATGAATGTCCACAACACCAAGGAAGGGTAGACAAAAGGCCAAAAGGTCGTGGAAGGGTTGCGCATGCAGATGAGGAAGCCCAATCTGAACATTTAGATGATGCTAAAAGGGGAGAAGCCCTAGTGATCAGGAGAGCCCTGGTGACTGAGGAAAAGGAACCAGAACAGAGGAAGAATCTGTTTCGCACAAGGTGCAAGTGTGAAGGAAAATGTTGTGATGTCATTATTGACGGTGGGAGCACTGATAATCTGGTGTCAGAAGAGATGGTCAAAAAGTTGAAGCTGAAGAGGGAAAGGAACCCGCATCCATATCGGATTGCCTGGTTGCAGAAAGACCACAAAGTTTTGGTCAATGAGCAGTGCCTAGTAAAGTTCAAGATCGGGAGCTACCATGATGAGGTACTCTGTGATATCATCCCCATGGATGCATGTCACATGTTGTTGGGGAGGCCGTGACAGATCGATAGGCGAGCTATACATGATGGCCATGCAAAAACTCATTCCTTGACAAAGGATGGGGTTCGTCATAAGTTGAAACCCCTAAAGGAGACCAAAGAAAAGGTATGCGTGAAAAGCAGAATTTGTTGCGGATGGAAGAAATTTTTAGATGGTATGAAGCATGAACGTGATGTGTTATGCATCGATTCCTAGAGGAGTAAGGAGGATAGTGAGAAGGTTCCTAGAAGAAGTTTCGATGTTGGATGAGTTCTCGTAGATGTTGTTTTTGATAATGCAACCGGTTTACCACCAATAAGGAAGTGACGCCATCAGATTGACTTGATTCCTAGAGCCAGCCATAAATAAGGTAGCCTTGGCAGAATGACTCCAGCAAAAAATGAGGAGTTGAACAAACAAGTTCAAGAGTTATTGAGAAAGGGTTTGATACGGGAAAGTTTGAGTCCATGTGCAGTACCTGTAGTACTAGCACCAAAGAAGGATGGGGAGTGGAGGATGTGTACAGATTCCTGAGCCATAAACATGATAAAAATCAAGTACAAATTTCTCCTGCCAAGGATGGATGACCCGATGGACTGTTTGAGTGGAGCTCAGTACTTTACAAAGATTGATCTAAAGAGTGGATATCACTGGATCCAAATTCGAGAGGGAGATGAATGGAAGACTTCCTTCAAGACCAAAGAGGGCTTCAGGCGAGTGGGTTAGTCATGCCTTTGGCTAACTAATGCACCGAAAGCACATTCATGTGGCTCATGAACGAGGTACTAAAAGAATTTCTGGGAAGTTTTGTTATTGTGTATTTGGATGATATTTTGATTTTCAGTAAGACGTTGGATGAGCATCTGATGCATATTCGGAGAGCCTTTGAGAAGTTAAGAGAAGAGAAACTATTGATTAATCTGAAGAAGTGTAGTTTTATGAAGAGGGAGTTAGTGTATTTGGGGTTTGTTGTCTCAGGAGAAGGTCTTAAGATGGACCCAAAGAAGGTGAAGGCTATTCTGGAATGGCCTACCCTAAGAACTGCTACCGAGGTGAGATCTTTCTATGGTTTGGCTAGTTTTTATAGAAAGTTCATTAGAAACTTTAGTAGTATTTGTGGACCCCTGACTGAAACAATGAGAGGGGATAGAAAAGAATTCAAGTGGAGCATTGGAGCAGCAAAATGTTTTGAATTGTTGAAGCAGAAGGTGACAAAGCAACCTATTCTAGCCTTCCCAGATTTCAACAAGGTGTTTCAGGTGGATTGTGATGCCAGTGATTGTGCCATTGGAGCAGTGTTGAGCCAAGAAGGTAAGCCCATTTCCTATTTCAGTGAAAAATTAAATGATGCCAAGAAAAAGTATTATGTATATGATCAGGAATTTTATGCAATAGTGCAAGCATTAAAGAATGAAGACATTATTTGTTGCCGAAGGAATTTGTTCTATATACTGATCATTAGGCCTTGCAATACCTAAATAGTCAGGGAAAATTAAATCAAAGGCATATGAAATGGGTAGAGTTTTTGTAGAGTTATACCTTTGTTTTGAAACATAGGAGTGGGAAGTCAAATAGGGTTGCAGATGCCTTAAGTAGGAGACATTACTGATGACACAAAGATGCGGCATTGAAGTGGTTAGTTCAATGAACTTAAGACATTACGAAGATCCCACTTTCAGCAGAGGCTTGAAAGCTTGGTAAGAACCCAGCCATAAAGCGGGATAAGATACCGGGTTGATTTCATAATCCGTGGATGGCATGTTATTTAAGGGAAGTCAATTGTGTATCCCGAGGAGTTCCATGAGGGGAGAACCCGATAAAGGAGAAGCATAGCGAGGAATGGCAAGACATTTTGGCCAAAATAAAATTCATTACTATTAGTGAGCATTTACATACCTTGTCACAAGATGTGAAGCAGTTTGTACAAAGCTGCAGGGTATGTCAGATGGCTAAAGGAGTGAGCCAGAATATAGGCTTATATTAGCCCTTACCTGTACCAGAGAGGCCATGGGAGGATATAAGTATGGACTTTGTTCTTGGTTTTCCAAGGACACAACGAGGGAATGATTCAATTTTTGTGGTGTTTGATAGGTTTTCGAAGATGGTACATTTCATTCCATGTCAGAAGACCCATGATGCAGTTCACATTGCTGACTTGTTCTTCAAAGAGGTGGTGAGGCTACATGGTCTGCTAGAGAGTATTGTTTCAGATCGTGACACCAAATTTGTAGGATACTTTTGGAGGACTCAGGAAGAAGTCAAGATGAGTTGAAGTTCAGTTCTGCACACCATCCACAAATAGATGGGTAGACAGAGGTTGTTAACAAGAGTTTGGGTAACCTACCGAGATGTTTGGTAGGAGATAAACCCAAGGGATGGGACTTGATCTTACCCCAGGCAGAATTTTCTTACAATAATTCTGTCAACAGAAGCACTGGTAGATCACCATTCCAGATTGTGTATGGAGGTAGCCCCAGAACAACTCCAGAATTGAGGAAGATGGACTAAGAGAAGAAGAAAGGATAAGAGAAAAGAGAACATATTAACAAGATGAATATGCAGTATAAGGCTAAGGCAGATCAGAAGAGGAGGTATAAGGAGTTTCAGATTGGTAATGAAGTGATGGTCCACTTGAGGAAATAAAGGTTTCCAGTGGGAACATATAAAAAATTGAAGATGAAGAAGTTCGGTCCCTGTAAAATTTTGAAGAGGCATGATTTAGGGAATGCATATGAGGTAGAGTTGCCAGATGGATTCAACATTTCCCCTGTGTTCAACATTTCAGATTTGACAGAGTATCATGAAGGTGGTGCAGAGGAAGTACCAACAATGGAACAGTGTGGGATTCCAGCACCTACTTCAGAAAAGGAGGAGATTGAAGAAGTCCTGGATAGTCGTGTGGGAAGGAGTACTAGGAACAGGCAGTATGAAGAATATCTGGTGAAATGGAAAGGAAGGCTTGTTGAAGATTCATCCTACTTGCCTAAGGTAGAGGTTGACCGTTTGGGTTTTCCTCCACCATCTGAGACATGACGGGGTCACTTCTCAAATTACCTGGGTGTCTGATGCAGGAGCATCCAGTGGTGTAAGGGCAATCTTGCATCACCCAAAAATAGTTAAATTTCAAGTTTCTCAGTTTTTAGATATTTTTACATTTTTGGATACCCTTTTCATCATAATGAAATTCCCAATTTATGATTTTTATTTTCTATTCCTGGGTTGAAAGATATTGTAGTTTTAGTTGCCCAGATTTGCACCTAAAAATATTTCAAGTTAGATTTGAGGCACTTAGAGTTCCCAGATCGGCCCCGAAACTTTCCAAAATTGGCATAGCATATTTTGAGCGCGTTGTTGACTTCGAGACCTTTCCAACGGTTCAAACAGTTCGCGAATCAGAGTCTTAGATCAAAAGTTATGGCCCCGGGAAGTTGGCGCACTTTCTAGAAGATACAATTGCAAATGTCCTTTTGAAATTTGAACTTCATGTTGTAATTTTTCAGCGCCAAACCACCTAAACTCAAATTTGAATGTTGTTTTGGCTCCAAACTAAAAAGGAGCTCTATTTATGGGGGGGTTTCTAATTTTTGAGTAACTTTTTGGGGACAAGCTCGCATATTGCGAAAGGGTGATTCTGTAGCTTTTTGTAACTTGCATGTGTTGTAAAACTTGGGGATTTGAGATCCTCTGCATGTAAGAAGCTCCATTTTTTGAATAATAAAATTATTCTCTTGTTTGTGTGTTATTTTCTATGTCTTGGGTTGTGCCCTCATCAATTTTTATCTCCTAAGGCTCTCACATTGGTATGAGCTAGTAATATAAATAACATTATGTAATTTTTATTTTATCTAACACCACTTAGTGTTAATAAATAATATTTATTTTTAGTTTTGTTTGTTTCTTCATTCTTTCTGTAAGAGGAGGCAACTCCACTTTGTGAACCTAGCCCATCTAGGTAAATGAAGAGAAGCAGAGGATCATTAATTTATGGCGAGTGATTGAGGGATCATTTTAAAGTTTTTTCTTGTTGAAATTGTGTTCATCAAATTCAACTTAAATCACAAACTCAACAATTGAGGGATTATTTTTTCCTTTGATTATTGTCAACCAAGATTATTTTTTATTGTTTGTTTCTCTAGTAGTGCTTTCTTTTCCATTATGAAATATTGTTTCATTAAATGAACATCAAACAAGACAATATCATCTTTAAATTGTTTTTAATTCTTTATTTTATGTTTAATTAATTATGTTTTAATTATAAAATCTCTGATTTGAATGTATCTATGATAACTTTGTCTTCTTAAAAAACAACCTAAATAAAATTTCTCTACACATTTAATTGTTTCTCAAAAATTGGTTTGATTGATACTATCCACTTTTTTATATAACTGAATTTTTTTTTGTTTAATTGTTTTTCAAAGATTTGTTTGATTGATACTATTCAATTTTTTATATAATATATTTTTAAGGATAATTCCAATCTATATCTGATCCTTTTGTAAAAGCAACTCTTCTTAAATGAAAGGGAATTTTATAAAAAAAATTAATTTAAAATGGATTGTGTAAAGTGAGACAACTCATGTTCCACTAAAATAAATTTCATTTCAAAAGATAAATTGCCTTTTATTCTAAAAGGTAGGTAGATCATTACTTATTTCATTTTATTCAAGTTTTATATACTATTGTATATATGGTTTAATTGCATTAATAGGTGAAGCTAAAAAAATTATTGAGAGCTACCAATTATGATATTGATTCTCCATATTCTTAACAAAGAAAGAGTCATTGATCATTTTTTTTATTCGTAAGAGTATTTTATTAGCTATCAAAAAAATTTACAATTTTTCTGCAAAGCAGGGAAGAACATATCAGAGTGCAACCCAAACCTTGATCACAAAATTACAAAATCTGGCCACCAAGACTAATAGTCAATTCCCACCACAAGCGTAGCCAACCAAAAAAAAAAACCCAAAAAAGAACTCGAAGCATCAAAACAATTTGCAAACATATACTTATACACCACCCAATAGACCACCACGCATGCCACCATACCCGACCCATAGAAACAGGGTATAAAAATCCATTCAGCTTTGCGAATTGATTGAATTCCACCATCCATTCCAGACCTTCCATCGTCACCAGCCCAAGAAACTTCTTCAAAAAGCTGACCCCATAGGCCACAATCTAGCAGTGACAAAACAACTCCAAACCCTTAATCTCCAGTAGAAAAGTATAGATGTTGATGACTCCTCTCGCCACCTTCACCAAAGGAAAATCGCGAGCTCATAGCGTGCCCCACCCCAGCAATGTTGATTTGAGCACCTCGTCCAAACCACCTAGAATCTCGTTCTTTAACAATTTGCAAATGATGGTTTTTTCCTCCACCTTTGGCGTTCTCACATCCAAGAGAGATGTGAGAAAATGAGAGGCAATGTGGGTGTTAACCCTGAAGGACCCCTTGTTCTACACAAAATCTTTCCCCAACACAATTTTTACTGCCACCACCACATGAGGATTGGTCCTCAACATAATTTGCTTCAACCGCTGATCAGTAATGTGCTTGAAGGTCATTTGTTGTACCTTGTAATCTAGTTGACTTGAAGTGTTGAGTCCAACACTAACCACAACATCCGCTGAAACCTCCACAACAAATTTAAAACATTCCTCCATAGTTATTTTTTAGAGAAAGACAAAGACAAACTTAGATGAAGATGGGTGAAAAGAAACTCGGCCAGCCTATATTAATAAAGAGCCAATTTCCAAGAGTTTATTATGTTGTACATTAAACATTGTGCAAACTAGGGTTACAACCATAATGTAATGATTGCCAGTGCTGCCAAAATATGATTTCTTCAAATTCCATCTAACCATTAGGTTGTTGATGCCAACCCTTGATGATATCCTACCCTTCCACCCACAAGAGTCATTGATAATTTAATGACACTCCATAATTACATATATTTTCACATTTATTGTATGCCTACATGAAATGTAGATGTAGAATTTTATTCTAATGTATATCATTGTATATACCTATATGGATTTATATGTATGTATTTATATTTTACCAATGTGTACAATTGTATTCCTATATGAATTTATTTAGACATTCATCAAATGCATATATGTCATTGTAGACCTTATAACACTATATGACATTTTCAAGACATTATGTGATACCTTCATGGCCTTATTGAGATCCATATATATTGCATGTATTCAAGACTTAAATGGTTTAAATTATTTGAGTGGTTTGAATAATAAGGCTAAATATTACTTGCTAGGAGTGACAATAAATTTTTACAATGGTTTCAACACTAATTAGCTACAAACTAATATTATTTTTATTGTTGATAGTGATAAAAACATATAGCACCATCTTGATAAATAGCGCCAACTTTTAAAAAAAATTGGAGAAAAATACATTAAACCCTTAATTAACCCTCCACCCTCTACCCTCTACCCTCAACCCTAGTTAAACCCTAATCCCTCATAACCCTATACCCTATACCCTATACATTGGACCCTTAACCCTAATCCCTCAACCATATATGTACCCTCAACCCCTTCACCCTCTACCATATACAATATTGGACCCTCAACCCTAATCCCTCAACCATATACCCTCAACCCTCTACCCTCAACCTTAAACCCTCAATCCTCAACCCTTAAACCCTTTACCTCTACCCTCTGATCTACCCTAAACCCTCAATTCTCAACCCTCAACCCTTAATCCCTCAACCCTCAACCCTTAAATCCTAAACCCTCAACCCCTATACTCTCTACCTTCTACATTGGAACCTTAACCCTAATCGACCTTCAACCATATTATAGCCTCAAATGTCCTAGCTATACCCTAAACCCTCTACTCTCAACCCTTAATGTCCCTCAACCCTAAACCCTTAAACCCTAAATCAACCTTAAACCTTCTACCCTCTTATACCCTCAACCCTTTTCCCTCAACCCTATACCCTCAACCCAATACCCTAAATCCTAAACCTTTAAACCCTCTACGTCCCTCTACCCTCAACCCAATACCCTCTTATACCCTTGAACCTAATCGCTTAACCCTAATCCCTCAACCCTTAAACCTTTAAACCCAAGTAAACTATCTACCCTAATCCCTCAACCCTCAAACCTTAATCCCTTAACCCTTAAACCCTTAAACCGTCAACCCTCTGCCCTCTACCCTTAACCCTCAAGTACCATTAAACCCTAATCCATCAATCCCTATACCCTCTACCCTATACATTGAACCCTCAACCCTAATCCTTGAACCATATATCCTTAACCCTCTACCATCAACCTTAAACCCTCAAGTATCCTCAACCCTTAAACCATAAAACCTTACACCCTCTACCCTCTACTCTATACCCTATATATACATTGGACCCTAAACCTTAATCCTTGAACCATATACTCTCTACCCTCGACCCTAATCCCTAAACCCTAATCATTCAACCCTAGTTAAACCCTTAAACCCAATTACTAAACTCTCTACCCTAATCCCTCAACCCTCAACCCTCTACCCTCTACCCTCAATTCTAGTTAAACCCTAATCCCTCAACCCCTATACCCTATACCCTATACATTGTATTGTCAACCCTAACCCCTCAGCTTGCATATACCCTCAACCTTAATCCCTCAAGCCTCAACCATTAAACACTCTACCCTCTACCCTTTGATCTACCCTACACATTAAACCCTAGGTGAAGCCACAATAATGGTTTACAATTGAAGTGAGGAAGGAAAACTCACAAAAAATGAATGCATGGAAAAAAACTTGATTTTAGGGGTTCGTACGAGCCTACTAGTTCGACCGAACCAATTAGGGGTTCGCTAAAACCTAGGTTCGGGCGAACCCTTAAATACTTTCCTGCCAAAAAATCCAAAAACTCCCCTTATGGAAGGGGGTTTTAATGAACCCTGGTTCGAACAAACCCCTAGGGGTTCGCTCGAACCCCTGGGGGTTCGTACGAACACCCCTAATTTCTTATCCCCTCCCCTGAGACACAAAAAAATCTAAATTTTGGTGATTCGTAGCTCGGGTTGAGGATGAAAATGGATGAATTTTCACAAACCCAACTAGAATCAGGTAGTCCTCGGAATGAGCTATCTAATTAATATAATTTTAATATGTTTTGGTTTTATTATGTATTTGTTTTTTTAGTTTTATTAAACATAGGTTTTTCATCAAAAATAAAGGTCTTTGTTCTGCACATGTGGAAAAATAGCAGATTATCAAAAAGAAAATTGAAAAATATGAGTGCACCAGATATTGAAGTCCTTGATCCAACAAAATAAATAAATTGAATTTCGATATATACAAAAAAAAGTTATGCGTTATACAATCGCGCTGTCTGAATTGTAATTGGTTTGACTTCAAAGCTTGATTAAAAAAGAAATATTCAATAAAAATATGTCTAACCAAGTGGAAGCACTAGATATCAGAGTTACAAATCTAAATTTGAAAGAATTATAATTTTATCCTTCATGGAAAAAAGTTATGCGTTATACGGTGTGTGTCACTTTTTAAAAATGTTGTTTTTTGAAAAAAACTAATTTTCATGGGAGATGGAAAAAGAAGTGCAATCTGATTCCAAAAATTTTGAAAAAAATATTTTTAGAATCTAAAGACAAAATTTTACAGACTTTAGTTTGCATCATCTTCAAATTATTCACAGTTTAGCTGTTATAGGTGCCCGAATGTGAAGATTTAGTTTTAAAAAATATTTTCAATGTCCAGTTTGGCCAAAAATTGTAAACCACTATTGTGGGATCACCCCCCTCAACCCTCAATTCTCAACCCTCAACCCTTAATCCCTCAACCCTCAACCTTTAAGCCCTAAACCCTCAACCCCTATACACTTTACCCTCTACATTGGAACCTCAACCCTAATAGACCTTCAACCATATTATACCCTTAAACATCCTAGTTGTACCCTAAACCCTCAACCCTCAACCATTAACATCCCTCAACCCTCAACCATTAACATCCCTCAACCCTAAACCAGCCTTAAACCTTCTACCCTCTACCCTCAACCCTATACCCTCAACCAAAGACCCTAAAACCAAAACTAGTAAACCCTCTACATCCCTCTACCCTCAACCCAATACCCTCTTATACCCTTGATCCTAATCCCTCAACCCTAATACCTCAACCCTTAAGCCCTTAAACCAAAGTAAATTTCTCTCTACCCTAATGCCTCAACCCTTAAACCCTCGACACTCTAGCCTCTACTCTCAACCCTCTGCAAGTACCCTTAAACCCTAATCCCTCAACCTCTATACCCTCTACCCTATACATTGGACCCTCAACCCTAATCCTTGAACCATATACCCTCAACACTCTACCCTAAACCTTAAACACTCAAACCTCAACCCTCAACCCTCAACCCTTAAACCCTAAACCCTTACACCTTCTACCCTCTACCCTCTACCCTATATATACATTGGACCCTAAACCCTAATCCTTGAACCATATACCCTCTACCCTCAACCCTAGTTAAACTATTAAACCCAATTACTAAACTCTCTACCCCAATCCCTCAATCCTCAACCCTCAATCCCTCAACCCTTAATTAACCCTCAACCCTCAACCCTAGTTAAACTATTAAACCCAATTACTAAACTCTCTACCACAATCCCTCAATCCTCAACCCTCAATCCCTCAACCCTTAATTAAACCTCAACCCTCTAACCTCAACTGTCAACCGTAGTTAAACCCTAATCCCTCAACCCCTATACCATCTACCCTATACATTGGACCTTAAACCCTAATCCCTCAACATACCAGATACGTACCCTCAACCCCCATAGTACCCTCTACCCTATACATTGAACCCTCAACCCTAATCCCTCAATGATATACCCTGAACCCTCTACCCTCAACCTTAAACCCTCAAGCCTCAAGCCTTAACCCATCTATCCTCTACCCTTTACCCTTTGATCTACCCTATACATTAAACCCTCAACCCCTATACCTTCTACCCTCTTCATTGGAACCTCAACCCTAATCGACCTTCAACCATATACCATCAAACGCCCTAGCTATACCCTAAAACCTCTACCCTCAACCCTTAATGTCCCTCAACCCTAAACCGGCCTTAAACATTCCACCCTCTACCCTCAACTCTAATCCCTCAACCCTATACCCTCAACCCAATACCCTAAATTGTTAAACCCTCTATGTCCCTCTACCCTCAATCCAATACCCTCTTATACCCTCAACCCTTAAAACCTTAAACCTAAGTAAATTAATCTCTACCCTAATCCCTCAACCCTCAACCCTAATCCTTGAACCGTATACCTTATACATTGGACCCTCAACCATAATCCTTGAATTGTATACCCTCAACCCTCTACCCTCAACCCTAAACCCTCAACCCTCAACCCTTAACCCTTAGACCCTAAACCCTTCCACCCTCTACCCTCTATGCTATATATAAATTGGACCCTAAACCCTAATCCTTGAACCATATACCTTGTACCCTCGACCCTAATTCCTCAACCCTAATCCCTCAAACCCTAGTTAAATTGTTAAACCCAATTACTAAACTCTCTACCATAATCCCTCAACCCTCAACCCTTAATCCCTCAACCATTAATTAACCCTCAAGCCTATACCCTAAAACCTCAACCCTAGTTAAACCCTAATCCCTCAACCCCTATACCCCCTACCCTATACATTGGACCCTCAACCCTAATCCTTCAGTGTACCATATACATACCCTCAACCCCTATAATACCGTCTACATTATACATTGGACCCTCAACCCTAATCCCTCAACCATATAACCTCAACCCTCTACCCTAAAACTTAAACCCTCAAACCTCTACCCTTAAACCCTCTACCCTCTACCTTCTACCCTCTGATCTACCTTATACATTAAAACCTCAACCCTCAATTCTTAAACCTCAACCCTTAATCCCTTAACCCTCAACCCTTAAACCCTCAACCCTCAACCCCTATACCCTCTACCCTCTACATTGGAACCTCAACCCTAATTGACCTTCAACCATATACCCTCATATGTCCTAGCTACACCCTAAACCCTCTACCCTCAACCCTAAACCCTTAAACCCTAAATCAACCTTAATCCTTCTACCCTCTACCCTCAACTGTAATCCCTCAACCCTATACCCTCAATCCAATACCCTAAACCCTAAAAAATTAAATCCTCTATGTCCCTCTACCCTCAATCCAATACCCTCGTATACCCTCAACCCTAATCCCTCAACCCTTAAACCCTTAAACCTAAGTAAATTACTCTCTACCTTAATCCCTCAACCCTCAACCCTTAATCCCTCAACCCTTAAACCATTGACCTTAAACCCAAGTAAATTACTCTCTACCCTAATCCCTTAACCCTCAACCATTAATCCCTTAACCCTTAAACCCTAATCCCTCAACCCTTAAACCCTTAAACCTAAGTAAATTACTCTCTACCTTAATCCCTCAACCCTCAACCCTTAATCCCTCAACCCTTAAACCATTGACCTTAAACCCAAGTAAATTACTCTCTACCCTAATCCCTTAACCCTCAACCATTAATCCCTTAACCCTTAAACCCTCAACCCTCTACCCTTAGCCCTTTGCAAGTACCCTTAAACCTTAATCCCTCAACCTCTATACCCTCTACCCTATACATTGGACCCTCAACCCTAATCATTGAACCATACACCCTCAATAGTCTACCCTCAACCCTCAACCCTTAAACCCTAAATCCTTGCACCCTCTACCCCTACCCTATATATACATTGGACCCTAAACCCTAATCCTTGAACCATATACCCTCTACCCTCGACCCTAATCCCTCAACCCTAGTTAAACCATTAAACTAAATTACTAAACTCTCTACCCTGATCCCTCAACCCTCAAACCTTAATTAACCCTCTTCCCTCAACCCCTATAGTACCCTCTACCCTATACATTAGACCCGCAACCCTAATCCCTCAACCATATACCCTCAACCCTCTACCCTCAACCTTGAACCCTCAAACCTCAACCCTTGAACCCTCTACCCTCTACCATCTAATCTACCCTATAAATTAAACCCTCCACCCTCAATTTGCAACCCTCAACAATCAATTCTCAACCCTCAACCCTCAATCCCTCAATCCTCAACTCTTAAACCCTAAACCCTATGCCCCATACACTCTACCCTCTACATTGAAACCTCAACCCTAATCAACGTTCAACCATATACCCACAAACATCATAGCTATACCCTCAACCCTCTACCCTCAACCCTAAACCCTTAAACCCTAAATCGACCTTAAACCTTCTACCCTCTACCCTCAACCGTAATCCCTCAACCCTATACCCTCAACCCAATACCCTAAACCCTAAACTGTTAAACCCTCTATGTCCCTCTACCCTCAACCCTATACCCTCCTATACCCTTTACCCTAATCCCTCAACCCTAATCCCTTAACCCTTAAACCCAAGTAAATTACTCTCTACCCTAATCCTTCAACACTCCACCCTTAATCCCTCAACCCTTAAACCCTTGACACTCTATCCACTACCCTCAACCCTCTGCAAGTACCCTTAAACCCTAATCCCTCAACCTCTATACCCTCTACCCTATACATTGGACCCTCAACCCTAATCCTTTAACCATATACCCTTAACCCTCTACCCTCAACCTTAAACCCTCAAACCTCTTAAAACCTAAACCCTTACACCCTCTACCCTCTACCCTCTACCTTATTTATACATTGGACCCTAAACCCTAATCCTTGAACAATATACCCTCTACCCTCGAGCATAATTCCTCAACCCTAGTTAAACCCTTAAACCCAATTCCTAAACTCTCTACCATAATCCCTCAAACCTCAACCCTTAATCCATCAATGCCTATACCCTCTACCCTATACATTGGACCCTCAACCCTAATCCCTCAACGTACCATATACGTACCCTCAACCCCTATAGTACCCTCTACCCTATACATTGGACCCTTAACACTAATCCCTCGACCATATACCCTCAACCCTCTACCATCAACCTTAAACCCTCAAGCCTCAATCCTTAAACCCTATACCCTCTACCCTCTTATCTACCCTATACATTAAACCCTCAACCCTTAATCCCTCAACCCTCAACCCTTAAACCCTAAACCCTCAACCCCTATACCGTCTACCCTTTACATTGGAACTTCAACCCTAATCAACCTTCAACCATATGCCCTCAAATGTCCTAGCTATACCCTAAACCCTCTACCCTCAACCCTTAACATCCATCAACCCTAAACCCTTAAACTCTAAACCAACGTTAAACCTTCTACCCTCTTATACCCTCAACCCTAATCCATCAACCCTATACCCTCAACCCAATACCTTAAACCCTAAACTGTTAAACCCTCTACGTCCATCTACCCTTAACCCAATACCCTCTTATACCCTCAACCCTAATCCCTCAACCCTTAAACCATTAAACCCGAGTAATTTACTCTTTACCCTAATCCCTCAACCCTCAACCCTTAATCCCTCAACCCTTAAACCCTCGACACGCTACCCTCTACCCTCAACCCTCAAGTACCCTTAAACCCTAATCCCTCAACCCCTATACCCTCTACCCTATACATTGGACCCTCAACCCTAATCCTTGAACCATATACCCTTAAACTTTCAACCCTCAACCCTTAAACCCTAAACCCTTACACCCTCTACCCTACACATTAAACTTCCCTCAACTCTCAATTCTCAACCCTCAATCCTTAATCCCTCAACCCTTAATCCATCCCTCCCTCTCTACCCTAATCCCTCAACCCTATACCCTTAATCCAATACCCTAAACCCTAAACTGTGAAACCCTCTATGTCCCTCTAATCTCAACCCAATACTCTACCCTGGTCAACCCTAATCCCTCAACCCTTAAACCCTTAAACCCAAGTAAACTCTCTACCCTAATCCCTCAACCCTCAAATACCCTTAAACCATAATCCCTCAACCCCTATACCCTCAACCCCTAACCCTCCTTGAACCATATATCCTCAAACCTCAACCCTTAAACCCTCCACCCTTACACCATCTACCCTCTACTATCTACTCTATACATTAAACTTCCCTTAACCCTCAACCATTAATCTACACAAAGTATTGTGGTAAAGGAGAAATTTGATTTGTTTATGATTATCTGGAGGAATAAATGGGTATATACAAAGGGAATGTTGGTGAAAATATGGATTTTTTCACACAAATTGTTGCATTTCATGTTAAATACAATGAAAAATCAAAGGTAGTAGATATTTTGATGCAAGTGAAATGTAGGCAAGCAATTGAAGGCTAATGAATATTGGGGAAGGTTTTTTTGTTCTAAAACCCTTAATCCCTACTAGATCAAAACAATTAGGTGCTAAAGAAGGCACTAAATTAGGTGCTAAAACAAGTTCTAAAGCATGTGCTAAAATAGGCATTACATCAGGCACTAATATGGGCGCTAACATAGATGCTAATTTGGTTGCTAGTTTAGGTGTTAATTCGGGTGTTATTGTAGGCGTTAATTTTGGCGTTAATCCTGGCATTAATTTGGTGTTAATTTTGGCGTTAATATGGGTGCTACACTAGGCATTAATTTTGTCTCTAATATTGGCACTAATGTCAGCGCTAATTTGTGCCTTAATTAGCGTCTGCTAGTCCTAGTTGGCACAAAAAATGCCAAAAATAGCACTGACTTTTCCAAAAAAATAGAGAAAAATACATTTAAACATTGGGTGGAAGCAAAAAAGGGAGATAATCAGAGGGATTTTTTGTATTGAATGTTTTGATCTTTTAATGGCATTAGCAGGGGGTGGTCTATTAGTGTGCAGAGGGCATGAAACATCTCTCGTATATCTTCTTCGATGTCTAGCTCCACTACATGACCATGCAATTGTATTGCTTGGTCAAAAAAACTAGGACCCTCATGCTATAGGCTACTACTAAATGCTACTTTTGCACACCTCATATACAAGGATGATTCAAGCAACGAACTTGAAAAGATGCCGCCAATGGGGTGTACACCCTAATCAACATTATATTTTTGCAATGCTTCATCAAGTTGTGTTGTATTTACCATCAAGTTCCACACATACTTCACACATAGAATGTGAAGCATAGCACAACTTGTGAGCAAGTCCATGGATTTTGAGAGGAAACCACATGCTACATCAGCCTCAAAATAGGGAGTGCATGTTCCATGGGCTTTGAAAATCTACCGATCTTATGAATTGCATCCTCCACAGTTTGACAATTGAATTTAAATGCAAAATGCAACGTCTTTGTAGTGAAAAGAATGTCATTGTTTTTCTGAGTGTCACTAGGAAGTTGTTGGATGTGAATCCTCAAGTTCAAAATTTTCAATTACACTATCTAAAAAAGGAATAAAGTGTCAATAACAAATAGTGTTGCGGGCATGTAGAAAAAAAAAAATTTACTTGCAACTACAACTTCATCTACTACTTGAGAAAATAAATAAATATTAGAGTACATTTATGAAAACAAAAGGTCTTAGTTACATGAATTCCATTTTCTAAAACAAAAGATTGGAAAAAAATAGGGTGTTATAAAAACTGCAACCCACTCACTGTTGTAAAACCAAATCTAAGTGCAAAAAAAGAGAATTAGTTGGGTGGAGACATGAAATTTTTATATGAAACATATGAATTATGTGATCATAAATACACTCATTGCAAATAACTTGTTAAAAGAAGCATATGGATTATGTAATCATAAATACACTCTCAAAGTTGGAAAAAAAACAACTACAAAGGTACATGAAAGTATTCAATAAATTAAAAACTCTATCTCTTTTCCTGCAACAAATTCGACAGAATCCCAATAATATTTGTTATGAGAATTCTATGACATGCTAGTAATAAAAAAATATGAGGATGTACTAGAATGCATGTAATGAAAAAGGAATCTACTCTAAAAATATTTGGGAAGAAGCAGACCAAAGTGAATGAGATAGATAATGTATTGACCGAAGAGGTTCCTTCTCATGAGAAGTGGAGGAAGGAGCATGTGCAGTATGTGCAAGGGACAAATGGTAATGCAAAAGTGGATTAACTCGAAAGGTTTTGTATTGCATATGAATTTGTGAAAGCAAAGAATGAGAGAGATGATGATATAAGTGGAGTTGAACAAATGAAGCCAAGCATTATTGAAATTATCAAAATTCCATGGAACAAATAAAATTGGAAATGGATGACAAGGAAAAGGAAAAACTAAATCTAAGTACAGAAAAAGAGAATCAATAGGGTGGAGGAATGAAAGACTTATCTGAAAAGGCAGACAATTTTCATAACAAGCTTTCCAAAAGAAACATCTACATACTCTAATCATAAAGACACTATAAAAACAATATTTGAAAATTCTCAAAGTGGAGAAAAGCAACTAAATACTAAAATTAACCACTTAGAAAAGGAATTAAAACACAAGAAGAAGTTGTCATCGTCAAAAGAAGAGGAGCTTATTGTTGTTCAGAGAGAGTTGCAATATAAAAGATAGGAATTTGATAAAACAAAGGCATCAATGGAAGGTTTTGTTGCACAACTAATAGGTCAAAAGTCAAAGGTGTTGTTGAACAACTAATAGGTCAAAATTAGAAAGTGTTTTTGCAAAATTAATAAAATTTTAAGATGCCACAACCGATAGGTGCATTGGAGGTTGGTGGAGGACGAAGTTTATGTAATGTGGTAGTGGATACAAAACATGCAAGAAATTTCCCACTTCAAATTGGACATCTACATACAGGAGTAACGATTATCCCTTAAAAAAAAATCCAAGCCGATACCATTCCCTCAAAAACTCAACAATCACCAACCAAATTGTTGAGCAATGGAAATGCAAGGCTTCCGCTATCTCTTGTTGCATATGAAGATGAAACTGAACCAGCTATGCAATTTGTATTTTGTAGTGCATGAGTTTGCAGCAATTTAGATGTTGGAAAGGGGACATTTTTCAGCCAAGTGGTCTTCTTATTGGAAAAAGTCACAAGTGAAGAGGATAAAAGGCTAAAAATCTTCAAGCTAAAAGCATTAACAATAGATGAACATCACACTACATTTTTTCCTCAACTTTCTGCCCATCAAAAGGAAATGCAAGATTATAGATTCATTTTAAATATTAATATTTTCAAAATGTTGGAATTAACATATGAAAGGTAATGCTATACATAAGAATAAGAGAGCGATAGCTAGAATTTTCTACCATGGGCCTTGTACCTAGAGAAGGGAGAAGTCTTTCAACTTCCATTGTATTGAATAAATGAGGAGTTGTTTGGAATCTATGAAGGTTTCATAAAAGCATATACTGACATCCCACATTGTGTTTTCCAACCTACAATTATTCAGTGCATTTTCTTTTACCATCATATGACGAAATTGAAACCCAAAATTTAGACCAAGCAAGGGTTGTTATAAATTTTGTAGGAAACTTTCATTAAATTCTTAATGTCTAAAAAACACAAGAGTTTTATTATAACCATACTATCTATGTATAATGGCATGTTGGAAAACATTGTGTTCTATACAACCTAAATCCTGCATACTCTTCCATAACCCTCTACATGGAGAAAACCAATTAGTTAGTCAACCTCACCTCCCTCTGCTTACTTTTATGCATCCCCCACACTGTAACTCCACCTCAAACTCTACACCCTTGAAAATTAAACAAGAATTGAAAAGTGAGTCACAACCTTGTGTGTTTTCCAACCTACAACTTTTATGTGCTTTATGTGTTCCAAATGTAAGGAGATATTCAAATGCAATGTTTAGTCAAACCAAGGGTTGTTATAAAATATGAAGGTGAACTTCAATATATTATTTTGTTACAGTGTATAGAATAGGAATTGAGAAGTGAGTCACAACCCAATGTGTTTTCTAGCCTGCAATATGAAGGTTGACTTCAATACATTGTTATAGTGTGTAGAATAGAAAGTGCTCATTGCAGAAATCCCTTTCACTATCATACAAATAATTTGAGTTTGTGCATTTATCAAACATCCAAATATACAATTGAATACCATAGTTGATTAGAATGTATATGTTCTTGGAGGTGTGTATGATCTTCCATAGTGGGATGGGGTATTCAAGATATAAATCTTAATCAAGAAAGAAAAACCATAAACCTACCTAAAACCATGGATGAAGAAGAGCCTAACATATCCTCCATCTTCCATCTCATACTTCAACATCTTTTTGAATTTCTCCAACTCATACCATTGAAACTTATACCCAACTCATGTCATCCTCCATGTCATCCTTTTCCTCCATTGAAAAGGGAAACCAAAATGTCTTCCATGTACCACCAACACCTATACATCCTATTTCACCAAAGAAATACAATACCTAATGAAAAATCCTATTTCACAAAATGGTAGTCCTAATCTTCTAGAGTTCCACCCACTTTCACCTCATCCATCCTATGTTAATCCACCTCATCCATTTCATGTTTTTTCACCTTCATAGCACCTATAGAAAGTCAACCATGCCACTCACTTGACCTCATTGATCAAAAGCATGACATCATAGATCCCCCTTTATGTGAAGATCAAAGTACTCCCTCTCATGATCCTAGTCCATCTCATCATTCCATTCCATGTCATGATGCCATACCATCTCATGATCCAAGTCTGTCAACTCCATACCATAATTGTAGTGTATAAATTCATTCAATAAAGCTTTCAATCCATTCAATAAAGTCAAGACCCCCAAGGTATAAGCATTTTCCTCACATCACATGATAATTCTAAAATTTTGCAAGATCCCATTCATGAACCAAAAACATATAAGCTTGGTTCACCCACCTTTATAAAAGTTGGTTTTCTTTTACAATGCCACACTCCTTCATGAGTTTCATTTACCTAAACACCCTAATATTAAAACACATATAAATTCTTATGGCCATGGCTACATACATCCTTCTCAATATGTTGATAGCTATTTCAAACACAAAATGTGTTCCTTTAGATCAATACTTACACCTCCTCCATCATCTTTTCCATCTATTGTTGGACTCTATCCATCAACCCTTTCATCCATTAGGGGCCCATATGTTTTGAATGCATATCCTTACGTTCCCTTTCAAGAACAACAAAGGAAGATACCATTGAATTCCTTTTGTAAGGTAGGGGACCAACCATGTTGAAGGCCCTGGGTCACGAAGGGCCAAGAACGAAAGGCTGCCCTAGCTTACCTCAGCTAAAGATGGTGTTAGATGACGAGGATGAGAATGATGATGTTTATAACATCATATGATTATTCTACAATCTTGAAATGTGGAAAGAGGATAGGTGAGTTAGTTTTGAGGTCTAACTCTGTGCCTCGAGAAGCTCTCTGTCTGAGGACAAAAGCGCAATTCTAGGACAACAGTGCAGTGCACAGGCATCTCTCAGGTGTGCTAGCATCTGTACGGTCAAAAAACCAATGAAGCAAGGTTAAATATTGGAATATAGACTAATGGCCTAACTAACTATTTCTAAAGGGCTAGAATGATATTATGACATAAACTAAATACTCATGAATATGATAAGGTAAATAGAGGAGAGTCAGGATGGCAAGAAGGATCTCACAAAGAAAATTGTTCACTAGCTAGCTCCACAAAGCATGTTCTCCTGCACACAAGAAGAGAGGGAAAATGTTGGGGGCCTATATAGGAGCCCGCCTCAGTCAAACCCCTACTTAGGTATTCCTACCTCCACGGACAACCAAGTTCGCAACAATGGAGAAAATGTGATGAAGTAGATAGACTAAGGAGCACAAAAGCATTTCAAAATAGTAAGTATGATAACTCAACCAAGTGATAAAGGAGAGGAGAGGAAGGATTACCACCTCCTCCAAGAGCACTCAAGGCTACTTAGGGGAGAAAATGAGAGTACTCGAGCCTCTTCTATAGTGGTGTTATCCACACTTGCTCTACCGAAGTGATGGATTGAGGATGTTGCTGCTGTGAGATGCCAAAATGTTACTACAAAGCTTGAAGGTGAGTGCAAGAGAGTTGTAGTGAATGCAAGAGAGCGTGTCAGAGATCAAAATGAAAGCTTAGAAGTTCATGAAGTTGGAAATTCTTGTTCAAGGGATGAATTTGAAGGAGAGGGAAGAAAACAGCCATATTCGGGTCGGGTGGCCACATAAATGTTACAACTTTGACTCCCAATGAGAAGAGTAATTCCTCTACAGGCTCAGACATGGGAATCTTCCAAGGATGTAAGCACAATGCATGAACATCTGCATGCCGTGCGGGTGTCCTCAACATAAATTCTCCTATTGATGCTCAGAACACGCACCAAGTGGGATGAAGGCAGTGAGCTTAGGTGGAATTTTTCCTTTGAACTTGGTCTTCTAAAGTGTATAAGGGAAAAAAGAGGAATTTGATAAGGGGTGCAAATTCACTCCTACACATTTTTCCCCCACTTTAGCGAGCACAAATACTGATGAGTGCTTTAGTAAAGTAGATCGATGAAGAGATAAGGTTAGAAATGTATACCTAAACCATTGAGGAAGTAGACCACGATCTGATGAACCTGAAGGTGTAGGAAGAGCAAAGGACTTCATAGCTGCTCAAAACTACAAAGCTAAAGAAAAAAAGCATCTTGTAGGCCCGCAAACCTACAAGGAGGAAACCCCCAAGATCTCTCACATGAAGAAAGCCCCAAAAAACAAGCAACTTGCAGGTTCTCGATCCTGCAAGGAAGGTATCCTCCAAGATCTCTCACATGAAGGAAACTAAGAAAAAGTGCCTTGCAGGCTCTTAGTCCTACAAGGAGGTGTTCCCCAAGATCTCTCACATGGGAGAAGTCAAGAAAAGTTCCTTATAGGCTCTCAGTCCTACAAGGAGGATATCCTCCAAGATCCCTCGCATGAAGAATACCTAAGGAAAGTGCCTTGTAGACCTGCGGACCTGTAAGAAAATGTATTCCAAGATCTCTCACATGGGAGCTACTAAAAGAAAGTGCCCTATAGACCCACAGACCTGCAAGGAAGCCACCCCCAAGATCTCTCACATGGAGGAAGCTCAAAGGAAAGCACCCTACAAATCCATGGACTTGCAGGGAGGTAACCC
Organism: Sequoia sempervirens; assembly: GCA_007258455.2. Taxonomy (NCBI): domain Eukaryota; kingdom Viridiplantae; phylum Streptophyta; class Pinopsida; order Cupressales; family Cupressaceae; genus Sequoia; species Sequoia sempervirens. The sequence continues at coordinate 532,014,824 of VDFB02000015.1, read as the reverse complement.
CCAAGACCTCTCACATGGAGGAAACCTAAGGATGTGGACTCCGTAGAGTCAAAAAGTGGTGACACATCTACTCGTAGACATAACATGTCTAAAAGCAGCCACACAAGCAAGTAAGTGAATGGCTACTTGAACCATCAACAAACTAGAAAACTTTCATAGGGGTCCCTTGGGAACCCGACATAAGGATGGGTCCACTCGAGGGACACACTGCTTGAAAGTAAAGAGGGATCTTTCTTTCTCAGATCGATCCATCATCAAGGGATCCTTTTGAAAGATGTTAACTTCATCAAGGAATTTGAAAGGAAGAACATGCCCCCAAGCGAGGGGAAGGTCAAAGTGCTCCCACCTTGAAGGGAAGGTCCTCAAGTCCTTTCTTTGCGAACCCATGATGAAGGAAACACATTCCATTTAGGGTTCTGGGTTAAGAATGTGATTTCCTAAAGAAAGGTGTGTGAAGATTCTAGAGAAAAGATTCGTTGGAAATGAATGCATTTTCTGAGAATAAAAATGTTACAAGAACAAAGTTGTCATGCATGAAAGGGAAAAATCAAGCAAAGAAAAGAGAGTGAAAGCAAAGGAGAAAAACACAAACAAAGGACACAGGGGGATCTGGTTTAGCAGGGTTAGATCTATCCAAGCTCATATAATAGGTAACCACAGTGTGAGGTGAAGGATCATCAATCCCCAACTAGATTAGGAAGAATGCATGGAAAACAAAGTAAAAATAAAAAGCTGGGTCAACATGGAAGGGAAGCCTAAATGCCCCCAACGCTATGCATCATCCCCAATTTATTGAAAAGTCAATCACAGACATGGAAGAATGATGATACAAATAGAGGAAGGTTTACAACACAAAAACCACACCTGTATCCAAGCACCAACAAGGGTGACGAGGGTCATCTAGGAACACATAGCATAGTTATGGGTGAACACATCGTGAACACACATACTCATCTAATCTAGAGATCAAGAAGAGGGGCCTCTCCTAACAATGATTGACTAAGAGGTCATCTGCTTCCCAATCTAGATCATCATAGGGGGAAGGAGGATGAGCCTGAAAAGGTGGAATGTTTAGGGGAGGTGCTTCTAACCCTCCCACAACAAGGGCAAGGGAAGAGGGCTCCACAAGGTCCTCTCCACTGAGCTCCTGTGGAGCTAGGGCTAACGATTTCACGAAAATCAGCGACAAGGCTGAAAATTTTTCCACAGAGTTAACCATGCACTTAACAGGATTTCCATTTCTGACATCAGTGGAAAAAGAAGGTGGTGCACAAGATTCATCGCTAGGCTTGCCAAAGGACTTAGAAGAGGTGACAAAATCAGGGTAGATCAAGACTGATTTTGTCACTAGGACAAAACAAGTCAGCATGGGACCACCTTTGAAAGAAGGTGGGCTCCTCTTAGGTCCTCCATTACTCAAAGGACCACCCTCCACTTTTAGTTCCATCGGGGGGCACAAACTCCTAATGGAAAAATCAAGAGGTGAAAAGGAAGAGGAGGAAGAGAAAACTGTAGCAGACACCATTAAGGTGTTTACCATGTCTATGGGTTTCAGGAAAGGAGGGACTTCTGGCAAGGACATCAACAAAGGTGGTTTTGCCAAAGGAGCAATAAACACCTGCACCTTTCCAAGGCTAGGCACACTCGCAGTGGGAACCAGAGGCAAGACATAACTAGGTTGAGAGGGAACATAGGGAATGGAAGACAAGGACACAATGGGAGGCCCGAGTAAGGAGGTAGTCACCTCTTCTTCTGCCTCTATAAAGTGGCTTTCTTGGCTAGGAGAGCCTTTCACAACCTCTTTTGCTTGTGCATGAGGTGGTTTCTTCGACTCTTTGAACTAGAGGTTGGAGGCATAGAAGGAGCAGAGGACTCCTGCTCCACCATCAGAATGTCAACTACGACCATCTTTGGTGGAGGAGCGGGTTCCTAGATAGGAGCAAGAGGGATAAATCAAGAAGCAACAAGAGGAGTCAACTCAGGGTCCTCGATGGTAGGCCTCTTCCTTGTCACTCCCTTAGGAATAGGAATAGTAGAACACTGTGGGTCGAATTCCCTTTGGGAACCTCTCTTTCTACCATACAAGTAGTACCATGGTCTAGGATATTCATTGGGGAGGTCTGAGATCCTAATCTTGGGTTTATACCAAGGAGGCATCATCGGACCCAGGGGATCCGAGCTTGCTCATCCAGTACTTTTGAAAAGAGAGAGGAGGGGATGAGGTAGTCAAAAAGGGTCAACTTTATCCTTTCCCTTACAGGAAGGAGGGGCAAGTAGCATAGATTTTTCCTTCTCCTTCCAGGAAGAAGGGGTAGTTGATGTAGGATTCCCCTTCTCCTCTTAGGGAGAAGAGGTAACCAGTGCAAACTTCTCCTTCTCCACCTGCGGAGAGGAGGCGACCAATTGTTGTACCACAGGAAGGGTTAGTTTTCATTGTCCCTTTCCCCTAGTCTTATACTTCACATAGTTCTTGTAAAGTAGGTCCGTTCTTGGAGGGAGTGGACTGACTAGGGTGGGCCAAAAGTGATCCAATGGATATCCACCAAGAGATACCAAAGTCTGAAATCTGGTTTCATGCACTACATGTATGGCACCCTCATAGGAAAACTTTAGAAATTTGTGAATAACAAAGGTGATCCCATTCATGGAAGCTAGCTATGGTATGCCCAACTTTAGTCTAAATAGGTCTGACTTTGGGATGATGTCAAAACCATGTCAACGGCCCTAGGTCCAACTACGACGGACAAGGTTATTGAGCCATATGGTTTTAAACAAAGGCCATCATGTGTGTGGATGGTGGACTTTGTTTCTTCATATTTTCCCTTTGCAATGAATTTAATAATAGTTTTTTCTCTATAATAACATTCACGTGGCTTGTGGGGTCCACCAAGACACCTGTCACAATGTTTCCATTGAGGCGATCAGGAATGTAAAGTAGAGAGTGTTTGTTGTTCAAGGGAAAGTCTTCTGATGTAAATGTTATATCCGATGAATCAGGTGTGGGTTGTGAGGTAGAAGTCACCATGACCATGTTGACATAGGCCTTGGGTTGAGTAACAACATCAGTGGGATCGATAATCATGTTAGTAGAATGTGACAGAAATGATTTTGTGTATATCTGCAGTTCACTATTAGCTTTTTCCACTGACTTGTTAGCATTATGTTTGTTCCCATCAAGACAGATGGTACCGTCCTTGATGTGATCCTGAATCTCTTGATGTAGGTGCATGCATCGCTCAGTATCATGCACGTTAACTCGATGGTACTAATAGTAAGTGTTCCCATCATACCAATTAGGATAAGGCTCCTTCAAAGGCTTAGGAGTTGGAAAAGTCATGATCTTATCCCTCAACAACTTCTGTAAGATGGAAGAATAAGATTTTGACAACTTCATGAACTTTCAGTTATGCCTGAGGCCGTTGTCATAAAAAATGACTACTACATTCATAACAGACTTACCTTTTTCAGAGATTGACATGATGGAATTTCCCTTAGAGTAGGATCATGAAGATGATCCTCTGAATTGAGCCACTGTCCACTAGTACTCTCACAGATCTGCACACCGATGCACGAAGGAAGGGTATTTCATGAGGGAAAAATTCTCTTGCCAAGGCCTTTGTAACTTCCCTATAAATACCTTCTATACATCAGAAACATAGTTGGTACAATATTTGAGAGAGGAGCACCTAATAATGTGCTATGAAATTAGTTATTTTTTTGTTATCTCCTTGCTTACACTGAAGAAGATCCAAAAAGGTCATCTTTGGCTTGATGTTCACTTGGAATTGTTGTAAGAACTAATTAACAAGTTAATTAAATGAAAAGATAGAATTGTCAGGAAAGGAACAATACCATTCTAGTGCTTTGTCCTTGAGGGATCAAGGAAATAACTTGGCCATCAACACATCATGATGGGAGTTTGTGCATAAGGTGTTCAAGGCAGACACATGCGTTTGTGGGTCCCCTTTACTACCATGCTTCTCAAAACTAGGAATCTCCATTCCCTTAGGGAAAGGAATGTTTAGGATTGCTACTGACATTGGACTATATCGGAAGAAGGGTTGGAAGATAGGTTGGGCTGAAGCCTGCGAGAGGCTCACCAACTAGATCTACATCTTTCCCATATTCTGATGAAGGGTATTCAGAATAGGGTCATTAGAGGATAGAGGGCCATAGGGACCTTCACTAGAACCACTGTCAGAGCCACCTCCTAAACCGCCACCAAAGTGACCACCGCCAGAGCCACCACCATGGCCTCCATCGGAACCACCACCACCAACACCACTTCCACCACTGAGGCCACTGCCACTACCAAGAACTTTGCCACCTATCCCACCAAAACCTCTAGAGGTGAAAAGAGGGGTGAAGCTAAAACCCAAGGGGATTCTATTTACCTTGATAGTGTCAATTTTATCAAGGGAAGAAGGAATGTTGATCAAGGGGCTCGTTTCAGCCATGTAGATAGATGTGGGGGGCATAGATACTCCTAGTTGTCCCTCGTGTTCTTCAAACGTGACTCCCTGTATAACACTAGGGTTGTTCAAAGGAGCACATGCTTCAACTAGGCTGATGAGACTAGTCAAAATTTCTATACCTATTCAATCTTTATCCATCATTTTTTTTATCTCACTAATGACTCGAGCGGCCTTGGCCAACTTCAAGTTTCTTTCTAAATGGTTTTCCAAGTCACCCAAACCTTTGGAAAGGGAAGAGACATAATCCGAAGTGATCTGAATGGCCTCATGCCCATCTATCAACGAGGGAGTAGGAGACATAGGAGGAGTGGGGACATGATCATTTTCATCAAAGAACCCTATCTCACCCCTCAACAACTGCTCTTGAGTTGTGAGGCCTAGTATAGGCCCAGAGAATAGACTCGTAGAGACACTGGGAGTGACCTTTGTCCTATCCATTGGGAGGAGTCGTATACTTCTCCTAACTATGTACTCAGAGGTTGTAGATTGGGATATGATGCTCATAAAATTCCACAACTCTCAAGGATACAAGGGAGAGATCCCAACGCCAACGAATGAACAAAAATTGGTTCATGTCAGGTTCACCAAAAATGTAAGGTAGGGGGACCAACCATGTTCAAGGCCCAAGGTCACAAAGGGCCAAGAGCAGAAGGATCCCCTAGCTTACCTCAACTAAAGATGGTGTTAGATGACAAGGATGAGAATGATGATGATTATAACATCATATGATCATTCTGTAATCTTGAAATATGGAAAGAGGCTAGGCAAGTTAGTTTTCAGGTCTAACTTTGTGCCTTGGGAATCTCTCTACCTGAGGACGAAAGTGTAGTTCCGAGAAACACACATCATGCTGGCGTCTCTCAGGTGCGAAGCAAGGTTAAATACTATAAAATGGATTAACAACCCAGATAACTATTTCTAAAGGGCTAGAACGATATTATGACATAAACTAAATACTCACAAATATTATAATGTAAATAAAGGAGAGTTAGGGTGACAAGAAGGATCTCACAAAGAAACTCATTCACCAGCTAGCTCCACAAAGCATGTTCTCCTACACAAGAAAAGAGGGAAAATGTTGGGGTGCTATATAGGGGCCTACCTCAGTCAGACCCCCACTTTGGTATTCCTACCTCCACGAACAACCAAGTTGGTAACAATAGAGAAAATGTGATGAAGTAAATAGAGTAAGGAGCATGAAAAAACTTCAAAATAGTAAGTATGCTAACTCAACCAAGTGATAAAGGAGAGGAGTGGAAGGCTTACCACCTCCTCCAAGAGCACAATGCTGCTTGGGGGAGAAAATGAGAGTACTTGAGCCTCTGCTATAGTAGTGTTGTTCACACTTTCTCTATCAAAGTGATGGAGTGAAGATGTTGCTACTGTGAGATGCCAAACAAATCTTGAAGGTGAGTGCAAGAGAGTTGTGAATGCATGAGAGTGTGTAGGAGATCAAAATGAAAGCTTAGAAGTTCATGAAGTTGGAAATTCTTGTTCAAGGGATGAATTTGAAGGAGAGGGAAGAAAAACGACCATATTCGGGTCAGGGGACTGTAGAAACATTACAACTTTGACTCCCAATGATAAGAGTAATGCCTATGAAGGCTCAAACACAAGAATCTTCTAGGGATGTAAGCGCGTCGTGTAGATGTCTATGCGTCGCACGGGTGTCCTTGACAAAAATTCTCCTTGCGACGCTCAGAACACACACCAAGTGGGATGAAGGTAGTGGGATTAGGTGTAATTTATCCTTTGAACTTGGTCTTCTAAAGTGTATAAGGGAAAAAATGGGAATTTTCTAAGGGGTGCAAATTCACTCCTATACACCTTTCAACACCTTCCACTTTAACATCCTCTTTTTTCATAAAATCCCTCTATTGCCTATCCAAGCAATTTGGATACCAAACAAGAAATGCATAAATCAAAGAATCCACAAAAACCTAAATATCATCATGTCTCACTAAAAAGACATGTGAAAATAAAGAAAAATATGCTTCAAAATCAAAATAAAAACACTTCCAAGAAAATGGAAGGTGCCAATTAAGAAAAAATGAAAAGGCTATAAAGAAAAATAAAAAATGAAAACAATGTGGGTTCCAAAGAAAGCAAAAAAATCAATACATTCAAATAAAAAATAAAAATTGGTATCCCAACTTGCTAATCCAAAAGACTCCATTATTTCACCATTATCCATTCCTCCATTATTCATCACCCAAATCTTTTTTTGGTCCTTATATGCCCAAGTTTATTATCCCAACCCACTCTCAATCCTTCAACTTTCACCACCCTTCAAGGTGTGTGCCAATGTTGTTCTTGCCCTCATTTTCTCATAACAAGTCCATTCCATACTTCCATCCAACCTTCATCCCTCATTCCATAACTTTAATCCAATCCTTTGCATGAATCCTTAACCCCCTTTTGCCTACCCCTATCCATTCCATTATCTTTACCAATTTTCCTACCAACATCTTTAAGTGGGAAAATGTTATCCATGGTCTATAAGAAAAATTTAGTCAATGGGGTACTATCTTCCGCAAATATACACTTGATTCCTCCATTCATATCCATTCATATCCACTAGCTTTCACATCCATCCATGTACCCTTACTTGTATACTTGGGGGAAAGAATTTTCCATTCGTACAATACATTATTGATTATCCTATTTTCACTTAGCCATCATATTTCTTCATTTATATTCCATGCTATCCACTTTATCCATTCACCGTCCTTTTATCTTGCATAAAGTATTGGGGTAAAATATCAATAACAAGTATTTAATGCATGCTTTATACCATGCGTGTCTTCCATCCTCCATATCACTTGTCATCCATCTCATGTTTCCTTTCATATCCATTTATCTTCCATATCCATGTCATGACGTTATAACTTGTCACACCTCTTACCATGGGGGCATGTTATTACTTTGACATGCCATCTTTGGAGTCCTCCATAGGTCCTCTACTTCTCCTTTGTATACGAGCAAACATTTTGGGTTCCCTTGTCATTGGTTCGGAGCCCTCCACCCATAGCATTCCATTTCTTGATCCATCTATCTTTATCCTCCATATAGGGTGTATCTTTACATGTCCTATCATTAACCCATATCATTGATCCTTATCCATCCATATCTTGTTTGGTTTTCACCTTGACTAAGGAGTAAGACCTTGTTTATCATTATCATTTAAATTCTCATTTATCATTATGTTATCATTGTTATGAGAAACACATTTAAACAAACCATAAACTCTTTAACATTCTAAAACATTGGGCTTTGTTGAGTCACAACCCACTATGTTTTCCATCCTGCAACTATTTTGTGCACTGTTCTTTATCATATGCATTAGCATTAGCATTTTTCATTATCATGATCTTGCATATTTATCATTTTCATATTGCATGCATAACAACTTGTGCTTTATCTTAACTCTTGTCTAATGTCTTCATAATTATCATCATCTTTTTATATATTTTCTTTTCTTGTCACATTTCGGGAAGCTCGAGGAGCTCTACACCTTGTTGTGTATGAAGGAGAGTGAGGAATGGGGGATGAGTCTTTCTTATGTGTTTGTATCGATTTAGTTTGTCCTATGATGATTACAAAAATCTCATAAACAATAACAAAGGGGGATTCGTTCCACTCTATGATGAAACAAATGATCACTTCATAGCCTTTTCATTCCATTTATTTCCATATCCAACGTTTCATATCCTTTCCTCCCATATTGAATACATTTCATAAGCCATTTATATGCTTCCCTTGCATCACATCAATGTGTTGCATTCCTTTCTTCTTTGGATCCACCTAGGTCATTCATATTTGTAAATCTTGCATATCATTTTCTATTTACAACTCAAAAATGATCACTTCATAGCCTTTCCATTCCATTCATTTCCATATCCATCCTTTCATATCCTTTCCTCCCATATCAAATAATTTTCATAAACCATTTATATGCTTTGCTTACATTTGATCAATGTGTTGCATTCCTTTCTTCTTTGCATCCACCTAGGTCATTCATATTTCTAAATCTTGCATATCATTATCTATCTATAGCTCAAACATACCTTCATCTATCATAAAAATATTGAAAACATACCATATGAAGATCAATATTAAGGAAATATCAAGGTTATACAATCAAAGATTGAGGGAAACAAACATATCAAGAGTCCATGTTCAATTTGAGTTTGTTTCATTTCATGCATGCATTATCTTCTAGCTCTTAGACACAATTGAGGTTTACAATTGGTGTTTACAGATCTCAAGTGTAACATGTTCATACAAAAGTTTGAAATATGTCTCTTGCTTGAAAAGTGTTAAAAAAGTGTTCTCAGTTGTTGTGACTGACAAAATTATGAGTTACAATGTTGTGTTCTACTTGTATACCTCAAAAAAACCACATGCCTTATGTATACTTCAACATTTTTTCATACATTTCTATGTTGATGTTGTTTTTCATTGATGTCAAAGGTAAATGGAGATGGTAATGAAAAAGGTGTTTCATGCCAACTACATGCAAAGTGAGTTGCTTCATTGTGTTGTAATGGATTGGTTTCAAAGAGATTATTCATTCATTTGGTGATCTACAACCAAAGTGGTTGTTGATATTCATGTCAAAATCCTTGTTGTTCATTCATTACTTCTTCACATGGTGTTGGTGCAAAAGTTATTGATAGTTGTTGCAAAATTTTGACAGAGTTTTTTCATGACAAATTCAAAAGTATTGAACAAGTACTCATTGCACATTCATCATTCACATTTTATTCTTGATGGATAATACATTTTGATGTTGTGACTCAAAGGTATTTAGTGGATAGTGTTTTGGCATAAAGACATGATTGGTGTTTGTTAATGAGATCTTCATGCTTCTACAAGGATCTAAACCAATGTCAAAAGCATAATATTCTACATCAAAGGTATACGGTTAGAATCAAAGGTTATAGATCAATTACATGTTTTCAAGCCCATTGAGTTTGTTTGAAGTTTTTTTGGGTTCTTTCGTTGCTTTCAAGTTTGTTGTTAAACCCTATATGAGGTTCATTATACAAAGTTTATAACAAGTTTACTTTTTGTTATATTTGGTTGGTGACTTACTATAACAGATGGAAAGGAACTCCCTTTAGTTGTGTCTTGAGGGTTTTAAACTCATCAGAAACTGGCCCTACTCCATGGATTAACCAAATTAGAAAGTCAATAACTTATGTAATACCATCCCTAATACTTACTCCAACAGTCTACTAGGGCACTTGTAAATGCAACCTTTGATAAAATGCAATTTTCTATAATGCTTTGATGGATTTTCATGCCCCTTTTACTGTCTCTGTCTTATCAGTGCTCATCCCCATTTCATTTTCCCTAAGGTTTCCTATCATATAAAAAACCTCTATATATGCTTCATGACACTATCCTTCTCAAAACCATTGTTTTATGTCTGTGTTGTAGTATTCCTCTATCTCCTTCCTTCTTTGTACTCTATCATTTCAATCTTGAACATTGGCATACCTATCCATTCATACCATTGTATCATATCAAGCCTTTGCATTGCTTCCTATTTGGCTTTCAACACTGCCTATGACATGTTATATTTGATAGTTGAATGATTATCCTTGATCATGTGGTAATCCTTTTGGAATGACTATCCCATGATTACATTTGATTTGCTTCTTTTTTGTCCTTGAAAATGGTGAATGTCGTGTTGATTTTGAGAGCCAACCATTATGATTTTTTTCTCTTAATTATTCTTTGAACACATCACCTAACACCTTCTCAAACTCTACCCTAGCTTCCTTTGTAGGGACTGACGACATCATTATTTGACTGCTACTGTTGTTATTTTAGAAAAACTACCTTTTCAACAGTCATAAAACAACATTATCATAGGTCTAACTTTCCATTTTCATACTTTGATATTGCAGTCATTTACTCTTTTCATCTCATTGACTATACACCTTTGATGATGAAAAGTGCTTCTCATGACTATCCTTAAGGTTGTTACTCCATCAAGCATTTATTTTTGTTATCTTCACCTTCAGGATAATACTATCCTTGACTTTATTGTCTAATAATTTTTTTTTTCTTTTGACTTCCATAATGAATTTCATTGATAGGACTACCCTAGGAAGTAAGGCATGTCCTCTTTTCATTGTTGTCATCATAAGGGACTGTCATAGATTGTCAAAGGTTTCCTCTAATAACTTTTTTCTTTTTCTCCTTATGATTGTTGCAAGGTGTGACCCTTGGTCTTCCTTGTAGCACTAATGCTTGGGTTTGTGACATGGTCTAATTGCCTCTTGTGGTTCTTAACTGAAGCTTGTATTGGGCATTGACAGGTCAATTTTTGGTGCAATGGCAAGTCCAACAATTGGTATTAGAGCTGGTCACAAGTTCAAACCTCGCACTTGTGTTGGGGGGATTGTTGCAAGGTGTGACCCTTGGTCTTCCTTGTAGCACTAATGCTTGGGTTTGTGGCATGGTCTAAGCACCTCTTGTAGTTCTTAACCAAAGCTTGTATCGGGCATTAACAGGTTGATCTTTTGGTCCAACAACAAGTCCAACAATGATGACTATTCATTACATACCACTGTCACAAGTCTTCTCTACTATCTACTTCACCACAGCTTATGGTTGCTTCATGAATTTATCACTATCCACAATTGATTCATTCCCCTTTTCTTATACTAAATTGTTGTTATAACCATCTCTCTATAACCTATTGAAGCAATCACTAATTTTCAATTTGTGTATCTTCATATGCTTGTCCAAATATATCAAACTCGGTAATATAGGCTTCTCCTTATTCACTTTTAACCTTCAAAGCTTCATCAGTTTCCCATTATCATGATGACTACTCTATGCTTGAGAGTAATTAAACTTCCTTTTAAGGGGTACCTGATTGAGTTCACGTGATTGGATTTTTGGATTGTCATTAATAGGTTTACTATGTTCAATATTTTACTATTATGCTTTGATAGATTTTTTTCAAGCATGTGTAGATTGTTCAAAATCACTTGTCTTAGGATTTTAGCCATAGTAGCAAGACACTCAACTATTTGATTAAATGATTTGGTAGGCATGTATGAAAAATGTGGTAGCATAGATAAGGTAGTGAGCTATTTGATAAAATGCCTCAAAGAAATGTGGTCTCATGGTGATGGACTGCCATGCCAATCCATATAGTAGCAAGGCAGAAAAATGGATTGCCACGACATTCCATCACCATGTGACCACATTTCTTTTAGGAATTTTATCAAAGATTTCACTTCCTTTTCTACGATATTGCTTAATATTATGCTTTGATAGATTTTTTGCAAAGCATGCATAGCTTGTTCAAAAGAACCTATTTTAGACTTTTAACCATAGTAGACAGGCATTGAACTGTTTGATAGAATTCTTTGGTAGACATGTATGAAAAATGTGGTAGCATAGTGAAGTGTTTGATATGGATTCCTCAAATAAATGTGGTCTTGTGGTGATGGAATGCCATGACAATCCATATTCCAGCTACTGCAATATGGATTGTCATGGCATTCCATCACCATGAGACCACATTTCTTTGAGGCATTTTATCAAATACTTCACTATGCTACCACATTTCTCATACATGTCTACCAAACCATTAATATTGATTTTCATGACATTCCATCATCATGAGACTGCATTTCTTTGAGGCATTTTATCAAACAATTCACTATGATACCACATTTGGGCGGGTACATGAAGATGGGTAGCCAATTTGTGGACATTTTTTTTTTAAGTTATGAAAACTCATACCACAAGCATGTTATAATGTGCTCCTGTTATGACTTGGTGTGTCGAACTTGAGGCTCGGTCACAACAAGCCCATAAAGTGAGTGTGTTATGACCTATTAAAACCAAAAAAATAGTAAAATGAATTCATTCTTGCATTTCAACTGTGTTTTTTCTTTTTCCTATGACCAAAACCCCTATTTTTTGTGCTCACATTCTAGGAGGAGGTATTGTGCAAAAATATTCATCAACGGTTGCTATTTCATTGTGAGGATGTCGCCACGTCAATGAGGAGGTGTGAGAGGTAAGGATTGTTTTCTTTTTGTTTTGAATTTGTTAGTTTTAGGTTGCATTTGATTTTTTTTTTTGAATTTGTAGGGGATGCAAATTAACCTAAAAATCCTCAAAATCCTCAACAAAAAATCAACCACAACAACAACCTCTTCCACCAATCCCTCAACATCCTCCTGGCACTCAACAAAATTTAATGAGTGAAATTGAGAACAACAAAAAATAACAAGTTTGAGGATTTAATCAGTAGGTTGAGTGATCCAAATGGTTCAACCTCAAAAAGAATGACCCTAAAAACTTCATTGAAATTTATGTTAAAAAATGTAGATTCAATTAGCAAACAAATAACTGGATGGAAAGATAGGAGGCAGGAATCTAGGGCTTATTATGCGGATAAGTTATCATATAAAGATGTAAAGGATTTAAAAACTACAAAAGGTGATTTGTTCTCCTTATTCACTGACCCATGCACACATCAAAATATTACCCTCAATGTGAAGAGTTTTCCTATTCATTGGTGCCATCCAACATATTAGGAACTTTTTTTATGATAGGTGGTACATGGTTTTTGATTACCCATCGTGCAACAATTGTGAAGTCTCACAGTATTTCCTTAGGAAACTATACTATGAGTTCATATTGAACAAAATACCAAATCATTTTGATATGAAGGACTTCCATGGGAGAGGTTGGGGGTCGGCTCAGGATAGACTTGGTGCACAACCGAATCTTACACGGAAAGTGAGATGACCTCTTGCTAGGTCATCTCAAGAGCACCTTGTTGTCCCTTCTATCATGAAGGAGGGTGCCGATGTAGAGACATTGTAGGTGATCAACATTTTGACCTAGAGTGTCATCGAGCATGCCAACCCTATTCTACAACGCCATCCAGAGGAGTCTTCGAGTGGTGGCCTTCAAACCCATGTGTGTCAATCTTGTGGGGAAACTTGTTCATATGACCCCACTGACACTCATGAGGTTGCTATGCAAGATCCGTCTACAACTATGGAGATGGAGAGGGTAGCTGACATTTTACATGAGGCATATGGAATTGATACTCAGGTAAAAGTTAGCATGTTCATTGCATTTAATTTATTAAATTTTTATTTTGAAATGCAAGATTAACTAATTTAGTTTTATTATTTTAATAAAATTGTAGGGTCACAATCTTGAGACTAGATACAATGGCCCTCCACCTACTTTTTTCTATAGTACAACTATTAGTGGGGTATGTAACTAGTAAACAATTATAAATTTATTACATGTTAATAGCATTGTTTTACAAATGGTAGTTTAATACGTGATTTTGGATGTTGAATAGGCTAATATTGGAGGTTTTGAGGGAACACCTCCAAGTGCTAGTGGATTTACTCAAACCTACACACAGGTAATAGAATAAAGAGTTTAACTAATGAATTGTATTTAATAGATTTGTGTTTTTTATATTCATATTGTTGATTGCATTGCATTGCACATTATTCAAACTCAAATCATTACTTCACATTCCATAACTAATAACTAGATGTTGATAGATGAAAAAATTTCAACTACAATATAGTTGTTTAGAAAGTCAACATAAGCAATGATGCAATTACTTCACATAGCATAAGTTATTAGTCTAGGAGTAGTTTCCAATTGCATTTGCTTGTCATGGCATTCCATGAGACCACTTTATACTACTCAACATATTTTTAAATAGTTCACTGCCTTGTCTATGCTATGAATGCTTGGAAGGAATATATGAAAGAATAATAGTAAGCAATAGCATAGACAAGAAAATGAGTTTTTTGAAAAAATGCCTCAAAGAAATGTAGTCTCATGGTGATGTCCATCACCATGAGACCCAATTTATTTGAGGCACTTTTTCAAACAACTCACCACCTTTTCTATGCTACCACATTTTCCATACATGTCTACCAAAGCATTTTATCAAACAGTTCATTTTCTCACTACTATGGCTAAAAGCTTAAAAAAGGTGATTTCCAACAAACTATGGATGCTTGGAAAAAACCTATCAAAGCATAATAGTAAGCAATAGCATAGACATGGCAGTTAGTAGTTTGAAAAAATGCCTTGAAGAAATGTGGTCTCACAGTGATGGAATGCCATTCCATCACCATGAGACCACATTTCTTCTAGGAATTTCTTCAAATGGCTCACCACCTTTTCTATGATACCACATTTTCCATACATGTGTACCAAAGAATATTATCAAACTACTCACTTCCTTGTTGCTATGGCTAAAAGCCTAAAATAGGTGCTTTCCAAAAAACTATGGATGCTTGGAAAAATTTCTATCAAAGCATAATAGTAAGCAATAATACCATAGAGAAGGCAATGAACTATCTAAAAAAATGTATGAAAGAAATGCAGTCTTATGGTGATGGAATTCCATGACGTGCATTTGTTTGTACAATGGAATTCCATCACCATGAGACCCCATTTCTTTGAGGCATTTTTTCAAATAGTTCACTTCCTTCTCTATGCCACCACAATTATCGTACATGTCTATGAAAGTAGTTTATCAAACGATTCACCAACTTGCTGCTACGAGAAAAAGCCTACAAACATGTGCTTTCGAACAAGATATGGATAGGGAAAATAGTAAGCATGATAGTCAGAAATATATAATCCAATAAGTAATCAAAATTTTGTTCATTATCTCATACATTATAAGTCATTACGTGGATCGCTATTGTAGTTTTTGTGATTGAATAATTTGTTGTTTTATTTTTAGATGTTGCAAGTGGGAACACCTCCAAATGTGATGAGGGAGATGCAGGTCGGTGTTTCATCTGCTATAGAATCCTCAATGGATCTAACAGGGAAGGTATGAGGTAAATTACTAAATTTCAATTTACATTCGTTGTTATAGATGTTAGTGAAAAACCAAACCATTATTGATTCGTAGTTTAATTTCTATTTGGATGGTTTATACAAGGCTTGAGCACACCTCAGCATGGGAATGTGAGTACTTCCCTCATGAAGAGTGATCATGAGATGGCGGTAAGTGATTATTTTGTTAAATATATCATTTTTTATAATGTAATTTCTATATATTAATATCTTTACTTCTTATTGTAATAGTTAAAACTTCACCAAGAATTAAACACTAGGAGCAACAGGAGCACTCCTTGAGTACAACACAAATGAGCGACAGACCTATCACCATCCGATCAATAAGCAAAGGGAAATAATTTATTTCCAGAGTATGGAGAGCAATGAATTTTGATTCTAGAGCCCTTTGTTGTATGCCTACATGGCAGTTTTGTACATATTTTGTATTGGATATATTTGACATTGTGTGCCAATATGGAAATCTTGTAAGCCTATATGGTTATTTTGTAACTATATTTGATACTTATATTGACATATATTGATGTATAGGTACATGGCTATTTGGTTAATACAAATATTTTTATCAATGGTGTCCATATTTGCATTATAAATTCATGGTTCAATAGATATGAATTATGTGTATTCAAGTGTATACTTTACAACTTACGTGTATACTTTGTGACTTACATGTGTTCCAATGTATACTTTGCGACTTACGTGTTTTCATGTGTATACCTTGTATTCGTGCATATAATTTGTATTAATTTGTGTATACTATGTATTCATGTGTATACATCAAGGCTTATGTGTTTTTGAGTACTTGTGCTTCCCTTATTCACATGTACATGCTTGACTTATTCATGTGTATACTTATTAATTGGTTATCCCTAGCATTGATCCTTGTTGTCCTTCATGGTTTGTCTTGAATATTAATTGATTGATGCTAAACAAATTTATGTAAAATAAAAAAAATATTTTCAATTGGTATTCCATGAAATGATTCATAAAAATATTCCACTATATTTAATCCTTTGATTGGAACAACTCGATTAAGCAAAGGATACATAATCTTCACAACACTTGCAAAACATAATATTCATAGTAGATGAAGTAATTAACTTCTTGACACATTATCATACAAATATTTAT